>JAQNBH010000018.1:30485829-31134959 GCA_028752905.1 Cladorhizidae sp. MBARI D1340-BT2
CTCCTCCCCTCTCTCTCTCTCCTCCCCTCTCTCTCTCTCCTCCCCTCTCTCTTATCCCCTCTCATTCTGTCTCAAACTTGAATGTTGGCACAATGACAATCTAAAAGTCATTCCCTCTCCCCTCAAAGATGTCGTTATCTGATTGGTCAGTTGGTTGGTTTGTTTTGTACACCTCTAAGCGCTGTTGCCTAGCAACTTGAAATGCTAACCTTGAAGTAACATGACCTCATGGATCATATGACCTGAAGATCCACCGCTCAAGCAAGGGCCAGATGGCCAGATGCGGAAGACCACTCTCCGATTACTGACTTCTCTCTAAGCCCATATCCTGTCGTGTGTGTGGGGGGGGGGGGGGGGGGGGGGGGGGTAGCTAATGTCTTCCTCACCTCGCTGCTTCCTGGAGTTTGCTGATAAACAACCAGGCCACTAGAAAGCCTGGCTTCTTAGCCACTACTCAGACATACTTCCTTTGATGGCGACTAGAAGTGATTATCTTCAAACCCTCCACTCCCACTCACTCTTTGTTCTTGCCGGTCTTTATTGTATTTTCAATAGCAATGCGGATGACTCTTCCCCGTGATGCAGATGTTATTGTCTGGGGAATGGGTTTTCTCTCACTGGGTAGCCGTGGCGATGCCTTATAACTGCTCGGTGTTCTCTTGCTTGTGTCTCATGCAAAGCTGGTAAGGTGAGAATTCACCTCACATAACTTACAAAAGAAGAACAAACTGGACCAAGACAATTTCCTAACAAGAACCAACTAGAAATGTCTACTGAAAACATACTCCTAGCCTATTCATTATTATTATTGTTTTTTTAAATTCTATATTGTTTCAGTAGTTTCCTTTTGTGTATGTGTGTGTCTCAGTAAGTATCAAAGTGTTGAGCAAGACACATCCAATACTGACATAATACAATTGACTGACAGAACCAGAAGGTCTCATGTTAGTGTAGTGACTTTGTAATGGTAAGCTGACTGACGGGTTCTAACTGAGAAGGTGCAACTGGTTTCGGGTTACAGGAGCCAAAACAGACCACTACAGGGAGGAATACCAGATAGTCAGATGAGAGGAGAGAACTCTAGCTCAAATGACGGGAGCAGAGGTCAAAGGCATGATCAACGCCACTCAAGACAGCAAAAAGATTCCAGATAGCAGGCAGAGCAAGATGGAGAATGAGCTTCCAGGCGGCAGCATGCCGGCTACTGTAGGAAAAGTAAATCATTCCAGGAAGGAAATATGATTTATTGGGATCACTAGTTCACGGAACTGTGGCATTTGTATGTGCTGACTAATAACTACATTTTTGCATTAAAAATCAATGCCAAGAAACCCCAGTACTTTTAAAAATTATTCTTCCCTACCTTGTAGAGAATCCTCACAATGATTTTAGCCAAGCTCTTATCTGATGCAGCTGGAGTGCTTTGTTTGCATGTATGGCTCTAGAAGTACTTGCTTGTACAGAATGTGGTGCATGTAGAAAACTTGCTGCTGCTCTAAACAAAAGTCCAGCTGTTTGTGGCTTAATTGGTCGTGAATACGGTTAACTCTCCATTGTTTACAAAGTGGGGCTAAATTGGTCGTGAATATGTTGTTAGGTGTGGCCTCTCTAATGTGGCCTCTAATGTGTCCAAGTGGAGTGGTTGAGTAATTGATGTGAATATCCTTGTCAACACCTGCTTGCGGTCTCCCCCACACTCCATTGTCCTATCTTTCCCTCCCTCTCTCAACTATGTATAGATCAGAGGGAGCTGGTATTTTGGCCTCTAGGATCACTAAGAAAATATGGCAATAGCAACTTCTGCTTCACTATCATCACTGGAAGGTGAGGAGACAGGCATGGCTAAGATGAAGGCAGTGCTATATAATATCTTATATAGGACCAATCCCAGTTTTATTGTGACCTGAATTAACCCCTCCAGCTTCATTATGAGCTCAGTTAACCCTACTGCTTCACTATGACCTGAATTAACCCCTCCTGCTTCATTATGACCTGAGTTAACCTCGTCTCACGACCTCGCTCACTCACACACTTGCTCACTCACACACTTGCTCACTCACACACTTGCTCACACACTCACACACTTGCTCACTCACACACTTGCTCACTCACACACTTGCTCACTCACACACTTGCTCACTCGCACACTTGCTCACTCACTCACACACTCACACACACACTCACTCACTCATACATACATTCACACACATACTCCCTCGATCACTCATATACCCACCCTTACAAATCATGCACTTGCTTACACTTACTCTTGCTGGAAATTGACTTGTTAAATGCTTACACACAATGCAGCATTCGAGATATTTGAAGTGGTTTGATACCTTTCTTTAGATTCTGTTCTCATTCCTAAGGACAGATGGCTTCTGTGGGATTTGTGGTGTCCAGAATCAATTATCCACCAAACCTCCCACCCAACCACCCATCTATCCACCCACACAACCACATATCCATCCCCATCCACATATCCACTCTTCCATCCACCCACTTAGTCTCGTGAACCAGACTATTAAAAATATATATTGTAGTCTGGCGACTTTTGCCAGGTTTTCATAATTCACGAGACGTTTGAAGAACCTCGCGAGCATAGAATGCATTCGTTGACTCGATCTCAGCAAGATATTGCTACGACCCGCCAATTCTTGTGAGAGATGCTTTCCTCAGCCTCTACCTATATCGTTGGTGGTGATTCCCGATTTGCTCTGTCAAAAGCAAGCGTCCACTACCTGCATTGGCAAAAAGAGCTGTTTGGCACAGAGGAGCCGAGTGTATTTCTTTCTGGATTTCTACATTTCCCCCCCGTGCTTCTGGCGAAGGTCCATTTGTTCACAGCTAGAATCATTGCGGTATGTAATCATCGCATTCACTAAGATAATGATTTTATTTTAAATGCGTATAATCCCCTTGGTCCATACGTAGGTGGACCAATCACGTCAAGATTCTGACACACCGAACCATGGAAACCTGGGGAAAATCACTCTCCTCCTTCCCCTCCCCCCTCCTCACCTCGTGCACAACTTCCCCCTTTTTACACGTAAAAATAGTCTGCCCCACGAGACCCACCTAGTTAGACAATGTACTATCTTTCAAGGTGTTAGATTCCTGGGCAACTGGTTTCCATGGCAACATACTTCTGTCCACAGCTACCAGAATTACACCATAGAGTACATACTTTTTATGAAATGATGAGATGAATTATTAAGTATGTACGTATGCCCCAAACTAACAAAATTGTTATAGATGCACACATGTACAGGTGCCTAATAGAGTCCCCTCTATATAAATTGATGTGTCTAGGTTACGCGACTAGCTAGAAGAACGCAGACATCTTGCAGAGTATGCCACGCCCTTTTTATTCAGCATTTTCTCTTTGCTAGCACTTCACTCTTGGTTCTCAGTTCACGTGGTAAGGGATATCATGACTTTCTCCTGCTCTCGTGAGATGGAGGAAGCAGTGCCATATTAACTTGAGGCAAGCTCCACAGACTTTAATCACTGCACACGGCAGCTCCATAACCACCCTCCCATCTCGACAACAATTAATATTAATTAGGAGCAGCGTTTCCTGTTGCTGGTTGGGGTGGTATTTTAAACGAGGTTAACATGTATGTCTTGAAAGTGGTGGTCCTTCCTCCCAACTGGTGTCCTTCACTTGGCCTGACTGGGTCCCCGGTACCAGCAGAAAACTGTCTGACACACTACAGTTAGGGGGTGTATGGTGTTGTGAGCCAAGCATAACAATTTTCATAAGCACTGTCTTTACTAACATAAAAATCTATTATGATGGTATGAATGTTGTTATGAAACCGTTTACCTTATTAGATTCTGTGCCACTGGTGAAGGTGTTTTCCAATTTTCCACCGAGGAGGGCAGACTCATCCAAGCCAAGCTGCATAGCTACGTCACGCAGAAAGCTAGCCGGGGACGAAGTTCATCCCGGAGGGCATCTGAGGTCAGTATGCGAGGGGGTTAAATCTAGTAATTTCAAATAGAAGGGGTTGAACATGGGAGCTATTGTGATGCCAGTTATGCTAATAAGATTAGTCTTTGTATTAGAGTGGTACTCATAATGCTCAAGCTGTACCTATGCAGATATGGTCAACTGTCACATCATTGCTAGGCAGCTGCAGCTTAATACATACCTATAACTTGAGCCAAACATCTGATGAGTTGACAGTTTCTGGCACACTCTGTTAGCTAAGAGGCTGAAATATGCCAGAACAATAAAATTGCTAAATTTGAAATTCTATGTAATGCCAACTTGGAGATAAATCTTTGTCTTGAGTGTGGAGTAAGGTCTCGTAGAGGAGGAAAAGGGGATATCTCTCCCCTATTTCCCCCTAAAAAATGCTATGGGGAGGTCGAGAATAGGCCACACCACATTGTGGTTTCCTGCTGGCAGCAGTGGAATTGACAGATTTGCACACAGCAAGCTCAAATATTAATGGCAGCTGTCCATGGACACTATTGTTTAAGCATTTGTGAAGGCTCTGTTCATGCATTTTATTTATGAGTGTGTGTGTGGATGTGCCAGGAATAAGGTTATAAACTCGTGCACCAACTTTAAAACTAAATCTAATCAGTGTTAATGGAGTTAAAGGAGTTGCCATGGCGAGGCAATGCCCTTCCATCTGTGCTCAACATTCCTCTGTGCTTTTAATGTGTACGCTACAAACCCACTTGTCCCACAATCTCATCCTTCTCACGGTCTCATCTTACGATCCTCCATCCTTCTTGGTCAATTACAAAAACCAACAAAAACTTAAAAGATTCATGAAGCCGTGACGAATATTGTGTTTGCCGCCAAAAATGTGGCTCTACGTGTGTTGAGATGTAAGTCGACTCCCTAACCGGTGGTGTAGTTTTCAAGTTTATATCACTTCCGGAGCGGAAGTTCAAGGCTCTCCAGTTCGTTGTTCTTCCTTCTCCAAAAACAGACTGGCTTCTTGCTGCTGATCTGCCTCCGTACAACACAATTATTCACCTTTTCTGGAATGAATTTCAGCTTGAAAGTGCAGCCCAGCTAAGGCTCTTCTGGGCTATTTAATGGCGGCAAATCATCGTCTCAACTCGTACAAGAACTTATTCCTTGTGGTATATTGACTCCTCCCACTGACTCCACCTTCTGGATCAAAATTGGTTCCTTTTTTTTTAATGCGTTCTGAGTATACCAACAACCCAGGCTGTTAGCGGTTTCTCAGTGCATGTGGATTCTCATGTGTTAATGACAGCATCCGATATATTCACACACATGCAGAACATACAACCTTGCAAAGCATGATCCAAAGGCTACACTAGAGCTTGCACGGAAATGTCATACTGCAGAGTTAAATTGGACTACATCTTTGTGTATTCACACGCACATAGAAGTAGAATGCAATGTCACCTACATTAGTAGACGCCCTTACTAGGGGGAAAACACTGCAATTTCTGAAATGACAGATATTCACTACGGGCAATGTCGTCGTTGACGGACAAGAATGGAAATTTGAGTAACATGATGATACAGTAGGTGATTTAGAAGATGAACTCCGAGACAAACTTCAATTCCTGCTGCATTGGAGCTTCTCTGATTAAGGTGTAATTAACTGACATCACAAGTCTTCGGCCTAATTGCTGGTGTGCTATGTAAACAAAAGTGAAGGAATCCGGCGAGATTTGTGTTTACTTTTGTTGTTGCTAGACAAGTTGCAGGTCACAACTATGGCACCAACCTGATGCAGCCTTCAAGCGATGGAAGACCCACCAATACTCCCACACTGCTCCTGCATAACATGAGACTCAGACCACCAATACTCCCTCGCTGTTCCTGTGTCACGTGAGACTAAGACCACCAATACTCCCTCGCTGTTCCTGCGTCACGTGAGACTAAGACCACCAATACTCCCACGCTGTTCCTGTGTCACGTGAGACTAAGACCACCAATACTCCCTCGCTGTTCCTGCGTCATGTGAGACTCAGACCACCAATACTCCCACGCTGTTCCTGCGTCATGTGAGACTAAGACCACCAATATACTCCCACGCTGTTCCTGCGTAACATGAGACTAAGACCACCAATACTCCCTCGCTGTTCCTGCGTCATGTGAGACTAAGACCACCAATACTCCCTCGCTGTTCCTGCGTCACGTGAGACTAAGACCACCAATACTCCCACGCTGTTCCTGTGTCACGTGAGACTAAGACCACCAATACTCCCTCGCTGTTCCTGTGTCATGTGAGACTAAGACCACCAATACTCCCACGCTGTTCCTGCGTCATGTGAGACTCAGACCACCGATACTCCCTCGCTGTTCCTGCGTCACGTGAGACTAAGACCACCAATACTCCCACGCTGTTCCTGTGTCACGTGAGACTAAGACCACCAATACTCCCTCGCTGTTCCTGTGTCACGTGAGACTAAGACCACCAATACTCCCACGCTGGTCCTGCGTCATGTGAGACTCAGACCACCAATACTCCCTCGCTGTTCCTGCGTCATGTGAAACTAAGACCACCAATACTCCCACGCTGTTCCTGCGTCATGTGAGACCAAGACCACCAATACTCCCACGCTGTTCCTGCAGCATACGAGACTAAAAAAAGGAATTCAGGTGCATGACATGCTGCATTGTAGTATTTAATTATCCAGCCTTAACGGGGTAAAGAGGAACACTTGCATTTATGGTGGTTGCCCTTTGCCGAGACTGAACAGCCTTGGATTCTGTGTCTACCACAGAATCTTGTGGGAGCAAAAAGAAATTAATTAACCTCCTGATTTGAGAATTGCTCGAGGATTCTCGGCCTGTGTTTTGGAGTACTTTCTCGGAACCCTGGGGCAGATTGTCTGTTTTCCCAGCTCAGTTCTTGTCTTTTCAGAACTCCCAATTGCTCTACATGTAACTAACGATTATTAGCAGCTCAATGGCGTGTAGCCCTGCATGTAGTCGCTGCACATGTCAGTGGTTAACCGAAGCCTTCCTTTTTCCTTTCTTTCTTCCCCCCCAAGTGCTATTTGTTGCTTGTGACATCATGTCAGCGCTGGAATTGTATTTTGTTTCTCAGGTCTGTGCACACGATTAGCTCTAAGTGGCCTTCTGCAGGCATATCCTTGTCCTCTGTGACCTTTATGGAGCTGTTGTCAAACTACTTCAACCCAGTGTGATGTTGGTCCAGTGTGTGTCCCCATAGAGCTGTTGTCAACCTACTTCAACCCAATGTGTGTCGTCCAGTGTGTGTCCCCATAGAGTTGTTGTCGACCTACTTCAACCCAGTGTGTTGTTGGTCCAGTGTGTGTCCCCATAGACCCATAGAGCTGTTGTCAACCTACTTTCAACCCAGTGTGACATTGGTCCAGTGTGTGTCCTGGGCATAGAGCTGTTGTCAACCTACTTCAACCCAGTGTGTGTTGTCCAGTGTGTGTCCACATAGAGCTATTGTCAACCTACTTCAACCTGCCTCCACCCAGTGTGATGTTGTCCAGTGTGTGTCCCCATAGATTATTGTCAACCTACTTCAACCCAGTGCGATGTTGGTCCAGTGTGTGTCCCCATAGACCCATAGAGCTGTTGTCAACCTACTCAACCCAGTGTGTGTCCCCATAAAGCTGTTGTCAACCTACTTCAACCCAGTGTGTGTCGTCCAGTGTGTGTCCCCGTAGAGCTCTTGTCAACCTACTTCAACCCAGTGTGACGTTGGTCCAGTGTGTGTTCCCATAGAGCTGTTGTCAACCTACTTCAACCCAGTGTGTGTTGTCCAGTGTGTCTCCCCATAGAGCTATTGTCAACCTACTTCAACCTGCCTCCACCCAGTGTAATGTTGGTCCAGTGTGTGTCCCCATAGATTATTGTCAACCTACTTCAACCCAGTGCGATGTTGGTCCAGTGTGTGTCCCCATAGACCCATAGAGCTGTTGTCAACCTACTCAACCCAGTGTGTGTCCCCATAAAGCTGTTGTCAACCTACTTCAACCCAGTGTGTGTCGTCCAGTGTGTGTCCCCGTAGAGCTCTTGTCAACCTACTTCAACCCAGTGTGACGTTGGTCCAGTGTGTGTTCCCATAGAGCTGTTGTCAACCTACTTCAACCCAGTGTGACGTTGGTCCAGTGTGTGTTCCCATAGAGCTGTTGTCAACCTACTTCAACCCAGTGTGATGTTGATCCAGTGTGTCCCCATAGAGCTATTGTCAACCTACTTCAACCTGCCTCCACCCAGTGTGATGTTGGTCCAGTGTGTGCCCCCATAGATTATTGTCAACCATGTACTTCAATCCATCCATCATACAGATGGGAATGGGGTTGTGTTTGTGTGTGTACGTGCGTGCATGGTTGCAGGACATGACAAATGGAGAGTCTTTTTACCTAATGATTACCTCTTATGGAATTATCGATGAGCATTTTAATGTCATTCATGACCTCACTAATATTGTTTGGTGTACATAATGAATTCGAAACTGTGGAAGTTGAATGTTGCTGGCGGTTGTTTGGTGGCTATCCAGCTGGAGTGTTCTCTTCAATGTGGTGATACTCAATACAGATTCACGCTCAAAATCTCTCACCCTAACAACCATCCCTCAGCCAGCAACAATTTCAGAATATACAAGCGGCTTTTGATTATGGCGATGGAAGCAAACCCATCTCGCTGCTCACATGATCCCATGATCAGGTTTCCCTTCAACAGCACCGCTATGGTTCATTTCTGCAATCCGTGTCACTTGAAATAAGCTCTTGTTACATTGGTTACATCACCATAGATCGGTCTAATTGTGTGTAATTGCCTGCAGATTGTACAGCTTTTGAAGTCTGAAAGTTTCTCCCTCTTCAGTGCTCATTTATCATGGCCTCTCTGAAGCGTCACCTGTCTTCAAGATTAGAGCTAGATGTAGGGACCTACCTGCCTCTATATAGGCACATGGTGGTCGTCATGGTACTGTAGTCTAGTTGGAGGTAGTGCGTGCATAGCTAATGACTGCTTGGTCTTCTTCAGCTACAGGTTGTAGTTGGAAGTTGATTTCCACTAATAGCCAGTGCATAAGGCCTGATTGTTAGCTTTTGTGGATATCACCGTGGTGACTACCACATATCATTTAGAGTGAGCGCCATTTACTACCTTCAGTGCACGCCCTCAATTAGACCGCACACGCCTACCTATGATTGCAATGCCCATGCTCATAAGAAGCCCTCAATTAGACTGCCTATGATTGCAATGCCCATGCTCATAAGAAGCCCTCAATTAGACCGCACACGCCTACCTATGATTGCAATGCCCATGCTCATAAGAAGCCCTCAATTAGAACCGCACATGCCTACCTATGATTGCAATGCCCATGCTCATAAGAAGCCCTCAATTAGACCGCACACGCCTACCTATGATTGCAATGCCCATGCTCATAAGAAGCCCTCAATTAGACAGCACACGCCTACCTATGATTGCAATGCCCATGCTCATAAGAAGCCCTCAATTAGACCGCACACGCCTACCTATGATTGCAATGCCCATGCTCATAAGAAGCCCTCAATTAACCACATGCCTACCTATGATTGCAATGCCCATGCTCATAAGAAGCCCTCAATTAGACCGCACACGCCTACCTATGATTGCAATGCCCATGCTCATAAGAAGCCCTCAATTAGACCACATGCCTACCTATGATTGCAATGCCCATGCTCATAAGAAGCCCTCAATTAGAACCGCACATGCCTACCTATGATTGCAATGCCCATGCTCATACTCAATTAGACAGCACACGCCTACCTATGATTGCAATGCCCATGCTCATAAGAAGCCCTCAATTAGACAGCACACGCCTACCTATGATTGCAATGCCCATGCTCATAAGAAGCCCTCAATTAGACCGCACATGCCTACCTATGATTGCAATGCCCATGCTCATAAGAAGCCCTCAATTAGACCGCACACGCCTACCTATGATTGCAATGCCCATGCTCATAAGAAGCCCTCAATTAGACCACATGCCTACCTATGATTGCAATGCCCATGCTCATAAGAAGCCCTCAATTAGACCACATGCCTACCTATGATTGCAATGCCCATGCTCATAAGAAGCCCTCAATTAGACCACACATGCCTACCTATGATTGCAATGCCCATGCTCATAAGAAGCCCTCAATTAGACCACATGCCTACCTATGATTGCAATGCCCATGCTCATAAGAAAAGTTAGCCCCACATTGTGAAACCTATGCAATCATAATGCATTGTGTGTACAGTTGCAAAGTTTGAATCTGCAAGCATGGCTCAGGAGATTGCATCCACTGAGAGTCTTGGCAGCAACCAGTGCAGCTCTAGCTAATGAAGACATCGAGAGACTGCCTTCATATCTGACAGGAAAGGAATAGTATGCAACGACTAGTCCACACCCCAGGAATATTATCATCACCTGACCTATAGTGATCGGCTGCCATGCAGGCCATTACTGCACATCTGTTAACTACAATAATGGAGCGCGCCCATCGAATAGCGAAGCTTCTGAAATTAATATAACCTACATATCTAATCAATGAAAATATGGTGTGTTATGTGATGTAGCAGCCACCTTGTGCAAGGTGAGGTGTTGAAGTCACTCTCAGATGAGGTCCCTTAGTGGCACTCTCAGATGAGGTCCCTCAGTGGCACTCTCAGATAAGGTCCTAGTGGCACTCTCAGATAACATCCCTTAGTGGCACTCTCAGATAAGGTCCCTTAGTGGCACTCTCAGATAAGGTCCTTTAGTGGCACTCTCAGATCTCAGATAAGGTCGCTAAGTGGCCAAAGCATTTGCTCTTAGATTGTGACTATATAGTCACTTTATTTCCACCAGCCTGTGGCTGGCTAAACAGCACTTCAATTGTTAGTGACATCTTACAATGTCCATCTTGTCCAATAAGCCTGGTGGCTGGCTATTCACAGCTGTCTAAGCTGACAGCAGCCTCCATGCTTCTTGTCCAAGTCTGGTGGTAGGGGAGAGAAGGTCATAGAGACCTGTGGCTGGATGTGTACAACTGTGTCTGCTGTTGGTGCCTCGTGCAATGTCCATCTTGTCCAGCAAGCCTAGTCATAGAGACACAAGGCTCTTGATTATGGTGATAATGCAATGCTAAGTTTTTGCTTGTGACAACCAGAGAATGTTAGGCCACACTAAATCAAGGTTTAAAGCAACCAGAGAATATTAGGCTAGACTAAAAGGTTTTTGCTTGTGACACAAGCAACCAGAGAATGTTAGGTCACACTAAATCAAGGTTTTGCTTGTGTCTTGCTTGTGACACAAGCAACCAGAGAATGTTAGGTCACACTAAATCAAGGTTTTGCTTGTGACACAAGCGACCAGAGAACACTAAATCAAGGTTTTTGCTTGTGACACAAGCAACCAGAGAATGTTAGGTCACATTAAATGAATGTTAGGTCACACTAAATCAAGGTTTTGCTTGTGACACAAGCAACCAGAGAACACTAAATCAAGGTTTTTGCTTGTGACACAAGCAACCAGAGAATGTTAGGCCACACTAAATCAAGGTTTTGCCTGTGACTTAACTCTTTTCCCGGTGTAAGCGCCATATGGCGTAATTGACTTTGAAAAATCATAAAAGATCATTGGGTTGCTTTGCAAAACAAAAATATCATAAAATAGCTATATTCAAAATTATACGGCAATAGCGCCTTGGTAACTAGGGAAATCCCGCCGTAGAGTTCAAAGGGTCAATTCTGCCCTAGAATTGAAAATGGACGAAAGACTAACTTTTGATGAGGTGCTCGCAGCGGTCCTGGACGACGACTTCGGGTTGTCTGACGATGAATCTGATGAAGGGGAGAGTGAAGCTATCTATGCCTACCGTGGACAGCCAAGTTTGGATCGTGACCAAGTAGAGCTACTCGGCAGAGACTTCTCTAATGGAAACCATGGCAGTATGGACGAAGCTATGGCTGTTGGAGTTGAAGGCATTGATCCTGGCCGCCCTCCTGGTAAGTCAATGTACTTTGCTAGCTATATATAAAGCCTGATAGTCCGGAGAGCTAGCTAAATTATGGTGTTAGCTACACCAATGTAATAGCCTACTTTCCTTTATAGTTCTAGCTGTACATGATTACTTGACTTGTCTAAGAAGTTGACGAATAACAACTCTATCATGTTCAGGTTTGATGGAGCAAGTGATGGACCATGACGGAAATAATACCATGGCACAGCTTCCCCACGTTCAGATGAGTTCTGATAAAGATAGTGACGCAAACATACCTACCCCACTCTCTTCATCCAGTGCTAGTCTACTGTACGAGGACGCTCATCTTGTAGACCTGCACGAGGACGTACTGTTCTCAGAAGTAGGACTAGCCAACTCTCCCCCTTACCCTCTACATTACCTGGTGCTAGTCCCATTGCACGCCGTGGACATACTGCTCGTAATACCAGAGGTATTGCACGCCATGGACATACTGCTCGTAATACCAGAGGTATTGCACGCTGTGGACATACTGCTCGTAATACCAGAGGTATTGCACGCCGTGGACATACTGCTCGTAATACCAGAGGTAGTCGTGGAGGACGAGGAGGTATAAGTAGTAGTAGTATTACTTTGCCTCTCACTTTAGCTGGCTCTTCATCATCTATGTCTGGTGTCTCTCAAGCCTCTGCATGCTCTCAATCTTTGGATACTGTGCAAGGAAACTGGGGGAAAAAAGAATCTTCTGCTCTGCATTTCAATTGCACCAACCAGCTTCCAGGCCCTACTTCTTCTCAAGTTGGCTCTAATTCGTCTCCATTGGATCTGTTCTCTCGATTTTTTACTGACGAGATCTGGGATTTATTAGTAGTAGAAACTAACCGATATGCTCAACAGACACGCACACATACCCCTCATGCTCGTCCATGGATTGATGTAACGGTACCAGAAATGAAGGCCTTTTTAGGGGTATTGATATATATAGGTATTTTGAAGCTTCCATGTTTGGACATGTACTGGTCAAGCAATGATGAACATATTCTTACTTCCGGTATATCCAGCATTATGCCTCTTGTTCGCTTTGATTAGGTTTTTACACCTACATGACAACTCTACTGTTGTCAGTACTCCAGGCCTACCAGGATATGACCGATTGTGCAAGGTTAGAGGCTTACTAGATGGAGTTGTACCTATATTTCAGAGAGAATATGATCTTCATCAACAGGTTAGCATTGATGAAGCCATGATCCCCTTCAAGGGAAGACTAGGATTCAAACAATATATAAGAGATAAACCGGTCAAATGGGGCATCAAAGTCTTCGTTCTAGCTGATGCCCACAATGGGTATGTTTCAAATTTACAAATTTATACAGGGAAGGGTCTGGTTAGCGGAAATATACTACTAATGTTGATATTGGTCTCTGTAGTAGAGTAGTTCTAGACCTAATGGATGGTCTGGAGAATAGTGGACATGAGCTCTACACGGATAACTTTTATACATCCCCAAATCTCTACCTTATAACAAAGGCATAAATGCTTGTGGTACTGTAAGGTGTACTCGTCGCTCTTTCCCAAAGGAACTAGTAACATTAGCCTCTCCCCATAACCGCGGCTTCTATGACTATCGATCTAATGGTCCTCTCTTGGCAGCACAGTGGGTGGACAAACGGACTATATACTTTCTTTCCACCTTTCATACTCGCAGAACCTCCAGCTACAGTCACAAGACGTAGCCTTGATGGGACTCGAGTAAATGTTCCTTGTCCACCACTTTTAGTCGATTACCAGTCTTTTATGAGGGGTGTTGATCGTGGTGATCAGCTTGAAGGGTACTATAATGTTGGACGGAGAAGCCGGAAATGGTGGAAACGAGTATTTGCATATATTATAGAATGTAGCATTTTGAATAGCTACATACTAGATGGGCACATCAGCCGCGTTCAGCCACATGGAACAAGGAGAAGGAGGAAGGATTTTTTGACATTTCGCCTGAAGTTTGCGAGGGAGTTGGTGGGCACCTTCACTTCTCGTTTGAGATGTGGACGTCATCGCACTTCTGAGCATGCTGATATGGATAGGCTAAATCCTGCCCTTGGTCATTTCCCATCACATGTGGAGGAAAAGAAAAACTGTTTAGTATGTATGGCCAGAGTGACAAGGGGTATTCCGACTCCTGGGAATCGCCATGAGTCGAGGGTGAAATGTATGTGTTGTGATGTCATATTGAAGGACCGTAATTGTTACTTCAAATATCATAACGTGGCTGTAACTCCTCATTAAATTTAAAAATTGTAACCTATCACCAAATTGTACACTTTGTCTAGTTTATATCACTTGTAAAATCAGACTGTGTATGTAATTACAGAGTATTGTATTGTATTATTGCCCTTTGACTCTGTGTATATACATTGTATCAATATTATTGGTTATGTGAATTGTATCAATATTATTGGTTATGGGAATTCTATACAATACAAATTACGTCCTCTCGGTTAGTCAGGTAAACGTCTGTCATACCACAGCATATCTCAGTTGTTCCTAAAGTTGGCTGAAAATAGAAGGATCTAAAATACAATAACAAACGAAATTTTTATAATTATAATGATATTCATACATGTGTGGTTTTGTTACCTAGCAACAAGAATTGACCACAATAATGTCTAACATAAGAGCTATCTTGTGGTACATGGTTGCTAGGGACTTTTGTTAACCTCTGATTTAATATCAATTTATTTGTACTTAATGGTCAATTTTTTTTCTTTCCCCAAATAAACTCACCGGGAGAAGTGTTAAGCAACCATAGAATGTTAGGCCAGACTAAATCAAGGTTTTTGCTTGTGACTTAAAGCAACCAGAGAATGTTAGGTCACACTAAATCAAGATTTTGCTTGTGACCAGACAATGTTAGGCTAGACTAAATCAATTTGTGGTAAAATTTTGACCAGGGTAATAAATTATTATTATTATTTTAGATGATCATATGATCTTTCGTTTGATGCACCACTTGTTGCTTAAAAAGTGACCTGTAGTGTTGGGCCACTCTGTGAATTATTTGCGGTCTGAGCACCCTGATGGTGACGATGACCTTCTCTTCTGCTTCTTGTGTCATTAATTCATTTCCCCTTATATGGGTCATCATTTCCTCTTGGGTGTGTCATTATGTTGTTTCCTGTTACGTGTAGTATATCATTTCCTCTTGTCTAAGTGTGTCATTGTGTCATTTCCTCTTAAGTGTGTCATTATGTCATTTCCTTTGCTACGTATTCATGTCGGGATAAGTGGAATCATGATGATCCTTACCTTCTGTAATGCTCGGTCGATGGATATAATGCAATATGACTATTTTTGGTTGTTGAATAATTAATAATTATGCATATTTTTTGTGTGGCAGCCCGATGGATATAATGCAATATGACTATTTTTGGTTGTTGAATAATTAATAATTATGCATATTTTTTGTGTGGCAGCCCGATGGATATAATGCAATATGACTATTTTTGGTTGTTGAATAATTAATAATTATGCATATTTTTTGTGTGGCAGCCTGAATCTTGCGGTCGATCTCCACAGCACACAGCATTGCCACTAAACCATTCCTTCCCAGCCTCCCACTTCTCTTCCCCCCCTCCCTACTGCACCGACCAGACACACGAGTATAGCCGATTACAACACTTCCTCCCTCCCCACGTGGGGAAGGGTCTCGTCACACAGCCCATTCCTATTGTGTCGCAGGTACCGAACCTTCCGTACATTCATCAGAGGACACAGACTCCGCCCCTCCTCCCACAGAAACCACACCCCATTTCACCCGATTCCAATCTGTCACCAATTCCATGTGACAAGGAACTGTCTAGAAGCAGTCCGGATTCCGTTCGAAACTCATCACCATCTCAGTCGCAGTCAGATCAAAACCAAACTTTACCAGGGACATGTGCACTATCTGAACGTTCTTCATCAGCAAGCGACTCCGGTTGCCCCTCAGAACTTCCAGGGCTTGCCTCGGACCATGAATACGAAATCCAGAGCTAATCTCTCTGCTGGTGACCCTAACAACTCTTGATTTCAATTAAGAACAGGAGAGAAGCCATATTGATAATGATTTACTGGTGAACTGAGGGAGCACTTTCCCCCCCTTTTTGTGATTTTTTGTGACACATATTTCATGCACGTCATATGACATCATTCACTGCCACCATTTGTAATTACATGTAACATATTTTGGTTGATCCAGTAATCCAATGCTTCTCACTTATGACCTGAAGCACATTCTTTTCTCAAGTGTGTGTATTATTATTGCCTGTAAATTGTCTTCTAGCATATACATGTTGCAATTGAATATTATATTTATACATAATATGTGGCCATTTTTCCCCCTTCTATACACACACACTAATGGTTGTTAGAGATCAGCTGGGTGTGTTCCTTCATCATGTCCCTTCTTAAATAAAATCGATATGTCATTTGTTCTTGAGATTTGCCACCTTAATTAATTAAACGTATGATTTTCAGGACTGCCACTCTCCTCATCCAACTAACAACTCCCAGAAAACTGAGTGCGTCTGTCAACAACAGGCTAGGTACTTTTCCTCTACCACGAGCTTGACCTCGCCCTGGTTACCACGTGCGACCTGCCTAGCACTGTGGACTAGAAAACGACCTCTGAAGGGGAGGGCTAAGAGACTCCTAGTGGGTGCTCCAGCAACTTCACAGAATCAAGCATGCATATTTATTTTGTGCACTATAATTGAAGCCAACTTTCATGTGTCACAGGATCAAGCATACATAATAATAATAATTTATTATATGTAGCAACTATAATACCAGCTAATAACCAATAATAAGGCAAGGAATAATTTTCACCAAAAACATTATTAGATGCTTTATTAATCTAATACCATATTTGAAATGTATAAATTCATAAAACAAAGAATTAGACCATAACACAATGGTAGATTGTTGAGGATCCTCTTGATAGAATTGTATCTGCCAACATCAATAATTATTCATCTTCAAGCACAACACAAAACATTTATATACCCCTCAGTTCCTGCGGGTAAATTGAAGCTATAATAAGCAGAAATTAATTGTTAGCAATCATAAGAGTTGTGCAGATACAGCAATCCCTTCTTGCAGTTATTATTACTAGTACTATTATCGTTCATTATTATTATGAGTCTTGATCATCAACATCATTGCGTACACCTTTCATCCTTTTCAACTTGACCTATATAGACAAGATCAAGAACACTACAACCTCAACCCAGAGTGACAGGGTGTCGCCATAGAGCTGTTGTCAACCTTCTTCAACCTACCTCAACCCAGTGTGATGTTGGTCCAGTGTGTGTCGCCATAGAGCTATTGTCTTCTTCAACCTACCTCAACCCAGTGTGATGTTGGTCCAGTGTGTGTCGCCATAGAGCTATTGTCTTCTTCAACCTACCTCAACCCAGTGTGTTGCCATAGAGCTGTTGTCAACCTTCTTCAACCTACCTCAACCCAGTGTGCCAGTGTGTCACCATAGAGCTGTTGTCAACCTTCTTCAACTACCTCAACCCATTGTGATGTTGGTCCAGTGTGTGTCGCCATAGAGCTATTGTCTTCTTCAACCTACCTCAACCCAGTGTGATGTTGGTCCAGTGTGTGTCGCCATAGAGCTATTGTCTTCTTCAACCTACCTCAACCCAGTGTGATGTTGGTCCAGTGTGTGTCGCCATAGAGCTATTGTCTTCTTCAACCTACGTCAACCCAGTGTGATGTTGGTCCAGTGTGTGTCGCCATAGAGCTATTGTCAACACTTCAACCTGCCTCAACCCAGTGTGATGTTGGTCCAGTGTGTGTCGCCATAGAGCTATTGTCTTCTTCAACCTACCTCAACCCAGTGCGTTGCCATAGAGCTGTTGTCAACCTTCTTCACCTACCTCAACCCAGTGTGCCAGTGTGTCACCATAGAGCTGTTGTCAACCTTCTTCAACTACCTCAACCCAGTGTGATGTTGGTCCAGTGTGTGTTGCCATAGAGCTGTTGTCAACCTTCTTCAACCTGCCTCAACGCAGTGTGATGTTGGTCCAGTGTGTGTCGCCATAGAGCTGTTGTCAACCTTCTTCAACCTACCTCAACCCAGTGTGGTGTTGGTCCAGTGTGCTCTCCATAGAGCTATTGTCAACCTACTTCAACCTGCCTCAACCCAGTGTGAGTGTGCACCCCATAGAGCTGTTGTCAACCTACTTCAACCTGCCTCAACCTAGTGTGATGTTGGTCTAGTGTGTTCCCTATAGAGCTATTGTCAAGGTGAACAAGATGATAACAAAATACTGCACTTAAAACCGATTCCATGTTGCGTGAGAACTCCTGTAGCAGAGTCCACAAACTCGATGGAGTGTTCAACAGTAGAATGTCAGGCCACTGGTGGCAAAGATAACTTGGTATATGCTGCATCAGCCACATGTGCTTGGATGATGGGCAAGAGTTATGGACTACTTCTATGATGTAACCTACACCAAGTCATAATTAGATTAATGCCATAAACATACACAATGCTAGTGTTTGTGATGCATCCAACATTCCAAAACCCAGACATTCTGACAGTGGCCCTCCTCAGTGATGCTCTAGCTCGTGTTACCAACAACTATCATTGGGCTGGCTATCCTCAGTGATGCTTTGGATGATGCTTTGGAAGATATAGCTAGTGTTACCAACAACTATCATTGGATGCATTGTGAATTGGGACTCATCTATCTGCACCACAATCCCCGTCAAGTTTGATGACCTTATTATAGAGACCGAGTGCACACCTTCCTTAGCCACTAGTCGACATCAATGTGTGTGTTGTGCATGCGTATGTTGTATATACAGCCCACTTCCTGTGCTGCATCAAACACTGGGTGTATGGTCTAGCCCATACAGAGGAAGCCATGCCTTTGAGGATTCCTGAATTTAGGCACACATAATAGATAATGGCAGTGGTATAGATATAAGGACCATGCTTCAATGGAAAATTTCACCATGGTGAATGGATGTTGCCTTACATTTCGGACAACCCCCAACAGATAGTCTTCTTTCATCTTGGATATCGCTTGTGCCATTTCCAGAGAGAAGCAAGAGGGGGGAAATGAATCAGACATTATTACAACTTACCTTGCACAACTACAGGCTACGACAGCAATCCTTCTTAGCTCCTCTACTGGCCCAAACATTACTGGCTCTTCTCTGAAGGCATAGGCACATGCAAAGCCCATGTGCAAAACGCGTCGCGAAACAGAGGGGGGAAAACGCTTGTCTGCTTTCATTAACCCTACCTACCCTGGATGTTCGTCTCTCTCGCGCGGGTTATACATGTATTAACTGTCTTCTCTTACACCTTCTCCAACACTTCAGTACCGTGGTTCGACGCTAGTACTTGGGATAGGGAAAAGGTCGACAAATATTGGAAGGTGTGGCTTGTGTAAAATGTTCCACTGCACTAGATGTTGCTACTGGTTGTCCAGAGTGGCTGGAGTAAATAAAGGGGTGAGGAGGAGGAGGGATGTTTCTTCTCTCAGCAAGTTTCCCCACTCGACTAGAACGCTACTGGTTAAGCGTGGAGGAATTCCTCTTGCTTCTTTACTTCCATCACTTGACCATTCCTTACCAATAGCCCGACCAGTATCGTTGCCTTATAATCACACACCTCTGCTCTTTGCTCAACATAGAAGGCTTGAAGGTACTGACCTCTCCTGTTCTCCCTGGCTTTGTATTAATGCTAAAAGAAATGCAGCTAGGTGGTATTCTTCGTCTTCTAATAAAGACAGCCCAAATGGTGAGTGATGGTAAAAATTAAGGAACAGAATTAGTCTCCCTCTATATATGTCACACCTCCAAATTCATAAATGCACTTGCATACATATGTATTTGACGCATGTATACATACACACCACGCAGGTAGCAATGATGGGCAAGACCAACTTGATAACATTCTAGCGTCTATTCTCATCATTCTGATCCTCTCTGCTACAATGGAGTATTTTACAGTCACACCAGAAGTATCGTTCTCTTTCTTCCAGCAGCACATGCTCTCTACTGGAGAGGTACATATATCTTTGCCCAAGCTGTCAAGTTGGTGAAGTATGTTCATGTCCTTGCCCTAGCTCGAGAGGTGCGTTCACGACCTTGCCCTAGCTGGAGAGGTGCTTTCATGTCCTTGCCCTAGCTGGAAAGGTGCACTAATGTCCTTGCCCTAGCTGGAGAGGTGCGTTGATGTCCTTGCCCTAGTAGCTGGAGAGGAGCATGCATGAGCTTGCTCTGGCTGGAGAATTGGTATAGCTGGAGAAGAATGTTCATGTCCTTGCCCTAGCTGGAGAATTGGCATAGCTAGAGAAGAATGTTCATGTCCTTGCCCTAGCTGAAGAGATACATTCATTACTTGCCCTAGCTGTAGAGATGCATTCATATCTTGCCCTAACTGTAGAGATGCATTCATTCCTTGCCCTGGCTGTAGAGATGCATTCATTCCTTGCCCTAGCTGTAGAGATGCATTCATTCCTTGCCCTAGCTGTAGATGCATTCATTCCTTGCCCTAACTGTAGAGATACAGTCATTCCTTGCCCTAGCTGTAGAGATGCATTCATTCCTTGCCCTAGCTGTAGAGACATTCCTTGCCCTAGCTGTAGAGATGCATTCATTCCTTGCCCTAGCTGTAGAGATACATTCATTCCTTGCCCTAACTGTAGAGATGCATTCATTCCTTGCCCTAGCTGTAGAGATGCATTAATTCCTTGCCCTAACTGTAGAGATGCATTCATTCCTTGCCCTAGCTGTAGAGATGCATTCATTCCTTGCCCTAGCTGTAGATGCATTCATTCCTTGCCCTAGCTGTAGAGATGCATTCATTCCTTGCCCTAGCTGTAGAGATGCATTCATTCCTTGCCCTAGCTGTAGAGATGCATTAATTCCTTGCCCTAGCTATAGAGATGCATTCATTCCTTGCCCTAGCTGTAGAGATGCATTCATTCTTTGCCCTAGCTGTAGAGATGCATTCATTCCTTGCCCTAGCTGTAGAGATGTATTCATTCCTTGCCCTAACTGTAGAGATGCATTCATTCCTTGCCCTAGCTGTAGAGATGCATTCATTCCTTGCCCTAGCTGTAGAGATGCATTCATTCCTTGCCCTAACTGTAGAGATGCATTCATTCTTTGCCCTAACTGTAGAGATGCATTCATTCCTTGCCCTAGCTATAGAGATGCATTCATTCCTTGCCCTAGCTGTAGAGATGCATTCATTACTTGCCCTAGCTGTAGAGATGCATTCATTCCTTGCCCTAGCTATAGAGATGCATTCATTCCTTGCCCTAGCTATAGAGATGCATTCATTACTTGCCCTAGCTGTAGAGATGCATTCATTCCTTGCCCTAGCTGTAGAGATGCATTCATTCCTTGCCCTAGCTGTAGAGATGCATTCATTCCTTGCCCTAGCTGTAGAGATGCATTCATTCCTTGCCCTAGCTGTAGAGATGCATTCATTCCTTGCCCTAGCTGTAGAGATGCATTCATTCCTTGCCCTAGCTGTAGAGATGCATTCATTCCTTGCCCTAGCTGTAGAGATGCATTCATTCCTTGCCCTAACTGTAGAGATGCATTCATTCCTTGCCCTAGCTGTAGAGATGCATTCATTCCTTGCCCTAGCTGTAGAGATGCATTCATTCCTTGCCCTAACTGTAGAGATGCATTCATTCTTTGCCCTAACTGTAGAGATGCATTCATTCCTTGCCCTAGCTATAGAGATGCATTCATTCCTTGCCCTAGCTGTAGAGATGCATTCATTACTTGCCCTAGCTGTAGAGATGCATTCATTCCTTGCCCTAGCTATAGAGATGCATTCATTCCTTGCCCTAGCTATAGAGATGCATTCATTACTTGCCCTAGCTGTAGAGATGCATTCATTCCTTGCCCTAGCTGTAGAGATGCATTCATTCCTTGCCCTAGCTGTAGAGATGCATTCATTCCTTGCCCTAGCTGTAGAGATGCATTCATTCTTTGCCCTAACTGTGTAGAGATGCATTCATTCCTTGCCCTACCAGAAGGATTACATTCTTGTCCTCATCCTACAAGATACATTTACATTTGTCCTTGCCCCGCCCAGTTTTCCTGGACATATTTCCCCTTGGCGCACGTCTGGTTGAGGAGACAAGGCAAGATCATGTAACCATGGTGAAACTTGTAACGGTCAAAGTGGACTGCCTTGAGGTTTCTAACATTGAGTGACTACATTTTTGCACGTATGATTCCAGTGTTACCGAGGACAACCCCAGAATCATTTATCATAATGGATTGTCAAAGTTTAAAATTCTCCCTCGTCTGATACTCTAGGGCTGGGGTGGGAAACAACTACGAAGACGAGCACAGATTGCCCATGGTTGTCCTCGGCAATGTTGGGAACAGCCTTGAACTTTGACCATGCGTGCCTGTGACACCTCATGCATCGTCCCATTAACCTCTTGTGCTGGTGGTGGTACTAATAACCCTCGTGTGTTCTGATTAAAGGTGCAGCACTTGGAAGTGAGTAGATTGAAGGAAAAGGTGTACGTGTATCTTCATCGAGGAGCCATCATCAATGGGAAAGAGGTACGATGATGGTTTATCTTGACACAGCCTTTCACTTGCAGGAGGAGAGAGGGGTGTGAGTGGTCTCACAAGCAATGCCTTCCCTGTAGTAAGAGAGGAGGATCAGGCAATGCTGAGTGTGTTGATTCTGACACATCTCTTGTGGTCCCCTGTACTGCTATTAGTAGCCATACTTCTATATACTCTTGCAATAGCTGTAGCCATATACCCTAGTAGTAGCCATTCTTCTATATACCCTAGTAATGTAGCTATATATACATTACTTATATATACCCCATACTTCTATATAGCCTAGTAATAGCCACACTTCTATATATCCTAGTAAAACTTATATATCACCCATACTTCTATATAGCCGCCATACTTCTATATAGCCTAGTAATAGCCATACTTCTATATAGCCTAGTAATAGCCATACTTCTATATAGCCTAGTAATAGCTATATATACTTATATATACCCCATACTTCTATATAGCCTAGTAATAGCTATATATACTTATATATACCCCATACTTCTATATAGCCTAGTAATAGCCATACTTCTATATAGCCTAGTAATAGCAATACTGCTATATAGCCTAGTAAAAACTCTGATGGCAGAATCCATCGCACAGTGAAAATGAAGAAGAAGAAAAATTAAATTCAAACCTGCATCACCATATACCTCTGGGAACAGAACAGAGTTTGAGTATTCTCAGGCAGGTGGTTTCTCCTTTTGAGCATGCTCAGTGGAATCACTTGTTTTAGTATGCTCAGTGGAAACACCTGTTTCAAATGTTCAGTGAAATCACCTGTTTCAAGCATGCTGTGAGATCACCTGTTTTATGCTCAGTGACAGTGAGATCACCTGTTTCGAGCATGCTCAGTGAGATCACCTGTTTCGAGCATGCTCAGTGAGATCACCTGTTTCAAGCATGCTCAGTGGAAACACCTGTTTCAAATGTTCAGTGAAATCACCTGTTTCAAGCATGCTCAGTGAGATCACCTGTTTTATGCTCAGTGACAGTGAGATCACCTGTTTCGAGCATGCTCAGTGAGATCACCTGTTTCGAGCATGCTCAGTGAGATCACCTGTTTCAAGCATGCTCAGTGAGATCACCTGTTTCGAGCATGCTCAGTGAGATCACCTGTTTCGAGCATGCTCAGTGAGATCACCTGTTTCAAGCATGCTCAGTGGAAACACCTGTTTCAAATGTTCAGTGAAATCACCTGTTTCAAGCATGCTCAGTGAGATCACCTGTTTTATGCTCAGTGACAGTGAGATCACCTGTTTCAAGCATGCTCAGTGAGATCACCTGTTTCGAGCATGCTCAGTGAGATCACCTGTTTCGAGCATGCTCAGTGGAAACACCTGTTTCAAATGTTCAGTGAAATCACCTGTTTCAAGCATGCTGTGAGATCACCTGTTTTATGCTCAGTGACAGTGAGATCACCTGTTTCAAGCATGCTCAGTGAGATCACCTGTTTTGAGCATGCTCAGTGAGATCACCTGTTTCGAGCATGCTCAGTTGGATCACCTGTTTCGAGCATGCTCAGTGAGATCACCTGTTTCGAGCATGCTCAGTGAGATCACCTGTTTCGAGCATGATCACCTGTTTTGAGCATGCTCAGTGAGATCACCTGTTTCAAGCATGCTCAGTGAGATCACCTGTTTCGAGCATGCTCAGTGAGATCACCTGTTTCAAGCATGCTCAGTGAGATCACCTGTTTCAAGCATGCTCAGTGAGATCACCTGTTTCGAGCATGCTCAGTGAGATCACCTGTTTCAAGCATGCTCAGTGAGATCACCTGTTTCGAGCATGCTCAGTTGGATCACCTGTTTCGAGCATGCTCAGTGAGATCACCTGTTTCGAGCATGCTCAGTGAGATCACCTGTTTCGAGCATGCTCAGCGAGATCACCTGTTTTGAGCATGCTCAGTTGGATCACCTGTTTCGAGCATGCTCAGTGAGATCACCTGTTTCGAGCATGCCCAGTGAGATCACCTGTTTCGAGCATGCTCAGCGAGATCACCTGTTTCGAGCATGCTCAGTGAGATCACCTGTTTTGAGCATGCTCAGTGGGATTACTTTTGAGCAGACTCAGTGGGATCACCTGTGTGAGTATGCCTAGTAAGATTACCTGTTTCGAGCATGCTCACTGAGATCTCCTGTTTCGAGCATGCTCAGTGAGATCATGTCCTGTATTATATATCATTTGTGCATGATGGTATATGATTGAACGACACAAAGCTGTGTCCAATTTAACTCTGCAGTTCAACAGCCACTTAGTGCCGGCATAAATGCATGTGATTAGCAACCAGTGAGTGTGTGTGTTTCCCCCTTCTCCCCCCCCCTCCCCCCCCCCCTTCCCGTTCAGGCTAAGAGAGTGGGCCCGCAATGTGTGTTCACCATCTCTGGAGTAGATGGTCTGGAGACCAAGCTCAACAGGGCTCAGGATGAGTTGACGATTTCCCCAGGTGGGCGTGTTCCCATCACCTACAGAGTCAAACCAAGTGCAATGTAAGTTGTAGTGTGGGGAGGAATCAGCGCGAGAGTAGATCTTTATCTTGCAGCGACATTTGTGCACTTGTGGGAACAAAATATTTGGATTAAGAGCTTTAATTTTGTGGTTGTTTAAATATCGCACAACAGGACACTTTTCCACGGGTTTAATTAACCCTCCAACTGTCACAATCGAATTTTGGCGCAGAGCGATCTTAGCATCGCAATAGTAAAAGATCAAACTGTATCTTTTATATAATAAAATAGCCTGATTTAAACTCTATTTATACACCAAATAACGTGACCGTATGTACGCGGTAACTAGGGTAAAAAATTATTCAAACATTTGGATTATTTCAATCTCACAATGGCTGAACGACTGTCTCTCCAAAAGGTCCTTGCACTTGTTCAAGACGATGACTTTGACATCTATGAGGATTCTTCCAGCGATGTAGAAGGGGATGGCATCCATGCATACCTCGGAGAGAGCTGTGGAACAGTTAATTCTTTGCTACTGTGGTTGTGTCTGCTTGCCGACCAGCTGATTGTAGCGCTACAGCTGATCACGATGTTTTTCTCTCCGATTATGAAGAAGGAAGTGATGAACAAGGATACTAAGGTTTGTCATGATTCTAGCTAGCTGGGCTTCTTTTTTTTTTACTTGGGTAGCAGAAGGGATAGCTTGTAATTAATAAGTTTTTATTGTATGTACATACAGACAACATGATGGATAATGGACAGCCTGTGCTGCTTCCACCAGTGTCTACAACAGCTGCTCTCTCACCTTCAATGACATAAGCTGGCATGCCTCCAGAGATTATCATAGGCTGTAATTAGATAATCATATTCATAGCAGGTAGTCGGTTTCTTAGCAACCAGTTGTCGACCACAATGTTTACAAACACCAATGCTATCCCATCAACCATGGTTGCTAGGGACTGTAGTACACCCCTGACCTGATATTTATTATTTTTATAATATATACCATGGTAATGTTTTTTTTAAATCCTATGTAAATCCGACGGTGAAAGAGTTAATATCCGTGGGTTGTTGCTTTCTTCACAGTTGGAATCCAATCTGCGAAGATGGGTACCTCGAAGAGCAGCAGAGTAGGTGTGGTTTCCACTAGATATACGCTACAAACAATCCACAAATATTCTCCCTGCGAGTCCTTCTGTTAGTCGCCACCTGCGAATGTTGAACTCCTCGATGTCGAACTTTATTCCGAGACTCTTATGTGGAGTGTCATAACTACGGAGGGGAGGGGCTATACAAGAAGACATTAGCACAACCTCAGGGCTAGTGGTATGAAGTCATCTAGTGGCAAACGTCTCTAACTCTTGCCAAGCTGTCTCATTGGATGGCGCAGATTTGGTGGCAGTGGTGGGGGTGGAACTGTGCTGTCTTGGCCGGGACAGAACCCACGTAGTATTTGCTTGCCTACAGCCACGGTTGATTCCCGATGCCGACTCTGTTCAGGGATGGAAGAATGGTGCTTGCGATGAGAGGGGTAGGGGGTGGTGGCAGGTGCGAACAGGACTTAGTCTTGCGCAGCAAACCCTTTACCTCTTTTACATTGCAAGGTAGAGTGTCTGGCACACTCTGTTCCGAGTGCGCCCAAACCTTGCTGTAGTAATCTAAGCAGTCGAATCTCAAGGTGATGATGCCAGGTTCGTTGCAGTGGCTACTGTTAATGTTCCCCTCTCCCCTCCCATTCTGTCACGGCCATGGTTGCACCAAGAATGCGCTCCCCCCAAACTGATGTGAAATGTGAAACAGTTGAAGGATCTTCAAATGCAAGACTAGCTAAGGGTATATGTATGCATTTCCAATTTTTGAATTTTGACCTTCTTAATGCATAATGTTTTTTAACCCTCCTTAATTAACCCCCCCCCCCCTCCCTTTAATGCATATATGTGAACCCACCCCCCTCTTAATTGTGTGCAGGTCATGGCACAGTGTGATGTGTAGATCATGGCGCAGTGTGATGTGCAGGTCACGGCTCAGTGCGCCGTGAAGGTCATAGTGCATTGTGATGTGCAGGTCACGGCTCAGTGTGACGTGCAGGTCACGGCTCAGTGTGACGTGCAGGTCACAGCTCAGTGTGACGTGCAGGTCACGGCTTAGTGTGACGTGCAGGTCATGGCTCAGGTGTGATGTGCAGGTCATGGCTCAGTGTGACGTGCAGGTCATGGCTCAGGTGTGATGTGCAGGTCATGGCTGAGTGTGACGTGCAGGTCACAGCCACCCAACACCAGCCCAAAGAGATCACACTAGCTCTGACCACACCCACTGTATTGGTGTCTGGTACATGTAGAGCGGAGATGTTCACCTTCCTGATGGGCTTGTTCATGATTGGAAGCATCTACGTCATGCTGAACCACAAGAAGGGAGGACGGGGAGGGAAAAACTTGTTCAAGATGTCTTCCCTCAACCCTTTTGTAAGTGTGGAAAGTAGCAGAATCATCTCTCTCCCTTACTCACCTCTGTCATCCCTCCTTCCTTCCTCACTTCCTCCTGACTTCCTCACTTCCTCCTGCCTTCCTTACCTCTTCCTTCCTCGCCTCTTCCTTCCTCACCTCTTCCTTCCTCACCTCTTCCTTCCTCACCTCTTCCTTCCTCACCACCTTCCTTCCTGCCTCACCTCTTCCTTCCTCACCTCTTCCTTCCCCACCACCTTCCTTCCTCACCACCTTCCTTCCTCACCACCTTCCTTCCTTCCTCACCTCTTCCTTCCTCACCTCTTCCTTCCTCACCACCTTCCTTCCTTCCTCACCTCTTCCTCCCTCACCTCTTCCTTCCTCACCACCTTCCTTCCTTCCTCACCTCTTCCTTCCTCACCACCTTCCTTCCTTCCTCACCTCTTCCTTCCTCACCACCTTCCTTCCTTGCTCACCTCTTCCTTCCTCACCTCTTCCTTCCCCACCACCTTCCTTCCTTCCTCACCTCTTCCTTCCTCACCACCTTCCTTCCTTCCTCACCTCTTCCTTCCTCACCACCTTCCTTCCTTCCTCACCTCTTCCTTCCTCACCTCCTTCCTCCCTCACCACCTTCCTTCCTCACCTCTTCCTTCCTCACCTCTTCCTTCCTCATCCTTCCTCACTCTTTTTTTGTTTGTCATCTCGTCCTTCTTTTCTTCCATTCTCACATCCTCCCTCCATCTTCCTCTACCATCTCTCTCTTTCTCCTCTATATTTCTCTCTCTCTCCTTTCTTTCCTCTCTCTCTTTGCCTCTCTCTCTCCCTCTCTGCACCCTTTCACAAACCTACTGTTCTCCTCTTCACCTCTACTCCATTTTCTTCTGCAGGACCTGATGACCCGTGCTGAGCCAACCATAATCACAGAACATAATAGGCACACCATTAAGTATGCGCATATACAGACACACAGCAGTCTACTTCCATGTGCATGTGTATATACAGGCACACATCAGTCTACTTCCATGTGCATGTGTATATACACAAATAACATGCCCAGCACCAGATACCTCCACTCATGTCGTAGATATTAACCGGACTAAAGTCCTAAGTTCAAAATATTTTTCACCTAATACTGGACCTGAGCAACTTTGAGTTTTGGACATCCACAGTGTGTCCCAGGATGGCCCCAGCATGGCTAGAGCTAGCGCTGGATCAGCCCGACTTACATGGAAAAAAAGGGTATTTTGGAAGACCACCTCGATTTTGGCCCATTTACATGTAGGTTGCTTACTGTATGATGCTGCTGATTAGGCCAATGGGATGTACATGTACATGAGGTCATGTGGATCACATGACTCTATAGCATACCTTACCCATTCCATCACGTGATCATCAAGTGACTACTTGAGTCCAGTTTCATCATCACCATTGCATGACTATTACGTGATCACATGGCCAGCTTCATCAATCACATGATCAATCAATTTTATACATGTAGTTGATCTGCCCGTCATTATCATATTCCCTGGCACTGTCACATGACCATCACATGACCTTCTCTACCACCTCCTACGCAGATTCAAGAGTGTGGCAGGGATGAAAGAAGCCAAGGAGGAAGTGATGGAGTTTGTGGACTATCTTAAGGATACCAAGCGTTTCTCGAGCTTGGGTGCTCGCATCCCTAAGGTTAGCTACAGAGCAGTGCCAGAGTTCTCGTCAGTGATGTTGTTGTTGTTGATGTTGCTGCTTCCACTATTTTACACGTCTCTCCCTATATTAGTTGGACCCTATTTCAAAATGGCAGATGTGGAAAAAAAGAACAACAAAGCTCAAGCTAAAAATCACTGGCAGCTTCCTAATATCCTAAATGGTTCTCGCTGATTTTAGCTACAAAAGCACTTCCAGTGAGCCTTGAATCCTTCACTAAGTTAGTAAACCAGCAGACCTAAACACTTCCAGCATGCCTTGAATCCTTCACTAAGGTAGTGAACCAGCAGACCTAAACACTTCCAGCATGCCTTGAATCCTTCACTAAGGTAGTAAACCAGCAGACCTAAACACTTCCAGCATGCCTTGAATCCTTCACTAAGGTAGTAAACCAGCAGACCTAAACACTTCCAGCGTGCCTTGAATCCTTCACTAAGGTAGTGAACCAGCAGACCTAAACACTTCCAGCATGCCTTGAATCCTTCACTAAGGTAGTAAACCAGCAGACCTAAACACTCCCAGCATGCCTTGAATCCTTCACTAAGGTAGTGAACCAGCAGACCTAAATACTTCCAGCATGCCTTGAATCCTTCACTAAGGTAGTAAACCAGCAGAGCTAAACACTTCCAGTGTGCCTTGAATCCTTCACTAAGGTAGTAAACCAGCAGACCTAAACACTTCCAGTGTGCCTTGAGTCCTTCACTAAGGTAGTAAACCAGCAGACCTAAACACTTCCAGTGTGCCTTGAATCCTTCACTAAGGTAATAAACCAGCAGACCTAAACACTTCCAGCATGCCTTGAATCCTTCACTAAGGTAGTGAACCAGCAGACCTAAACACTTCCAGTGTGTCTTGAATCCTTCACTAAGGTAGTAAACCAACATACCTAAACACTTCAGCGTTCTTTGATTCTTCAGTGATGAGTTACTTTACTATGAAGCTTCCTCTAGTGACAATACTTAACAGCACAGACCTTCAACACAACCAGATCGCTACACAAAATACTTGTTATCTGTGCATGTGAGGGCATGTTTTTAGAAATAAACGTGGTAAAGAATAACATCTTGATGGCTTGGTCACAGAGTTTTCCTGAGCAATTTGTTGAAGGAGTCTTCTCCAACTATATAATTTAAAAATAAAAAATCATTAGAAACATCCAAAAAAGAAACATCCAAAAAAAAGTCCAAAAAAAGTCAAAAAATCAACAACAAAAAGTATTAAGGATCGACTTATCAAAAAAGAAATCAAGAAAGGAAATATTGGTCACAACCCATCAAGGACCCTTTACCTATCAATGCCAACATTATACAAATAAAGATTTGGTGTTTGTAATTTGTTTGACAAGTCAGTCCAATATATATTTTGTTTTTGAATGTTTTAATGTGTATTTTAATCCACTGTACCCCCTCACTTTTCAGGGGGCCCTGTTGTTTGGCCCCCCTGGTACAGGGAAGACACTCCTGGCACGGGCTATAGCCGCTGAGGCTAGTGTTCCTTTCCTCTCCATGTCGGGGACAGACTTTGTGGAAAGGTTCACGGGAGTGGGGTCTGCTCGTGTCCGAGACCTATTCAGGCAGGCACGTGAATACGCCCCCTGCATCTTGTACATCGATGAAATAGATGCCATTGGCAAGTCACGCAGGTGAGAGGGGTGGGGTCACACTGAGCAGTACATATAATATAATGTATAAGACAGGAGTCTGCCCAGAAGAAGTGTGAGAGCTATGGATATACATAGGGCACTGGTATTCTAGGGCACTGGTATTCTAGGGCTACTGGTATTCTAGGGCACTGGTATTCTAGAGCTACTGGTATTCTAGGGCACTGGTATTCTAGGGCCACTGGTATTCTAGGGCACTGGTATTCTAGGGCACTGGTATTCTAGGGCACTGGTATTCTAGGGCCACTGGTATTCTAGGGCACTGGTATTCTAGGGCTACTGGTATTCTAGGGCACTGGTATTCTAGGGCACTGGTATTCTAGGGCTTGGTATCCCTACTAGTATTCTAGGGCACTGGTATTCTAGGGCACTGGTATTTTAGGGCCACTGGTATTCTAGGGCTACTGGTATTCTAGGGCTACTGGTATTCTATGGCTACTGGTATCTCTACTAGTATTCTAGGGCACTGGTATTCTAGGGCACTGGTATTCTAGGGCTACTGGTATTCTAGGGCTACTGGTATCCCTACTAGTATTCTAGGGCACTGGTCTAGGGCACTGGTATTCTAGGGCACTGGTATTCTAGGGCCACTGGTATTCTAGGGCACTGGTATTCTAGGGCTTGGTATCCCTACTAGTATTCTAAGGCTACTGGTATTCTAGGGCACTGGTATTCTAGGGCTACTGGTAGGGCTACTGTTATTCTAGGGCACTGGTATTCTAGGGCCACTGGTATTCTAGGGCACTGGTATTCTAGGGCTACTGGTATCCCTACTAGTATTCTAGGGCACTGGTATTCTAGAGCTACTGGTATTCTAGGGCTACTGGTATACTGGTATTCTAGAGCTACTGGTATTCTAGGGCTACTGGTATTCTAGGGCACTGGTATTCTAGGGCACTGGTATTCTAGGGCTACTGGTATAAAGGGCTACTGGTATTCTAGGGCACTGGTATTCTAGGGCTACTGGTATTCTAGGGCACTGGTATTCTAGGGCACTGGTATTCTAGGGCTACTGGTATTCTAGGGCTACTGGTATTCTAGGGCTACTGGTATTCTAGGGCTACTGGTATTCTAGGACACTGGTATTCTAGGGCACTGGTATTCTAGGGCTACTGGTATTCTAGGGCACTGGTATTCTAGGGCACCGGTATTCTAGGGCACTGGTATTCTAGGGCCACTGGTATTCTAGGGCACCGGTATTCTAGGGCTACTGGTATTAAGGGCTACTGGTATTAAGGGCTACTGGTATTCTAGGGCACTGGTATTCTAGGGCACCGGTATTCTAGGGCACTGGTATTCTAGGGCACTGGTATTCTAGGGCACTGGTATTCTAGGGCACTGGTATTCTAGGGCTACTGGTATTCTAGGGCTACTGGTATTCTAGGGCACTGGTATTCTAGGGAACTGGTATTCTAGGGCCACTGGTATTCTAGGGCACTGGTATTCTAGGGCTACTGGTATCCCTACTAGTATTCTAGGGCACTGGTATTCTAGAGCTACTGGTATTCTAGGGCTACTGGTATTCTAGGGCTACTGGTATTCTAGGGCACTGGTATTCTAGGGCTACTGGTATTAAGGGCTACTGGTATTCTAGGGCACTGGTATTCTAGGGCACTGGTATTCTAGGGCACTGGTATTCTAGGGCCACTGGTATTCTAGGGCTACTGGTATTCTAGGGCTACTGGTATTCTAGGGCTATGGTATTCTATGGCACTGGTATTCTAGGGCTACTGGTATTCTAGAGCTACTGGTATTCTAGGGCACTGGTATTCTAGGGCCACTAGTATTCTAGGGCTACTGGTATTCTAGGGCTACTGGTATTCTAGGGCACTGGTATTCTAGGGCCACTGGTATTCCAGGGTCACTTCCAAGTAGTCCCAGGATACTCTGTAAGGATTCCAGGAGTGCGTCACCCCTGTAGTGTAGTGTAGTGTAGTGTAGAGTCCAAAGTGTCCCGGGACATCTATGTAGGAAAGGTTGGGCAGTAATGGACATCTCTTCCCACTCCCGCCAATGCTGAAACAGCACTCCACACATGTGCATGCATGTAGCAATGTCCTCATCTTTGTGCATATCTCTTGCTCTGGCTTGTGGCTACATGTAGATACATTGCATGCATGTAGTAATGTCCTCATGTGTGTGCATCTCTCTGGCGTGTGGCTACATGTATATAGGTACATTGCATGCATGTAGTAATGTCCTCATGTGTGTGCATCTCTCTGGCTTGTGGCTACATGTATATAGGTTCATTGCATGCATGTAGTAATGTCCTCATGTGTGTGCATCTCTCTGGCGTGTGGCTACATGTATATAGGTTCATTGCTTGCATGTAGTAATATCCTCAGTGTGTGCATCTCTCTGGCGTGTGGCTACATGTATATAGGTTCATTGCATGCATGTAGTAATGTCCTCATGTGTGTGCATCTCTCTGGCGTGTGGCTACATGTATATAGGTTCATTGCTTGCATGTAGTAATGTCCTCATGTGTGTTCATCTCTCTGGCTTGTGGCTACATGTAGGTACATTGCATGCATGTAGTAATGTCCTCATGTGTGTGCATCTCTCTGGCGTGTGGCTACATGTATATAGGTACATTGCATGCATGTAGTAATGTCCTCAGTGTGTGCATCTCTCTGGCTTGTGGCTACATGTAGGTACATTGCATGCATGTAGTAATGTCCTCATGTGTGTTCATCTCTCTGGCTTGTGGCTACATGTAGGTACATTGCATGCATGTAGTAATGTCCTCATGTGTGTGCATCTCTCTGGCTTGTGGCTACATGTAGGTACATGCATGCATGTAGTAATGTCCTCATGTGTGTGCATCTCTCTGGCGTGTGGCTACATGTATATAGGTACATTGCATGCATGTAGTAATGTCCTCATGTGTGTTCATCTCTGGCTTGTGGCTACATGTAGGTACATTGCATGCATGTAGTAATGTCCTCATGTGTGTGCATCTCTCTGGCGTGTGGCTACATGTAGGTACATTGCATGCATGTAGTAATGTCCTCATGTGTGTGCATCTCTCTGGCGTGTGGCTAGGTTTGTGGTGTCATAATGCAATCGCTACCTAACGACCTTTTCCCTTCCCTTTCCATGCAGTGACCAATCAGACGGCAACAACGAACAGGAGAGCACTTTGAACCAGCTTCTGGTGGAAATGGATGGTAAAGGGACAACATATTCATAAACCCAGTCTACATACATGTAACTTCTCCCTTGCTTACTAAAACATGTATTACTACAATAATCTCCAGGGATTACCCCTCTGGAGGGCGTGGTGATGCTGGCCTCCACTAACAGGGCAGAGGTGCTGGACATGGCGTTGCTGAGACCCGGCAGGTTTGACCGGCAGGTGGAAGTGAATCTTCCGACTCTTCTGGAGAGGAAGGAGATCTTTGAGGTCTACCTGCAGGAGATCGTGCTCCAAAATCACGTGTCGAAATACTCGCCGCGACTTTCTGCCCTTACGCCAGGCCACAGCGGTGTGTGTGGGTGTGTGTGCGAGCGTGAAGAATCAATTATGTTATATACACAGACGTGACTACAACTGGGTGGGGGGTGGGGTGGGGTTAACCACAAAACTATCCATGTCACCCATTCATCCCCCCTTTCCCTTCAGTCTCTTATGTCTGCATTACATCTCAGCTTCAGCAATCACAAGCCTCCCCATGTGCATGCACACACCTGTTTAACTGGTCATACTGTAAGAAGGTTTAGCAACTGTTTTACAGTGTGTGTGAGAGAGAGGTGTGTGTGGGGGTGTGAGGTAAAATATAATTTAGGAGCTGAATCTGGAGAAGTTGTAATTTCCTCACCTCCCTTCCTTCCTCCATCTCTTCCCCCCTCCTCCCCCATTCTTGCCCTCCCCCTGTCCCCTTGTGCCTACTTTTCCCCCTCCCTGCTCCCCCAACCTATTCCCCCCTCCCCCCCCCCATATTCAAATTCTCTCCGTTCCCCTGAACCTATGCTTTCCCCCCGACTTATTCTCCCCATCCCTTGTCCCCTTGTTGTACCCATTCCCTCCGCCCAGGAGCTGACATAGCTAACATCGTGAACGAGGCCGCCCTCCATGCCGCCAGACACAAAGGCTTAGCTGTCACCCAACAAGACTTTGAGTACGCCATAGAGAGAGTCATTGCTGGTTAGTGGTCATGTGATAATTGCATGCAATAACCATTGCCCAAACGATCATGTGATAGATATGTTAGGTCTATTATGTAATGGTCAAAATCCATAGCTCATGTGATCGTGGACCTACATGGTACTTGTATGCGTGGGTGGAGACCATGTGCTTGTTCGTGTATACGTGCTGTAATCTCTGTCTGTGTGGTGTGTGTACTTGTATGCGTGGGTGGAGACCATGTGCTTGTTCGTGTATACTTGCTGTAATCTCTGTCTGTGTGGTGTGTGTGTACTTGTATGTGTGGGTGGAGACCATGTGTATACTTGCTGTAATATCTGTCTGTGTGGTGTGTGTGTACTTGTATGCGTGGGTGGAGACCATGTGCTTGTTCGTGTATACTTGCTGTAATCTCTGTCTGTATGGTGTGTGTGTGTGTGTAGGGATGGAGAAGAAGAGTCAGGTGATCTCTCCTGAGGAGCGACGTGTGGTGGCATACCATGAGGCTGGCCACGCCCTCACTGGCTGGCTTCTTGAACACACCGACCCAATTTTGAAGGTATATACATTAGGGATATATATATATATATTTTTTTTGGTGGGGAGAGGACAACTTGGCCCCCTCTCCCTCCCCAGATAAAACCTTGTACGTATATGTACATGTGTCAGTATACCAAGCACATGTGTCGAAGTAGGGGTGTGTGACAGGGCTTAGGAAAGGAGAGAGTGGGTTAGAAGGGTCTTAGTACATAGTGCATTGTAGTGCATTGATGTGACTACTGTGTGTATGAATTACTGCTAGTACATAGTGCATTGATGTGACTACTGTGTGTATGAATTACTGCTAGTACATAGTGCATTGTAGTGTGTTGATGTGGCTACTGTGTTTGAGTTACTGCATTGTAGTGCATCGATGCTGTCTGAGGTTTATTTTAGCTGCTGCTGTTGTTGTATGAATATTCAGGTAAGCATTACCCCCCGAACTAAAGGACCATTGGGATTCTCTCAGCACATGCCATCGGACCAGAAGCTCTACACCACTGAACAGGTGAGTGAGGATGGGAGGAGGAGGGGGGAAGAGATTGAGATGATAAGGAGGGACGAGGGGGAAGAGGGAGTGGCGCAGAAGGAAAGGGAGAGTTAGAACATGATCAAGGGAAGAGGTAAAGTGGACTAGAGAGAGGGGATGGAGTGAGTAGTCAATCTGTCTTATCCTCTGATATCATCCATTAGCGTGCATGTGTGTGTGTGTGTGTGTGCAGCTCTTTGAGAGGATGTGCATGACCCTCGGAGGCAGGATGGCGGAGGCCATCACCTTCAGGAAGATCACCACAGGTAGGTATGCTCACATGACCAGCATGCATGTAGCTGTGCTAAACTGTACCCACTACTGGTAGGTATGCTCACATGACCCCAGCATGCATAACTGCCCCCCCCCCCCCCCTCCACCCTCCACTACAGGCGCTAAGGATGATCTTGAAAAAGTGACAAAGATGGCATACAGTATGGTGGTTGAGTATGGAATGAGTAGCAAGATTGGGCACATTTCTCTGCCAATTAAAGGCTCGCATGAGTTTGCCAAGACCATTTACAGCGACAAGTTGAGCCGTATGATAGATGAGGTGAGAGATAGTTGCAGTTAATGCCTAATTGAGATAATGATGTTAAGGGGAGACTACAGATCTAATATTCAATCAGAAATGTGTCCCTAGTTTAGAGCTACATGTATGTAACTTCCAAATGCTTCAATAAAATAGCTCTCTCTGTGAGCTCTTTTTTAGCACTAAAATTGTGGCCGTTACAAAGCTACATGCACCCAAAGTCAAGTGATCTCACAAACTCGCGAGGCGACCAGGGCCTTTCCTTGAGTTGCCAAGGAGTTAAACTTGCCCGGGCGGCCATTCTGAGTGATGGTGTTTTGTTGTTGTTGTTGCTGTTTTTAACTCGTGTGAAATATGCTCGAGTCAACCTCGTAAGGAATGGCAGGGTTTGCCCCTGGGATTTTTTCCCTTTGAGAGTTGCCAAGGAGTTATACTTGCCAGGGCGGCCATTCTGAGTGATTGTTGTTGTTGCTGTTTTTAACTCGTGTGAAATATGCTCGAGTCAACCTCATAAGGAATGGCAGTGTTTGCCCCTGGGATTTTGTGACGTTCATGTCTCTGACTAGAGGAAAGTTCTATGAGGTGTGTAATGGACATTGAGACTGATATAATAAATTGTTATATCTATTGTGGTCAGTGTGTGAGTTAACATGCATCGTAGGTAAGTAGTGCGAGTTAATACAATTAAAAATCATTATGGTGAGCAATATGTTGCATTAATTAATTAAAAATGCATCATGGGGGGTAGTGTGAGTAATATGTTGCAATGCGGAGCCAACAGTCCAGAGCTAGGCCAGAGCCACCTTACAGGCCAGAGCCAGGCCAGAGCCACCTCACAGTCCAGAGCCAGGCCAGAGCCAGGCCAGAGCCAGCTCACAGGCCAGAGCCAGCTCACAGTCCAGAGCCAGGCCAGAGCCACCTCACAGTCCAGAGCCAGGCCAGAGCCACCTCACAGTCCAGAGCTAGGCCAGAGCCACCTCACAGGCCAGAGCCAGCTCACAGGCCAGAGCCAGCTCACAGTCCAGAGTCAGGCCAGAGCCAGCTCACAGTCCAGAGCCAGGCCAGAGCCAGCTCACAGGCCAGAGCCAGCTCACAGTCCAGAGCCAGGCCAGAGCCACCTCATAGTCCAGAGCCAGGCCAGAGCCACCTCATAGTACAGAGCTAGGCCAGAGCCACCTCACAGTCCAGAGCCAGGCCAGAGAGTCCAGAGCTAGGCCAGAGCCAGCTCACAGTCCAGAGCCAGCTTACAGTCCAGAGCTAGGCCAGAGCCAGCTCTCAGTCCAAATCTAGAAAGACTGAAGCATGCTTAGAAACTGAAGAATTGTGTAGAGCTAGACTAGCTAAAGGAAATGAGATGAGAAGGATAGAGTGAGGAGAGCAGTCTGCTGCTGAGACGGAGGAAGAGAGGAGAGAAACTCTATGGCAAGTACAATATGAGAGTGCTGCTCTACCAACTCTCACAGAACATTTCCCTATGCATTCGATGTACCTGTGGTAAACATGTTCCATCCAACAATGATTGCCTGTGATGTACCCGTGGTAAACATGTTCCATCCAACAATGACTGCCTGCGATGCACCTGTGGTAAACATGCTGCATCCAACAATGATTGCCTGCCATGCACCTGTGGTAAACATGCTGCATCCAACAATGATTGCCTGCGATGCACCTGTGGCAAACATGCTCCATCCAACAATGATTGCCTGTGATGTACATGTGGTAAACATGTTCCATCCAACAATGATTGCCTGCGATGCACCTGTGGCAAACATGCTCCATCCAACAATGATTGCCTGTGATGTACATGTGGTAAACATGTTCCATCCAACAATGACTGCCTGCGATGCACCTGTGGTAAACATGCTGCATCCAACAATGATTGCCTGCGATGTACCTGTGGTAAACATGCTCCATCCAACAATGATTGCCTGCGATACACCTGTGGTAAACATGCTGCATCCAACAATGATTGCCTGCCATGCACCTGTGGTAAACATGTTCCATCCAACAATGATTGCCTGCCATGCACCTGTGGTAAACATGCTGCATCCAACAATGATTGCCTGCCATGCACCTGTGGTAAACATGCTCCATCCAACAATGATTGCCTGCCATGCACCTGTGGTAAACATGTTCCATCCAACAATGATTGCCTGCCATGCACCTGTGGTAAACATGCTGCATCCAACAATGATTGCCTGCCATGCACCTGTGGCAAACATGCTCCATCCAACAATGATTGCCTGTGATGTACATGTGGTAAACATGTTCCATCCAACAATGACTGCCTGCGATGCACCTGTGGTAAACATGCTGCATCCAACAATGATTGCCTGCGATGTACCTGTGGTAAACATGCTGCATCCAACAATGATTGCCTGCGATACACCTGTGGTAAACATGCTGCATCCAACAATGATTGCCTGCCATGCACCTGTGGTAAACATGCTCCATCCAACAATGATTGCCTGCCATGCACCTGTGGTAAACATGTTCCATCCAACAATGATTGCCTGCCATGCACCTGTGGTAAACATGCTGCATCCAACAATGATTGCCTGCGATGCACCTGTGGTAAACATGCTGCATCCAACAATGATTGCCTGCCATGCACCTGTGGTAAACATGTTCCATCCAACAATGATTGCCTGCGATGCACCTGTGGTAAACATGCTGCATCCAACAATGATTGCCTGCCATGCACCTGTGGTAAACATGTTCCATCCAACAATGATTGCCTGCGATGCACCTGTGGTAAACATGCTCCATCAACAATGATTGCCTGCCATGCACCTGTGTTAAACATGTTCCATCCAACAATGATTGCCTGCGATGCACCTGTGGTAAACATGTTCCATCCAACAATGATTGCCTGCGATGCACCTGTGGTAAACATGCTCCAAAGCTGTTTCCTATACATGTAGGGTCTGTCACATGCAGAGGTACATGTAGGGTCTGTCACATGCAGAGGTACATGTAGGGTCTGTCACATGCAGAGATACATGGAGGTACATGTAGGGTCTGTCACATGCAGAGGTACATGTAGGGTCTGTCACATGCAGAGGCACATGGAGGTACATGTAGGGTCTGTCACATGCAGAGGTACATGTAGGGTCTGTCACATTCAGAGGTACATGTCAGGTCTGTCACATGCAGAGGTACATGTAGGGTCTGTCACATGCAGAGGTACATGTAGGGTCTGTCACATGCAGAGGCACATGTAGGGTCTGTCACATGCAGAGGTACATGTAGGGTCTGTCACATGCAGAGGTACATGTAGGGTCTGTCACATGCATAGGTACATGTAGGGTCTGTCACATGCAGAGGTACATGTAGGGTCTGTCACATGCAGAGGTACATGTAGGGTCTGTCACATGCAGAGGTACATGTAGGGTCTGTCACATGCAGAGGTACATGTAGGGTCTGTCACATGCAGAGGTACATGTAGGGTCTGTCACATGCAGAGGTACATGTAGGGTATGTCACATGCAGAGGTACATGTAGGGTCTGTCACATGCAGAGGTACATGTAGGGTCTGTCACATGCAGAGGTACATGTAGGGTCTGTCACATGCAGAGGGACATGTAGGGTCTGTCACATGCAGAGGAAATGAACAGTGATGTCATTTGTGTCCCATCTACTTCCTTCCACATGGACAGTACGGCTACAAGGGCTACATTATATACCTGCAACAGGACATCATGGCCTTTGCCAGCAGCCTTCCGAAACATCCCTCAGAAAGAAAGAAGGCTCTAAAAACTCCAATCATGTCTTCAGGGTTCAAAGGTCAATAGTTATGCAGTAGCAACAAATATCGAGACGAACCTTGCGCCTTGAATCGAATCAGCGTCAACCTTGCAGCCTTGAATCAGCTGCCTGATGGTCAATCTTGCAGCCTTGAATCAGCTGCCTGATGGTCAATCTTGCAGCCTTGAATCAGCTGCCTGATGGTCAATCTTGCAGCCTTGAATCAGCTGCCTGATGGTCAACCTTGCAGCCTTGAATCAGCTGCTGATGGTCAACCTTGCAGCCTTGAATCAGCTGCCTGATGGTCAATCTTGCAGCCTTGAATCAGCTGCCTGATGGTCAACCTTGCAGCCTTGAATCAGCTGCCTGATGGTCAACCTTAGCCTTGAATCAGCTGCCTGATGGTCAACCTTGCATTGAATCAGATGCCCGATGGTTGATGGTCAACCTTGCAGCCTTGAATCAGCTGCCTGATGGTCAACCTTGCAGCCTTGAATCAGCTGCCTGATGGCCAATCTTGCAGCCTTGAATCAGCTGCCTGATGGTCAACCTTGCAGCCTTGAATCAGCTGCCTGATGATGGTCAACCTTAGCCTTGAATCAGCTGCCTGATGGTCAACCTTGCATTGAATCAGATGCCCGATGGTCAACCTTGCAGCCTTGGATCAGCTGCCTGATGGTCAATCTTGCAGCCTTGAATCAGCTGCCTGATGGGTCAACCTTGCAGCCTTGAATCAGCTGCCTGATGATGGTCAACCTTAGCCTTGAATCAGCTGCCTGATGGTCAACCTTGCATTGAATCAGATGCCCGATGGTCAACCTTGCAGCCTTGGATCAGCTGCCTGATGGTCAACCTTGCAGCCTTGAATCAGCTGCCTGATGGTCAACCTTGCAGCCTTGGATCAGCTGCCTGATTGTCAACTTTGCAGCCTTATCAGCTGCCGGATGATGGTGATTGATTGGACTTGGTGGAGTTGAGATGCTTGATATCACCAACGATGACAAAGATGTGTCCTCCTGGAATAGACCTGGATCTCCTTGGTGCTGGCACATTTGTTCCTGTCAGGGCTCAGAATCTATCCGAACAAGAGACCATTAGGAATACAGTGCTGGAGCAGCAGTTGTCAATGTCATCACCATCATCACTCCCAGACCAGATGAGGAGTATAGTGCTGGAGCAGCAGTTGTCAATGTCATCACCATCATCACTCCCAGAGCAGATGAGGAGTATAGTGCTGGAGCAGCAGTTGTCAATGTCATCACCATCATCACTCCCAGAGCAGATGAGGAGTATAGTGCTGGAGCAGCAGTTGTCAATGTCATCACCATCATCACTCCCAGAGCAGATGAGGAGTATAGTGCTGGAGCAGCAGTTGTCAATGTCATCACCATCATCACTCCCAGAGCAGATGAGGAGTATAGTGCTGGAGCAGCAGTTGTCAATGTCATCACCATCATCACTCCCAGAGCAGATGAGGAGTATAGTGCTGGAGCAGCAGTTGTCAATGTCATCACCATCATCACTCCCAGAGCAGATCAGGAGTACAGTGATGGAGCAGCAGTTGTCAATGTCATCACCATCATCACTCCAAGAGCAGATCAGGAGTACAGTGATGGAGCAGCAGTTGTCAATGTCATCACCATCATCACTCCCAGAGCAGTTCAGGAGTACAGTGATGGAGCAGCAGTTGTCAATGTCATCACCATCATCACTCCCAGAGCAGTTCAGGAGTACAGTGCTGGAGCAGCAGTTGTCAATGTCATCACCATCGTCACTCCCAGAGCAGATTGTCATGGCCCGAAGGCATTGATGCTCCCATCGAGTTCAGCACTGAAAGATGGATATCGTGCGCCTTCCCAATGCTGTTTCCCACCAGTGCAGGTGAATTTATTGCACCACACCACCATGCTGTCATCGCAGGCAATTTCTTGAAGCACCTGATGATATATGGTGACGGTCAGTTTGCGAAGTATCCTCTCTTCGGAGATACTTTTCACAATCACAATCGGCCAGTATCTTGTGATTGAGACCTTCCCACTCGGATGGGGCATTGGAAACTGATGCTGAGATTTACACATGCTCCCATTTCCCAGGAACCTGCATTTACTGGTACAAGGTAGCTGATGAGAGATGGTATAAGTCGAGTTCATGTGGAATGGACGCAACGCTAGCCCAGAGAGATATGTGTGAGATGGAAGTATGCACCAACCACCCACATAATCACTACAAGGTTGTTCAGTCCATCACACTTGTGATGGCTGCAGCCAGTGGCCCTCCAGTATCCACAGTTTCCCTCAGCAAGTCATAGGTCCAATCCAAGTGTTGAGCACTGAAGCAGCTCACATGCAGTACCAGCCATGAAGTAGCTCACAATGCAGTACCCAGCCATGAAGTAGCTCACAATGCAGTACTCAGCCATGAAGTAGTTCACAATGCAGTACTCAGCCATGAAGTAGCTCACAATGCAGTACCCAGCCATGAAGTAGCTCACAATGCAGTACCCAGCCATGAAGTAGCTCACAATGCAGTACCCAGCCATGAAGTACTCACAATGCAGTACCCAGCCATGAAGTAGCTCACAATGCAGTACTCAGCCATGAAGTAGCTCACAATGCAGTACCAGCCATGAAGTAGCAGACAATGCAGTACCCAGCCATGAAGTAGCTCACAATGCAGTACCCAGCCATGAAGTAGCTCACAATGCAGTACCCAGCCATGAAGTACTCACAATGCAGTACCAGCCATGAAGTAGCTCACAATGCAGTACCCAGCCATGAAGTAGCTCACAATGCAGTACCCAGCCATGAAGTAGCTCACAATGCAGTACCCAGCCATGAAATAGCTCACAATGCAGTACCCAGCCATGAAGTAGCTCACAATGCAGTACCCAGCCATGAAGTAGCTCACAATGCAGTACCCAGCCATGAAGTAGCTCACAATGCAGTACCCAGCCATGAAGTAGCTCACAATGCAGTACCCAGCCATGAAGTAGCTCACAATGCAGTACCCAGCCATGAAGTAGCTCACAATGCAGTACCCAGCCATGAAGCAGCTCACAATGCAGTACTCAGCCATGAAGTAGCTCACAATGCAGTACCCAGCCATGAAGTAGCTCACAATGCAGTACCCAGCCATGAAGTAGCTCACAATGCAGTACTCAGCCATGAAGTAGCAGACAATGCAGTACCCAGCCATGAAGTAGCTCACAATGCAGTACCCAGCCATGAAGTAGCTCACAATGCAGTACCCAGCCATGAAGTAGCTCACAATGCAGTACCCAGCCATGAAATAGCTCACAATGCAGTACCCAGCCATGAAGTAGCTCACAATGCAGTACTCAGCCATGAAGTAGCTCACAATGCAGTACCCAGCCATGAAGCAGCTCACAATGCAGTACTCAGCCATGAAGTAGCTCACAATGCAGTACCCAGCCATGAAGTAGCTCACAATGCAGTACCCAGCCATGAAGCAGCTCACATGCAGTACCCAGCCCCATGAAGTAGCTCACAATGCAGTACCCAGCCATGAAGCAGCTCACAATGCAGTACCCAGCCCCATGAAGTAGCTCACAATGCAGTACCCAGCCATGAAGTAGCTCACAATGCAGTACCCAGCCATGAAGTAGCTCACAATGCAGTACCCAGCCATGAAATAGCTCACAATGCAGTACCCAGCCATGAAGTAGCTCACAATGCAGTACTCAGCCATGAAGTAGCTCACAATGCAGTACCCAGCCATGAAGCAGCTCACAATGCAGTACTCAGCCATGAAGTAGCTCACAATGCAGTACCCAGCCATGAAGTAGCTCACAATGCAGTACCCAGCCATGAAGCAGCTCACATGCAGTACCCAGCCCCATGAAGTAGCTCACAATGCAGTACCCAGCCATGAAGCAGCTCACAATGCAGTACCCAGCCCCATGAAGTAGCTCACAATGCAGTACCCAGCCATGAAGTAGCTCACAATGCAGTACCCAGCCATAAAGTAGCTCACAATGCAGTACCCAGCCATGAAGTACTCCCAATGCAGTACTCAGCCATGAAGTAGCTCACAATGCAGTACCCAGCCATGAAGTAGCTCACAATGCAGTACCCAGCCATGAAGTAGCTCACAATGCAGTACCCAGCCATGAAGTAGCTCACAATGCAGTACCCAGCCATGAAGTAGCTCACAATGCAGTACTCAGCCATGAAGTAGCTCACAATGCAGTACCCAGCCATGAAGTAGCTCACAATGCAGTACCCAGCCATGAAGTAGCTCACAATGCAGTACTCAGCCATGAAGTAGCTCACAATGCAGTACCCAGCCATGAAGTAGCTCACAATGCAGTACCCAGCCATGAAGTAGCTCACAATGCAGTACCCAGCCATGAAGTAGCTCACAATGCAGTACCCAGCCATGAAGTAGCTCACAATGCAGTACCCAGCCATGAAGTAGCTCACAATGCAGTACCCAGCCATGAAGTAGCTCACAATGCAGTACCCAGCCATGAAGCAGCTCACAATGCAGTACCCAGCCCCATGAAGTAGCTCACAATGCAGTACCCAGCCATGAAGTAGCTCACAATGCAGTACCCAGCCATAAAGTAGCTCACAATGCAGTACCCAGCCATGAAGTAGCTCACAATGCAGTACCCAGCCATGAAGTAGCTCACAATGCAGTACCCAGCCATCACAATGCAGTACCCAGCCATCACAATGCAGTACCCAGCCATGAAGTAGCTCACAATGCAGTACCCAGCCATGAAGTAGCTCACAATGCAGTACCCAGCCATGAAGTAGTTTCATCCTCTCATGTGCCATCCAGTGAACTCTATTCTGGAAATTCCACCTGATTGAATCAGCTCTTCCTGGTGTCAAGTACGTCAACAACGCCCTCACTCCTACCACCTATCCACTTTCATTTAATTAAGCATACAGTCGATAGCAGAATAGCAGAATACTTGATCCCCATTTTCAATTATAATTGAATGCTCTCAGTTGACATAATAACATTAAAATCACCTCAATAATCAAGTCAAATTGTGAAGCTGAGAAGGTGATTTTAATATAATTAAATAGCTTGATTTGTTAACAGTGGACACATACCAGTTTCTGCAAGGCCTTCCTTTCAGAACTTCAGCCAGCAAGGACAGGATCTCCCTTACTGTATCTCCGACTTTAGGGGAAGCTACTTCTAAGTACTCTACATACGTTCAACACATAAACTTTCCACCCATACATTGCCATGCCTCTTCTCTCGACACCCATACATTGCCACACCCCTTCCACTCATTGCCACACCCCTTCTCTCTGCACCCATTCATTGCCACACCCCTTCTCTCGACACCCACCCATTGCCACACCCTCTCAATACCTAGTTTGAAACATTGCCTAGTAAATATCCACAAAAAGTGACTGAGCCAAAACCTGGCCATCCTGCGTAGTAGCCATCCTGGGTATATAGTAGCTCCATCCCAGCAGACCCAAGACCACCTGAAGAAAATATAGCCCCACTCTTGCAGTTGAAAATATAACCCTCACTCTTGCAGTGGATAACAAAAATATAACCCCCACTCTTGCAGTGGATAACAAAAAATATAACCCTCACTCTTGCAGTGGATAACAAAAAATATAACCCTCACTCTTGCAGTGGATAACAAAAAATATAACCCTCACTCTTGCAGTGGATAACAAAAAATATAACCCTCACTCTTGCAGTGGATAAATAAAAAAATGACCCACACTCTTCCACTCTTCCCCACTTAGTCGATAAAAAAAAAATAACGCCCACTCTTTTTAGTCAATTTTTTTAATGAGTGGCTCAAGTGTTGTCCTCATGCTAATTAGCAAGTCATTTGTATGCAATCTGGTCTCATTCCATGATGCCTCTGGTCTCATTCCATGATGCGCCTGGTCTCATTCCATGATGCCTCTGGTCTCATTCCACGATACATTGTTGTTTTCCCCTTGTTGTCATTCCCAGGAAGTACGTCGTCTAGTTGCTGAGGCTAGTGAAAAGACGGAAACTCTACTCAGTCAGAATAAAGATAAACTCAAAAAGGTAACTCGGTGTAGCTTGGTGTCACATATCCCTTACCCACTCTTCGGTCCCCTTGACTTGTGGGATGCAGCTGGCAGAGGTGCTTCTGGAGAAGGAGGTGCTGAACTACAACGACATTGTCTCTCTGTTGGGTGACATGCCTTACCGGAAGAAGTTCCACCAACACCACCCGGAGCTAGCTGACTTGTGGTAACCATGCCCACCAACTCTTCATATCCTTCATATTGACACATACTCCAGAATGGGGTGCAGCAGACTTGTGGTAGCCATGCCAACAGTTCCATTTATAGAAAATGGCATGGACATCCAGATTTATGGTAATAGCCGTTAATTATAAATTTATGCCATGTCTTTACAGAATTAAAGCCACCAAACTCACTCTAATTATAGGAAAACCTCAGACTTGCAGAACCACACCAAATCCTGTTCTAATTATAGGAAAACCTCAGACTTGCAGACCACTAAACCTAGAACCACACCTAATCCTGTTCTAATTATAGGAAAACCTCAGACTTGCAGAACCACTAAAGAACCTCACCTAATCCTGTTCTAATAATAAGGAAAACCTCAGACTTGCAGACCACTAAACCTAGAACCACACCTAATCCTGTTCTAATAATAAGGAAAACCTCAGACTTGCAGACCACTAAACCTAGAACCACACCTAATCCTGTTCTAATTATAGGAAAACCTCAGACTTGCAGAACCACTAAAGAACCTCACCTAATCCTGTTCTAATAATAAGGAAAACCTCAGACTTGCAGACCACTAAACCTAGAACCACACCTAATCCTGTTCTAATTATAGGAAAACCTCAGACTTGAGACCACTAAAGAACCTCACCAAATCCTGTTCTAATTATAAGGAAAACCTCAGACTTGCAGACCACTAAACCTAGAACCATACCTAATCCTGTTCTAATTATAGGAAAACCTCAGACTTGCAGAACCACTAAAGAACCTCACCAAATCCTGTTCTAATTATAAGGAAAACCTCAGACTTGCAGACCACTAAACCTAGAACCACACCTAATCCTGTTCTAATTATAGGAAAACCTCAGACTTGCAGAACCACTAAAGAACCTCACCTAATCCTGTTCTAATAATAAGGAAAACCTCAGACTTGCAGACCACTAAACCTAGAACCACACCTAATCCTGTTCTAATTATAGGAAAACCTCAGACTTGAGACCACTAAAGAACCTCACCAAATCCTGTTCTAATTATAAGGAAAACCTCAGACTTGCAGACCACTAAACCTAGAACCATACCTAATCCTGTTCTAATTATAGGAAAACCTCAGACTTGCAGAACCACTAAAGAACCTCACCAAATCCTGTTCTAATTATAAGGAAAACCTCAGACTTGCAGACCACTAAACCTAGAACCACACCTAATCCTGTTCTAATTATAGGAAAACCTCAGACTTGCAGAACCACTAAAGAACCTCACCAAATCCTGTTCTAATTATAAGGAAAACCTCAGACTTGCAGACCACTAAACCTAGAACCATACCTAATCCTGTTCTAATTATAGGAAAACCTCAGACTTGCAGAACCACTAAAGAACCTCACCAAATCCTGTTCTAATTATAAGGAAAACCTCAGACTTGCAGACCACTAAACCTAGAACCATACCTAATCCTGTTCTAATTATAGGAAAACCTCAGACTTGCAGAACCACTAAAGAACCTCACCAAATCCTGTTCTAATTATAAGGAAAACCTCAGACTTGCAGACCACTAAACCTAGAACCACACCTAATCCTGTTCTAATTATAGGAAAACCTCAGACTTGCAGACCACTAAACCTAGAACCATACCTAATCCTGTTCTAATTATAGGAAAACCTCAGACTTGCAGACCACTAAACCTAGAACCATACCAAATCCTGTTCTAATTATAGGAAAACCTCAGACTTGCAGAACCACTAAACCTAGAACCTCAGCAAATCCTGTTCTAATTATAGGAAAACCTCAGACTTGCAGACCACTAAACCTAGAACCATACCTAATCCTGTTCTAATTATAGGAAAACCTCAGACTTGCAGACCACTAAACCTAGAACCTCAGCAAATCCTGTTCTAATTATAGGAAAACCTCAGACTTGCAGACCACTAAACCTAGAACCATACCAAATCCTGTTCTAATTTTAGGAAAACCTCAGACCAGCAGAACCACACCTAATCCTGTTCTAATTATAGGAAAACCTCAAGACTTGCAGACCACTAAACCTAGAACCTCAGCAAATCCTGTTCTAATTATAGGAAAACCTCAGACTTGCAAACCACTAAACCTAGAACCATACCTAATCCTGTTCTAATTATAGGAAAACCTCAGACTTGCAGACCACTAAACCTAGAACCACACCTAATCCTGTTCTAATTATAGGAAAACCTCAAGACTTGCAGAACCACTAAAGAACCTCACCAAATCCTGTTCTAATTATAGGAAAACCTCAGACTTGCAGACCACTAAACCTAGAACCACACCTAATCCTGTTCTAATTATAGGAAAACCTCAGACTTGCAGAACCACTAAAGAACCTCACCTAATCCTGTTCTAATAATAAGGAAAACCTCAGACTTGCAGACCACTAAACCTAGAACCACACCTAATCCTGTTCTAATTATAGGAAAACCTCAGACTTGAGACCACTAAAGAACCTCACCAAATCCTGTTCTAATTATAAGGAAAACCTCAGACTTGCAGACCACTAAACCTAGAACCATACCTAATCCTGTTCTAATTATAGGAAAACCTCAGACTTGCAGAACCACTAAAGAACCTCACCAAATCCTGTTCTAATTATAAGGAAAACCTCAGACTTGCAGACCACTAAACCTAGAACCACACCTAATCCTGTTCTAATTATAGGAAAACCTCAGACTTGCAGAACCACTAAAGAACCTCACCTAATCCTGTTCTAATAATAAGGAAAACCTCAGACTTGCAGACCACTAAACCTAGAACCACACCTAATCCTGTTCTAATTATAGGAAAACCTCAGACTTGAGACCACTAAAGAACCTCACCAAATCCTGTTCTAATTATAAGGAAAACCTCAGACTTGCAGACCACTAAACCTAGAACCATACCTAATCCTGTTCTAATTATAGGAAAACCTCAGACTTGCAGAACCACTAAAGAACCTCACCAAATCCTGTTCTAATTATAAGGAAAACCTCAGACTTGCAGACCACTAAACCTAGAACCACACCTAATCCTGTTCTAATTATAGGAAAACCTCAGACTTGCAGAACCACTAAAGAACCTCACCAAATCCTGTTCTAATTATAAGGAAAACCTCAGACTTGCAGACCACTAAACCTAGAACCATACCTAATCCTGTTCTAATTATAGGAAAACCTCAGACTTGCAGAACCACTAAAGAACCTCACCAAATCCTGTTCTAATTATAAGGAAAACCTCAGACTTGCAGACCACTAAACCTAGAACCATACCTAATCCTGTTCTAATTATAGGAAAACCTCAGACTTGCAGAACCACTAAAGAACCTCACCAAATCCTGTTCTAATTATAAGGAAAACCTCAGACTTGCAGACCACTAAACCTAGAACCACACCTAATCCTGTTCTAATTATAGGAAAACCTCAGACTTGCAGACCACTAAACCTAGAACCATACCTAATCCTGTTCTAATTATAGGAAAACCTCAGACTTGCAGACCACTAAACCTAGAACCATACCAAATCCTGTTCTAATTATAGGAAAACCTCAGACTTGCAGAACCACTAAACCTAGAACCTCAGCAAATCCTGTTCTAATTATAGGAAAACCTCAGACTTGCAGACCACTAAACCTAGAACCATACCTAATCCTGTTCTAATTATAGGAAAACCTCAGACTTGCAGACCACTAAACCTAGAACCTCAGCAAATCCTGTTCTAATTATAGGAAAACCTCAGACTTGCAGACCACTAAACCTAGAACCATACCAAATCCTGTTCTAATTTTAGGAAAACCTCAGACCAGCAGAACCACACCTAATCCTGTTCTAATTATAGGAAAACCTCAAGACTTGCAGACCACTAAACCTAGAACCTCAGCAAATCCTGTTCTAATTATAGGAAAACCTCAGACTTGCAAACCACTAAACCTAGAACCATACCTAATCCTGTTCTAATTATAGGAAAACCTCAGACTTGCAGACCACTAAACCTAGAACCACACCTAATCCTGTTCTAATTATAGGAAAACCTCAAGACTTGCAGAACCACTAAAGAACCTCACCAAATCCTGTTCTAATTATAGGAAAACCTCAGACTTGCAGACCACTAAACCTAGAACCATACCTAATCCTGTTCTAATTATAGGAAAACCTCAGACTTGCAGACCACTAAACCTAGAACCTCAGCAAATCCTGTTCTAATTATAGGAAAACCTCAGACTTGCAGAACCACTAAAGAACCTCACCAAATCCTGTTCTAATTATAGGAAAACCTCAGACTTGCAGACCACTAAACCTAGAACCATACCTAATCCTGTTCTAATTATAGGAAAACCTCAGACTTGCAGACCACTAAACCTAGAACCACACCTAATCCTGTTCTAATTATAGGAAAACCTCAAGACTTGCAGAACCACTAAAGAACCTCACCAAATCCTGTTCTAATTATAGGAAAACCTCAGACTTGCAGACCACTAAACCTAGAACCATACCTAATCCTGTTCTAATTATAGGAAAACCTCAGACTTGCAGACCACTAAACCTAGAACCTCAGCAAATCCTGTTCTAATTATAGGAAAACCTCACTTGCAGAACCACTAAAGAACCTCACCAAATCCTGTTCTAATTATAGGAAAACCTCAGACTTGCAGACCACTAAACCTAGAACCACACCAAATCCTGTTCTAATTATAAGGAAAACCTCAGACAAAAAGAGCTTCTTTAGTAAAGAAATGTTCTCCGAAAGCACATTTCTAATTAATTAATTGCAGAGTGATTAGATGACTAATGATTACTTGTGGTCCAGTCTACTTGCATGCACATACATGTACATGCATTGTGTGGGCGGTGACGTGGTCGAGCGTTTGTTCACATGGCGTTGAAATGGAACTTGTGCTTGGCTTGCTTCCTCTCCTGCTTATCCTGGTACTGCACGGGAACAAGAACAAGGCACGCAGGAAGTATGAGTGTATGATATTGTGGTGATCACATGATAGTCACATGACAATGCATTCCTGGCATATCTCCTTATTGGAAAGTAAAATAGCATCTCATTAGTCACATGTTTCTCATGTGCTACCTTCTCTCTTGCATGGAGGAGCATGATGAGGATAGCCAGGCCCCCTGCCAGTGCACAGAGCACACCCGCGGTGGTATAGACGAGACGGCTGGGAGTCAGGTAGAGCTCCAAGTGCCACCTGTCAGGGGAGTAGGTGTGAAAGAAAATTAGAGAGGAGAGGACTCAAAGAGAGAGTGGAGACCAAGAAAAGGGAAGAAGGAACTGTCAATTCTACCAAAAATGTAGACATTTAAATTAGGTCAGTGAGAGTTCTGAAAAATTGAAGTGAGATGTTTGGGAGCTGAAGAAGATGCAGTAAGGGAAAGAGGCTTGTAGAAGAGAAGCAGGGGAGAAATGAGATAGATAGTAAGAGAGGAGAGGGGAACAAAAAAGAAAGCACAGATGAGGCGAGATGGGAATGAAATTGATAATTTTGATTCTTGTTCACACATACCTTTTTGGTTTAATTGGTGGTATTGGAATCACAATGACCTGAGAGTTTGGTACCAAATTTCTCCATTTTCGGAACCTAACTTGGACCGTACTCTTGCTCGTGTTACCTCCATTTTCTGTGAGCGGTGCTGGAACTTTTACCGCCATTCCTACGGTGAGTTCCTGTATGAAATTTGGGGTTTCCCCCAGTCCAAAAAGGATGAAGGGAAGTTGAAGTGGAGCGGAGGAGGATTTGGGTGTGGCTGTTGTCAATTGGGTGTGACCGAGTCTGTTTGTTGTAGAGTAGGTCACAGAAGCTGAAGGTAATATAGATCCATACGACTAGAGGATAGAAGGGAGGGGGGGGGGGAGAGGAGAGGAGAAGAAAGGGCAGGGAGAGTGACGACCACAGAAGGAAGGATAGAGGTTGGAGGATAAAGCAGAGGAGCATATGTTGTGTAGGTTAGTGCTCACTAGACTAATCGAGGCACGGTCCATGTCGGAGTGGCCGCTGAGCACTAGACCAGACAATGACCAGACATGCCATCAACACATGTATGGTAACATGAAGCACTCACCCAGGACCTTAAGGAAGGTGTGGTCGGCACTGAGAGACTGTCTGTGAGCAGACACCATCCATTCTTTGCTACCCCTAGTCTTGTACTGTACCAGAACATCAAGAATACCCTGCCAAGGATTTCACATCAACACAACATTGGGTTGCGTCAAAGAATATCCATGTGTCTCCAGAGAGTTCTTGCCTATTTCAACTAGCCTCCACCCAGTGTGATGTTGGTCCAGTGTGTATCCCCATAGACATAGAGCTATTGTCAACCTCAACCCAGTGTGATGTTGGTCCAGTGTGTGTCCTCATAGAGCTATTGTCAACCTCAACCCAGTGTGATGTTGGTCCAGTGTGTGTCCTATTGTCAACCTCAACCCAGTGTAATGTTAGTGTGTGTCCTCATAAAGCTATTGTCAACCTATTTAAACTCAACGCAGTATGATGTTGGTGCAGTGTGTGTCCCCATAGAGCTAGTCAACCTACTTCAACCTGCCTCAACCCAGTGTGATGTTGGTCCATTGTGTGTCCTCATAGAGCTACTGTCAACCTACTTTACCCTGCTGCTACCCAGTGTGATATTGGTCCAGTGTGTGTCCTCATAGAGCTATTGTCAACCTCAACCCAGTGTGATGTTGGTTCGGTGTGTGTCCTCATAGAGCTATTGTCAACCTCAACCCAGTGTGATGTTGGTTCGGTGTGTGTCCTCATAGAGCTATTGTCAACCTATTAAACTCAACCCAGTGGGATGTTGGTCCAGTGTGTGTCCCCATAGAGCTAGTCAACCTACTTCAACCTGCCTCAACCCAGTGTGATGTTGGTCCAGTGTGTGTCCCCATAGAGCTATTGTCAACCTCAACCTAGTGTGATGTTGGTCCAGTGTGCACCCAGTGTGATGTTGGTCCAGTGTGTGTCCCCATAGAGCTATTGTCAACCTCAACCCAGTGTGATGTTGGTTCGGTGTGTGTCCTCATAGAGCTATTGTCAACCTATTTTAACTCAACCCAGTGTGATGTTGGTCCAGTGTGTGTCCCCATAGAGCTACTGTCAACCTACTTTACCCTTCCTCAACCCAGTGTGATGTTGAATGCATGCTGCTGAATGTTGCTCCACCCAGTGTGATGTTGAATGCATGTTGATGAATGTTGCTGGTAACACATGCACAACCTCTTCTGGGGTAGGTGAGTGTGTGTATAGGAGGCGGTCACGTCATTCATTGCCTCACATCTTCCCAGAAGTCGAAGAAGCTTATCATTACAGCGTTCCATGAAGGCAGTTCTATGAGGTTGTCCCATTGAGGGATAAAGGAACCTTCTCTTGTTCCCGAAAGCAGAAGAAGGAATGTCTCATTAGTGCTGGGTGGTAAATAATACATATATTATATATATATATATATATATAAGCATGACTAAGTCAAGACCCTCTGTTTGGCAAACACCACAGGGGGAGAGGAGAAGGGAGGGGGAGTATAAAACAGAAACTAAGGAAGAGAAGAGGGTGAGGAGGGGACAACAAGATAGGGAGACTAGAGATAGGCAAGGGAAGACAGAGATACATGTAAGGAAGGTGTGGCAGGGAGAGAGAGATGAGGAAGGTGGGGCAGGGAGAGAGAGATGAGGAAGGTGGGGCAGGGAGAGAGAGATGAGGAAGGTGGGGCAGGGAGGGAGAGATGAGGAAGGTGGGGCAGGGAGAGAGAGATGAGGAAGGTGGGGCAGGGAGAGAGAGATGAGGAAGGTGGGGCAGGGAGGGAGAGATGAGGAAGGTGGGACAGGGAGAGAGATGAGGAAGGTGGGGCAGGGAGAGAGAGATGAGGAAGGTGGAGCAGGGAGAGAGATGAGGAAGGTGGGGCAGGGAGGGAGAGATGAGGAAGGTGTGGCAGGGGAGAGAGATGAGGAAGGTGGGGCAGGGGAGAGAGCAAGGAGAAGATAATGAAAAGGAGGGTGATAAAGAGAAAGTGAGTTAGGAGAAGAAGGAGGAAGAGTTAAGAAAAGGTAAGAGGAGGACATAGAAGAGGAGGGGGAGTGAGAAACAAAAGAAGAGCAGAAGAAAGAAGAGAAAGGCCAATTGCAGACAGGTTATGTATGCACCTGAGGTTGGTGATGGGCACTAGCATGTCTGAACATTCAGGACACAGATTATGTATGCACCTGAGGTTGGTGATGGGCACTAGCATGTCTGAACATTCAGGACACAGGTCATGTATGCACCTGAGGTTGGTGATGGGCACTAACATGTCTGAACATTCAGGACACAGGTTGTATGTATGCACCTGAGGTTGGTGATGGGCACTAGCATGTCTGAACATTCAGGACACAGGTTATGTATGCACCTGAGGTTGGTGATGGGCACTAACATGTCTGAACATTCAGGACACAGGTCATGTATGCACCTGAGGTTGGTGATGGGCACTAACATGTCTGAACATTCAGGACACAGGTTATGTATGCACCCGAGGTTGGTGATGGGCACTAGCATGTCTGAACATTCAGGACACAGGTTATGTATACATGCACCTGAGGTTGGTGATGGGCACTAGCATGTCTGAACATTCAGGACACAGGTTATGTATGCACCCGAGGTTGGTGATGGGCACTAACATGTCTGAACATTCAGGACACAGGTCATGTATGCACCTGAGGTTGGTGATGGGCACTAGCATGTCTGAACATTCAGGACACAGGTTATGTATGATGGGCACTAACATGTCTGAACATTCAGGACACAGGTTATGTATGCACCTGAGGTTGGTGATGGGCACTAACATGTCTGAACATTCAGGACACAGGTCATGTATGCACCTGAGGTTGGTGATGGGCACTAACATGTCTGAACATTCAGGACACAGGTTATGTATGCACCTGAGGTTGGTGATGGGCACTAGCATGTCTGAACATTCAGGACACAGGTTATGTATGCACCCGAGGTTGGTGATGGGCACTAACATGTCTGAACATTCAGGACACAGGTTATGTATGCACCTGAGGTTGGTGATGGGCACTAGCATGTCTGAACATTCAGGACACAGGTCATGTATGCACCTGAGGTTGGTGATGGGCACTAGCATGTCTGAACATTCAGGACACAGGTTATGTATGCACCTGAGGTTGGTGATGGGCACTAGCATGTCGGGAGAGCTGTCCAACTCCAGGTCTCCAAGCACTGGGTGGGCAGACATTACTCTCACAGGCACTCCCAACGATCCGTCATGCGACGACAAGTTCACAGACACATTATTCTACCGAAACAAAGTTAACAAGTTTTACATTTAATGATGGTGGCTGTGTGGGTGTTTGGTGGGGAATGATGGTGGCTGTGTGGGTGTTTGGTGGGGAATGATGGTGGCTGTGTGGGTGTTTGGTGGGGAATGATGGTGGCTGTGTGGGTGTTTGGTGGGGAATGATGGTGGCTGTGTGGGTGTTTGGTGGGGAATGATGGTGGCTGTGTGGGTGTTTGGTGGGGAATGATGGTGGCTGTGTGGGTGTTTGGTGGGGGTGGCTGTGTGGGTGTTTGGTGGGGAGTGATGGTGGCTGTGTGGGTGTTTGGTGGGGAATGATGGTGACTGTGTGGGTGTTTGGTGGGGAATGATGGTGGCTGTGTAGGTGTTTGGTGGGGAATGATGGTGGCTGTGTGGGTGTTTGGTGGGGAATGATGGTGGCTGTGTGGGTGTTTGGTGGGGAATGATGGTGGCTGTGTGGGTGTTTGGTGGGGAATGATGGTGGCTGTGTGGGTGTTTGGTGGGGAATGATGGTGGCTGTGTGGGTGTTTGGTGGGGAATGATGGTGGCTGTGTGGGTGTTTGGTGGGGAATGATGGTGGCTGTGTGGGTGTTTGGTGGGGAATGATGGTGGCTGTGTGGGTGTTTGGTGGGGAATGATGGTGGCTGTGTGGGTGTTTGGTGGGGAATGATGGTGGGTGTTTGGTGGGGAATGATGGTGGCTGTGTGGGTGTTTGGTGGGGAATGATGGTGGCTGTGTGGGTGTTTGGTGGGGAATGATGGTGGCTGTGTGGGTGTTTGGTGGGGAATGATGGTGGCTGTGTGGGTGTTTGGTGGGGAATGATGGTGGCTGTGTGGGTGTTTGGTGGGGAATGATGGTGGCTGTGTGGGTGTTTGGTGGGGAATGATGGTGGCTGTGTGGGTGTTTGGTGGGGAATGATGGTGGCTGTGTGGGTGTTAGGTGGGGAATGATGGTGGCTGTGTGGGTGTTTGGTGGGGAATGATGGTGGCTGTGTGGGTGTTTGGTGGGGAATGATGGTGGCTGTGTGGGTGTTTGGTGGGGAATGATGGTGGCTGTGTGGGTGTTTGTTTGGTGTGTTGCTTACCCTGAAACTAAGCTCCCAAGAGACTTTCCCCTTACAGTTAATGATGTCGTTTCCTGGGTACTATAAATATTGCATAAATATTGCACAGCAGATTAAATGATGACATCATTTCCTGGATGCTATAAATAACCCATGCGAGTATAAATTAAACAGTAGTTATGTTCCAACAACACTATACTGAAGGCCTGCCCACACCCGAATTGCATTCAAATCGATGCACATTGGTCTCATGCACAGCAGTTCAATGGATGCATGAAGCAATTATTTTTGTTGTTGTTGTCTTAGTGAGCTCCAAACAAACAAAAGGGGAAGGAGGGAAATCAGGATATGTTAACTGCAACAGTCTATAGCACAAGCTAGTCTAGCTAGCTTGTGCCCTGCAGTTTCTAGCAGGTACCGACATGCAGCCATGGTGAGGAAGTAACTCATTAAACATTCACTCCCACAGTCACTTTTAGGCCTATATTATTTTTTTGCTCCAAGTAGCCTCTCAAGCCTCACCTCTCAAGCCCCACCTCTCGAGCCCCATCTCTCGAGCCCCACCTCTCGAGCCCCATCTCTCGAGCACCACCTCTCAAGCCCCACCTCTCAAGCCCCACCTCTCAAGCCTCACCTCTCAAGCCTCACCTCTCAAGCCCCACCTCTCAAGCCCCACCTCTCAAGCCACACCTCTCAAGCCCCACCTCTCAAGCCCCACCTCTCAAGCCCCACCTCTCAAGCCCCACCTCTCAAGCCTCATCTCTCAAGCCTCGCCTCTCAAGCTACACCTCTCAAGCCCCACCTCTCAAGCCTCGCCTCTCGAGCCCCACCTCTCAAGCCTCGCCTCTCAAGCCCCACCTCTCAAGCCTCTCCTCTCAAGCCACACCTCTCAAGCCACACCTCTTGAGGTGCATTGGATCTGATGTGCATGGAGACAACATTCTGAGTTAAACTTCCATGTGGGTGCGACCAATGTGCATTAATGTGCATCTAGTGGCTATTGGGTGTGCAATGTGGATGGGCTTTACGAGATGCGAGAGTGTGGGCCATCTTGAAGACGGCAAGAAAATGAGAGCACCATTTAGACAGACCCAAGACAAAATGAGAGGTCCAGGAGCCATAGCAGGCCTGACCTTTTACCAATTGTCTCACTTATAACAGGGTGTGGTCAATCTTGCCAGGTTTACGCCCCCAAATAATTACTTGCTTGCCGTTATAATCACACGCTCAGTCACGAAACCTGCGGCCTAGTTTTCACGTGCAAGTACCTGTCACCTGACCGCTGCAACTCCATTGGTTCCACTAGGATCCAGAAGGGAACAAAAACCTGGTGAGACTGACCACACCCCATTACAGGCATAGAAATTGGTAAAGGGTGGATGTGTAAGCTAGGAAGCCTAGGGCGAGGCCTGAGACAGTGCCCTACGTCTGGCTGTGACTATCCACACTTGACAAAAACCTGACACCTTGAGGAGCATCAGGGTGCAGAGAGATGAATGAGGTCTTCCCCTCCCCCTAACTTCTCATCCTGAATGAAGCTAGATTTCAATGGAAGCTATCAGCGTAGGGAAGGGGGGGGGGGGGGGGAAGGGGAGAACCAAAGCAGTCACAAGAAGGCCATGTGCAGAGACTGCCAGGTCCAACGAGGGTTCTAAGATAAAGCTCGAGACAATGGGAGCATGGCAGGAATTGAGAGAGAAATGACGGGTACATATGTACATCTCGATGCACTTGTATCCTGCACCACTCACAGGGCCTAAGGGTTACAGTAGTCAAGCTCTCGGCCGTTACTTTGTCCTTAACATACCTCGGGCTGAAAAAATATGTGAACCAAAGCATCCACACACACATTACGACTGCTGTTGACCTGGTAACAGGTTACTATGACAACTTCACTCGCACCGTCCCCATCTGCACAAATGTGTAAAGCGATGGGTAGAAAAGAATGAGGGAGATGGGAAGGAAGATGAGGATGATAAGAGGGGGGGGGTCTCTACTTACTCATGTCAACAAATGTTGGAGGACTGACAAGTATTGCTGTCGGGAAGTGAAGGGAGACGTTTTGTTTCCAGACCAGTTCCCTTCCCTAACATATAAACAGCACAAACATGAGAATGACCAAAGACCATGTCCAGTCCGGCAGAGTGACGGCCTTCTATCCCTCTTGTCTGCTTCCTGCCAAACCTTACCTTCCTGCTCCAAACATCCAGTCTCCTCTCCCAACCGACACTTGCATCATCTCCTTGCCCAAAGATAATCAACTCTGGCATGCAATCTGAACTAAGGTCCAGGAAATATCCACTGGATATGTGACCAACTCGTCCTCCATTTTTTAGATCGCTTTTCTCAAAAGTTTTCCTGGTAATTATGTGAGCATGGGTGAATGATAACCGTATTGTCAATGTCGGATGTATTGTAACATACTCGGTTCCTCTGCTGATCCAGACGGTTGGAATATGCGGCTGTTCACATGTGCTGGATACAATGTCTGAGACCTGGTCACCATCTATACTGGGTGGAGGGAAGGAGGAAGGGAGGGTGTGGAGGAAGGGAGGAGTGAAGAGGAAGAAGGCAGGAGGAGAGAGGGGGAGAAGGAGAGAGGATGGAGGAATGAGAGCGAGAGAATTGATGGAGATGAGGGTTGGTGGTGAGTGACAGGAAAAGTTAGGGAGAAAGGAAGGAGAAGAGTAGGAGGGGGAGAAGAGGGAAGATGGAGGAGGAGGTGGGAAATGAAGGGAGAGTAGAAATAGAGAAGTAGGGGGGACAGGAAGAGCAAGGAGACAGACAAGGAGAGAAACAGGAAATATATAATGAGAGAAGTCATAGAAGAAATTTGATGTGGATTATACAATACAAGACAGTGGAAGAGATGATTGGCTATTGTGAGGTCATATATGGTGCTGAAGCTTACTCAATAGCCATTAGAAGACTATTGGCTGAGGTGTTGAAAAGAGGCGTCGTTCCTAAGCAACGAGAAAATGGTTAAGGATGACACATCAATAAGCAGAGCTTATCATTGGACTCACCCGCCACTCGAGGAATCCCTTCTGGCGATAAGCTTAACCAAGCAACTTGAACTAATGAGCACCCATCATCACTTGGCGCCTGTTGACAGAGCAGATCTAGCACACCATCACCATTAAAGTCTCCCACCCTCGCTGCCACCAGAAAGGGGATATCCCTGTAATTAATCAGGTGATTAGCATGCATTTGGACCTGGCATTTGGACCTGTCACTTATAATGGTCACTTACAATAGTAGGATTAACTTAAACAGGCTTTTCCCTTTATTCCACAAGTACAAACTTTGACTAGAACCTGCACATTAATTTATCAGGACATTGTTTACACTGTGATCACGTGATCCGCATAACACACGTACTTGTGCTGTTCAGGACAAGAATATCGGTTGCTTTATCTGAATTGAAGTCTGCAAATGCAGACAAATTTCCAGTTATATCCTCGAGGGCGATATCTTCAGTGATGTCAGACAGCCTCAGGCCTATTAGAACATGGACTAAGGCAGCCAGCAGCCACAAGGCGCGCAAAAGCATGGGTAGTTTTTGAAACCAGAAAGAAGATAGTCTTTGAGAGTGATTCCTTTCTTAGTTAGCCAGTGTCACTGCCATAACTGCTAGTTACTCCCATACTAAACAATGCACCTAAATAGTAGCGCATGTGCGTTATCCCACGTGTAGACGCTTTCAAATCCCCGAGACGGAGCGGATTAGGTTCTCATTCCAGTTAAATGAGAAGCTAAACAAATCTTGGCGAGTACATTTTTAGGTTTCTCTTTCAATCAGCTTTTTGTTTTATTGACACATGCGGGGGAAGATTTGCTTCTCATCTTATCTTTAACACAACTTTGTAGGTTAGCATAATTACAGAACCTGAGAACCTAGTCTGATTGCCTGAAGTATTTAGGTTGAAACATTGGCGGTAAAAAGCTGATTGAAAGAGAAACCTCCAAGTGTTTAATGTCAGCTGAAAATAATCATATAAATCCTGTCCAAAATTACTGCATCATGCTCTTATCATCTTATTGATGCGAGAGTTTGTTCTAGTTGGGACACGAGCAAACCTCTCATGTGTTCTTAATCCATGTTTGCACTACATATGATGAGCATCTGCAAATGAGAGGAGTAGTGATGGATGTGCATTGGAAGAATTGGTATCTTGGGTTTTTTAATTTTTTTTTTAATGATTGAACAAAAGTTGTATATACATGTATGTGCGAGGAGGAAAAAAAGAGAGGGATAGAAAAAATAATTTTGATGATGAATTTAATATTTTTTCACACTCCCAATGTTTTGCGTGTGTTTTGTTGTCAAAGCACGCATACTTGGAGTCTTTTTGGACGTAATAATATTGGCTGAAGCCAACACTTAAGTCAGCTAAGAAGCTGTTGTGAGTTTTGGCTGAGGTGTGTGCTTCGGTGTGTGTGTTTTTAGTTTTTTGCTTGTTGTTGGGAGGGGGGGGGGGGGGGATGCCTTCCGTTAAAAAAAGAGTGAAACCAATATAGGGAGTGCTACCGTATTTCACTTCGCATTTCTCTCTTAATAATAATAATTGTTATATATAATGATGATAATACTGATAATACTAATGAGGAGAAGAAGAAGAGGAGGAGGAGCGATATGAATAAATAAATAAATCATCAAACAAACAAACAAAAAAATGAAGGAAGGAAGAAACAAATAATAAATTTGATAATGAGTTGGTCTTTAGGATTAGAACTTACCTTGCTTGGCAGCTCTAACTCTCTTTGTAGGGCAAATGCCATTCATTTGTGTCTGGTGTGTGTGTGTGTGTCACTAAGTGCATACAGACAATGACTATATACTATATAGAGAAAAACCATGACTGAACTACTTAATAATTATTTCAACAAGAATTGCTGTGATGTCTCGGCTATTGAGTATAATCTTTTTAATCTTTTTCCATAAAAAAAAAATACCAATAAAAAATAAAAAATAAATTTTTTAAAGAGAGTTTGTTTTGGAATTGGGGATGGGGGGAGGTGCCGAAGCCATGGGACCCAAGGTGCCAAACATCAAGTATTTCCTCTTTTCCCACCACTCGACATTTCTCTGTCTACCTTAATTACCCAATTATGATTATGTATAGCTAGCTAAATATCTGACAATAAAAAATATGGTATCCTTCTGTGACAAGTTCTGCCTCCGACTTGGAATCTGCATGCCCAACTAGTCCAGTTTACTCCCTTCCATCTCCAACAGCTTCTTCTCCCTTGCACTCTTCTCCTCTACTCTACACTACATTCCTCTCCTCCAATTTATTGGTTAAATAATTGACAAGCGGAAGAACACACATTTGTACTATTATTTTCAGCTGACATGAAATATTTCTCTTTCAATCAGCTTCTTGTTTTTCTAGTGGCAACATCTCAACAAAAACACTTCGGCCCTGATGAAGACTGAAGTGTTTTGGTTGAGATGTTGGCACTAAAAAACGAGAAACCTATACTCATGTTCCATGAATTAATTGCTAGGCAGCTAAATTTCACCACAATGTTGGTTAATTTGGTCAATTCATGGATAATAAAGCAGCCTCATCTCAAATGTTTCAGAGGCAACCACCTGCCGCCAGTGTTGCAGGCAAATCTGTCAATGATTCCATCAACATGCATCAATGGCAAGAATAACCAGATGATCCAGGCAATCTCGGCCCATGGTTTTTCATAGCCATGTATACTATCTTCTGAGTGCACTAAAGATTCTCTCATAAGAACAGCTGCTGAGTGAAATGGTGAGAGCAACCTTCACCATTCTTTTAATGCAGGGCGTTAAATTCCTTGAAGAAGTGAACTGTTTTATTGTAGTAACTTCATGAGCACTCTATACATTTTTAGTGATGACATACTATTGATTCATACCTTGTTATTATGTTTGATACCTATACTAGCATCAGCCATTTTCACATCATTCTTTATCATCTGAAATTGTATAAAAGCACACTGTATTTTGTTCTTTGTATTTTGTAAGAACAGAGAAGATTTTCTGCCTCCAACTTAGTACTTATTAGTTATCAAATGTGCACAACCACTCTATATTCGCCTTGTTACAAAATTACTTGTTTCATTCAGATCGAATGACATCTTGTAATGCTCTGCAAACCTCTTAGCTGAGCACACATTTCCTTCATGGAAATTTGACCAATCCAATCCAGTGTTCTCAGCATGAGCGTACTTGTAAAAAGTAACAGTCCAATGTAACAGTCCAATATCTCATGAATATTAAGAAATTCATTACCACCCTGGCCAGGAGTGCAAACTGTTTAGCGAGTTCGACTACTTGCGCATGCCCAAACACCAGAGAGCGATGAGTAGGCCCAGCTAGCTTGACTGTAAAAAGAGCGGATGGGCGAGTTGGTAATTCCAATAGCAGCGCAGCGAACAAATCAACAGTACTGCTCCTTATTCGTCAACACAGCCAATTAACGGTTTAACCATAATTATACTTCACCGTGACTTCTCGCTTGCGTCAGTGCCCTCGTCCTCATGTTATAGTTTTAACGGGGCTGCAGTTTTTACCCTGGCTAAAGCCGGGTTCTAACGATGCCACTCCTACTAAGTTGCCACATAATACATAGGTTCTTAGGTGTCCACGTTGGACTTCATAATGAGTTCATGATTTAATCTCGGTACATGTACTTCTGAGCCTGTTAGGCCACCATACACCACCAAAAGTAACATAGTGCCAGACTGTAACAGCAACTAACACTAAGAACATTATCAACAGTACTTAATAATAATATCCATAATACTAATAGTTATGAGTGTCCCGCTGCTCAAGGAGGGGGGAGGGGAGGGGACCAAAGATCATTCCTCAGTTCGCCATACAACAGTTCCTTTCTCCTCTGCCACCACTTCCCAACCCAATACATAACACACTCGCCCACCTCCTCCATCACTGCATCACTTACTCCCTCCACACCTTTCCCCAACAGCAAGTCACCTTTCCATCCTTACTCACTCTTCTAATATATTCATCCACCCCTGCACCATTCTTTGCCAATTTATATATATAACTTCAGCGTACTCTTGCCATTTACTTCCTCCTCCCAATCCTTCTCATTTCTCACCTTCATTTCCCCCTTCCACTTACGTACTGACCCAACCTCATTGTTTAGCTCGTATTTTCTCCTCAAGATCTCATATTCTTCCCACCATCTGATTCCTCCATCCTCTCTTAGTTTATTTACAACTATTTTTTACCAATCTGCTCTGTTCCAACACTTCTAATCTCTTACCAAACAAAACCTTCGTCTCTTTCCTCCTCTCCTCTAGCTTCCTCCACCCCATATCTCCCTGTACTGCCACTCCTGCTACTGTACTAGTGATAATAGCAGTCCAGAGCTCCACTAGTATGTGTGGATACCAGCAGTGATAATAGCAGTCTAGAGCTCCACTAGTATGTGTGGACACCAGCAATAATAGCAGTCTAGAGCCCCACTAGTATGTGTGGACACTACCAACAATCTCCTACCCACTCTCATCTGTGCCGACTCCAACTTCTTGCAAGCATTCCGTCCTCCTGTCCACCACACTTCGGCTGCATGCACCATACTAGGTCTCACTAGAGCTCCCACATCATTCTTCCTCTGTCTACTTCCACCTGCCCATTCACTCTACTCATCCATGTCACCTTTCCAATCCACTCTTCTGCCTTCTTTGCCATCTTCTCTAACTGAACATTACCCCTTAGCTTCCTATCAAACCACACTCCCAGGTACTTAAATTCTTTGACTGCTTCCAATATCTCCTCACCAATCCTCTAATTCACTCCTGCTTCCTTCTTCACTACTACCATGACCTTGCTCTTCTTGCTATTAAACTTCATCTTCCACCTTAACACGCCTATACCACATCCAACATAGCTTACTGGTTCGGTTGTCATCCACTCCCAATCCAATTTTTACCATTGAAATCCCCATAACAACATCAAAACCTTTCTCTTCATACTTCACCACATCCTCCTGCAATACCTCAAACAATCCCTCTGTCTCTCTCACTCTTTCACTCACTACCCCTACCATAGTTTTCCTTCTCCCCACTCTGCTCAACTCCACCCACACCCACAGCAAACCTTCTCTTGACTTCCTCACCCTAGAATTCAAACTCATGGCACCAGAACTCCCACACCTCCACTCGCCCTCCTCACCCTCGCCGTACCACTCATATCCTGCCATGCTCACCTCGTCCTCCTTTTGCAAAAATGTCTCCGCTAAACCAAGTATATCAAACTTCTTCATTGCCAGCACTTCAAATCCACCTCCCTTGACCACCATCCTCTACAATTAACAAACGCCATACTCACCCGCCCAGTTTCCCTATCTTTGGTCCCTCTCCCACCCCCCCCCCCCCCCCCCCCCCCACCCTCCTCAACATACTTTTTGCACTCACAACTAAGATTTGTCCTTCATGTTCGTGATCTTGGACATATTCTCTTTGGCCAACTGGTGCTCCTTCCCTGATGGATGACTCCCATCCCGGTGCTTCCCCACCTGATGGTCCTTGCCTCTCTCCAATCCCCTCTGTGTTGTTCACTGGAGTGTCTTCCCCCGGCAGCCCACATATACCAAGCTGCAATGAACATGATGTTCCACTTGACTCTTCCTCTTTGCATCCATCCACACTCCCAACTCTCCGCACCACCCTTTTCCACACTGACTTCTTTCCCAGCATGCCTTCTCCTGATGTTTTACATGCTGGAGACCCTTCACTTGCCGCTGCCAATTCACCTCCTGCACCATATATGCTCCATTTCCCCACAGACTCTCTTTCCTCCTCTTGTATCTTCCTCTCTTTCTCATGATGATTGACCTCCCTACCAAGACATCCTGAAAATTGTCTTCTCTCCTCTTAATATCCTCATATATATTGCCTCCATCCTTCACCAACTTAGCTTGTCCTATGTCCTAGTACCCTCTGCTTCTTCCTCAAACCCCAACTGATTTAGCTTCCTCCCCAAAACTTAAATCATTCTCTGCTTTCCACTTGTTTCTCCAACTCTTCCACCCTTAGCAATGAGCCATTTCATGGCTTTCTATTATATTAAAGTTAATCCAGAAACCAGCATTCTCCCTGTGTTCCAGTTGCTTTAGCACCTCCCTCATCAGCAGCTGTATTGTGTTAGTAGTCTATAAATCCTGCGCCATTCCCTTCTGCCTGATACTATTCTTTTAAGTTAGTTAACAGTTCCTCCTGCTTCAAAATAACCTTGTCCTTAAAAAAACAACTTACTACCTTTTCCATTGTTCTCTCTCATGCCTTCAAATCAACATTCATCCCAACTAGTGTTCCTGCCCTCTTTTCCGAGGCTTCAGCTACTTTTCTGTCCACTTTGCCCTAATGAACAATTATAACTTTCCTCACCAAACCTCTTGATATCGTCCTCAGGTATTTTTAAGTGCTTATGGATGCCGGCAGACTCACTTCACAAATAAAGGTAAGGCCATATGTTGAGAAATGCCTAGTCTGGGTGATAGCTTAAGGTTCCCAACCATATTGCAACTATTGTACTGATCTTCCTGCCTATGTAAAGTCACAAGGAGGTTTTGAGATAATTAATACACAAGGACTTCTCTGTGCTGAGCTAATAAAGTACACAAGGTATCTCCATCTGACTAAGAATTATTTTTATTACCATTATTGTCCTTGTTGTTTTTGTTGTTATTGTATGTTGTTAACTATTTGGGTGAGGGGTGCTTGTGAGAGTCAGGACAAGGTTTGCAATGCTCACAAAAGTATCAGACCAGTGGACAGAGCATGAGCTCTCTATCCAGTGGGGAATCACCTGGGAAGTTTACATTTGTGTTGTGTGCTGTCAAGATCCCGCACTGGGGGATATTTTTCTATATACCACTATACTTTTTGTAAGAGGAAATTCAGTTTGCAGGTTGACTTTGAACTTTCTAAACTGCAGATGTGCCACTAGTCTCATGTAGCCGGATCCTTTAGCCAATTGCTATGCTGAGAACTAGTTCAGCATCATAAAATTTTGGGATCCTGTGGCATCTGAGGGAAGGTTTGGCATTAAAAATGTTTTATTTGAAAACAAACAATTTGATTGGCCTGTTAAAAAGGAAATAAGACATATTCGATGATCCTTTGACATCATATATATACACACTATCATTATAATAGATGGTAAAGGGTTACTGTAGTCGATATGGGTACCGTCTTTTTTCCTTGTTCTTGTTTCAGGTTTGTTTGTTTGTTTGTTTGTTTTGTTGTTTCTGTAAATTCTGGTTGAGGATTATCTGGTTGAGGATTATATCAAGTGTGAACTTCACGGTTTCAAACACTTTTTGTAAATTATATTTTTGCTATTCACTGCACATATCAAGACATACTACTATGTCTTGTTGCTATCCACTCACATAACAAGACATACCATGTCTTTGCTATTCACTGCACATAACAAGACATACCATGTCTTGTTGGTATTGTCAAGGCATTGGAGCAGCAGGCCTGTTAGGAAAAAATGAGAGGTCAAAAGGCAAAGGCCTATGAAGCTGGACATGCTCAGTAAGGCAGTGTGCACATGTGCTCTTAGCAGATGCTTCTTTTTTAAAATTAACCTTTTGAGTTTTCTTACATGTATAAAATGGTTACATCTACAAGTGTAGAAGTGGTTTGTGTAGTGTCTGTGATATAGCATCACCCATCTCTCTCATTTCCTTTTCCAAAGCATAAGTTTGGAAAGCAGAACAGAGAAAGGTCTTGCCAAACTGGTTACATTATGATGTAGGTAGAGATTTAATCTTTTGTTGTGTGCAAAAGTTATTAAATGTATAAAATGGTTACATCTACAAGTGTAGAAGTGGTTTGTGTAGTGTCTGTGATATAGCCAGTCCATATCACCCATCTCTCTCATTTCCTTTTCCAAAGCATAAGTTTGGAAAGCAGAACAGAGAAAGGTCTTGCCAAGCTTCTATGGAACTGGTTACATTATGATGTAGGTAGAGATTTAATCTTTTGTTGTGTGCAAAAGTTATTAAGGAAGAAAAAATGGGATCACGAAAAGGCTTTCATAAGTTCATTTAGCTATCCCTAGTTTTATTACTGTTATATATATAAGTAAGAGGCTTCAGTAATTGGAAGGATGCAGCAAACTCCTTTTGGATTATTTGTCTCATTATTCAAATGCTAGTGATGTTCATCTTCAGAGCATGGTCGTCTTCAGAGCATGCTTGTTGAAAATTATATCCAACTTAAGATTTCTTGCTTGTCAGAGATCTAGGGCATGGTTATGATTTCTTGTCAGGGATCTAGGGCATGATGACAAAAATGGATGGGTAATTTTTACCGATTATTAACACTTCATGAAGAAGATTAAAAGCATGTTGTGATTATTTATGGTGATATTTCATATTTTTGAGTGGCTTAAGAGTAAGTGAGAGAATGTCATTCAAAATGAGATGTTGAAATTGCCGTCTGATAAATCTCTGAATAGCATGTCTCAACTGCAAGATTCCAAGTTCTTCACTATTATGGTAGATGAAACCATTGATACAACATCCAACACTGAACAGGTTGGTTCGATCATTACACACTCTTTATTAAATCAACATTAAACCTATCTTACACGCCTCCTTCTTGCTTTCAGATGGCCATGGTGTTCAGGTGGGTGCATGGTGAGTTATATGTGCATGAAGTTTCTGCCTACTATTGTGCCTGCTACTATTTCAAAGATGGACTTGCTTGCTTTAATCTGCCTCAATATAATCTGCCTCAATATAAGGCACGTGGTCAATGCTATGATGGGACCAGTAACATGACTGGCATCAGGAGTGGTGTTGCCACGCAAACCCAAGGCCACGTGCTAGTTTTACCCATTGTTATGGGTAAGCATTAAACCTTACTGCCAGTGATACTCTACAAAACTTATGAAGATGACTTCAAAGAAATGCTCTCCTAGAAGGGAGAAATTACTTCATTAAATGAAAGATGAATTAGCACTTGACATGCCTGTGATTAGAGTTCTCTGCCCTACGAGGTGGACAGTTGGAGCTGAATGAATCTATGATAAGTATTATAAATAACTACCTCTTCCCTACAAAGTGGATAATTAGGTTAAATCTATGTTATAAATTTCTATGAATTTTTTGGGGGAGCTGTGCTTGCTCTATCTTGTGAGATACTGTAACAACTATAGCTCTTATCCTTGGGTAAAAATTCATCGTCATACACGCAATCTTATCAGAACCTTTCAGGAGAGGGAATTCAGGGGGCAGGTCATGGCTACTGGGCACTGTATTAACCACTATAATATATTAGTTGTGGTAAAACTAGAAGGAGGATGTGTTGAGGGCCATCACATTGACCATGTCCTCCTGTACTCATCAGGAGTTACTCCAACTTCACCAGCTGTGGGAAAAGACGATGCAGAGGACAAGGTTGATTTACAACAAAAGTCTCCCTGCAGGACAAGGTTGATCTTCCTACAGAAGGTTCTTCACCGATTACAGAGTATATGAAACTGAATTGCCCCCTAACACTGAGGAGTCCCAACCATTATGGCACTCAGCAGGAGTCCACCAACCTCCAGACTATATATGAATGCCGTTAATTAACTTGACTTCAGTCTAAAGCAGAAGTGAAGTAACTTGGCAAGACATTACTAATTTCTAGAACTCTCTGTGATGAAGGAATAATGTAGACATGTTGATTGGTCCCCTGATTGTGCAATATAGATTATTGCATGATGGAATACAGCATGGGAGGATATGATGCATCGAGGCGGAAGGGGATGGGGGGGGGGGGGGGGGGGGGGGGGGGGGGGGCACGATGCATCCGAGTGAGTGGTCTCCCGGAGGTTAGTTATGTACATATATGCATTCATGTGTATTCATCCAATCATGTCTATGTATTAGACAGAGGTAGGTATACAGGAAAATACTGTACATGAAACAATTGATCACTCCTTGTGAAAATAGGTCATTGCTTCAGCTGACTAAAAGGAGTTATTTTTTTTATTTTTAAGTTGACTACTAAATTTTGTTTTGTTATTTGAAGTGAATTATAACCTTAATATTTGCAGTTGGTATAATAATGAGAAAAAGTAATGACAAAATGGAAACAGTTAATAGTAGAAGAAAAGGGTAAAGTTCTTTGGTAGATAATTATGATGTTTCAGGATTTATTGCACTTTCACTTTCATCTTGTTACAAAAGAGTGGCTCTCCTTTGTTGCTTACACCCTTGGCCATTACATAGTAGTTTCCCTAGAGAGAGAGAAAGAGAGGGAGGGGAACATTCAAAATCAACTACCTATATATGCATAATTTCCTCCCTTATCCACCTCTTTGGTATTCCCCCCCCCCCCCCACCACCCCTTTCCCTCTTTCCCAGATCCCCCCCCTCCCACCCCCCAACCCTTTCCTTGCCTATTTTTCTGTCCAAGATGCTGACTTGCCTCCCCTTACTGGATCTAGACCACCATATAGACCAGCTCTACATACACTAGGTAGCTATATTGGATTCTTAGTTTGGGTTGAGATATCAATGGCCATTGAAGTTAACTATATATAAATGTATTCTCAAGAGTTGAATGCTTAAAAGTGATCAAGTAGCTAGGATTCAACTAAGATCTGCTGACAACACAATTCGAAATATTTACATAAATTAGCTAGGAAGCAGTTACGCAATAACTCAATGATAAAAATTCCGTGGAATACATGGATCAAGAAGAGTCTCTGATTAGCAATCCAAATAAACTTACAGAGGGGAATAGCTTGAGAAAGCGAGTCCTATAGGTAAAAGTGTATTTTCCTTCCTTGAGGGGGCAAGATTGACCAGCAGGAACCATGGAACAGAAGTTGAACGTTTTTCTGAACGGGAGTATGAAGCCTAGAATAGTGATGGTGATGGTGCCTCCTTCAACAGTTTTACCTTTAAGAGGAATGCACATCAATAACACCCAGGCACTGAAAATAAAATAATACAATGGGGGGGGCGGGGGGGGGGGGGGGGGGGGGGAATAAAATGATAAATATTCTATTCTACATGTAGAACAACAAAAATCACTCTGATAAGCTGAGGTATTCACTCTGGCTGAGTTCATAAATATCTGTACATTCTCACTGTGCAAGCAGTAAGAGCTAACTCTAGCCCCTACAAGTTATTGGTATTTGCTACTTCATGCATCTTACTGGTTTCAAAATTGAAGGTGGCAGTGGTGACCTGTCCACGTTGCATGGGATAGGGAGAGATATCCACGCTATACACGGAGAACAGAGACCGAGATTTTGCACCTACAAAAGAATGTAACATTTAGCATTACAAGAACGAGGCTTTAAATTTAATGGCAGGTGAACATAGTTTGTGTGTCATAAAATTGACACTGCGCTAGATAGGCATGCACACTCCATACAATGTGTATCATATATATATACATATATATCATGTCATACATGCACCAGGTTTATCACAGTAACTACATTACCAATAACAAACCACAGTAGCATAGGTCAATGTATGCACATGATAGAGAGTAACTACATTACCAACAAGACTATAACAAACCACAGTAGCATAGGTCAATGTATGCACATGATAAAGAGTAACTACATTACCAACAAGACTATAACAAACCACAGTAGCATAGGTCAATGTATGCACATGATAGAGTTACCAACAAGACTATAACAAACCACAGTAGCATAGGTCAATGTATGCACATGATAAAGAGTAACTACATTACCAACAAGATTATAACAAACCACAGTAGCATAGGTCAATGTATGCAACATGGATAAGAGAGTAGATAGTTAACAATGATTATATACCCACAATTATAGTAAGACAGGCTTTTTTGAAATACAACTCCAGCTTCTGCAGTTGTTTCTTGGAAGAGGAGTCCCAAAAAGAGGATGGTCATGGATGCTATGATGATGCTTGACATATTGAAGAGGATGCTTCCTTGCCGGTAATGTTGTTTTGTTGGTTAAGCAGAGCAGTAGAAACTTCTGGAGGTTGCTCTGCTGTTGAGCTTTTATACCAACACATTCTAGGATGTGAGACTGGAAGGAGTAAGCATGTGAGTGTTAAAGCCATGAAGGCCACTGGGTGAGATATGTTGATGCTGTACAACCTCGACACTCACGACCATTAAAAACCCATACTAGTCTTTGTAAAAGGCCAGCTTTGTTGGGCTTCCCTTTGGCAAGTCTTCATGTGTAAGATTTCAAGGACATCAGTGCACATGATGCACACTGTATAGGGTATCAGTGGAGAACAAAGCACAAGTGTGTGAATGCCTAAGGACACACTAGATAAATGGAACTTACACAAAAGATGGTACCTAATATTCTGTAAGTTGGTTGTTGCGTATGCATAAATGAACAATGACTTTTTTGTGTGTGTAAGAGAGGGTGATCTCCTTGGGCCTTCAGCTAAGGTTAGGTGCAAGGCAATGGCTATGCTTAGGGCAGGGGTGTAGCTAGGTTAGGGCTAGGGAAATGGTTATGCTTAAGGCCAGGGGAGTAGCTAGGGTCAGGTCTAGGGCAATAGTTATGCTTAGGGCAGGGGAGTGTCTAAGGTCAGGGCTAGGTCAATGGCTATGCTTAGGGCCAGGGGAGTGTCTAAGGTCAGGGCTAGGTCAATAGTTATGCTTAGGGCCAGGGGAGTGTCTAAGGTCAGGGCTAGGTCAATAGCTATGCTTAGGGCCAGGGGAGTGTCTAAGATCAAGGCTAGGTCAATAGTTATGCTTAGGGCAGGGGAGTGTCTAAGGTCAGGGCTAGGTCAATAGTTATGCTTAGGGCCAGGGGAGTGTCTAAGGTCAGGGCTAGGTCAATAGTTATGCTTAGGGCCAGGGGAGTGTCTAAGGTCAGGGCTAGGTCAATAGTTATGCTTAGGGCCAGGGGAGTGTCTAAGGTCAGGGCTAGGTCAATAGTTATGCTTAGGGCCAGGGGAGTATCTAAGGTCAGGGCTAGGTCAATAGTTATGCTTAGGGCCAGGGGAGTGTCTAAGGTCAGGGCTAGGTCAATAGTTATGCTTAGGGCCAGGGGAGTGTCTAAGGTCAGGGCTAGGTCAATAGTTATGCTTAGGGCCAGGGGAGTGTCTAAGGTCAGGGCTAGGTCAATAGTTATGCTTAGGGCCAGGGGAGTGTCTAAGGTCAGGGCTAGGTCAATAGTTATGCTTAGGGCCAGGGGAGTGTCTAAGGTCAGGGCTAGGTCAATGGCTATGCTTAGGGCCAGGGGAGTGTCTAAGGTCAGGGCTAGGTCAATGGCTATGCTTAGGGCCAGGGGAGTGTCTAAGGTCAGGGCTAGGTCAATAGTTATGCTTAGGACAGGGGAGTGTCTAAGGTCAGGGCTAGGTCAATAGTTATGCTTAGGGCCAGGGGAGTATCTAAGGTCAGGGCTAGGTCAATAGTTATGCTTAGGGCCAGGGGAGTGTCTAAGGTCAGGGCTAGGTCAATAGTTATGCTTAGGGCCAGGGGAGTGTCTAAGGTCAGGGCTAGGTCAATAGTTATGCTTAGGGCCAGGGGAGTGTCTAAGGTCAGCAATGGCTATGCTTAGGGCCAGGGGAGTGTCTAAGGTCAGCAATGGCTATGCTTAGGGCCAGGGGAGTGTCTAAGGTCAGGGCTAGGTCAATAGTTATGCTTAGGGCCAGGGGAGTGTCTAAGGTCAGGGCTAGGTCAATAGTTATGCTTAGGGCCAGGGGAGTGTCTAAGGTCAGGGCTAGGTCAATGGCTATGCTTAGGGCCAGGGGAGTGTCTAAGGTCAGGGCTAGGTCAATGGTTATGCTTAGGGCCAGGGGAGTGTCTAAGGTCAGGGCTAGGTCAATAGTTATGCTTAGGGCCAGGGGAGTATCTAAGGTCAGGGCTAGGTCAATAGTTATGCTTAGGGCAGGGGAGTGTCTAAGGTCAGGGCTAGGTCAATGGCTATGCTTAGGGCCAGGGGAGTGTCTAAGGTCAGGGCTAGGTCAATGGCTATGCTTAGGGCCAGGGGAGTGTCTAAGGTCAGGGCTAGGTCAATAGTTATGCTTAGGGCCAGGGGAGTGTCTAAGGTCAGGGCTAGGTCAATGGCTATGCTTAGGGCCAGGGGAGTGTCTAAGGTCAGGGCTAGGTCAATGGCTATGCTTAGGGCCAGGGGAGTGTCTAAGGTCAGGGCTAGGTCAATAGTTATGCTTAGGGCCAGGGGAGTGTCTAAGGTCAGGGCTAGGTCAATAGTTATGCTTAGGGCCAGGGGAGTGTCTAAGGTCAGGGCTAGGTCAATAGTTATGCTTAGGGCCAGGGGAGTGTCTAAGGTCAGGGCTAGGTCAATAGTTATGCTTAGGGCCAGGGGAGTGTCTAAGGTCAGGGCTAGGTCAATAGTTATGCTTAGGGCCAGGGGAGTGTCTAAGGTCAGGGCTAGGTCAATAGTTATGCTTAGGGCCAGGCAATACCATAAAATAATACATGATTAGTAATGTTATAGTATAGGGAGGGGGGGGGGCACTTTAAAACACCCCCTAGAGCCACCCCACCGGAGGTACATTCCAACACTGAAGGACCACCACTAGTATTGAAACAGGATACTTTGGGCCTGTGTCACACATAATTGGAAACCTTGAGACTCCAGAAAGATTTTGGTCATGGCTCCAAAACTTAAAAACAGCCATAGTGGACAGGGGCAGAGAGAATAGCACTGGAGGGGTTGTTAAGATTATGGGAAGATACGGTAGCACTGTGCAATGTTGTTAAGATTATGGGCAGATAGGGTCAGCTGGTGTGCAATGTTGTTAAATGCAGATAGGGTAGCTACTGGTGTGCAATTTCTCTTGGATTCAAAATGGGAAGGGGTCATGATGTAAAGAGATTGTCACAGATTTATAAATGACGAGAATAGGCCAAAGCCATCGTTTAGGATACTAAGAAGCTGCCAAAGTGAGTTTTACTTTTGCCATTTTTAAAGTCAAACCACAATCTGGAGTGCGGTAAAAGATCTGGCAATCTCCCCCCCACACACACACAAAATGTTAAATACTTTGAAATTAATCTCGCATCCATTGGTGGGTTTGACCTTTTTTTTTTAATGGTGAAAAGAAAACAGGTTTGCATCTCAGCTAGAACTCTTGGCAGCTTCTTAAATGGTTCCAAAAATGGAGAAACTTGGTACCAAACTCGTCTTGCCTTAATCAATTTCTATCCTCCCATGAATGCAATGAAAATAAATCTGGTAATACTTCGTACAATCTGAAAGTTGTCACAGTAGTCCATTTTCTGGCAGCATAATCCTACCATCCCACTGAAGTTAGTGGAAGTTACAACCTCATAGCACTTCGCTAGCTCATCAAACGTCTTAAAACATAGACCGTGAGGATTAGTAGACATAACAAAAGTCTGAGAAAAAATTCAGGAAGAAGAGCAGATGGACAACCTAGCTGGCAAGACAGCTGGCATGCAGTGACATAAATCTGCAAAATTATGGGCGTGATAAAAGAAAGCCATGTCCCATGGGCTGAAGATATTTGCTGCCAGTTAATTGAGCTCCCCCTTAAAGTCCGATACCATTAACTAGAAGGCGCCCCCCAAAACTTGTGGTTACCACTTTATAGATTCTGCACACTTCATGGTACTTGACATAGAGCTCAAAAGATAGGTATAATCTCTGTGTGCTCTCTTTTGATATTGCATACATTTTTCACATATAGGTATAACTATTATACTGGGGATACCTCAAAACCTGAGTGCCTGAATCCAGTTTGTCAAGTGCTAGCAGCGAAGTACTGCATACCATGAGTGTTTTCATTGGCGCTAAAACATAAGCCCATGCAGGCCCGTACCCAGACTTCTGAAAAGGGTGGTTCCATCACTTAATCTTTACCTGGTAAATTTACTATAGCTGCCTCGTATCAGGATTTTGTATGTTTTCTGACCCCAACTCTATTGAAGAACATACGTTTCGGTTACGGAACACCCAGTTTCCCAAGGGGTCCATAATTCTGAGGTCCTACTTTTTATATTATATAAGATATTATGTTATTATTACTTTTTAAATCCGAAAAATATTTTGTAATTTATTAATAAGATAAAAGATAAACTATAAAAAATTTATTTATATTTTTTTATTGTGAAATAATAATAATAATTTTCAAATAGCATGTATATATAATATAGCAAAAACAAACAAACACACAAACGAAGAACAACTAGCTATATTGGATCGAATAATGTTCAATTAATTTTTAATTTAATTATTATAGCATTTTAACTAATTTAATGTTTGTGGCAGACTCCATCAACACTGAAGTACTTTGTTGTATATATCCATAGTAATATGTATATAAATTATATACTTAATTAACAAAAAATATACATATTACTATGGATATATACAGCAAAGTACTTCAGTGTTGATAGAGTCTGCCACAAACATTAAATTAGTTAAAATACTATAATAATTAAATTAAAAATTAAGGGGAACAGCGCGTGCATTATGGGAACACTGGGCAATGACTCCAGCCTGGAGAACTTATTTCATTAAACTTTCATAATAATAATAATAATAATAATAATATATGTAATTTTGTTTTAATGTTTGTTTGTTAATGTTTGTTTGTTATTCTGTTTATTGGACATTGTATTAAATATTAAAAAAAATAAAAAATTATGTTTATGTTTATGATTATTATTATTATTATTATTATTATTATTATTATTATTATTATTATTATTATTATTATTATTATTATTATTATTATTATTATTATTATTATTATTATTATTATTATTATTATTATTATTATTATTATTATTATTATTATTATTATTATTATTATTATTATTATTATTATTAATTATTATTATTATAATATTTTATATACCGTATATATACTAGAATGAACTTGTGCATGCTTACATTACATGACAAATGTTATTTCGCTATTAAAAAGTAATAATAATAATAATAATAATAATAATAATAATAATTAGTAATAATAAAACAAACCAAACAAATGATAACCAGTCACAACTATATAATTATATATTTTCTTTCTTTCCTTCTATATATTAATATACAAATAAATTGATCTTGTTCAATATAAATGCATGTAAACAATTATAATGTAGTCTGTTCATATATATGATGTGCATTAAAAACTGTCAATTGCAAAACATTGGAAAGACAATCATCATCATGAAGTTCAGGATGAAAGGCAGCAGCTCAGGTACAGGAGCCTCAGGTAAAATGGCTCAATATAGATATAATTATATATTATGCTGTGTGGGTAATCTGTGATCAATCCAGAAATACACTGCTCAAGTGCAACCACCTTGGGTGCAGCCTGGAAAAAAGATCCACAACCTGATCTAGATCAATGTGATGCTGGTAATGTATATGCATCAATTCAATCGATCTTCGGTCATTACATCTCATAAAATTACGTAATCTGCGTAGAGTACTAGCATTTCGTTCACATTCACAGGAAGTGACGGGTATGGTGCAAGCAATCTTCAATGTGTATATATACATTGGGGAACAAAACAGGGCAGTATATAGCACAAGTACTGGGCCTTTCTGAAGCAGGCATGCAGACAAAACTTTGTTTCCAACGGCCAAGTCCTTGGTCAAAAGGCTCAGGTGATGGCAAATCACTAAAATAAACATCCACACTATCAGAAAAATTTACATCATTCTTCGTACACAAAATAGAAGGGACAAGACATAGCAAAGAGGATGAAGTTTTGGATAATGGTGAGAATCGAGTCTCTAAGTCACATATTATATTGTCAACAAAGGGGAGAGCCACATTTATTTTAAGCCACTCCTCAATTATACTTGTCACTACGTTAGGCCTGTTTCTCTGCCTTTCGCAGCTCCTGGGCTTACATGGCTGTACATTCACTGATGAACGCCATTCTTTCAGCATGTATATATATTTTATGAAATTCATTATAGATATTAGTCCTCATTTCCTTGTAGTACGATAAAACACTATCAATCTGCTGAAATGCCTGAACTACATCGAATGTTGTACTCTGTAACTTCACTGTAATGCCAGCCACATGTGAAAGAAACTGATAAATAATCAGCAAAACAATAATGAACTCAAATTCTGAGAGCATGCAGAAGAGAAGTGGCTTTGCTTCTTGACTCATAATCCCACACAGCATTACTAAAATTAGCAGTGAATGTATCAATGTGCAATCCAAGCCCTATTCCTTCGAAAGCAGTGACCATAAATTTATAACATCCATAGAAATGTGAATACGCAGTGTCTTCCTGCCCAACGGGGTTCTGTCCTGGTTCACTCCGCTCTTCTTCGACTTCTACCACCCTTTTGAAATATTTCAGAAGCCCGCTAGGTTGCCAAACGGTAACTTTCTCTTGCTCACCGCAAACTCTGCTCCACGTTACCTTACCAGCTTTTCTGCAAGTTTTTTGTTGTTGTTGTTGTTGTTGTTGTTGTCGAACCCCTCGAACCCCCCCTGCGTACGGACCTGCCATGGTAAGCGGCGGTTGGAAAATTAATTTATTTTCACCGTGAAACTTAACCGTGTACTGAAGTTCTAATTGTATGCAGTTTCCTCTAGTATGGTACTAATTTCAGTTGTTGTAAAATCAGGCATTCAGACTTTGACCCCCACTTTAACTCCAGTAACTTGGGCATAGTTATGCCTATGAAAAATGTTTTAGTATCAAAAGAGAGCACACAGAGAGGCCTATCTTTTGAGCTATATATCAACTCCATACCATGAAGTGTTGCAGAATCTATGGAGCTATAAAGTGGATGACCTATATATATCTGGAATGTGCTAGCTTACCAGATAAAACTAAACTGTTCTACTCAAAGAAAGATGTCCTGACAAAATTTTAAATTTCCAGAAAGTTTATAAGGACAAAAATAGTTCTATGGGCAGCATTGCCAACAGAATGGTTTAAAATCTACCCATTTATTTCTTACTCCACTAAAGGAGGATAGAATGTACTTGTGCTTTTTCCTGTCAAACCTGTACATGAGCAAAGAGCATCATTTCTGATAACCAAAGCTTACAAAAATTGCACGAAGTGATTTGCGAGCGCACTCTTGCCTGGAGTACTGCAAAATGTCAGCATCTTAAAGCATTTATTGAAACAACTGAATGCCCACCAGGATTGATTTCTCAATATCTGAGCAAACTGCAAAAAGAATGGAGAAAAAAACAGGGATCTATAATTAAGGGTGTTGAATTTTGTGGAAGTAATTGCATTACGTGCTCCCAGGGAAGAAGAGGTTTCATTGAATCCAGGCAATCTAATAAACTTTCGTGTAGATGCTGGGGATGTTGATTTAAAGGAACACTTGGAAACATATGCATGGAATGTCAAGTATGTTTCAAGGACAGCACAGAATGAGCTTGCATTAAGGGGGTCCACTACCCAAAAAAACAAAAAAAAACAAAAAACACAACTTCTCTCTGCTTCAGAATTTTTATTTGAAATCTTGTATGATGTGTACCTATACACAGACCTACCTTCTGGTGCTGTGCCAACTACCCAGCTACAACTGATACGGACTTATAGTGAACATTTAAGATTTCACGAGGACGGTCATATTTGGAGACAAATTTACTTTGGGATTTCACAACTTACCACAGGGGAAATTACAAAGTATGAAACACAATATAACATTGAGTTTTTTTTTAAATAGTGTGATCATGGACTTTAAAAACTATTGCAATATCTTGGCAGCATTTTCATTGTTTTTTTGTACCTGTTGACATCATACTTGCTTAAAATTAAAAACAGAGAATGTCATCTTGTAGCTCTCATTGAGAGGAAACAGAATCTATATAATTTTTTCTGATTACTCCAAATATGAAGTAGGGAGAACCGTCCTTGGCCCCCAAAACACCTTTTTCGGGACAGGCATTTTAAGGACTAGTATAGTATTTCAATGGTTGAACTGACCATACCATTAAAAAAACACACCAAAAGTGGTATACATATACATGCTAGAAAAATCAAGAATAGGGAGGGGAAGTTTGGTCTGTCCTATATAGGCCGCTACCTAGGGAGATGACCAGAATTACTGGTTTGCTTCCCTTGTCGGTCTCCGCGGCCATTGAAACTTACTATTATGTGAAGCATCTTCTTCGCAAATCGGGAGTACTCAAGTTAGTATAAGTCCAGAATGGAGCATCCAAATTTTCTCCAATTTGGAAGGCAGCATCTTGCATGTACTGTCATCAGTTCCAATTGGAAATTCCTCTGTGAGATGCTTACAATTTAAGTTCTTCTATGCATCATCAATATTGTACGTTGCACTATAGAAAGCCTTTTCTCTCGATTGAAGGAGTCTCTCTATAAACCCATGTAGCCTTCCTCGTCCTCACTTCCATCGTGCATTGGAAGCTCAGCATCAATGGGAAGTCTCTAGTAGAGCAATTAGTGGATGCTCGATATCAGTATCAATTTGTTCGTCCCAGCACTTGCCTTGGCTAAACATCATGCAAGTGTTTGGTTGAACCGTTCTGTTAATTAAACAAGATGTCTTTATTACGAGGGGAAAAAATATAATGCTGTATTGCATACTTCCAATTTTACACCATCCAGTGGAACCCCTCGATGCAAAATGTCCTGACTAGAGAGATGGCCTTTATTTCAGGAGTGAATTAATGTAGAGTTTTTGCATTGCCAGGTGTCCACATCAAGGGGCTCCACTGTAGTACATAAAACACCTTGCAGGTAAGCACTGGTGATTCTGTGTTCTGCATTGATGACAACATACAGTTCATCTGAGAATTCACGAATTCCCAACCTTGATCAGAACTAGATCAGTGATATGTCTACATATAAACTGGATATGGGAACTTTGTTATTCCATGAGCTGTTTCAACAGGAAGCGGTCTAGCTTCTATCCACCAAGAAATAGTCGGTCATTGTGATGATAAGCTTATTTTCATGTGGTGTTTCAGTGAAAGTAGATCCATCCCAACCTGATATATACCAGAGCTTAAGCTTGACAGGAATTGGGTGCAATTCACCAGAAGCCTTCTAAGCTTTCATTTGTCACATGATGAAACCTAGCAATTACACAATAGTCGCTGTTTCCATACGTACTTGAGATTTCTAGCTTATCAAATGTCATTGCCCATCCCAGGCCAATAATACTTGAATCAGGGGGGGGGGGGGGAAGGGGAGAGGGTTGTAGCCTTCCTTTGTCCCCTCCTGTATATAACTGCTATAGCTATTTTTGCTCTCCTTATCAGTAAGAGAAGTTTGAATGAACTTGTCATTGAAAATGCTACCCAGAGTAAGAGAATTATCAGCAGCATCCATGCCGGAACCATTTGGGTATCAAAAGGACTACTACGGATATGATATCGGTGACAGAATATTGAAGAAATCATCCGCTCGTGCTAACTCACATCACTTAGTGTAAAATGCTCATTTTCTTTCTCGTCATTGGTCAAAACCACCAGGATAGCTTTACCATCCAAATATTTAAAAAAAACTTGGCTAAAAGCTAAAAATCTTCCTCCACATTTCTGCATGCTATCGATGCCAACACATGCTAAGTGTGCAGAATTCTACAAGCCCCCCCCCCCTCCCCCCCCCCCCCCCCCCCCCCGTTTGGTGGCTAAGGGGCCCTAATATTACGGGGGCCCTAAAATTGTATGACGCTGGTTGGCTAGCTGTATCCAGGTAAATTTAACCACCAATGGATGCCGTTCTCTAGCCGCATCATAAATAATGATGTCTGCATACGATTGGTGGGTTCTGATGTTATACCTATAGCTTCTTGTAGGTGGCCACTTGACTATGAATGAAAGCAAATTCAGACCACAGGGTCCTTTATCTATGAAGTTTATTTGGTGTTAATTAGGTAAAGGGGTCCTGTAAACAATCATTTTGTCTTGGCCTTTTCACACATCCAATTCAGAAGACTCCAAACCATTGTGATAACTAACTCGGCTTGGCACAAAATTGGAAAATTGGTAAAAGGTCCTTAATACCATAAACATATTTATGAACATAACATTCAACAAACCAGGTACCCTTGTGCATGTGTACGTAGGCAAGTATGTATAGAGTTAGTTCTGGTGTTATACCAAGTTCTTGCATAAGCAAGAAGTGACCACCTGACCATTATAAGTGACCACTTGAACTGTTTTACAAAAAAAAATTATCAAGCAAAAACAATGCTGACATGTACATTTAGATGACCCTTTACCTATTAATTGCCAATGAACTATATAAGTGCAGTGAGATGAAATATATGGAGCACGAGAGCTTTACCTGTTTACTTAATATGTTTTCATTGTACAGCTTCATAGAGTGAGTGGGAGTGCAGATTGGGGTTGGAAGGGAACGGACTTGGCTCTCCCCCCTGGATAAAATCCCGTTTGTTTTTCCCCTCACTAAAGTTGAAAATAACAGACCAAGAGTGTCACTAGTACTTGGACATCAAAGACAGGTGCCAAACCATGCAGGACATGGTCAAGTGCACTCTTTCCCATCCAAAGCACATGCCTTAAAGAAAGAATTGATCATCGGGCAATGAAAATGTTTCTTCATTTAAGGTTTAAAAATGTCCCTACTAGCAAACACATGACCAGTGGCTCTTCATGATCAGTCAGGAGGACTTGAGCAGTTCACAACCGCCACCAGATGAATTAGGTGTTAGCAGGAGTAGTGTAGTCCAGGGAGTGGAACTGACCCACAACTAGAAGAAGTACAACCATTAGATAGCACAGAGGAAGATGAAGAGTTTCTTGTATTTGAGGATGCAGAAGATCGTGATGATGATACCTCTCAGCAGACATGAACAGCTGCAGATACTCTCTCAGTGTCCTCTGTTCCTACAGAGTTCACCAACCAACTGGCCTGTCATTTCCATATCATGCATTTGGTAAGCAACACTGTGCTTTCTCGCCATCATGGTATGAGCAATAGCCATGGTTGCATCATCAAGAAGGGAAGATCATGTTCTATGTTTGTAGCTGACCAATGGAACCTTCTAGCTAAAAATTGCAAGGAGAGTGTATTGCTGGAAAATTGTGTCATCAAAGTTTTAAAAACACCTAACACATCAGGAGACAGTAAACATTGCTATCCCAAGAAGACACAAAAATATATCTTAGTCTACCTGTGCTAAACAGAAATCTGAGAATAGGGAGATGCTGTACTACATCACGAGTACCATTCATTACCTTGGTCAGCAGGGTCTGGCAATATTTGGTAAGTACAAGAGTGACTCATCAAAGGGCGAGTTCGATTATAACTTCATTAAGATACTAAAGGTTCAAGCTGAAGAGGGGAAAACTAACTTGATCAAGTGGAGGGAAAAGAATCAGGACAAGTTGTAAGGGTGCACTAAAAAATAGTTTGTGAAGGTGCAAATGGTGGATGAAACCACAGACTTAACAAACATGGAATAACAAACATGGAAAGATGGTATTCTGAATTAAGTTAAGTGGAGGAGGATTTACAAGTTCATGTGGAGGTAATAAGGCTATACATGGGTTTAACTTCGGCAGGAAGCATCGTCAAAGTTACATTAATCTCAGAATAAAAAATCTCTGTGAGCAAGCGCTGTGATGGGATTGGCCCTTGTTGAGTTGTTGACCTAAAATGGTGAAGTCTGCTCATCCTCTAGGCTATCAGTGTAAGTTTATAGACTCAGTCCTTGAAAACTTCTATTGCAGGAAGTGTTCCATGGTGGTTAGGAGGCTGACCTTCATCAGCTGCTGCTGGGAGCCTGCATCACTGATACTAGCCCTAGCCCTAGCCCTAGCCCTAGCCCTAGCCCTATCCAGCAGCAAGACAAATCTTGCCCAGAATGTGGACAGCAAAACTTCACCATCATGAAGCCTCTCAAATATCAGCGACAAATGGACTGTCTCAAGGTGTAGAAGATGAGGAGGTGTTGCTGGTTGGGAACACTGGGTCAACTGGGTGCTCACTTGGACCCTGCCAGAACTGCCAGCATGTGGACATCAAGTGTCCTCTCCACTGCCAGCATGTGGACATCAAGTGTCCTCTCCACTGCCAGCATGTGGACATCAAGTGTCCTCTCCACTGCCAGCATGTGGACATCAAGTGTCCTCTCCACTGCCAGCATGTGGACATCAAGTGTCCTCTCCACTGCCAGCATGTGGACATCAAGTGTCCTCTACACTGCCAGCATGTGGACATCAAGTGTCCTCTCCACTGCCAGCATGTGGACATCAAGTGTCCTCTCCACTGCCAGCATGTGGACATCAAGTGTCCTCTCCACTGCCAGCATGTGGACATCAAGTGTCCTCTCCACTGCCAGCATGTGGACATCAAGTGTCCTCTCCACTGCCAGCATGTGGACATCAAGTGTCCTCTCCACTGCCAGCATGTGGACATCAAGTGTCCTGTCACTGTGACAGCATACCATACCCAAGGACAACATGAGCAGCATGTGGCCAGGGAGTATGGCCAGAAAGACAAGACCATGTGTGTCATACCTCTCTATGAAGTTTTATAACATTTTGGAGCATGTTTTGAATAATGAGGTAAACTTTGACAAAACTTACTTTTCCATAGAAAATGCCTTGGGCTGAAATTTACACACAACAATAGGAGTTCAGGTGTGTAAGCACATCTGTTTGCAAAACTATCTGTGTGATTGTGAGGTTTTCTTCTTGTGAGAAGCAAGGTCCCCTTTATGCATGATCATTGTGTGTGTATGGAGGTGTAGTCATGCTAAGCTACATTAAATGCAAGATATGATGTTTGGCTTGCCAGTAATGGATCTTTTCGGCAAACATCCAGTCTCTAGACTTGTACGTTGTATTGCTGCTGTAACAAATGCAAGACTTGAGTGGCAAGAGAAAGTTAGAGAAAAAAGGAAAAACCGAACAAAACAACAACCAAATATCCATCAGTTATTGCAATCAACTCTCAGTTGATTCCTGATGAAGGAGAGCTGAAATGTCGAGAGTAAATTATCGAAAAAGCAACCTGAACTCCTAATACACTATTGTTTGCTTTACCCTGTGATGTTGTAATGCTTGATGGGGAAGTAGCCAAGTATTGTGTGCATTTATATATTCCTTACTGATATAACACGGAACAACCTGATGCCTTGCAATACAATGGGATGACAAATTGTGGAAATATGTTTGTGGAAGTATGTCTGTGAGAGGAGTTTTGTTAAGAGTTCATGTACTTGGAAGAAACTCTTGAAGATGAGAAGCACACTAAATTTAGGAGCAATATCATCGTGCAGTGCGTTCTGCAGGAATTCGTGGAATACTACCATTCTCGACAGTTAGTGTGTTCAGTATCATTAGCACATCTCCCCTCTATTGATGACCATATAGCATTTGTTTTCGAGGAGCTAAAGCTTCAGGATTTTCACGGACTTCATTCTAAATCCGAAAATTGAACCCTCAAATTATTTGCACCAAATAAAAGTCCAGTAAGGAGTTACAATAACCCTGAAAATTATTCCGCAAACAATTCGGTTACGAAACTAGTTCCCCAAGAAAACAAGTGCTATGCATCAGTTATCCTGCACATACCTATTTGCCACCTATGTAGCCAGTTCTCTGTCCATAAAGAGCAGCAGTGCATGCGTTTACGTTAACCAAGATTGTTAATAGTTTCTACATATGCTTTATAAGGCGGGTGACCCATTCATATTTTTTATAGGTGAATGTGTGGTGAATTCATAGATACATATATACACAAATACATTGATAGATGTACTGTGCAAATTTTCCATCCCAACCCCTCCAGTGAGGGTTCGCTTTGACTTGTTAATTATATATATATGTGTGTGTGTATGTACGTCTGTATAATTGCAAGACCACCAAAGCTAATAATGCTCTTATTTCCTTGAATTGGGAAATACAGCTGCCAGTTCCAGTGGAGGAGGAGGAATAGAGTTCTTGAGGGAGGAAGAAAGTTGCTGTTGGGGTAGTAAGTTAACACTACAACTGTCAGTAATGTCATTGTATTCAGGTAAAATGAAGTGTCAATGTTAGTCCTATGCATATTCTGCTGTAGAAGAAAGAGTCGTCATGTTTTGGGGGGGGTATGAATCTCACACCTACGAGTTGGTGTCACCTGGTTGCTGTTTCTCTGTTCTGCTAGAAAGAATATTTTGGTTGGTACGAAGAGTTTCCAGTCACAATGGTTGCTATTCCTTTGTCTGGCTTGAGTGCAGTTGTAGGAGTGTGAGGTGGGGGGGGGGGAGGGGGTTACACTAGACATACAGTAACACCATTAGTCATCAATCCAGCTGCCCATCAGATACAAAAATAAAGGATGGGTGGAAGGAGTTAAATAGGTAACTAACTGGTGCTTGCTATATACAGCCATAGTAAAATAAATAAAACATCTGGTTCTAAAATCATGTAACTCGGCAACCTTGCATTTTTATGTGTTCACATATATATATAATATATATATAAACCTAGCTGCATATATTCACAAAGGGCATGTAGTAGAGGAGCTTAAAAATAGGCACTACTACTACTTTGTGCAAATATATAATATATATATCATATTTTACAGGATAATCATCATGGTTCATATTTTTATAGACTTCGTTATTCATGGCACATTTGTGTGTGATTAAATATCCATTATTAAATATCCATTACATAATCAATAGTTCATAATCAATAGTTCCATGATAATTTTTAAAGGTGCAATATTAATTAGGCAAATAGTGCCTTCAGAAATAACAAACAACACTTGTAATAACATATTGGATAGTGAGGTTCACCTCAGCAATATAGATCGCTGAAGGATCAGGTTAAAAGATTAGCTACTGAGGTAAGTCTTTGTTTAATGCCATTACAGTTTCCAGCTACATACATGTAGCTAGATGATAGCTTGTTAGTTTGGCAAGACCTAAAAGGGTTTTTTCCCACTAAAATTAATTTGACTTGGATTTGTGGTCTTTGTTAGTGATGGGAACAGAAAATTAAAAAAAGGAAGAGCTTAAAGCTCTCCTATATATGGTGTGTGTATAAGATGAAAATATTTCATTTAAAAAACAAAAAAAAACACATGCAGATGGGGAAAAGCCAGATGGTGTTGCCATGGTGGTTCCAGAAGAATGGCAGGCCACTGGTGTGGCTGCCAGATGCCTTGGCACCCTCCTCGTGGTATAACTAGTAATGTGTAGTGGATGCTATATATTATATGAGTAAAGGAAGCCCAGTATGGATTCCTAGATCACCAGAGTTACTCTTTCACCCCAGTGCAATCTTTCACCCCAGTGGCCACCCCAGTGGCCACCCCAGTGGCAATCTTTCACCCCAGTGGCAATCTTTCACCCCAGTGGCAATCAAAACCTTAGGTTATTGGGGTGGAATCCATGACTTTTCCAAAGGGACTGAGTCAACTAATCAGGCTAAGGATGGGAGAGGTGAAAACCCAGGCTTACCTACTACAACACATCTCTGTGGCCACAGAGAGAGGAAACGCTACCTCTGTTCCTGATTAGTTGGGGGTGATTTCTGCCTTTTTTGTGTAATAGTTATTTATTATTTTATTGTTAATTCTTGTTTCATTTTTTAAATTAGTATAGATATATATTTTTAAATAAAACACTTATGTCTTGTTTTCTGTATTCTGAACAATAAATGGATTCATCTGCCAAAAAAGAAAGAAATGAAACAATAATTAATCAATGTAGACCACAAACATTTATAGGATACTTTACCTTTTAAAATACCAGATTTTAAGAGATAACAATTCCTATAAATTATATGATGTTTGTGGGCTGTAGACCACAAACATTTATAGGATACTTTACATTTATAGGATACTTTACCTTTTAAAATATCTGATTTTAAGAGATAACAATTCCTAAATGTTTGTGGGCTACATTGATTTATTACCGTTCCGTTTTATTTTGGGGGGTATATTTTTTTGTAAAAAAAAACCCCCCAAAATTTTTGTCTTATTTTTATTATTTTAGCCTGAGCAGCTTCTTACAGGAAGTTGCTCAAGAACTAACAATCTTTATCTAGTGCATTGGTTGGTTTCTTCAGAGCCTTGCACAGACCTTCAACAAAACCAGGCTTCTTAGTAACTGTGTAGCCACTAGCCGACGCTCCTCACTCACGGGGCATTTATTGTACTGACGATCAGTTACCAATTTTTCGGTGTTTTATTATGAGAAAGAGATGAGCATTGGAATATTTGGAGTCTTCTGGCGGTAAAGTTGAAATGAATGGACTTGTATGCATAAAAAATGTAGGTCGACTGATACAAGATCTTGAAGGCAAATTTCACTTTTGGATTGAGGATCTTGGCAAGCATTTAAGTCACGCTTGAAATGTTCCAGTAGGGAACGAAGCCACCGTTTAGGATGTTAAAAATCTGTGAAAGTGATTTTTAGTTGACCTCTTTTTTGGACGGCATTTTAAAACGGGGCTCATACCAATACAGGAGGAGTGTTTACCATTCCCCAATGGTGTACACTACTCAGTGCCATACCAATTTGATTACTTGTCAGATTCCTGGGTAGACAAGGCAACCAGGAAAAAAAGAAGAAAAAACTTTCAAGAAAAATGGTAGCTACATGTATTGCATGGTACAAACATATTCAAAAACTCTATAGGTCCAAGCTGAAGCCAAAATTATTTGTTAAAAATCCATCTCATTACTGTTTTTTGGCCTCTTACAAACATTGGAAGGTTGTTTGCAGAAAGCAAGTTGCCCCTCACCTTGCATATGGGCAACACTGTTGCATACAATTAACAAAACTATGTAGGTCCAAGCTGAAAAATGAAACCAAAATTATTTTAAAAAATCCTGTTTTTTGGCCTCTTAACAGGTTGTTTGCAGAAAGCAAGTTCCCCTCACTCCTGCAAAGGAAGCATATGGGCAACACTGTTGCATATGATTCACGAAGTTAGCCCTCATTCCACAGTAGTAGCGACATCAGGGAAACTCACAAGTGTGGATTTGTAGTACTGCATTTCAACAGATGATTTGCAGGTAAGAGCCTCTCTAACTTGACTACAGTACTCAGCCAAGCAAAAGTGAAGAGAGGCCATTGCGTTCTAACCAGCTTCAGATCTGGATCACGTGATTTTTTCTTCTTCCCCGTCTGCTAAAATTTGGACCTGAGAAACAAGTAATTAAATTGCAGTGGGCTCAGTAGAGTATCCAAGCTGTTGTCAGTGGCAAGCTCTGTTGATATCTCGACTACCACTATATAGCAGGAGGTATAGACTGTGGTCAATGGCAATCTGCACCCATGCCAGGATCTGCATTAGCATTTCAGCAATTAGTTATGGACTGAGCCTAAGTGTTAGAAATCAGCATGATGATTCCATCCATTGCTGGCTAGACCTCCTCAGCATGATGATTCCATCCCTGCTGGCTCAGCATGATGATTCCATCCATTGCTGGCTAGACCTCCTCAGCATGATGATTCCATCCATTGCTGACTAGACCTCCTCCCCTATGAATGATGAGGGGTCTACAGTTTTGGGGTGTTTTTCTTACCATGTTCATCTCAGAGGCTTGGAGTGTGGTCATAGCCCACTTAACTTTTATACGTAGATATAGACTATGCTGTGAGTGAGGGGCAACATATAGGACCACTTTGAACCTGCGCTAGCTACTTACTGTCGATTGGTGAGCTGACCTTGTATTTTCATTTTTCATCTAGTCCAGGTTATGTAGAAAACATTTGTGAAGTCTCCTACACCTCACACGAATAGTCTAGTTCAGTGTGCATACACACTGCACATGACTTGTGCTGTATAGTAATAGACAAAGCTCATGAATGCTTCCTATCTGTTCCAACATTCACTTGACAAATGTTCTTGGACTTTCAACAAAAGAGTTGCAGTCATGAAGCATAGGAACAGCTGTTCAGTCACACTTCTGTATGGAGGCATATGAGAGACGCTTTGGTTGAGTGCAATTCACATGCTGATATGTGCATATATTATCAATGAACTAACATGAGGTAGAAGGAGTCACTCATTGGTAGAACATACTAGTGTCGATGCTGTCCTGTAAAACTAGATATTCTCTGTTGAGGCAATACAGAATATGTCATGGAGATGCTGCTTGCGTCTGCCAATAGCAGAGAAAATTATGGTGATTCTATACCTAGCTCCTTGTGTTCTTGCTTTTGTGTGTGTGCTTGTGCAATATATAAACTTCAGAAGTTTTGTCATAACTCTGATCAGAATTGAACAGTATGAACATCATAATACATGTCAAGTGCAAAGGAATACAATATTAATTAAGCTAAAAGTTTCCTTAATAGTATCTTTTATGGCAGTTTATTTTTCCTCTTGAAAGATTGGATCAGCTTATAGTCGTGTCCACACTGAAGCAGATCAACTGATTGCCACTGCTGTCTGAGGCCTTCACTTTACCAATATAACGACCCTAAATATTAACAGGACCAAGGTGTTTTAAAATTCAAAGCTTAATAAAATGCCAAAGTAGAGCTGGATGACAGGATCTAGAGCTCATCTCACTTCACTTCCTCCATCCTCTCCACTTTACTCACTTCTTCCACCCTCTCCCCTCCTTTCGCACTCACCCACCTCCACTTATTTCCCAGCATAACTAAACTAACTCTCCACTCTAACTCTCCAACACACTCTCCACTCTAACTCTTCAACTCTCCACTCTAACTCTTCACTCTAACTCTCCACCACCCTAATTCTCCACCCTAACTCTTCACCCTAACTCTCCACTCTAACTCTCCACTCTTGCTGCACTTGGTGGTGACACTTACTGAGAGAGCATAGCTGGGGAAGGTTTGTGTATATGACACATTGTGAGTTCCTGCTGCGAGAGGGCAACTCTCTCCAAAGTAGTTGATCAGCTGGCATAGTTTCATGGTTTTCTTTAGAATGGGCATATACTTCCTGTAAAGAATCAAGATCTTGACTGAACCGGAACTAATCTTTTGCGCTAGAAGCAAATAAAACAAAATGACAAATAAAACAAAATGAAAATGAAAATCAAGTGACTAGTTCTCCAGAACTTATCTGATAATTATGACCACAATTTTTCCATTTACCTAATTTCACTTGAGCAGAGACTGTGAAGGTCTTTCCTTTCTGAGGTGGACTGGGATTGATGTAAGCCGAAAGGATTTGCACAGAATCAGAAGATGAACCTTTCATCAATAATTAGAAATGTATCATAACACACCATCCATGCACAAGTTTTATAGTTTCATGGAGGATAGAATAGTGGAAATAAAATATAATGTTGAAGTCACTTTCAATGTATGTACTCCAGGCAGAAAACAAGGCCATAGTTTATAGGAGTGCTAGAAAATAATTCAAAGACACTTCCTTGATCTCTCACAGTGACAGCTGCTAATGATAGAGTAAATCTATGTAAATACAACTTACCACAGTTTTTCCATATCCCACTGTCCAGATTTGATTCATCCAGAACATCCTCCGGGCTAAACTCTTCTTCATAGATGTCGGGATTAATCAGGAACAGATCTTCCCATTTGCTATGCGTACTCAGGACAGACTTATCCTTGTTTATAGAAGGAAAAGAGTAGCATACTTTCCCTATTAGCAGGATTAAGGCGCACATATACACACTGAACTCCATAATTTTTTTCCTTCCCTTCTCTCAGTTTGGGGGTCTTTTTTATGGCGCGTGAAGAGCATGCGCAGTGTAAATCCTCAACAGCTGTGTGCGTGTATGTGTGTTATGTTGGTGCGCGGTGTTCTATATTTAATTCTGTCAATCTTGGTTAATTAACGCTCCCTCTTTTCCTGGTCGATTTTTCACACTAGTATTTTTTCGCGCGCGTAAGTTCTGTTTTTTAATATTTTTTTACACATTACATAATTATTGTATTACTGTACTAAAATCTAAATTAAACCGTTCACCTCAGGAGATCGAATGGGGAGGCGGCGGAACAGACGGCGGGTAGCTTCATTTGGTGGGATTCCCAACCGATGTCCCTGGAGGTATCCTATATCCCGGATGGTACGAATGGCATCCTCACTCCACCCAATGTACGCCCACGTAAACGCCCACGTAAATGCCTTTAGTTGCACGAAGTCCATCTTTGGTAATTCGTTTCACAATCATGGACTAAAAGCTTAATCATAAGTTTCCTACTTCTTCTTTGTATGAAGAAGTCAATCTCACAGTCATAGATAATATCAAATCTCGGATTCTACTTTTGAAATAATGTCCCATGGATATGGGAGTCAACCATGTTGCAAGCTCTTTTAAATTATTATTACATCATTATTATTGCTATTGCTATTACTATTACTATTATTATTACTATTATTATTACTATTATTATTACTATTATTATTACTATTATTATTACTATTATTATTACTATTATTATTACTATTACTTTTACTATTATTATTATTATTATTATTATTATTATTATTATTATTATTATTATTATTATTATTATTATTATTATTATTATTATTATTATTATTATTATTATTATTATTATTATTATTATTATTATTATTATTATTATTATTATTATTATTATTATTATTATTATTATTATTATTATTATTATTATTATTATTATTATTATTATTATTATTATTATTATTATTATTATTATTATTATTATTATTATTATTATTACTATTATTATTAACTTTACAGTACACATGAATTACAGATGAGGATATAGCTTTGTACTGATGGTCTACTAGAAATTAACTAGTAGCCAATAGTGGCTTGAAATTACAGGGGGAGGGTGTTAGGGATCCCCAGTGGAATCCTGATGAACATCCCTAACAACAACAGTAAATAAGCAAGTGGACTTATAGGAGATAATGTGTGTATGCTTAATTAGACTGAACAGAGTGCAGGCACAAGCCTGCCCTGCATATGATGAAGTGTTAATTGTGTGGTTAGGTCTCGTGATAGTCCAGCTGGGAAGTCGAGAGACAGTTGAGTTGAGTTGAGTCGAGTTGTTGTAGTCGTGGCTGTTTTGTATGAGCTTGAAATAATTCTTTAAACTTATATCGTCAACCTGAGGAGGAGTCCTCAACAGAGGGCAATTTACACATGGACATTGAAAGTGGAAAGTGCACATGTTATTGGAATCAAAGTTTGCAATGAAATGATTGTGAAAATATGATTTTAAGAGATATTTAATTTTAGTCAATGACATATTCAGATCAATACATGGCAGAGAATTCCATAGGCGAGGGAGCCGATTAAAGAAGAAATGTTGACTTTTGATTGCGGTGGATTGAGTATGGAGTAACTTTACGTGACCTCCCAAAAACTTAGATGCTGCTAATGACTGAGCTAGCTGTCCTGCTGTTTTACAAAGTTTGGACTGGTTGATGATATTGTTTCTGGCTGTATAATCTCCAAAGCTGATTTCCAAAGCTCAGGCCTTGTGATTGCTCTGGATGATAACAGTACTCCCACAGATGCTAAAAGTGACCAGGCAAACCTGCCCACTAGAACCTCTCACCAACCTACATGGCTACATGTACCACCTGCAGTCTGCCACCCTGACACACATAATACTTCGGCACTTGCACATCCTGATGATCACGTTATCAAGCATTCACATGCAGCACCTGCAGTCTCCCATTCCACCACACCTAATTGTTCAGCAGTTGTACGTCACATGATCACCTGAACTACAATTCACCCAAAATCTGCATACAGAGATCAAGCAATTTGACTGCACATACACAACTATTTGCTTACAATTAATGCAGTATTTTTTATTAGTTTATTGCCCAAACTGGAGGGCTGAGGTTGCTGATAAACATCCATCTATTGTGTATATTGTTGAATGGCTGTCTGAGAAATATTTGACCATGCAATAGCGATTGACAATTACAGCTTAATCAGACATGACAGAAATAGGCATGGAGATGGCATTATCATGTATGTTCTTGCTACTCGAATCTGGGAAATAATGTTGAGCAGCACAGATGACTGAGTTTGTACCTATAAAAGTGAAGTCACCTTGTAGTAATGATAAGCATTGTATCTCAACTGTATGTTGTCCTCCTTCATCACCGGTCTCCCTTTTGGATAACTTATGAAGTACATATATCACAGCAAATTTATTCCAAATCAGTTCTCCAGTTTCGTCTTAATGGTGACTTTAATGTTAATGTTCTCGACCCTAACCACTCACATCTTTTAAGAAAGTATTCAGCAAGATTTTTCACTATTGCAAATTGTTAGAATACCAACCCAATCTGCATTAAAAAGTGTGACTCAATTTGGTCCTAGTATCTCTAACTCAGACCTCCTTGGTCTGGACCTATCCCTTATGGAAATACCAAGCTGGGCACACAAGAACTAGTCCTAGAGTTAATTTGGAGCTATAAGGATGCTCTTTTTTGAAATGCCTGTGAAATACTCATTGAATCTGACTGGGACAGTTTACTAGGGGGGAGAGACATTAATTGTTCTGCAGCTAGCGAAATTTTTGGAAATCATGTGCCTGAATGCATTCCTCAGCAGTTTGAATGGCAAGTTGCTTGGTTGTCAACACGTGTCATTCGGCTAATCAGGAAAAGAAGTGTGGCATTCAGAGCTGCACTAAGAACTAGACAACATGAGAAGTCCAAGTATAAGAAACTTAGAAATGAAGTTGGAGGGTTGATACATAGTGCTGAGTCAGCATATCTGGTGAGGATAAACCCAGAAAACAAAAAAGAGTTCTGGAAAACGATAAAATATCTCAGCAAGAAAAATTCTGTCGTCCCAACTCTCCATTATAACCAACTCTCCATTATAAGGATGAAATTAGCGAGTCTGACCTAGACAAGACCAATGAATTTTTCTCACAATACTTCAACCAAGCTCCCCCCCCCCCCCCCACACTTTATCTCAGTCTGACAATGTATATGACAGTGAAAATTGTACCCTTTGCACAGACAAGTTCCTGTGCACAGATGAGGAAGTATTTCATTTGGTAATGTCACTGGACACCACAAAAGCAAATGGTCTGAATGGAATATCAGCAAAAATGCTAATGGAAGCAGCATATAGCATTACCCCATCTCTTACAAAATCTTTCAACTTATCCATTACTCAGGGGTGCATCCCACAATGTCGGAAAACATCCTCGGTTGTCCGATCCCCAAATCCAAATGAGTGCTCCAATTATCGACTCCTCTCGCTTTTGTAATTAGCAAGATGCTTGAGCGCCATGTATATACATCAGTCCATCACTGATCAGTTGGAAGTATTACACCCAAGCAATGAGGTTTCCAACATGGAAAATCAACAGGTACTGCTTTACTGACAGTTACACATGATTGGCTAATATGGTCAGGAGATATGCACCATATTTTTAAATTTAACAAAAGTGTTTGACTCAATCCCTCATCAGCCATGTGGTGGTATATATATAGGTGGAGTGTCACCACATGATGTCTCTGGTGTTCCACAGAGATTGGTATTGGGTCCATTACTCTTTTGAATCTATATGGATGATGTAACTGACATTATTCTCTCTGCTGGAAGCACCTTAAATCTCTATGCTGATGACATGCTGCTTTACAAACCAATTAATGACTTCTCGAGTCTACAAATGGACATTGACCCTATCAACTACTGGGCCTGCTGTAATAAGGTTTCCTTTAACCCAACCAAGTGTAAGACCATGATGATATCAAGAAAAAAGAAACCATTACGGTCTTCCAAACTTGTTCTGAATGGTACAACTCTGGACCAAGTTAATTCTTGCAAATACATACCTTCTTTCTTCAGAACTATCTTGGTCTGCACATATAGACGATATTTTGTGCTAAAACTAGGAAACTAATCTGAGGAGTTTCTATATACGTCTGCACCTGGAATATGTTGCTCCAGTTTGGGGCCCATACCACATCAGAGATGTACGTAACCAGAAAGTTTTCTCTCAAAATGTGTACAAAACAGTGGGGAAGCCCATCTGTTGAGAATCGTAGAATATGCTATGTATGGTATTCAAAATCATGAAAGGCCAGCTGCTATTTCCTCAAAATGTATTCATTATCAAACTGAATAGGCACGATCACCCAGCATTGATAACCCTATCAAACCAACCATATGCTAAGATGCAGGCATTCAAGTTTTCTTTTGTGCCTGGCTCTGTCACCTTGTGGAACAACTTATCTCAATAAGCTCTAGAAACCCATTCACTTATCACTTTCAAACACTTTGTTCTTGCCATCATAACTCGTGACCGAAGTACGTTAATATTAGCAGACTATACTATTTGTGTATCCTTTTGAATGCATTTTCATGGAAAAAAATAAAAATAAATAAAATAAAATAAATGGCAGAGAAAATAACTTAAACGCTCACGAGGATCCCACGCTAATCCCAAGATGAAGTAAAGGGGTGGAGGCAACAAGGAAAAGGATGACTGTGTTTGCCAGATTTGTATTGAGGTCATCATTGGATCAACAAGAACATTCTATCTACTGTGATGGGGAGTGTGCCATGTGGCTGCACAGAGGATGTGCACGTCTCACAGAGAAAGCCCTAGATGACATTTCGAGAACACCTAAGCCCTTCTATTGCCCTCATTGAAGGCTGAACCAAGAGAAATTGGCTATGCTAAACAGCACCGTATGGAACTCAAAATAAATGGAAGCATCACTCTTCTCTCCTTCAGAACACTCAAGAAACAAATTGTCCTCTACCATCAACAAGCATGGGTTTCATCAAAAACTCTCTAGACATCTCCAGACAATGTCTTTAAGGAAACTCAAAGTAATTCTATGGCGCACTCATCGACTGTTCATGAGGGGTTAACCAAGTGACAGTACAAGTAGACCAGAATCATCTTCAGGTGAATGATTGCAAGTTTGCCATAAGTTCATTTATGGTGGTTCAAAGGAGAGTCCAGCAGGCACTCCTAAGTATTTTGACTCATTGTCTGCATACAGTTCTAAATCAAATCGTTTTCTGACCGATCGATACGTGACTGCATAAAATGCGACAGGAGCACCAGAGAAATCTCGCCTGTTGTTGGTGAAGTTGACTAGAGCTTGTGACATGGCTGATATCCTGGAAAACTGTGCTAAACTTGCTGGTAAAGATATCTCAATAAAATCTTGCATGTCTGTGACCGAGCAACACACCAAGTCCCTTTCGCTGAAAGAAAGAAGGGCCCTCATAAACTCCAACATAGCTTGGGGGAAAAAATCGCGTAAGGGAAAATCATCTCTCGTCAACAGGTGGCTAGTAGGTTTGGTCATCAACAGATCCTATAGCCCTTTGGATCGTGTTCAAAATCTTGTGCAAACATCTGCAGACAAATCTTGTGCAAACCTGTCCTCTGTCACTGTAATGATCAGACTAACTTGATCACAAGAATGAACCCATAACACAGCTGTCATCACTGTTCCCCTTGACTCTTCATCTTGACTTCCTCATCCACCCTGTTTTCAACTTCCTGCACTTGACTCTTCATATCCATCATCTCGTACACCACTTCAACCTTCTCTAAATGACTCCTCATCCCCATTTCACCCCCCACCTCACCTTCCACCCTTCATCAATGACTACAAACTACTGAACACAAAGCCAAAATATTGCTCTGGTGTGCAAGAAATATTAGCAACAAATCAGGTTGTTAGGCATTCTCCGCATGTTGTTGTCATTACAGGAACACGGTTAATCAAGTTGATTAAAAATAATGTTACAAAATTCTTCTCATAAACTTCTTAATTTTTCGTTCTGACCATGAAATGGAGAAGGTGCCGTGATGGCTGTCTAATTTACCCAGAACTAACTAGCTACAGTCGAAATTTTATCACAACCTCCAACATGCATCTGTATATCCTCTCCTTCAGTTCTTAACCTCATCACAAGTCATATTCATGGTCTCTCTTCCTTTGCTTGGCAAATTCGACCAGCCTTGTGTGAACTAGTCTACTTACTCAGGTGAAAAGCAGGAAGAATTCCATTTCTGTGAAGATAGGATCTTTAAACATGTTGATTGATAGCCTATATACTCATGTCACAATATTCTGGATTGAGCAATCACAAACAGCCCAGACAAAATAAGTGACATCGGAGTTGACGCCTCCCAATTTTGGTGAGCATCTTATCATCACCTCATACCACATCTAGGAAAACCTGTTAAAAAGCAAACCCAAGGTACCGTTCAAGTTCAAGTAGAGTGAAACTGACATGGCATATTTCTCAGATCATCTTAACCAGGCTCTACCATTATTTGAAGTAATGTCAGCAGATATTGGCGTAGGTGTAGAATGGCTGGTACTCAAGCCTGCTATTATCTCTAGATGAGATATAGTTATACCCCTCAGTACAGAATGCCTCCCCATCCACCACTAAGGTAGTTTAATTAAGAGATCAGACACAAATTACTGTTTACATACTCATGTAGACTTGCCAAAATAATAAAATCTGAACGTGTTTATTAAGCTACACAATATGCAAATAGATCTTCGTCAAAAGCCACATTGTTCAGCATCCATTCAATAACTGAACCAAAGAATGAACATCTATGGTGGTAATAGTCAACGCCAATCCAATTTACGATGGAGGATTCACAGCCTTTGGTCTCTGCTGAGATGGCATTCTCCTTCAAGAGAAGTACACTGTATAGCCTTGACACACAGATACAGACCAGCATACTGTCTAGCCTTGACACACAGATACAGACCAGCATACTATATAGCCTTGACACACAGATACAGACCAGCATACTGTCTAGCCTTGACACACAGATACAGACCAGCATACTATATAGCCTTGACACACAGATACAGACCAGTATACTATATAGCCTTGACACACAGATACAGACCAGTATACTATATAGCTTTGACACACAGATACAGACCAGCATACTGTCTAGCCTTGACACACAGATACAGACCAGCATACTGTCTAGCCTTGACACACAGATACAGACCAGCATACTGTCTAGCCTTGACACACAGATACAGACCAGCATACTGTCTAGCCTTGACACACAGATACAGACCAGCATACTGTCTAGCCTTGACACACAGATACAGACCAGCATACTGTCTAGCCTTGACACACAGGTACAGACTAGTACACTGTACAGGCTAGCCTGCAACTCTTCTTGTATCCACATCTAAGCAGTTCACAACAGGAATGAGAAGCCTCAGGAATTGCTGTCCACTTCGCCCAGCCACCACTGTTTGTTTGCTCTTCACCAGGAGATGGTAGCTTCGGCAAAACTATGAACATCTGTGCCCAGACATGGTTTGGCTGGTAGGCAGCTCTTTTTGTGTGTTTCCCGGGTTAGCTCGAGTTGGTGGAAGGCCATCCATTGGTCTGCTTTTTTTGAGAGAACAGCTGCTTCCATGCCTTGTTCACCTTCTCCTCAGTGTATGCACAATCATAGAAATGACCTACAATGTCTCCATTACCTTGAGCTGATCATCAACAGAGCTGTGAGTTGATTCTAAGGTGCAGAATGCTGGTGTGATGTAGTTGAATGCCTTCTAAATTTCCAACCAGAAAAAGATGACACCTATCGTATCTGCCGAATGCGTGCAGGAAGGGCAAAGCTATATGCACCAAGGACATCTGCCATCTCATGGGCTGGCAGGTATCTGAAGCTTTTGCCTGGGACAATGGCAACTCACAGTTCATATATACTGAGCTGCTGAACTGTTGCTATAGATAACACCAAACACAACTTTGTGAAACCATTACTTTGCCACAGCCAGGATGGCATCATCTGAGACATGCAGGGAAACCCTTGTATCAGCTTCTTCCTGCAGGGAGCAGCAAGACCAGTGGTTGTTCCTTACTGAGTACAGAGAACATCCTTGTGGTGTGTGATGATAATCTGGCTTTGTGTTTCAAGATTTGTGTTTGCAATAAGTCTGCTTTGTTATCACCATTCCTGACAAATTCCTACCAATAGAGCATTAGAAGACTCCATGAACCTGCAACTTTCCTTGCCCCTCACACTGCATGGCTATAACAAGCTGCCAAGTACATCATACGACCTCTACACTCTGCATATTTGTAGCTGTGTTGTGGTGTAAGGCAAGAATATCTGGAGGCAGTCTGAGCATGCAGTGCAGGGAGGCAGTCTGAGCGTGCAGTGCAGGGAGGCAGTGTGAGCGTGCAGTGCAGGGAGGCAGTCTGAGCATGCAGTGCAGGGAGGCAGTCTGAGCATGCAGCAGTGCAGGGAGGCGGTCTGAGCGTGCAGTGCAGGGAGGCAGTCTGAGCATGCAGTGCAGGGAGGCAGTCTGAGCGTGCAGTGCAGGGAGGCAGTCTGAGCATGCAGCAGTGCAGGGAGGCAGTCTGAGCGTGCAGTGCAGGGAGGCAGTCTGAGCGTGCAGTGCAGGGAGGCAGTCTGAGCGTACAGTGCAGGGAGGCAGTCTGAGCGTACAGTGCAGGAAGGCAGTCTGAGCTTGCAGTGCGGGGAGGCAGTCTGAGCGTGGTGCAGGGCTTTTGCCCATTCTGAGATAAATTGAAGACTCCCACCATTTTCTATCCAGCAAGAGAATTACAGCTCACCACACCATGAGCCACACCTACAAGAATAGAAGGAATGATATACCAGCAAGCCTCAGAGCCTTCACACTTTGTTCATGTTGACACAAAAGTGATGGCCTCCCTTTTTTTGGTGGCAGTGCAAGTTTTCTGCATCCATTTGGTGATGTAGCTGACCTGGAGTAAGTTGCCCTCTATCTAGCAGGCCAGGTGGTGATGTAGCTGACCTGGAGTAAGTTCCCCTCTATCTAGCGGGCCAGGTGGTGATGTAGCTGACCTAGAGTAAGTTGCCCTCTATCTAGCAGGCCAGGTGGTGATGTAGCTGACCTGGAGTAAGTTCCCCTCTATCTAGCAGGCCAGGTGGTGATGTAGCTGACCTGGAGTAAGTTCCCCTCTATCTAGCGGGCCAGGTCGTGATGTAGCTGACCTGGAGCTAACTTGGATGAATGAAGATTTACCTCAGCCAAAAGATGTTTCAGGGGTTGCTGCATAGACTCTTCAATGCAAATCATTCAGGCTGTTCTAGACGAGAAAAGAGTCCATTCCTATCATAATTACATTTGCCTAGCAAAGTTTAATGTTGGTGGGTATGCACTGGTGCATGGAAATGCTGGCTGTAGGAAATAGAGGAATGAGTATAAATATAAGTGAGAGTACTGTTCATGGAGTTAAGAAGGAGATAACATTTATGCTAGATAGAGGGGAACTTACTCCAGGTCAGCTACATCACAACCTGGCCTGCTAGATAGAGGGGATACTCTAGGTCAGCTACATCACCACCTGGCCTGCTAGATAGAGGGGAACTTACTCCAGGTCAGCTACATCACAACCTGGCCTGCTAGATAGAGGGGAACTTACTCTAGGTCAGCTACATCACCACCTGGCCTGCTAGATAGAGGGGAACTTACTCCAGGTCAGCTACATCACAACCTGGCCTGCTAGATAGAGGGGAACTTATTCTAGGTCAGCTACATACCACCTGGCCTGCTAGATAGAGGGGAACTTACTCCAGGTCAGCTACATTACCACCTGGCCTGCTAGATAGAGGGGAACTTACTCTAGGTCAGCTACATCACCATCACCACCTGGCCTGCTAGATAGAGGGGAACTTACTCCAGGTCAGCTACATAACACCTGGCCTGCTAGATAGAGGGGAACTTACTCTAGGTCAGCTACATCACCACCTGGCCTGCTTGCTAGATAGAGGGGAACTTACTCTAGGTCAGCTACATAGAGGAGAAATTACTATAGGTCAACTACATCACCACCTGGCCTGCTAGATAGAGAAATTACTCCAGGTCAGCTACATCACCACCTGGCCTGCTAGATAGAGGGGAAATTACTCCAGGTCAGCTACATACCACCTGGCCTGCTAGATAGAGGGGAAATTACTATAGGTCAGCTACATCACCACCTGGCCTGCTAGATAGAGGGAAACTTACTCTAGGTCAGCTACATCACCACCTGTCCTGCTAGATATAGGGAAACTTATTCTAGGTCAGCTACATCACCACCTTGCCTGCTAGATAGAGGGGAACTTACTCTAGGTCAGCTACATAACACCTGGCCTGCTAGATAGAGGGGAACTTACTCTAGGTCAGCTATATCACCACCTGGCCTGCTAGATAGAGGGGAACTTACTCTAAGTCAGCTACATAACACCTGGCCTGCTAGATAGAGGGGAACTTACTCCAGGTCAGCTACATCACCACCTGGCCTGCTAGATAGAGGGGAACTTACTCTAGGTCAGCTACATCACCACCTGGCCTGCTAGATAGAGGGGAACTTACTCCAGGTCAGCTACATCACAACCTGGCCTGCTAGATAGAGGGGAACTTACTCTAGGTCAGCTACATAACACCTGGCCTGCTAGATAGAGGGGAACTTACTCTAGGTCAGCTGGCCTGCTAGATAGAGGGGAACTTACTCCAGGTCAGCTACATAACACCTGGCCTGCTTGATAGATAGATAGATGGGAACTTACTGCAAGTCAGTTACATCATGCAGAAAACTTGCACTACCACAAAAAAAGGGAGGCCATCACTTTTGTGTCAACATGAACAAAGTGTGAAGGCTCTGAGGCTTGCTAGTGGTATATCATTCCTTCTATTCTTGTTGTGGCTCATGGTGTGGTGAGCTGTAATTCTCTTGCTGGATAGAAAATGGTGGGAGTCTTCAATTTATCTCAGAATGGGCAAAAAATGACCAACAAGTAGCTATATGCTGAAGAGGAGCCATCAGCAAGGATCAGTGATGACCTCTAGATTTTCTCGAAATGAAGCTCAAATTTCTTGAAAGAATATGTACAAAAATATTGTGTGCCACCCCAGCTATTGTAGGATCCAGTTATTGTTAAATTAGGATCAGGCAGCATGCAAATATGTTGAGTTTGGTGATTGGACTAGGGAAACCAAAAATGTGCCAATCACAGGTTTGGATGATACGAGAAATAACTGCACTTTTGCAGGTGCTGCTCATGGAATATTTTCTTTCTCCCCCACTTATTTATGGAGAAAAAAATGCTGCAGAGGTGGATTGTGTTTCTGTGGAGGGGAAACACTACCTTGGGGCTTGGTCACCATCCTTACATTGCTGCAGAGATGGATTGTGTTCCTGTAGGGGCAACACTACCTTGTGGCTTGTTCACCATCCTTACATTGCTGCAGAGGTGGATTGTGTTTCTGTGGAGGGGCAACACTACCTTGTGGCTTGTTCATCATTACATTGCTGCAGAGGTAGATGGAACTGTTTCAACAAAGTACATCCTTTAACTTTACCTGTTCTAATTGTGTGTAATTGACTCCACATTGTGTTTGCCTTTTTTGTTTAAAATTTTTATTTTATTCATCTTTCATATATTTAAGGCAGTTGACCAGTTATTATTATTTATGGGCGAATATCCGGCGAATACATTCATAGATAGATCCATGCCCAGATCACATGCCAAGCGCGGCAATAGCTAACGAGGCTTACATCAAACTACCCAGTGAGGGCTTCCTTCGCTCGCCAAATACTGTATGAGATGTTGCAGGTCTAGCTGGTGTAGCCAAGAAAAAATTACACAATACAGCCTCCAGGTCACAACAAGCAAATGCCATTCAGTGTGACAATCCTCTACTTCTGCCTCCTCTTCAATTTGCCCAGATCAATGTGTTTCTTTCAAATCAGACATTGTTCACCATCCTTACATTGCTGCAGAGGTGGATTGTGTTCCTGTGGAGTGGCAACATCTTCAATTTGCCCAGACCAATGTGTTTCTTTCAAATCAGACATTGTTCACCATCCTTACATTGCTGCAGAGGTGGATTGTGTTCCTGTGGAGGGGCAACATCTTCAATTTGCCCAGACCAATGTGTTTCTTTCAAATCAGACATTGTTCACCATCCTTACATTGCTGCAGAGGTGGATTGTGTTCCTGTGGAGGGGCAACATCTTCAATTCGCCCAGATCAATGTGTTTCTTTCAAATCAGACAAGCATTTTCAAGTGCCTCTTAGAAATGGTTTCACCACAAACCGCTAAATCTGGTACAACATTTCTAGGCAGCCTAAGAGATGAGCCTCACAAATCCTCCTCCTCCTCCTCATCCCTTTGATCTCTCTTGTAGATCCATCCAGGGCGAGTACAAGTTGTGGATTTACCAATGCACCTAGTGCCATCATTTTATTTCTACCTGGCAGTCAAACAAACAAATGCTACCCAGAAATGCCACTAAGGCCTCCTCATTTTAACATCCAATGTCCCGCATTTAAAGGTGATCTTAAGATTAAGTCAAAAATCCTGTCTCATTGCCATCAATAACTCTTAAAGACCCTTGAATACAGGAACCGTCTTCACTATTGACATAGTCAGTCTGCTCTAGATCTGCCATCGTCATCTAGTACGATTATCGATTCTGCCAGAGCCATCTACCAGAATTGAAGAAACAATGCAGAAATCAATGTAAATTAAAATATTGGGATGATCACCTCAAATTAACCTCAATAAGTGGGACACTTGTAACTTAATATTGTGGATAATTTTATTAATGTTGATATTTTAATATAGATTGTTATTAGGTTAGTTACTAAATAGTCCCACCCTGTGCTGTAATATATATGTGATGGCCTTAACAGGCTCAGCAATATCAAGATTAAATCATCAACTTGAAATTGTACTCTCTCGACGTTTCATTATTGAGAAGGTTATTGTAATATTAATTATGTCAACTGAGAGTTGATTGAGAATTACAAGACATAGTGAATTTGGAAGATGACCATCACAGGTGGAAGAAAACCTTGCAGCAGGGCCTTCCCCGTGGCAACTGCCCTTCCTCCTATGAACAGGAATGGATGCTTAAACAACTACCTTGAACTTGAAACGTATGAGAATTCAAGTAGAGGTACATGTTGTCTCTGCAGAGACCCTAGCCTAGACCAACCACTGCCCATATTCAAAATGGCTGCTTTGTTATTCTCAACCATGGTTGATATGCATAGAGGCTGGCCAAAGGTGTGAATGGTCTTAAGAGTCTTTTGCCCTCTGCCTATATATCAAGATTGATGCTGACCTGAATAATATGCGTGCCAAGGGCAATCCTCCGACTACTGTTCTACCCCAGGTACTGTGTACATCTTTGAGGCCGGATATCGTCATTGTTGCTGGAGATGAAGTCCACCTCTTGGAACTCACAATTCCAACCGACTCTCTAAATGGTCTCATGCCTGCAATAAAAAGCACAAGAGTGCCTACAACATCCTGCTCTCAGATTTGGATGGTTTCCCACAACACTATTGAAATTGGTGCCTTAGGCCACTTTACAAAGGAATTTTGCGAAGCCTTAAGGGGGTCCACTACCCAATTGTTTTTTTTGTTTTTTCCTCAAAATATGATGACAGTACATGCAAGATGCTGCCTTCCAAATTGGAGAAGATTTGGATGCTCCATTCTGGACTTATACTAACTTGAGTACTCCCTTCTCCGTTCAAAGATTTGAATTCACGAGAAAGAAACGCGAAGAAGACGCTTCACGTAATAGTGAGTTTTAATGGCCACTGAGACCGACAAGGGAAGCAAACCAGTGATTCTGGTCATCCCCCTAGGAAGTGGCCTAGGACAGACCAAACTTCCCCTCCTTATTATTGATTTTCTGGTATGTATATGTATACCACTTTTGGTGTTTTTTTAATGGTATGGTCAGTTCAACCATTGAAATACTAAACTAGTCCTTAAAATGCCTGTCCCGAAAAAGTTTTTTTTTTGTGGCCAAGGACGGTTCTCCCTGCTTCATATTTGGAGTAATCAGATAGATTCTGTTTCCTCTCAATGAGAGCTTCAAGATGACATTCTCTGTTTTTTATTTTAAGCAAGTATGATATCAACAGGTACAAAAAAACAATGAAAATGCTACCAAGAAATTGCAATAGTTTTTAAAATCCATTATCACACTATTAATTTAAAAAAAATATATCAATGTTATATTGTGTTTTTTGTAATTTCTCCTGTGGTAAGTTGTGAATTCCCAAAGTATATCAGTCTTCAAATATGACCGTCCTCGTGAAATCTTAAATGTTCACTAAGTCCGGATCAGTTGGAGCTGGGTAGTTGGCACAGCACCAGAAGGTAGGTATGTGTATAGGTTACATCATACAAGATTCCCCCAAAAAAATTCTGAAGCAGAGAGAAGTTGTGGGTTTTTGGGGGGGGGGGGGGGGGGGGGGGGGGGGTAGTGGAGCCCCTTAATAGATATTGAACATGAAGCTAAAATAATCCTGATTGAAGATGCTCAAGTCGCTATCTTTTCTGTCCGCATCAAGTATTCCTACATAGATCCTAAAAAGGCCACTCCGGAATTCTTTGGGACTGTTGATGGTCTAAAAGTTATATGGGAAAGGTCCAAAACTTAACGTTTAACTAAAGTCATTTTACTGCACAAAAACAATGACAATTTTGGCCTCTTATTGATTCTCAACGAACTCTCAGTCGACATAACGAAATAACAATGACCTTCTCAATAATCAACTTGAATTTTACTCTCTTGACGTTTCGACTAGATGCTCTAGCCTTCATCAGGAATAATGATTATTGAGGTCATTGTATTATTGATTACTATTTTTTAATCTACCCAAATTTCACATGCAATGTTATTCTGCTTACTTTGCCTAGTAAAACACAAGAAGATTGTGAATATTAGAAGTAAAACCCAATTCAAGAATACTTATTACAGAAATCTTCCTCCTCGAGAAACATTGATATATTGAATCAGTTTCAAATGCAACAATATTTATTACCCGCAAGAACCTGGCACTAGGAAAGCACATTCCAACTGTAGTGACTACCCAGAGCTACCACATCTCCAGTCTTACCACTCTAGGCATAGATGCCTTACCCCGCCTCTTCACTGCTTTCACTTTCAGGAATCCCAAGGTCATGCTGGAGAACACCTGTACGTCTAACTTAGAATAGATGCGATCATCGGAAATCGGGAGTTTGACATCGTAGTTGTCGTGGAGACTTCTGTAGTATGGTTACTACTGGTAGAATAAAGTCTTGGTACTAACTGCGTGTTATACGTTATGTTCATAGTGCAAATGTTTTTAAAATATAATTTTTACTGTTCTCTCATGACTTCAATCCTGGCGACGGATGTGGTGGAGAAACTGTTAAGTGCTTAATTATTGTTATCGAGGAATGGAAATCTAGCTCCACAGTGGGTCAACATAACTGAAAAACAGGTGGGGTTGCAAAATATATGAGCCGAATGCACCAAAAACACAACAAAACAAAACAAGCCTGACCACCACATCCCCCAACTGACCAACCAACTTACAAACCACCACACACCTGCCAGTTAAACCAAGCAAAACCACCACATCCCCCAACTGACCAACCAACTTACAAACCACCACAAACCACAAGTTGTTAACATTGCACTCTGATAGCAGCTGATAATAGCCACTGCTTGCAGGACAGTGCATAAATGACGGGCATCACATTGGCACCAGGACTAGATACCAAGAAAAGAATTATTTTTTGGAAGAGTAAAAGTTGGAAGAGTAAAAAGTGGCAAGTCATGATTATTTTGGACTCAAGACTCGATATAAAAGTGCAATATTTATGAGTATTGTGCAGTAATACAAGTTGCTCATCCCATTGCTCCACCCACCTCTAGTAACTCACGTCCGTTGAGAGAGAGTTTCGTGGATTTGAAGGTGGTTCAAAAGAGGGATCACTGTGTGTGTTAAGATGATTATGCAGGTGCAGAAACCAAAAATGCATATATTTCGCGAGATTGGCGAAACACTTTAGAAATTCTATCCAACGAGAGGGAGAAGGCTGAGGGATACAAGTCGTTATTATAATTACACAAGGGATGTATGTATATACCCTGAAGCCTGCCACCTGACAAGACCTTCTTACAACAAGGTTCTTGTGTATGAATGGTGCAGCAGTTCATAGAGACAGTGTCCAAGTTGGTGAGCAAGGTCAGAGAATCATCTGTCACAAGATGGATGTCTTCGATGCTTTTTCCCTCAGTATGCAATCATTCACAATGTGAGGAATGATCTGGCTCAGGTAGCCACAGCTGCATGCTGGGTTATCTTGTAACTACCACCTTGAGAGATGATGTGCAGTCCTGGCATGTACGGTGCGGGTCCTATTGAGGGCAGTCCAGTGTTGTTTACTGAGGTTGAATCCTGGAGGCACCACAGTAGGATCTTGGACAAGGTCATTGTTGGTAAAATCCATGTTTCCCCGGACATAACGCCAAACTTTCTTTGGGTTAAAATCTGCTTCATTCAGGGACTCCGTAGAGACCCAGAAGGGTCACCATGATTTTAGCAGTAGTTGGGGCATATTCTTTAATTAAGGTTAAGAGACGCTTTAATATATATATATATTATTATAAATATAATATAATATATAATATATGTATATAATATATATATATATTTATTTATTGCCTTAACAAATCTGTGCGTATAACCTTACTCAGGCTTTCCTTTTTACCCAGCAGCGTCATTATCTTTTGGTCATCTACATAACACAGGTATACTGATCTAAAAAAAGAAAGAAGTGTTTCCCTCTATCTCTCTGTCTCTTATCTGCACAAGACATTTCAGGTGTCCAGTACTCACAAGCAACAACAACAACAACAAAACAACAACTAAGAGAGCTTATATTGAATGGGTAAGATGATAACAAAAAATGGCAACCAATTAATATTATGACCAACATATAGCGCACAGAAAGAGCCTATCAATGCTGAACTAAGGCTAAAACATTATTCACATCTTCTGTATACACATGCACGACAAATATTTTGAATCAACCACTCCCACTTGGTAAGCTGGAGTGGTGAGATCTAAGCACTGGGTAGAGATAACTTGTCTTTGGCCAGCCTTTGCAAAGCATAACATATGTAGCAATCATCAAGTGCATTAAAAATATATTATTAAATAAGCACATATTATATGTACTAGTTGTAGGGACAACATCAACAGCAACTGAATGAAGCACTAGTCTAAAGAGTTGAATGCTGTAGCACAGCTCGTTCTCTGATCAGCTTTCCTATGGGACTGCTTGGTGACTCGCGCACAATATGACTAAATCTCCTCCCTTAATGACTTTAGGTGGGCTTGGCACAACTGACATTCTCAAACCTAATCATGAAATACAGTTCATTTTATTAGAAAGTAATACGTAATTATAGTTTATCTGCTTTACTGGAGCTTATGCTGATCTAAATAGTACACCGCACACAAACCTTTCGTCCCTGTGCAAATCCCTCACTCCACTTGGTGGGGGACTGCAGGTTGCTCTTTATCACAGGCCCAAAGCCCTTCAGGATCAGTTTGATAATGTTGCACCCACACCCAACATACCTGGATCAACATGCACGCAGAGAGAGCACGCAAGATAGCGAGCAAGAGAGTGTGAGATAGAAAGCAAGAGTGAGAGAGAGTGAAAGGTGGGAGAGAGAACGTCAGCACAATATCCATGCATGTTATTGCCATGACCACTAACACAACTAGCTAACCAGTGTTTTATACAGAGGTGGGGTATGCAAGGTGTGCTGCTAACACAACTACCTAACACAGAGGTGCCCCCCCCCCCCCCCCCCCCCCCCCCCCCCCCCCCCCCCCCCCCCCCCCCCCCCCCCCAGGGACATCAAAAAATTTCAAATCACAATACTGAATATCCAGATTTTTTCTTGCATCAAAATAAAATGTGGGATTGGGAGGGAAAAGAAGATGATAGGAGGAGAGGAGAACCCCAGATGGTGCTTTAAAGAAATACATGCTGCCTCTTCCCCCCCCCCCTCCCTGCCCCCCAATCCAACCCAACATTCTGTATGAAACATTTATACTGAAATCAAGAAAATCCCTCCCAACAATACTTTGTTCGTGTCGTGTTTTATGCTAATTTTTAACACCGTGTAGCATGGTGTGACACAATCTTACACTTTATATCTTGAGCAAACCAAAGGCTTGAGCTCGGGTAGGATCATTGAGGCAAGGTCCAGAGTCCACAGCGTCTTCTTGAGATGGAGCACGTTCAGAAGATCTACCAGCACAGACACATTGTCGGAGTCCACGGCAAGTCCTACTGAAACCTGGAGGGGGGGGGTGTCACAAGCAGGAGCGGCTCTCATGCATATTCAGACACCAAGATCGTCCTCAGCATCACTGGACATGCACGAATACCCTGTCTCAGCCGGCATGTGTTATCACACTGTCAACCCACATGTACACTAATTAAAGGGCCTGGCACATGTTGTCACCCTGTCAACCCACATGTGCACTAACTAAAGGGCCTGGCATGTGTTGTCACACTGTCAACCCACATGTGCCCTAACTAAAGGGGCCTAGCCTATTACATGGTCGTGCACTCACTGCTACACCAGTGCAAATTACTTGAGTAAGAGGGACAGAAAATTGTCACTCCTGGCTTTCCCAATAAAACATTTGATTCAGGTACAGCCTATATGATGGCTGGCATTGAACTTTCCTCAGACTGTTGGGTGGTAGCTGCACATTGTCCCAACAAGAACTGCTACAGTGTCGATGCGAAGGACCCTGTTGCCGACAGGGAACCCTTTAGCCTGCCTCAACCCAGGATAATAATTGCAACCTCCTTTGAATGGAAGCTAATGTCATATGATTCTCATGTGATTGGTCTCACTCCGGGGTTATTGATGGACCATCCCTCTCGGACTTCCTCCAGAGTGTAAAGTCTGCTCTCTAGAATCTGAGTCACATCCACATGATCTACGTACAGGAGGGGAGGGAGGAAGTGAGAGAAGGAGGGAGGGAGGAAGTGAGAGAGGAGGGAGGGAGGAAGTGAGAGAGGAGGAAGTGAGGGAGGGAGAGAGAGAGAAATGGAGGGATGAAGGGAGGGATGAAGGAAGGGTAGACCAGTAGTGCCATGGACATTGCCAGGATCATCAACACATACTCCCCAAGGAAGTTCTAAGTTCTTTACACCCAAGTCCTAGCATGCACAGTTGCTTCTGGGACTGTCTATAGCATCATCCTAGGAGCATCGTAAGGTCAGAATCAAATCTGTAATCATTGCTCTAAATTCACTTACGCATTGGGCATAGTTTTATATAGGTATACATAGTACATACATATATATATATATATACACATAACAGAAACACACACCACACGATGGGATTAAGTTCTCGCAACACTATTTTAAAACTCTTCTTCTAATATTCTCTCTCCTTTCTTCTCTCTCTCATACTTGTCAAGATTTCTGAAGCAGCTCTGCCCAGTGAGGTGTGGCCACTGACAGTAGGATCATTAATCTGAGTGGGGTAGAATAATGACAGCCAAATTAAGTAACAGATGACCTACAGTCATTTACACTTATTTATATATGCCGAAAAACAGGAATGTCTACAATTAAAAAAATTAAGCAACCTAAATTGTATCCAGGACATTCCTATCCAGGACATTCCAAAAAGAGCTTTGCAGACATTTTTTATTTTTAGCATTGGTGAAAATATACGCACCTTGGGTTTAGGGGGAGCAAAGTCGTGCAGCATGTCTCTAGATGAGTCCTCATCCATCACCCCCCTCGGCAGGGGAAGAATTGAAGGAGACTGAACATCGTTGTGGCTTAGGTGAGAGTCAGAAATGGACTCAGGCCCCCGACCATAAGGGTTAGGTTGGACAGATGGTCTGGGAGGAGGCAGGGGGTGGCGAAGCTCGGGAAGAGAGTGGATTGGCTGCTGCTGCTGCTGTTCTTGTCTTTGATGTGGCCGGACGAGATCATCGTGACGATACAACCGCCTGTCGTTCTCTCTCTCAATGATCGGAATAGATGGAGGAAAATCCTGCGGCTCAGTTGCTGCGGCTGCTTTGTCCGGGGGAGGAACAGCATGGGGGTGAGAGACGTGCTGGGTTCGGTCTCGCCACGAGCGTGGTGAGGATGGAGGGGAGGAGGGGTGCTGGTGGAGGATGGGAGGGTTGCAGTTGATCCCTCGTCCTGGGATGATGGTGGTAGGTAGTTGGCGGGAGAAGGGTGTTTTGGACTTCTTGGGAGGTGTGAGAACTAAGCGAAGTTTGACGTGGGATAAGCAATGTGAATAAAGCGCAAGACACTACAAACAAACGCTGAAAGCAAAAGCTAATTTTTTACACTACAATTTGTACTGTAAACTACATTGTCGGCACACTCTTGTAGCAAGCTCCCTCTATGTAGTAAGCACACTCTTGTAGCAAGCTCCCTCTCTGTAGCAAGCACCCTCTATGAAGCAAGCTCCCTCTATGTAGTAAGCACACTCTTGTAGCAAGCTCCCTCTATGTAGCAAGCACCCTCTATGTAGCCAGCTCCCTCTATGTAGCAAGCACCCTCTATGTAGCCAGCTCCCTCTATGTAGCAAGCACCCTCTATGTAGCCAGCTCCCTCTATGAAGCAAGCTCCCTCTATGTAGCAAGCACACTCTATCTAGCAAGCACCCTCTATGTAGCAAGCACACTCTATCTAGCAAGCACACTCTATCTAGCAAGCACACTCTATCTAGCAAGCTCCCTCTATCTAGCAAGCACACTCTATCTAGCAAGCTCCCTCTATCTAGCAAGCACACTCTATCTAGCAAGCTCCCTCTATGAAGCAAGTACACTCTATCTAGCAAGCTCCCTCTATCTAGCAAGCTCCCTCTATGTAGCAAGCACACTCTATGTAGCCAGCTCCCTCTATGAAGCAAGCTCCCTCTATGTAGCAAGCACCCTCTATGTAGCAAGCACCCTCTATGTAGCAAGCTCCCTCTATGTAGCAAGCACACTCTATCTAGCAAGCACACTCTATCTAGCAAGCACACTCTATCTAGCAAGCACACTCTATCTAGCAAGCTCCCTCTATGAAGCAAGCACACTCTATCCAGAAAGCACCCTCTATGTAGCAAGCACCTTCCATGTAGCAAGCTCCCTCTATGTAGCAAGCACACTCTATGAAGCAAGCACACTCTATCTAGCAAGCACCCTCTATGTAGCAAGCTCCCTCTATGTAGCAAGCACACTCTATCTAGCAAGCACACTCTATCTAGCAAGCACACTCTATCTAGCAAGCTCCCTCTATCTAGCAAGCTCCCTCTATGTAGCAAGCACACTCTATCTAGCAAGCTCCCTCTATCTAGCAAGCTCCCTCTATGTAGCAAGCACACTCTATCTAGCAAGCTCCCTCTATGTAGCAAGCACACTCTATCTAGCAAGCTCCCTCTATGTAGCAAGCTCCCTCTATGTAGCAAGCTCCCTCTATCTAGCAAGCTCCCTCTATGAAGCAAGCACACTCTATCTAGCAAGCTCCCTCTATCTAGCAAGCACCCTCTATCCAGAAAGCACCCTCTATGTAGCAAGCACCTTCCATGTAGCAAGCTCCCTCTATCTAGCAAGCACACTCTATGAAGCAAGCACACTCTATCTAGCAAGCACCCTCTATGTAGCAAGCTCCCTCTATCCAGAAAGCACCCTCTATGTAGCAAGCACACTCTATCTAGCAAGCTCCCTCTATCTAGCAAGCTCCCTCTATGTAGCAAGCACACTCTATCTAGCAAGCTCCCTCTATCTAGCAAGCTCCCTCTATCTAGCAAGCACACTCTATGAAGCAAGCACACTCTATCTAGCAAGCACCCTCTATGTAGCAAGCTCCCTCTATCCAGAAAGCACCCTCTATGTAGCAAGCACACTCTATCTAGCAAGCTCCCTCTATCTAGCAAGCTCCCTCTATGTAGCAAGCACACTCTATCTAGCAAGCACCCTCTATGTAGCAAGCTCCCTCTATCCAGAAAGCACCCTCTATGTAACAAGCACACTCTATCTAGCAAGCTCCCTCTATGTAGCAAGCACACTCTATCTAGCAAGCACACTCTATCTAGCAAGCACCCTCTATCTAGCAAGCACACTCTATCTAGCAAGCACACTCTATCTAGCAAGCTCCCTCTATGTAGCAAGCTCCCTCTATCTAGCAAGCTCCCTCTATGTAGCCAGCTCCCTCTATGTAGCAAGCACACTCTATCTAGCAAGCACACTCTATCTAGCAAGCTCCCTCTATCTAGCAAGCACACTCTATCTAGCAAGCACACTCAAGCACACTCTATGAAGCAAGCATCCTCTATCTAGCAAGCTCCCTCTATGTAGCAAGCACACTCTATCTAGCAAGCTCCCTCTATCTAGCAAGCTCCCTCTATGTAGCAAGCTCCCTCTATGTAGCAAGCTCCCTCTATGTAGCTAGCACACTCTATGTAGCAAGCATCCTCTATCTAGCAAGCACACTCTATCTAGCAAGCACACTCAAGCACACTCTATGAAGCAAGCATCCTCTATCTAGCAAGCTCCCTCTATGTAGCAAGCACACTCTATCTAGCAAGCACACTCTATCTAGCAAGCACACTCTATGTAGCAAGCTCCCTCTATCTAGCAAGCTCCCTCTATCTAGCAAGCTCCCTCTATGAAGCAAGCACACTCTATGGAAAACCTTCACCTAGAGCTAGTAAACCTTCACCTAGAGCTAGCAAACCTTTACAGGTAGCAAACCTTCGCCTTGAGCTAGCAAACCTTTACAGGTAGCAAACCTTCGCCTTGAGCTAGCAAACCTTTACAGGTAGCAAACCTTCGCCTTGAGCTAGCAAACCTTTACAGGTAGCAAACCTTCACCCAAACCTTTACAGGTAGCAAACCTTCGCCTTGAGCTAGCAAACCTTTACAGGTAGCAAACCTTCGCCTTGAGCTAGCAAACCTTTACAGGTAGCAAACCTTCGCCTTGAGCTAGCAAACCTTTACAGGTAGCAAACCTTCACCCAAACCTTTACAGGTAGCAAACCTTCACCTAGAGCTAGCAAATCTTTACATAGAGATAGCAAACCTTCACCTAGAGCTAGCTAACCTTTACATAGAGATAGCAAACCTTCACAAAGCTTCTGCATCCACACACTCTGACCAAGCATGGCTTCTGCACCAACACACTCTGACCAAGCATGGCTTCTGCAGAAGCATTGACCAAGCATGGCTTCTGCATCCACACACTCTGACCAAGCATGGCTTCTGCATCCACACACTCTGACCAAGCATGGCTTCTGCATCAACACACTCTGACCAAGCATGGCTTCTGCAGAAGCATTGACCAAGCATGGCTTCTGCATCCACACACTCTGCTTGGTGGGCTCTTGCTACATGTACTCTAAACCTAGACCACGTAAACACCAAAGTGGATGCCTGCCTACACAGAGGGAGCTTGCTACATGGAAGGTGCTTGCTACATAGAGGTTGCTTTCTGGATAGAGTGTGCTTGCTACATAGAGTGCTTGCTTCATAGAGGGAGCTTGCTACAATCAAGGTGCTTGCTAGATAGAGTGTGCTTGCTAGATAGAGTGTGCTTGCTAGATAGAGGGAGTTTGCTAGATAGAGTGTGCTTGCTACATAGAGGGAGCTTGCTAGATAGAGTGTGCTTGCTACATAGAGTGTGCTTGCTAGATAGAGGGAGCTTGCTTCATAGAGTGCTTGCTAGATAGAGGGAGCTTGCTTCATAGAGTGTGCTAGCTACATAGAGTGTGCTTGCTACATAGAGGGAGCTTGCTAGATAGAGTGTGCTTGCTACATAGAGGGAGCTTGCTAGATAGAGGGAGCTTGCTAGATAGAGTGTGCTTGCTACATAGAGTGTGCTTGCTTCATAGAGGGTAGATAGAGTGTGCTTGCTAAATAGAGTGAGCTTGCTACATAGAGGGAGCTTGCTAGATAGAGGGAGCTTGCTAGATAGAGGGAGCTTGCTTCATAGAGTGCTTGCTAGATAGAGTGTGCTTGCTACGTACATAGTGTGCTTGCTACATAGAGGGAGAAGATAGTAATGAAGATACACTTGTGGACTTGTACAAAGCTGAAGTGTAGTCAAGTGAAACAGAAGTTCAAGAACAACAAGAGCTAAGCAATACAGACTGGATATTAAGCCTCACCCAGCAAACTCTACCTAGAGCTAGCAAACCTTCACCTAGAGCTAGCAAACCTTTACATAGAGATAGCAAACCTTCACCTAGAGCTAGCAAACCTTTACATAGAGCTAGCAAACCTTCACCTAGAGCTAGCAAACCTTTACACAGAGATAGCAAACCTTCACCTAGAGCTAGCAAACCTTTACATAGAGATAGCAAACCCTCACCTAGAGCTAGCAAACCTTTACATAGAGATAGCAAACCTTCACCTAGAGCTAGTAAACCTTCACCTAGAGCTAGCAAACCTTTACAGGTAGCAAACCTTCGCCTAGAGCTAGTAAACCTTCACCTAGAGCTAGCAAACCTTTACAGGTAGCAAACCTTCGCCTAGAGCTAGCAAACCTTTACAGGTAGCAAACCTTCACCCAAACCTTTACAGGTAGCAAACCTTTACATAGAGATAGCAAACCTTCACCTAGAGCTAGCAAACCTTCACCTAGAGCTAGCTAACCTTTACATAGAGATAGCAAACCTTCACCTAGAGCTAGCAAACCTTTACATAGAGATAGCAAACCTTCACCTAGAGCTAGCAAACCTTTACATAGAGATAGCAAACCTTCACCTAGAGCTAGCAAACCTTCACCTAGAGCTAGCAAATCTTTACATAGAGATAGCAAACCTTCACCTAGAGATAGCAAACCTTTACATAGAGATAGCAAACCTTCACCTAGAGCTAGCAAACCTTTACATAGAGATAGCAAACCCTCACCTAGAGCTAGCAAACCTTCACCTAGAGATAGCAAACCTTTACATAGAGATAGCAAACCTTCACCTAGAGCTAGCAAACCTTTACATAGAGATAGCAAACCCTCACCTAGAGCTAGCAAACCTTTACATAGAGATAGCAAACCTTCACCTAGAGCTAGATAACCTTTACATAGAGATAGCAAACCTTCACCTAGAGCTAGCAAATCTTTACATAGAGATAGCAAACCTTCACCTAGAGCTCACCTAGAGCTAGCAAACCTTCGCCTAGAGCTAGCAAACCTTTACAGGTAGCAAACCTTCGCCTAGAGCTAGCAAACCTTTACAGGTAGCAAACCTTCACCCAAACCTTTACAGGTAGCAAACCTTCACCTAGAGCTAGCAAACCTTCACCTAGAGCTAGCAAATCTTTACATAGAGATAGCAAACCTTCACCTAGAGATAGCAAACCTTTACATAGAGATAGCAAACCTTCACCTAGAGCTAGCAAACCTTCACCTAGAGATAGCAAACCTTTACATAGAGATAGCAAACCTTCACCTAGAGCTAGCAAATCTTTACATAGAGCTAGCAAACCTTTACATAGAGATAGCAAACCTTCACCTAGAGCTAGCTAACCTTTACATAGAGATAGCAAACCCTCACCTAGAGCTAGCTATAAATTCATTCCTAACACAAAATGATCATATGAATGCTAAGTAATGTGGGGTGCATACCATTTATAATCACCATACCAGCTTCACAATGCAAGTGCCCAGCCATCTAATTTTCAAAGCTAATAGTTCTGGGTGCTGACTACGAACTCCAAGATACAAGCACACCTGTTGTGAAAGTGCACACATGATCTGTAACTCACTCATCTTCTGTCGGGCTGCAAAAGTCTCTCTTCGGTCCCTGTCCTGAACTTGAATGGGCGGTGAGTTCTCCTCCTCGTTTCCTTCTTCAGACTTTCCTTCTTCAGACAACAAGCTTGTGACCTGCGTTGCTGGATCTCCCCCACTCCCTCCTCCTCCTCCTTTCTCTTCAGCCGCCACATCCCCAGGGAACTGGGGGAACGAAGGAGGGGATAGCTCCTGTTTCTGGTACTCGAAATGCCGTCGCCCACTACATTCAGCACAACAATATGTTACACATTTTACATCACTTAATGCATACAGCTGTTAAGTTTTAAGTCATTCTGACACCCACAGCTCCTCTAGATCTACATCCATTATGAACATATGTACATACATATACACTTTAGTCCTAAAACTCAACACAAACAGCAAATATTGTTAAGCTAGCTTTTAGCCTTGGCTTCTTCTAAGCACCATTGTGACTGCCTCCTGTTGCTCCGAGAGAGTCGATATTTATTCCATTGCTGGAGACCAGATGCTATGAAGTCCATGTATGTATGTGTACTGTGAAGTCCATGTATGTATGTGTACTGTGAAGCCCATGTATGTATGTGTACTGTGAAGTCCATGTATGTATACCTGTAGCTGTGAAGCCCATGTATGTATGTGTACTGTGAAGTCCATGTATGTATACCTGTAGCTGTGAAGTCCAACTGTAGATGTGAGTGTATATGCTGTAAAGACATTCAGGCTATGCTGGGCAACAGGCCACCACACCATCCACCATCAAACTCGATACGTAGACCAGCTATCCATACCTAACAAGAAATTAATTACGTGTGCTTGCGTAAGGGAACTGCTTGTTAAGCACCTGCTCGGAATTAAGTGCTTTCAGGTTGTCCTATAAGTGACCCACTTAAACAACTAACATTTACAGGATTCTGTTCCTTCAACTCAGCATGCAGTTGTTCCAATGCTTGGCCTGGAGCACAACAGTCGCTGACTGACAACACGCACACACACACCCTCCACCAGGAAACAAACAGAGTGCACATGTACCTCGCTGAAAGAGAAGAAGGAACTGCTTCACCAGGGAATGTTGAGGTGTCTCCAGAAAATGGCCTCAGTTGCTGTATGACACAGTGTATAGTACTTAACAATTGCAGCGCCACTCGTCAATAATGCAGTTAAATAGATTGCACAAAACACCTCACACGGCATGCCTTAATATAGACCAGTGTAGAGACTATATTGTGGGTAGTGATCATAAGCTAGTACTAGCCCGTCCTTTCACGACTAATGGGTTGGTTAGGGGTTACTGCCCCCTTTCTCGACTCATTGTTTGTTTGGGGGCCCTGCCCCCTTTCTGGACTAGTGGGTTGGTTACGGGACCCTGTCTCAGTGCTGTTTTTAGTCCTGTGGATTAGTACTCTGTGCTCATTGGACAATGCAGATATAAATGATGCAGTTTTACTCTCAATGAACTCTCAGTTGACATAATAACATTACAATAACCTTCAATGATCAACTTGAAATTGTATTCTCTCAATGTTCGACTAGACGCTCTGGACTTCATCAGGAATAATGACTACCAATCAAGATGACCGAGCGAGTGTACCTTCCTGTGGCCCTCAAACAGGTTGAAGTCCCTCACTCATGACACGTTTACAAATCAATTACTGGTATGTGGTAGCCACCAGATAAACTGCTTAAAGTATTTTGTTCAGGTCAAGGTGACGTTTTTAAGTTTGTGCATAAAAAATGCGACATTCTTGTTTACTGCTTCCATGGTGAAATGACATATTTTGTCGTCGATGGTGTGATACATTAAGTGGCGCGCCCTCCATCTCCAGACATAAGTTTGTAGAAATACTAAAAATAATGCCAGGTACTTAAGTCTGTGATGCAAGAGAAGAAGGCATGTTTGATTAGGTACTTAAGTCCGTGATGCAAGAGAAGAAGGCAGGTTTGATCAGGTACTTAAGTCTACTTAAGTCCGTGATGCAAGAGAAGAAGGCAGGTTTGATCAGGTACTTAAGTCTACGTCCGTCGTGATGCAAGAGAAGAAGGCAGGTTTGATCAGGTACTTAGTCTATGATGAGAAGGCAGGTTTGATTAGGTACTTAAGTCGTGACAAGAGAAGAAGGAGGTTTGATCTGGTAAGTTGGTTGCTTAGCAGCATTCAAGTGCTAATTCAATAAGTCTTATAACTCTATCCAAAGAATCATGCCAGTATACTGGTTTGTACTCATAAGGATGTGTGGAAAAAAACCCTTCACCCGCATGCATAATGGCAACCATTGCAGATTTGCTAATTGGATTAACCCCTTGCTGTGCGTTGTTGCTGCAAACAACACACCTTTCTTGTAGTTTTCCAGGAAATTTGCTTAATTGTACAAAACAAGACCATAAAAGTGACAAGTTTCTGTTTCAGGGAGGGTCCTGGGGAGTAAACAGGTTTGCTGTGTTTGACTAGATATAAAGATTAGAATGGCACTATAAGTGTTTGGAGGAGTTATGGGATCAACAGTCAGTTCTTCACTTACATGCCTCTATAGAATGAACCCAAGTTGTTCACAGCCCATGCATAGAGAGAGAGAGTCGTGCCAATAGCAGCATCCATGGAAATCTTAGACTTCCCAAAAAATCCACTACTCAGTTTAAAGCTCTCTGGACATAGGTACATCATACTCTGCATCTACCACTGCATCATAAAATCAGCCCTCAATGCAGCCGAAGGTTCAACAATAGAATCTTCTGATAGAATCTTGTAGAGCACATCACAGTACAATTAACCAATGTTTGAATAACCACTTCCCCCCCCCCCAATTGATATAAAAGGTTTTTCAATGGATTCTGGTACCATTGGGCATGCTGAATAAATCTACAATACAATAACCTTCTCAATAATCAACTTGAAATTGTACTCTCTCGATGTTTCGACTAGATGCTTGAGCCTTCAGCAGGAATAATGAGATGCTAAGACTTGCGTGAGCTGGCTATATGCTATAGCAGGCTCATGTGAGTCTTAGCATCTCAAAGCTACATCATCTAGTCGAAATGTCGAGAGAATACAATTTCAAGTTTATTAGTTTTTTTAATGTTATTATGTCAACTGAGAGTTCATTGAGAGACTAAAAATCTAGTTGATCCTGACCCCAAGAATGGGGTAATTTTCAAGATGGCATCCAAGATGGTTGCCGGAAGAATGGCTATATCTCAATTACTGTTCAACTTAGAAAGGTGGTTTTGGTATCTAATCCTGGGTTTTAGGGCTCAAGGAACCCTGAGTTTTAGGGCTCAAGGAACTCTGGGTTTTAAGGCTCAAGGAACCCTTGGTTTTAAGGCTCAAGGAACCCTGAGTTTTAGAGCTCAAGGAACCCTGGGTTTTAGGGCTCAAGGAACCCTGAGTTTTAGGGCTCAAGGAACTCTGGGTTTTAAGGCTCAAGGAACTCTGGGTTTTAAGGCTCAAGGAACCCTTGGTTTTAAGGCTCAAGGAACCCTGAGTTTTAGAGCTCAAGGAACCCTGGGTTTTAGGGCTCAAGGAACCCTGAGTTTTAGGGCTCAAGGAACTCTGGGTTTTAAGGCTCAAGGAACCCTAAGTTTTAGGGCTCAAGGAACTCTGGGTTTTAAGGCTCAAGGAACCCTTGGTTTTAAGGCTCAAGGAACCCTGAGTTTTAGAGCTCAAGGAACCCTGGGTTTTAGGGCTCAAGGAACCCTGAGTTTTAGGGCTCAAGGAACTCTGGGTTTTAAGGCTCAAGGAACCCTTGGTTTTAAGGCTCAAGGAACCCTGGGTTTTAGGGCTCAAGGAACCCTGAGTTTTAGGGCTCAAGGAACTCTGGGTTTTAAGGCTCAAGGAACTCTGGGTTTTAAGGCTCAAGGAACCCTTGGTTTTAAGGCTCAAGGAACCCTGGATTTTAGGGATCAAGGCTGAATCAGTGAAATTACCATCAGTTAATTATTTATTGACAAATCCAAGATGGCATCCCAAGAGCACCGCCAATTGCTAAGAGTTGTATTCAGTCATGATTGTTAATTATGCTGTCTCTGGCATACATTTTAGATTGAATTTTGTCACAGGTAACTATCATACTCTCAGTGATCTTTAGGAGACAAAAATAATTTGCAAGTTACCTATTTTGGTTGTGTTAGGTGGTCACTTTCCATATACTGACCTGTCATTGGCTATTTGCATTGCTTGACTATTTTGTACAGGCACTAATCCTATGTGTATTACTTTATATCTTCCAGGTACAAGACGAGTGCATCCTGTGGTGACCAGGTCTGTCCCATTTCTCAATGCAAATTGGAAGATGGACATGATGCTGAGATTCGCCTAAAAGGTGTTGATGGAGTCAATGCAACTAGTGCTGGGAGATGGGACGTCATTGCTGTAACCGCTGGCTGTAAAGAATGCAGCTAGTGTTGGGAGAGGGGACGCCATTGCTGTGACCGCTGGCTGTAAAGAATGCAGCTAGTGCTGGGAGAGGGGACGCCATTGCTGTGACCGCTGGCTGCAAAGAATGCAGCTAGTGCTGGGAGAGGGGACGCCATTGCTGTGACCGCTGGCTGTAAAGAATGCAGCTAGTGCTGGGAGAGGGGACGCCATTGCTGTGACCGCTGCTGGCTGTAAAGAATGCAGCTAGTGCTGGGAGAGGGGACGCCATTGCTGTGACCGCTGGCTGCAAAGAATGCAGCTAGTGCTGGGAGAGGGGACGCCATTGCTGTGATCTGCTGGCTGTAAAGAATGCAGCTAGTGCTGGGAGAGGGGACGCCATTGCTGTGACCGCTGGCTGTAAAGAATGCAGCTAGTGCTGGGAGAGGGGACGCCATTGCTGTGACCGCTGGCTGTAAAGAATGCAGCTAGTGCGCTGGGAGAGGGGACGCCATTGCTGTGACCGCTGGCTGTAAAGAATGCAGCTAGTGCGCTGGGAGAGGGGATGCCATTGCTGTGATCTGCTGGCTGTAAAGAATGCAGCTAGTGCTGGGAGAGGGGACGCCATTGCTGTGACCGCTGGCTGCAAAGTGCATTGAAATGGTCGCAAAATCAACACTAACAGAAATAAATAGATCTTCATTTATTAAAGAGGAAACAGGGGCAGTGAATCCAATACCATTTAAAGAAGTGCTAGGGTTTCTGAAGGTCCATTCAATAGCAAAAATGCCTTTTCTGCGGCACTAGTGTTCCGGAAGGAAGTGCAGACAATAGCACTTTGCAGTGCAATGCTGTGATAATCTGGTGTGATGAGTGGGTAGAATTGAATACTGTCACGGTGACCTACATGCTGCAGACTACGTGTGTATAATTAAGTTTGTAGCAGCCATTTTAGCTCTGACCGTTATGTACCCCTGCAGTTTCAGAGTGATCCCGATCCAAAGCAGAGGAAATCTGGAAGGCCAAAGGATGAGGTCCAAGAAGAAGCCTTCTCAAAGATGTGTGCGTACCTTGAAGCAAATGACGAAGAACAGAGGAGTGTTTCTGACCTTAGGTGTAAAATGAAAGTGTTTGTGCGAGGCTGATCCCCTCCCATGTGGTAATCAATTTGTAAAAAGCCTGCCGAAGGAACAGTGTGGGAAGTGCTTATATATTGCAGAAGGAGGTTGCCATAGTGACAATGAGAGAGAATACGCCACACATCCTCAGCTCATGCTCTAACAGCACAACCCAAGCAGGTGATGAGGAGTCGCAGGAGAGCAATACTTGAGGCAGCTATAAGGCTCACAAAAAGTGACATCAATACAAAATGCCTGCCATTAACGATCAGCACCCCACTACTGAGACCCTTAAACTCCAGCCCACTCTTGATTGCATTCCATAATCACTCCGCATTTTAGTTGGTAAAGGTAATGGCCATGCAATCATACAGGCACTCCGACCACGAGCTGTCATTGCCCCTTTTGCAAATTGGCCTTTCAGTGCAAATGCACCACTTAAATCAGTCTTTCTTGTGCATACCTTGTGTCATATAGGGTTCTGCTCTTCCTATGATGAACTGCAGAGATTTGATATATAGAGAGCTGGGCTGAACTAGGAGGACCCGCTGGACCCGCTGGACTAACTAAGATGCCCCTATAACTGTATTTAAAAAAAATGCCGCAGATTGTGCTACACCAAATACGCTTGGTAAGGATATTCATGTGTTGAACATAGCCTTGTTATTCGCAGAGGACAATGTAGATCATAATGTTGCAATCAACAGGAAAGGAACGTTTCACGGGATGGGCGTGGTAGCTGCCTTGACTCCAGGACAGAAGACAGTCCAGAGTGTCCCTAGGCACAAACTGACGGAACTGAATGTTGTTGAGAGGTCGTAGGTTACGATAATAAATCATCGCTTTGCCAAACACGTTTGCCGAGACATCACATTCGCAGAACTTTCGAGTCTCATGCTGGGCTGCTTCCACACGTTTATGAATTTGCTAGGAGCAATTGCTACACTGATGCGAGGGCTGTCGGGGGGCACGACCTACTGCTAACTTGTCACCAGGCAGACAGGATTCCTTGTGCAAGCTGAAGAAAAAGCAAGTAACAAGAGACCTAATTAGTGATAATTACCCATGAATAACATTATCACTAAACCCGCCAAACTGACAAAGACGCACAGTCATTTATAGCTAGCCGTTCCCATCCATACAGAGTCACCGATTTTTGTAAGTCTTTAATGTTTGTCTACTACTGTTCAGTAACTGTCTGAGAGCGACCCAGGCTGGTGGCAGCATACTGAAAGCAGTGTGTCCACAGGCCTCCCAGACAAGGGCACAGGACGTAGTCTATGGTGAAAATGCCACAGCCCACATGATGACAGGCAAATTGGTTCAGAGAGCATTCTGTGGCATCTTCTAGTAGACAAATGTCTTAACCGTATGATGGTGTCAGAGATGGCAAATGATAGTCCCGAATTTGCAGTGATGGTTGAAGTTTCTGAAGGGATGTATGCTGCGCTACTGAACGGTTAGACGACATTAGAAACTGTGTTCACATCAGAGACTCTTAGTCAAGTAAACGAAGAGCTGGAGAAAAGGAAGATGGAACTGGGTGCTAGGTCCAAGACAAGTCATGGTAAAACTTGCTAGGTCACAATAAAGGCAGATTGAACCTGTTCTTAGCTGATGCATCCACGCACTGTTTCTGACTGTATTACAATATTTGCCGCAGCTGGGCATTACAACTACTTGAAATCAGCATACTTCTACGTCCAAGAGATAGGTCAGCTTGACGTCAACACCCAGACATATTCAGATTCATGTTATCCATCGCAGCAGGCAGGCCTCAGATTAGATCTTGTAATTGACCAGATGTTGATGAGATTGTTGAAGACCACTGGAGGTCTGACAAGTGGAAGTGGAATTCTGAAGAGCAGAGAGAGCCCTTTGGACAACGTCAAGCCCCATAACATCAGAGTACAACATCGCAATGCAGGAGTTCACAAACCTGTCACATACCACATCTGAACAGCACAAGGATTTGAAGGAGGCAAGGATGAAATGGGACGCTGCTAACTTGTAGGAGATTACTTGTCGGAGACTCATCTTTCTTGCCAGACCCTTCGTTAAGGAGCGTTGTCACTGGTGTTGTGGCTCAGAAATGGGGTGAACGTGCATGAATGTGTGTCTGTTGACGCAACATCATGCACAAGTGATCTGACAGTCAGCATTCACATTCTTGCTCAGTAGAAAGGATAAAGCCAGAACCCTTGGACAAAAGTCAGTTATCAAGGTCGCTCCTGATCGAACCACTGATTCTGTACTTCTTTTTCAACATTTCCTGGTAGTTTCCAAAACTGTGAACTTGACTGCAAAAAATTAGCAAAAAATGGAATTTTTTCAGCTGGAACCATTTTCAGAGGCTCTTAACTCCCATATCAAGACTTCAGTCTAGTCAATCTTCCTATTGCAGACAGATCTGTCCACTAATAAAAGGAATCCAGCATCATGAACTCTCTATAAGGCTGTCAGAAGACACTTTGAAAATTGAATTTTTGATTTTTGCCGATGAAAATATTCATATTTGGGAGGCCAATAACTCCGTTAAGAGAAGAGATAGTCCAATTCTGATGACATATTCTGAAAGCCTTAGTCCAGATTACCCTGGGTAGCAATTTTCAGCCCAAAACTCCGATAAATTTCCAATATATTGGCCTAAATACAAACCCCCCCGTAAATGACTGTTTCGCAATTTAAGAGTGGGTGTGTCCCTCTATTTTTAGAGAGCCATATCTCAGAAACCCTTAGGTACCTAAAATTTTTTTTGTGTTCATTATACTATAAGAGGTACTGCAAAAAAATAAAATAATATATATATATATATATATACGGTATATATATATATATATAACAACAACAACAACAATAATAATAATAACAACAAATAAAAACATAATTAAAAAAAAGTGAGCAAATCTGAGTCGGTCATCATGGAACCTCTGGTTGGAATGACCCTTATGGCCGTTGAGTGAATTGGTGGTTCTTGGGATGCCATCTTGGATTTGTTAATAAATAATTAACTGATGGCAATTTCACTGATTCAATTGGGCCCTAAAACCCAGGATTAGACACCAAAACCACCCTTCTATGTTGAACAGTAACTGAGATATAACCACTTGCATGTTGGATGCCATCTCAAAAATGACCCTGTTCTCGGGCAGAATCAACTAGAATGTTATTCAGCATGCCCAATGTCAGAATCCATTGAAAAACCTATTAATGGGGTTCTACCATATATTGACTCGTCTATGCATAGATTAAGGTAAAGGCTTCCTAGTGTTTCAATGCAGGAGGCCGACCATAAACAGGAAACCAATTACAGCGGCCATACAAACATGTAAATATTGCCCATACCGCCCACACGACCACATAAATATATGTAGTTTATGGAGTGCTCAGTTTATGCATTAGGCAGTATTGGAATCACGTTGCACCTGCAACTTCCCAAATAAAATTGTAAGGAATATTAGCACTAGCAGTGGGCAAGCTACCTACACACCAGGTGGATACGAGATCTCAGCTCATGAAGAGGTATATACTTGGGTTGAACCTTGCACTGTGTTTAGCTCTTCTGCTCCAGTAAGTTGTCTAGGTAGGGAGGGCACGTTAATTAATCCACTGGCTATCTGTCAGCAATCTTCAGTCTACGGGTATATCTACAGCTTATTATAGACAACCTTGAACTTGGCTATATCAATGGACACTTTCAATTCCCTGAAGGATCCTTTGATCTCCATACAAGCTGTGACCTCAAATTTTGGTTCCTCCTTGTATTTGCGTCCTTAACTGGACTACCACCAGAATATGGCAGCGGCCTGCAAAAAGTTATGTACTTTCAATATCATTCCAAGGAAATAGGTAGCAGGGTTTCATTTAGGGGCGGGTGGGGACGGGTGGTACCTTCCCCCCCCCCCCCCCCCCCCCCCCTTGGCAATTGTATTATTAAAATTCATTAGAAACTTTGTCACATCACATCTTTAACCATCATGCCCCCCATTAATATCCAGATTTCTCCAGTTGCCCACCCCCCCTGGACAATTTTCTAAATGAAACCCTGACCGTAGGCATATATTACTGTGTGGCTCACAGTGAATATAACCTAGCTGTGCTAGTGCCTAACGCCTAATAATTAGTTAATAAATAGCTACTATTGAGTCGTAAGGCTCTATTATAAGCTCAGTACAAAATGGGCTAGTTGACTATTACACAATTAACGTGGCACATAATTACACATATTACACATAATTACACTATAAATATACATATAGTGTAAATAAGTAATGCATGTTTTAACCAGGTGTTACACAATTAACGTGGCACATAATTACACTATAATATACATATAGTGTTGCATGTTTTAACCAGTTGTTATATATACAAAGGAGGAAAAGTGTCTGTTGAGAAGTATGCTAGTTCCAGTGCATAGCTTCTCTCTTACGCTACATCCAAAAGAATCGAATGTAGTAAGCAGTATAAGGCATCCTCTTGCATACGCTTCCACTACAGGTCGAGCCTCTTGGTCCAGGTCTACGAGGCTCTGGATGCCGGATGGTGGGAAGAAGACTTGGCAGTCATTAACGACGTAATGACATGATCCATTGTTTGTTCTGGCGCCCTATAAATACATGTTGGCTTGACATTAGGTGCCCGATTAGGTGCCCTTTGTGCATCGGCACATTGACTCGGGCCACACCTGAGCACATCCTGTTCAGCTAAGTCTGTGCGAGCCTGACGGGAGTGGCGAGGAATGTAATCAGACATGTGTGGTTGCCATCCACTGTTCCCACCATGTGGCTCTAGCCAGGCCATGCGTGCGGCATCACAAACATAGAGTCGATTAGTGTCTTTGTTTAATGGGAGTCTTGATTTCAGTTGACTGAGTTGACGCAGTCTTTTTTTTTAGCGAGTCGTGCACAAAAGATGTTCTTCATGTTTTGCACGATGCGCTAGATCCAGGGTTCAGGCCTGTCTAGAAGTGCCGTTGGTGCCAGTGAGGGTGGGGAGAGCATGATGGTTGGAGTCATACGCAGACATCTGGTGATGGTGGACAGTATCTCATTGATAGCGACATGTACGTGACATGTGTGCACACTGTCTGGCCACATCACTAAGCTGGTGCATAGGCTTGGGCCGGCGAGAACGTGCGAGTGTTGCTACACTGGGCACCCCATGCAGTTCCTGCCAAGCAGTGTGAGTGTTGCTACAACCCCATGCAGTTCCTCCAAGCAGTGTGAGTGTTGCTACACTGGGCACCCCATGCAGTTCCTGCCAAGCAGTGTGAGTGTTGCTACAACCCCATGCAGTTCCTGCCAAGCAGTGTGAGTGTTGCTACAACCCCATGCAGTTCCTGTCAAGTGGTGCGAGTGTTGCTACAACCCCATGCAGTTCCTGCCAAGCAGTGTGAGTGTTGCTACAACCCCATGCAGTTCCTGTCAAGTGGTGCGAGTGTTGCTGCAACCCCATGCAGTTCCTGTCAAGCAGTGTAAGTGTTGCTACAACCCCATGCAGTTCCTGTCAAGCAGTGCGAGTGTTGCTACAACCCCATGCAGTTCCTGCCAAGCGGTGCGAGTGTTGCTACACTGGGCACCAACATGCAGTTCCTCCAGGCGGTGGATGAGAGAGTTTCGCACTGTGACCTTGCCTGCTAGACTCTACAGGTGTTGTCAGTAAGTTAGCATTTGGTCGAGCTTCACTCCCAAGTAGACAGGGGTCAGTAGGCTAGTTTTCATCCACCAACATGAATGAATGGTGAGCTCACGCTCAGCTTCTCTAAAGTGGAGGTGAAAGATGCTGGCTACGGTTTTGACAATGCTCGGCTTGAGGGGCTAGTCAAGTACAAGTGTGGACAGATCAGCTTGAAGGTCTAGCTGCATTTCCTAGCAATGGCAGTGACTTTGCAGTATGTAAAGTCCTCAGCGTAGCCACACTTGGTCAGAGCTGTAGCTAAGATTCTTAGATGTACATATTTAAGAGGAGCAGTCAGAGGACTGGCCCTTGAGGTACTCCATTTTTGAGGCAATGCCCCTGGCTAGCTTGTCCATCGTCAGCTTTCGGTATGAAGCTGCGGTTGGTTTGCCGTGTAAAGATGGCATTCCACTTACAACTCGAGGAGAAGTACAGAAATGACAATGTACATTGATTATCAAAGTGCACCCAAGTTGTGTTGATACATAGTGCCAAAGGCTGCGCATGGGAAGGTTTAGCAAAAAGAACCAGGTGTTCTGAAACAGCAACATTTGAGCTCCTTCAGCATTGTTCTTTCTGAGAAATGTACACTGGAGAAAAACGAAAACTCCCCAAAATCTAAACAGAGTGCTCCCTCCATATGTTTCCTGGAATAAAAAACCTGAAAGAGGAAATCATCATGTGATGCAAGCATCATGTGATGCAGGAAGGAAGGATATTCAATCAGAACAAGTGAGGCTGAGAGGACTTGTATGCTGCTGATGCATGCTACCATGTAGACTGCTATTGCACGCTACCATGTAGACTGCTATTGCACGCCACCATGTAGACGGCTATTGCACGCCACCATGTAGACTGCTATTGCACGCTACCATGTAGACTGCTATTGCACGCTACCATGTAGACTGCTATTGCACGCTACCATGGAGACTGCTATTGCACGCTACCATGTAGACGGCTATTGCACGCTACCATGTAGACTGCTATTGCACGCTACCATGTAGACTGCTATTGCACGCTACCATGTAGACGGCTATTGCACGCTACCATGTAGACTGCTATTGCACGCTACCATGTAGACTGCTATTGCACGCTACCATGTAGACGGCTATTGCACGCTACCATGTAGACTGCTATTGCACGCTACCATGTAGACTGCTATTGCACGCTACCATGTAGACTGCTATTGCACGCTACCATGTAGACTGCTATTGCACGCTACCATGTAGACTGCTATTGCACGCTACCATGTAGACGGCTATTGCACGCTACCATGTAGACGGCTATTGCACGCTACCATGTAGACTGCTATTGCACGCTACCATGTAGACTGCTATTGCATGCTACCATGTAGATGGCTATTGCACGCTACCATGTAGACTGCTATTGCATGCTACCATGTAGACGGCTATTGCACGCTACCATGTAGACTGCTATTGTTGCACGCTACCATGTAGACTGCTATTGCACGCTACCATGTAGACTGCTATTGCATGCTACCATGTAGACTGCTATTGCACGCTACCATGTAGACTGCGGATGCACGCTACCATGTAGACTGCTATTGCACGCTACCATGTAGACTGCTATTGCACGCTACCATGTAGACTGCTATTGCACGCTACCATGTAGACTGCTATTGCACGCTACCATGTAGACTGCTATTGCACGCTACCATGTAGACTGCTATTGCACGCTACCATATTGCACGCTACCATGTAGACTGCTGATGCACGCTACCATGGAGACCGCTATTGCACGCTACCATGTAGACTGCTATTGCACGCTACCATGTAGACGGCTATTGCACGCTACCATGTAGACTGCTATTGCACACTACCATGTAGATGGCTATTGCACGCTACCATGTAGACTGCTATTGTTGAACGCTACCATGTAGACTGCTATTGCACGCTACCATGTAGACTGCTATTGCATGCTACCATGTAGACTGCGGATGCACGCTACCATGTAGACTGCTATTGCACGCTACCATGTAGACTTCTGATGTATGCTACCATGTAGACTGCTGATGCACGCTACCATGTAGACTGCTATTGCACGCTACCATGGAGACTGCTATTGCACGTTACCATGTGGACTGCTGATGCACGCTACCATGTAGACTTCTGATGCACGCTACCATGTAGACTGCTATTGCATGCTACCATGATGATGTAGACGGCTATTGCACGCTACCATGTAGACTGCTATTGCACGCTACCATGTAGACCTCTAAAGATTCTGCCCACTTCATAGATATATAGCTCAAATGATAGATCTCTCTACTATGCTAAGTTACACGCAGCCAAAGTGGGAGTATCTCAAAATCGGAGTGCCTGAACAGTTTGTAGTTGTGGTTCCAGATTGGAACGTGCTAGCCTGTTATGTGGCAGGGGTGGGGGGGGAGGGGTCCTACTCATTAGGTACTAGACGGACTCGAATTTATTTTTTATGGGAATTTATTTTTTATGGGAATTTTTTCCCACACCCTCCGAGGCTCGTTTGTGTTTACTTATGTTTTAGCGCCTAAATTAAAGCAGCAGGAAGTTGTAGAGTGGGGCTTCCCCTAGCCACAGATAATTGGCTAGCACTTTCCAATCTGGAACAATAGTATCCTAAAATTAGCCATATTTAGATCCAATCTAAGAAATAATTTTAAACAAGCTGGTTTCAACTGATTTTGGTAAGTATGGGTGTCAAGACTTACCAAAAAAAAGGAAGGTGGGGTAGGGGGTGGGGAAAACTTTTGGGGGGTCAAAAGGTCATCGATCGCCCCAAAATTGTAAAACATTGTATCTCGACAACTAAATACCCAACATTTTTTATCTTGGTGTCAAAATGCTCAGAATTGTACCATGATGATGCACAAAAAATCTGGGATCCTTTAGGACCAACTCTTGAGAGATGTTTGTGGGTGTTATCTGTATTGAGAGTAGTTGTGGCTTGTGGTCAGGTTTGCTTAGAAACCTGCAGGATCTTGCACAAAACCTGCATGATCCTGCCCAGCTTGCACCCTTTGATGGGAGTAGTTGTGGCTTGTGGTCAGGTTTGCTTAGAAACCTGCAGGATCTTGCACAAAACCTGCATGATCCTGCCCAGCTTGCACCCTTTGATGGGAGTTGGTGGTTTGTGCAGGATTCTCCAAGAACATTATGTGTGCTGCGTTTGTCTATAAAAGGACTAGACATTGGCATAAGGTTGGTATCTTACTCCATTCGAGCAAAATGGAAAGGAGGTGTGAGATTTGTACTGAGGACTCATCAGAAGCAGGAAAGCTACAGAAGTTGTACACTAAGGGCTATGAGAACCTAATTGAGCATTGTAGACATATCAGCGACTCTTCCTTGTTAGAGCGATTGGAAAGAAAATGGACTAGCAACATTCCTATGACCGTCCATCAAAGATGCAGAGCCCTTTTCATGCAAAAGGAGCCTGATGTTGAAGAACAGGAGCATGAACCACGCCCTAAACGTCAAAAAGTGTCACAATCTGTAAATGACGATAATGGTAAGAGTCACTTGAATTTCCCATAATCTTATTGCAATCCCCTACATAACATGCATACAATATACTGTTGATTTGGCTAACTTAGTCCAGATAATAATTTCAGACCGGGGTCCTACACGATTTCCGTACAGTGAAAGATGTATCATCTGCAATGAGGACATCCATTTTGACGAAAGACATCCTGCCAGACAGCAGACCATACGTCGGGCATCAACTATCACACTTAAGACATCACTTCTGAGAATAGCATGTGCAAGAAAAGATAGTCTTGGAATGGCTGTCCAAGGACGCTTGGAAGGCATTGCAGATCTTGTAGCAGAAGAGGCTGTCTATCATTGCAAATGCTACTGCACCCTGTATGATGTACCAGGTCGACGTAATGTTAGTAAAATTGCTAGAGTATGTATACCATAATTAATTATTCCAAAAAAACTTTATTTTCAGAAATCTGGAAGGCCTGTGGATGGTTCTAAGGAAAATGCCTTCTACAAGCTCTGCGGGTGGTTTGACAGTGAAATGGAGAGTGGTGTTTACACTGTAAGCCAATTGCAAGAGCAAATGAAGATATTAGTAGGTGATGATGACCTTCCAGTGTATCATGAGAAATATTTGAAACAAGCACTCGAGAGGCACTATGGTAATAGTATATTCATTACAAATCAAAAACATAGGAAGGATCTTGTCTGCTTTAGGAACTGCACGGCAGATATCACCAGAGACTACCACAAGAAGATGGAAACAGGTAATGAAGACGAGAAAAAGAAAGCCATCATTAAAATGGCTGCTTTGCTCATTATGAATGACATAAAGTGTCTTAACTTCAGCAAAGAGGAATTTCCCTCGCTTATAGAAATGACATCCCATTATGAGCTACCAGAATCTCTTGAACTGTTGTTAACATGTTTAATGCCGCATTCATCAGTCAGGAGAAATGTTGCAGGGCAAAATATTATATCTTCACAACGCCCAAGATCATCCAAGATGCCTTTCCAGCTTGGCATGAGCTTATACCTTGATCATAAGTTCGGTTCAGATCAGCTGATTAACATCATGCACAGGATTGGCATATGTGAAAGTCCAAAAGAGGGTACGGACTACAAGTACACATACATTGACTCGACTAATAACACACATGCAGCATCAATGGCAGTACTGGAGAAGCAGATTGAGCAGCACATTGGTGACAACATGGACCATGATTTGATAACCTTAGATGGAAAGTCAGGGTTTCATGCCATGGGACTTATCAAAGTCACCACACCAGAAAATGCCAATCAACTTGAAATTGATGAGAATAGGAAGATGCAGCGAAAACCAATTGTAAAGAATGAAACTCTTTCAAATATGGAAGGTTTGCAACATTATGTGTACCAACCAACAAATGCTCTACTGGAAACTAAGCTAATAAAGTATGAAGAACTTCTGCAAGAAATACCTGAAAGATCCATTCCAATAGATGTAGCTGTTAAAGACTGGTACATTGGATGGGTAGAAGGAAGATCCCTTCATCCAAATTTCATGGGGTTTATGCATCAGAAATACAATGGACTAACATTGAAATCTTCCATTGAGTTTCTGCGCATCATCAATGCAAATCCGAATGACATGCAGACAATATACATCACAATCATGAGAGCTATCAAAGGAACGCATGAATCCCCAGCAATCATAACATTCAACCTTCCTCTGTTCATCAAGGCATCTCAAATTGTTAAGGAGCAGAAGTTAGAAGTTGTTGTGCGGCTTGGAGGATTCCACTTTCTGAAAAGTTTCCTTGGCTGCATTGGGTACATCATGGAAGGCAGTGGTTTGGCAGAAGCTATGAGAGTCGTCTATGGACCGAACACAGTCAAGTACATCCTGAAAGGTGCAGCATACTCAAAGGCCCTGAGAGCACACTTCTTGGCAGATCTAAACACCACTGTTCTTAAGCCAATTGGAAGAGGATGGGAGTTAGATAGCAATGGAAAACTCAGACCGAAGATGCTGTCCATTCCTATTGCCCCAGACAACCTTCTGAAAGGAATTTGCTGCAACTGCAAGGAAGGGGAGAGGCAGTGCCAAACCATGAAATGCAGCTGCATGAGAGCTGGCATGTCATGTGTTTCTGCATGTGGTGTGTGCTGTGGACACTGTTCTAATGGAGCAGATGTAGAGGAACTTGGTAGCGATGAAGAGGAAAATGACTAAATATGTTATAGCTATGCTGTAATCAGTATTTCAATTATTTGTTTACTACTTGATTCTTTGCACTTGATTCTTTGATGCATTGTTTGACACCATGCAGCTTCAAAATTATATGATACATAATAATATTATGCCATGTCAATGCCACTTTTTGACCTTTGACCTCACATTTGGAGGTCAAGGTTTGGTAACTAAGGGTCCAAAAAAATTTGGGGGGCCCTTCTTGCATAATTCTGTGCATTTTGACACCAGGATCAACCACATGACCTTGTTTTGTTACCGAGATACAAGTTTAAGTGATTTAGGCCGGGGATAAATGACCTTTAACCCCAGAAAAAGTTTTCCCCACCCCCTACCTCACCTTACTTTTTTTTGGTAAATCTTGACACCCATACCTACTAAAATCAGTTGAAACCAGCTTGTTTAAAATTATTTTCTAGTTGAGATTTAAGTTAGGGATACTACAACTAATCATTTCAGGCACTAGATTATGAGACTTTTGGCTGCATGTAACTTTAGCATAGTTATATATACCTATGCAGGTTTGTTTATCACTGAAAGAGAGCACACAGGCAGATCTATCATTTGAACTATATGTCAAGTTCATAAATGAAGTGTGCAGAATCTGTGGAGCTCCAAAGTGGTAACCACAAGTTATGAAACCATATTTTCTAATCTCTTGTATTGTCGACATAACCCCCAAAATGCTCATAACTATTTCTTTGTCGTTGGTATGGCAAAGGCTTTTCTCCTGCAATAATGGCTTTCTCTGGTCGATGACTTCACCTCCCAGCACATACCTCGGGTGAGTACAACTATCCATTCCCAAGTTTGCACTTCTTGGCCTTGACAGTTAGCCCAGTCTTTTGAAAACAGTTCAGAGGTGATGTAAGTGCTCCTCCCAAGTCATACTAAAAATAATGATGTCATCCAGGTGGGCTTCATGGAATTCCATGCAATCTGAATGGTATAATGCAATAACCCAATTCAGTTATCGGGATTCTGCAGCCACTCCCTGCCAATAACCTCTCGTCATTTCCAACATTGACAAGTACACAGCTTTGTCCAAACAAACAATTAGGTCATCTATTTGATGCATTGGATATGCATCCATCAGTGATACTGCATTTATATGGCACTGACATTGTTCACTCAACCTATCGATTTGCAGCTGAAATTCAGAGGGATCTTCTTGAATTGTTTCCCCCAAATTTCACGCTGAGATATGGGGCCACACACATGTCACTAGCTTCATTGGTGTTGTTGGTAACCTGATGTCTCAATCTGGGTTGTCAGAGATCCCCCCTCAGCATTTGCAGATGTGTCTAAGATGTTGGTAGGAAAGAAACCCCCAATGTGTACGAGAGCTGTGCATTGTTGTCGGAGCTGTTGCAGGCTCCATTATGAAGGAAGGTATTCAATACCATGGGGATCTCACGGAGGCATTCGAGGAATGAACAAAGCCAAGTATAATATGCCATTGCCTCATCAAACCAGTGCTGATAATGATGTCATATGCAGGCAGAGAGCGAAGGAGATTTCCCTCTCCATGTCCTGTTTGTCAGAGCCACGATACGATACATAACCTTGATGGATGACTTATTTTGCACCTGTCCCTCGTAATTAGGAAGGCCTGACTGATGTGTTGGCCCATTTCCTCGATGGAGAATGTATAATGCACCACATGACTGGGTTGTGGAATGGGCTCCAGAGCAACATGTTCATAGATCAATTTTCATGCCCTGTGGGTACTGGGATGGGACTTCTTGGAGTAACTCCGAAGCCTGACCGGCGCCTTAGGTCATCACATCTGCAGCCGACTAGTTGGATGACAAGACTCAGTTAAGTGCTCAGACGCCTTGTGCGAACAGAGCTTAATTAACTCACACAGAGCTTAATTAACTCACATGGAGAAGGCCAAAAGAAGAATTAGAAGTTTGATAACGAAGACAGAGAAGGGATAAACAGGAAGTTAGCCAGAGTTTGCTATGTTTTCCCTAGCCACAGATAACTATTTCAACGGGTAACACTTCCACTTTACAAGCTGAACCTCTAGACCGGTTTAGACCCTCAGATTATGAGACTTTTGGTTGCATAGCATAGTTGTACCTATGCAGCTTTTTTTTTTAATACCAAAATAGAGCACACCGGGAGATCTATCATTTGAACTATAATTATGTCAAGTTCATAAATGAAGTGTGCAGAATCTGTGGAGCTCCAAAGTGGTAACCACAAGTTATGAAACCATATTTTCTAATCTCTTGTATTGTCGACATAACCCCCAAAATGCTCATAACTATTTCTTTGTCGTTGGTATGGCAAAGGTTTTTCTCCTGCAATAATGGCTTTCTCTGGTCGAACGACTTCACCTCCCAGCACATACCTCGGGTGAGTACAACTATCCATTCCCAAGTTTGCACTTCTTGGCCTTGACAGTTAGCCCTGTGGAGGACAGTCTTTTGAAAACAGTTCGGAGGTGATGTAAGTGCCCCTCCCAAGTCGTTAAAAATAATGATGTCATCCAGGTGGGCCTCAACAAACTCAAGGCCATGCGCCACCAGGCACTGGAGGGCAGCTGGAGCAATCCAAATGGCATAACATTGTTTTGAAATAGCCCCTGAAGGGGTGGCAAATGCAATCTTGTGTCAGGATTCTGCAGCCATTGGCACCTGCCAATAACCTCTCGTCATTTACAACATTGACAAGTGGACAGCTTTGTCCAAACAAACAATTAGGTCATCTATTCGATGCATCGAATATGCATCCATCAGTGATACTGCATTTACATGGTGAGTCACAACACATCCTCAAGGAATTGTCTTTCATCCTCATAAGAGCTATTGGTGAACCCCATGCACTTGTGGAGGGCTCAATAATGCCATTCTCCATCATTTCACACAGCTCATCTCTCACCTGGTCTCTGTAGGCATGGGCAACCTGTATGGGGGGAGCCTCACTAGCAGCGGATTAACCGTCTCAATTTTGTGCTCTGCCCATGTGGTTTGTCATGGGGATCTCCTCTGCGTATTCACCAACGAGACAGTTACATTGTTCTTGCTGAGTGGCCACAAACACAATGTCCACTTCCACTTTAGATGAGCACAGTAGAACACAGAGACAGCCACAAACACAATGTCCACTCCCAGGACAATGTTGACACAAAAACTGGGTCGTCTTCCTCCGAGTTCATTCCACCTGTCCAAACTGGCACATCTTCTTCTTCATCAGGTGTGCCAAGCTCTTCTGCATGGCAGTCCGCTGATTCTGGGGGTGGTGGTGAGAGAGCATATCAACGTGGAACACGTGACGACTCCTGCGGAGGTCATGCATGTGAATAAGATAGTTGACCTTTCCAGTTTTCTTCACCACCTGGTGTGGTCCCTGCCACTTGGCCAATAACTTGTTAGTGGATGTAGGCAGCAACATGAGGACTTGATGAAATGCTCATCATGCCAGGTCTTCTGCTGCTTCTGCAAGTTTGGTCAGTCATTAACTCCAGTTGGCTACGAATAGCCAGCACGTGCGACACAACATGTCCTCATTCTGCTTGTCAGCTTGCCACGCCTCCTTTAGAATGTCCAGTGACCCTCAGACTGAACGGCATAGAGCAATTCATAGGGGGGGGGGGGGAATCCTGTCGAGGCCTGAGGCACTTCCATGTGGGCAATTAAAATATACTCGGCAATAGCCTGTCCCAATCCCTTTCTTAACTTTCCAAAGCCTGGACTTCAATGTTTGGTTGACCTTCTCAACCAGTCCCTCTGTCTGTGGATGATATGTGCATATGGGGATGGATCTGTAACAACCTGTAAATCTCTTGACAATAATTGTGAGGTAAAATTGCTACCTTCTCTTTTGCCACTCCAACTCTAAGAAAGATCTTGATGAGCTCTTCCACGACATGCTCTGCATCAGTTGATTTCAGTGCTACTGCTTCTAGATATTGGGTAGTGTAATCACACACTACTAAAGATGTATCGGTTTCCTGATCGGCTACGGGGTAGCGGTCCCACTATATCCATGGCGATCCTCATAAATGGCGGAGGGACACTAGGTGATGGGGGACACAGGTGCAACCTTGCGCTGGGAAGACTTCTGGCATTGATCGCTAGAACGACAGAACAGGGCAACGTCATTACATGAAGTTGGCCAATAGATGGGCTGGGTGTTTTTGTCTTATCCTCGGTGACCTGCCGCTGGTGTACTGTGAGCACACTAGAGCACAAGTTTCATGGCATTTATCTGCGTACGACCAGCTGCTCGATGGAGATCACATCTGGTGGAATCCATCGGCAGTATAGGAAATCTGCTGAGAGATCACGCTCATGACATTTGACCAGACTGCTTTTCTCTGACTCCGCATCACCTGTCCCAGTAGACGCACTCAGTTGCTGGTACTCCTCTTGGCTTTCTTGTTTTCTCTCCTAGTCAGGCGAGGCCTATCCTGGCCACCACAGAAAACTCGTCATCGTAGCTTCATCCGACCACTCTCATCCTCAAAGTTGTGAGGTTGAACTTCAGCCTCTGTTGCTCTGCTCTGACGATCTCCTTCTTGTTCTCTCTGCCTTGTTCCTGCAAAGGCAAGTCCAATACAACATGTTTATTTCCCACCAGATCATTTAGTTCAGGAATATCTGTCCCTAGGAGCACTGCCAGTGGAGAAGTGTCTAACACGCCGGCCTCCACTGTGATAGACTTGCCTTCCACCAGCATAGACACTCGTGCTAGAGTGCTAGAGGGTACAAAACTCTACCACCATGGGCACACCTTATTGCCACACCCTCACCCTCAAGCAACTTACTCTTGGGCACTAGCTAGTCAAGTAAATCTAGCTAATGAGTTTCTGCATCACCTATTAATGACAGGACATAATTTTGTCCATTGCCTTTGTCATAACTACAGTTGTTCAGCTTCATCTTGATCCATTACGGATTCAGAAAGTCTACTGCATCAGTTGCAAACATGTATCCTGAATTTAATGCAATCTTCATCCCTAGATGGAACGCTGCAAAATGTTGGAGACAACTTGGATGAAGAGAGCACATGACAAGATGGCAAGAAACAGATACACTCAATGGCCCTCCTTCCAACTCAACCAGAGTCAAGAAGAAAGCAAGATCCCAAGATGGTGGAACCTGAAATGAAAAAGGAAATACTGTATGCACTAGAGGTTGCAAGATGTACAGGACCCAAGAAACTAGATCTCCCGAAAGGTTGAGGACGTGAAAGTCGTGCCACTGCCGACCTTGGTTAGGATGGCAATAGCAAACAGCAGAGCCAGAGAGACCGACCTTTGCTTCCTGAAAGATGTGGAGAATGAGTCTTGTCCTGAATCCATTAAGGCAATGAAGACTAGAAAATGAAGGGCAATCACTTCCATCGAGAACAAAGTTGGTCTTGTATCTCATACAGACAATGCTCCTACATACATACTAATAAGACACGATACTGACATCATCTTACAGGTCAAATGTTTGACAGAAGCAACTTGACGGACACTGACATTGTTCACTCTAGACCAGCAACCTATCGATTTGCAGCTGAAATTCAGAGGGATCTTCTTGAATTGTCCCCCCCCCCCCCCAAATTTCACGCTGAGATATGGGGCCACGCACATGTCACTAGCTTCATTGGTGTTGTTGGTAAACTGATGTCTCAATCTGGTTGTCAGAGTTACCCCCTCAGCATTTGCAGATGTGTCTAAGATGTTGGTAGGAAAGAAACCCCCAATGTGTACGAGAGCTGTGCATTGTTGTCGGAGCTGTTGCAGGCTCCATTATGAAGGAAGGTATTCAATACCATGGGGATCTCACGGAGGCATTCGAGGAATGAACAAAGTCAAGTATAATAATAATGTCCTGTTTGTAAGAGGCACAATGCTATACATAACCAGGCATTACTCAATGGCATCTATCATGAAAGAGTTCATACTATGGCAGAGACAACGCAAGGGATCTCTGTTGGTTCAACATCGAGTTTGTGTGATAGGCCTGCAAGTCAGCACTTGGCATCCATGATGTGTTAACCTATGAGCTCTCTCCAAGTCCAGCTGCAGTGTTTGACGCATCATGTTTGTTCACTCGTATCAGATAACTGAAGTAGTTTCAGTATGTCAGCACATTCTTGCACGTTACTAAATCTAATTAGATAATGACTTTACGCTTAATTGTTATATGCATGTTGTTTCTATTTGCAGGGAAGTTGGTATGTGCAAGTCAGAGGCAGATTTTTTTTTTAAGGGGAGGGGAGCACAAAAGCTGAGTGGAACTTTCCCACCATGAATTATTGAATGGAAGTGCTGTACTAAGGGCTGTGTTTTGGCCAGCCAACAGTCAAACAAATCAAGCAATAGTTTCAAAGATTATGTGGAAGCACTCAAGAATAACGTACAGAGACAACCTGGACCTGGAGATGTACACCTTGGCTTTGATCGGAGCAAAGAGCAGGTGATTGAACTGCAAGCTTTCAAGACATGCTTCATGTGTACTTGTTACCACATCCATGACGTAACATTCATGACCAGGATTAAAGCTTGGATGACATGAACAGGACAACACACTGCCACATCTACAGCAAAACTGTAATCTCTAGCACCAACAACAGGGGTGTTGTGGGTGGAGAGCACTAGAGAAGTCACCTAATCTTGATCCCACTCTCAGTGTTATGTGGAGGAGAGCACTAGAGAAGTCACCTAATCTTGATCCCACTCTCAGTGTTGTGTGGAGAGCACCAGAGAAGTCACCTAATCTTGATCCCACTCTCAGTGTTGTGTGGAGAGCACTAGAGGAGTCACCTAATCTTGATCCCACTCTCAGTGTTGTGTGGAGAGCACTAGAGAAGTCACCTAATCTTGATCCCACTCTCAGTGTTGTGTGTGGAGAGCACTAGAGAAGTCACCTAATCTTGATCCCACTCTCAGTGTTGTGTGGAGGAGAGCACTAGAGAAGTCACCTAATCTTGACCCCACTCTCAGTGTTGTGTGGAGGAGAGCACTAGAGAAGTCACCTAATCTTGATCCCACTCTCAGTGTTATGTGGAGAGCACTAGAGAAGTCACCTAATCTTGATCCCACTCTCAGTGTTATTTGGAGAGCACCAGAGAAGTTACCCAATCTTGATCCCACTCTCAGTGTTGTGTGGAGAGCACCAGAGAAGTCACCCAATCTTGATCCCATTGATTATGGTCGGGTAAAGAAGGAAGGCTCAGTTGCTTCAGCCAGTCACCTTTGTTCCTACAAAACCTGCCCCTGATGTCATACTGAAACTCGTACGTTGCTCTTGTTCCTCTGACACACCCAGCAAACCAAAAGGATTTGTTGTCGCAGTGCCAGCACACTCGAACTGTTTGGCAGTGCCAGCATACTCTACTCATACTGTTGATGTCGGTTGTTGCTACCCAAATGGATCAGTCCGATGGTGATAATGAGGAGGATGAGTGACTGACAATTTGAAAAAATGGTTGAATGTATACAAGACATATGGAATGAACTAGTTTACAGAAGCTTATAGCAACCATATAAACTGTAGTGTGAACACTAGATCAATTGAATTTTTTTCACACTCCCATGACAGCTATTTGAATATGAAACTTAGTGCTCGTTATAAGCCAATTCAATCTACAAGAATGTGAACATTGTGCCCCCAATATTTAGAAAAACAACAACTCAACAATCTATAATTAGGTTGGACAGCATCCATTGATGTTAGTTTGCTCCACATACAGAAAAAGTGCAATATATATTATATATATATATATATATTTCTTATATGCAAAACGGCTCAATACTGACAAAGAATCTGAAATGGAAATGATGACCCATAAAAATGTTACGACTCACCTTCCTGTCAATCCTCGCACAGGCTCACAACCGTATACAAACTAGAGTAAATAATGTTCCTATTCCGCCCCTCTGAAATCACATTCAATTAGTAGCCCCCTAAAGGCACGCGCAAACCCAGATCATTTATTCTCTATTAGCATAAGAGTAGTGACTAGGAGCATTATCGTGTGTAATTAGCTTCGCCACGTACTCACCCCAATACTACCGCTACTATTCTGGCTAACATTTTAAGCTCCTTCTAGTCATGTTCCCCGTGCCAATGACTCAGCTATTGTTTTTTCTGGGATTGCTCCTTCTGATCCTTCTATTGATGTTGAAGAAAGGAAGGAGGAGAGAGGCTCCAGAGCAGAGGCCAGGGGAAGCAGCAGACAATGGTTCAGAAGGAGAAGAGGTACGCTGTAAGACTAGTTGAACAAGACACATTCAAGAGTGTGCATGCTGGCACAGTTGGTGTGCCATGAACTATGTGAGGTGTAGTTCAAGAATACGCATGCTAGCACGTGGAATAGAGCCTTCGTTAGATTTTACGAGACAAATTGTTATTGCTTTATTGGACATTAGCCTTTCCCAAGCTAAGCATGTAGTCCTTTGTAATTGAATCAGTGGCTCCAGCATGAATAATAAATCAAACCACACAGGTTTAGGTGCAGCTGGGTAAGCTCCAAAGCCTCAATATGTACAGCTTTGTAATATATGCATGAGGTGCAACCTTGTTATTTATCACAGGTGTGTCCAGAACAAGAGTCCAATCCATTTCAAGCTGACAGCAACTACAATGAACTAGTTATGATGCCTTACCAGAGACCAACTTGCATATATGCAATATAATGTATGTTTGTATAATTAACATACTCTATTGTTAGCAAGTTATTTTAGCAAGTTAAGTTATTTGACCTTTGTCATTGACATCCTCCTTAATTTAAGGCCTGTCCACATTAACCTCATCATTAAAAAAAAATCATTATTTAATCATTAATTTAATCATTAATTCAAGTTTTTTCCCTTTTCTTTTCCAGTAGTCATTGTCATTTTATTGTTTGTATGCACATGGCCTATCCCAAGGCTCAACAGATTATTACGCGTGGGGGTTGTTATTTTCAAGTGATGGCTCTATCAGAATGAGAGAGAAAAAACCCCACCTGAAGCTTGGACTCAAAAACAACATAATCTGCCCTAGAGCAAAGCGTTGTGTTGGCTCCGAGATTTAGGAAACACTCTAGTCAGTCAGCGCTTTAGTGACCACTAGTGCCCGCGATCTCAAAGGCTATCTTCGATGTTAGGCAATGTTTAGCTAACGATTGACTTTTGTGACGCTCCTTCTTCTATAGAAAGATGCGGAGATGGAGTGAAGAAGCTTTACCTGAGCTTAGGAAGCTCCTGGACGGTAGATGCAAAGCTCTAGCAATGAAGGTAGGAAAAAGCAAACGATAATTTTGTGCGTAAATAATTTTCAACGCTAGCTAGAGGATTATTATAAGCAGCGTCCTATTTTCTACAAGACCTAATAAACAATTAACTATAACACACGAAACATAATCTGCCTACCAAAGCCAGCAAATACTGTATCTGTAGTTCAGATTGAGTGTATTTTTTGCGTCCTTTTCTTGCTGATCAGCTACCTACATTTCTGCAGAGAAGAAAGAGGCAAGCGCTGAGGGAAAGGCAGATCCAACGAAGGTTGCGACTGCACGAACTTCGCTAGTTTGGCTGCAGGCCACAGGACCGGTGCAGATGGCCGTTGTAGGAGACTCCAGTATTTATTATTATCATCATCACTTTACAGTACAAATATATAGAAACATGATTGGTGACCATTATTATTATTGTTATTTTATCACTTTACAGTACATATATATATAGAAACATGAGTGGTGACCATTATTATTATTATTATCACTTTACAGTACATATATATATATATATAGAAACACGAGTGGTGACCATGATTAGGGAGAAAGAGTACTGATGGTCTACAAGTCAAAATCAAGTAGCCAGATTTAAGTGGGGAAGTTGGGGGGGGGGGGGGGGGACGGTATATTAGTGCATTTGTTACATGGATATAGAAAATGATAAGAGCATGGATCAAAGTTTGAAATGAAGTGATTAAGAAATAACAAGTTTAGTTGATATTTTTAATAGATAATGGAAGACTATACTAGGGAGTGAATTCCAAAGACGAGGAATGCGAGTGAAAAATGAGTGGAGGTTCTTTACATTACGAGCATGAACATGTTAGATGATTAGTAGATCTGGTAGTTATAGTGGACATAGAAATGTAATTAAAAAAAAAATTGAAATGTTCAGATGGTTCTTTTAAAGAGATTTTACAACAAATAAGATGTCATTTAGTTCCAGAGTCATCATTAGGCAGAATTTTAAAACTAATAAGGTGATATTTGTAGTCTGATGAAAAATCTCCGAGGATAAACTTAGTTGCTCTTCTTTGGATCTTTTCCAATGGTAGAAGAGATGAGGGCGCCAGATTGGAGAGGCATACATGAGTAGAGACTTCACAAGAGTGAAGTAAAGTTGTTTCTTTGCACTCACTGTGTTGCAATGATGGAAAGTACGTAAGAAAGCCCCAGGGACTTGTAGGATTTTACCAATTATGTGTAACACACGGAGACTCCATGATAGGTCAGATGAAATCAGAACTCCTAAGTCTTTGGTATGGTAACAACCGTTTCTTCAACAAGGTAATCAATGTTGTACAATGGTGAATTGGTACAGAATCTCATAAGAACGCACTTTTGATTATTGAAGGGGAGGTGCCAATCTTTCGACCACTTGGAGAGAGAAGTTAAATCAACTTGTAAGGAAGCTGTATCGGATGGAATTTTATCGACTCAAAACACTTGTATCAGTATTTGGTGACCATGGTCACTGAATCCTAGTATTCAGTGACCCCCCCCTTCCGGCGAACATCTTATCCTGGATTTGACGAAGTAGTGAGCTCGAGGAGGGACACCTCTACCATCAGTGACTAGGGGCTCCACTAGCGCGGTGTCCACTTGCTATTCTTCCAGAGTTTAGCTTGGCCATAGCTGACTTTATACAGAGGACAAATAGATTGTAGTTAGACCCTCTCTGGAGACTGGTAACAAATCTCTCCGGAGACTTGTGATAGCTTCTGGCTCCACCAGGTCTTGGTGTCTGTCCTTCAACTTATCATAATTTTCTATATGAACCCATCACTATTCCAGGTTGTCATAGTTTAGAACAATAATAAGTGGAGGAGGTGGGCGAGTGTGTTATGTATTGGGTAGGGAAGTGGTGGCAGAGGAGAAAGGAACTGTTTGTATGGTGAGCTGAGGAATGATCTTTGTACCCTCCCCTCCCCCCTCCTTGAGCGGCAGGACACTCTTAGCTATTAGTATTACGGATATTATTATTAATTAAGTACTGTTGATAAATGTTCTTAGTGTAATTTCCGTTACATAATCTCACACTCATATGTGGTGGCCTTAAAAGGCTCAGTAGTATAGCAAGTTCCATCCAATTCACCGGAAGTTTACAACAAGTAGCTATTCTACACACTTTATTATGAAAATGCTTAGTATTGCTATAGCTAGGTTGGTTTGGATCTTGTTGGCTATTGACTGAGATTGAAAATAAGAGTATTCCTCTCAACAAACTATCAGTTGACATAATGTAGATACAAGGACTCTCTCTCAATAATCAACTTCAATGGCTAATGAAAGCTAGACCAGCTAGCCGAAACATTGAGTAAGAGAATTCAAAACTGATTATTGAGAAGAGTACTGTTTATCGAAATGGTCATAAGCTCAAACATAATCACCTTCTCAATAGTCAACTTCAAATTATATTTACTTGATGTTTCGACTAGATGCTCTAGCCTTCATCAGGAAACTTTAGATTGCCCCTTAATTAAGTTGGTCAGTATCACCCAATTTACCGTGATAACAATAGTTACTTAGGTTCTCTATTTTAAGCAGAAGTCAACTGCTTTCTGGCATTTGTATGATGCAGTTAGCAAAGTCTGGAGGATGGATAATTAAAACAACAAAAGCATAAATGTCATTATTATATTAACAGATATTTTTCTTACTCTTTCTAACCAAAATATTATTTGTCCAATGTCGATCAATAAATATGGTTTGGCCTTCATCAGGGTGATGCACGATAAATTATTTACTTCTGCCATGGCAAATAGTGGGCATAGTCGTGAAATCCTGCAAGCCCTACATGTCTGCTGAAGCTCTGATCCTTGCGTTTGAGGTGGATGTGCAGAGCTTCCTTCACAAGAAAATGCCTCCAATGAGGTATTCTCACAAGATTGGGTGGTAGTGGTTCATGAATGTTTAGCGAATGGCAGACCTCTTTAGCTTTCCTGTCTGCATGCATCCATGTGTTACTTTTACTCTGGTCTCCAATTTCCTCTGTTCTCCCATGTATAGACTTTCCCACAGCTGCATGGAATGTGATATACCGTGAAGTACGCAGCAAGCGCCCACGGGCGCTTACCTTTCAACCCCCAAATCGTAGGGGTGGGCGCTTGCTACATGTAGTGGGCGCTTGCCTCGTGATATTGGTGAAATAATTCTTAATAACGCACATCGGGCTGTTTTGAAACAAATAAAGTCGAAGAGTTCAAGCAATATCTATCTCTAGTCTAGGGTACAATGTTATTTTGTTCTGGAAACTAACATTTAGCTAGTGCTATTCCTCAGGTTCACTGAAAGACGCCAAGTCGTTCACATCTTCATCCAAATCCGCGAACGGATCTTCGTCGCTATCTCTCTCCTCTCTGTCTTCGCTCAGCGTCGGAATGCAATCCCTAATTAGACTATCCTCAGAGCCATCAATGCAGTTGGAGATGCCACAAGAGAGAAAGGAACGCTCTATCAAATTTCCTGGAATTGACTCCCAGGCAGCAGAGACCCAATCAATGGCTTGTTGTCTTGAGGGCTGCTTGAGATTGCCATGGGATGTTCTATTGTTGCAAGTCCTACGCCATTCCATCCACAACTCTTTCATTCTCTCTTTAAAGGGCTTATTTATGGACACATCCATAGGCTGTGCCAATGATGTGCAGCCTCCTACAGAAACAAAGCATTGGAGGACATGGATATTGTTTTTTCTAACAATGAAATTGGTTTGAAATTGGTTTACCTGGGATGAATATATACAAGGTCTGTGTCTTGCTCTTCATCAACAATAACTTGGGTGTCGACGCACTTGTGAGGACGGTAGTTGTCGAGAATAAGTAGTCTTCTACTACTATACTGGGACTCTCCCCACACACGACGAAGCCAGCTGTGTACTTTATCACGGGTCATCCAACCATTGATAGTGGCAGTGACCTTAATATTGTCTGGGCATTTAATCTGTTTTCTCACGCGTGGGCCAAGTTCTCCATTGCGCTCCCGGAAAATAATCAGTGCAGGGAGCTTGGTGCCGTCTGCCATCGCACACAGAGCTCCAGTGAACCCTTTCTTGTGCGCTCCAGTGGTAACAATTCTTATTGTTCGTTGACCCCGAAGAGAGTTGGTGGCAGAAGGAACTGAATCAAACCTTACAAGAAAAGAACGACGTTGATAAAACTGTAAGTTATCATAGCATGCAATACTTACCTGCACATTGTCTGATCCATGTTCCCTATGTCACATGTCCTGTAGCCATGAACCTCTCTGTATCTGAAGACTGCTCTTCGGAAGTGAGTAAGCTGCTCCTTGTAGTCTTCTGGGATTTTTTTGTTCCTCGCCTGTACCCAACATTCCATCTTCTCTTCCATCCAGCCAACCACATGTTGGATGCAAGGAACCCTTGGAGCCCTAAACCTTCAGCTGTCTCCACGGCCTTCTGTATAAGGTCTTTGTTGGTAACAGCTCAACCCTCGGTGTGCTCAACTTCCTGGAAGACCTCTGCATCCAACTGATGGCTACAAATTGGTGCCCCACTGCTGAGTTTCCTCTTCTTCTTTCCCTTCCCAATGTTGATATCAAGCAGCTTGTCATAGTTCTGATTCCATTCTCTAACTCTCTTTCGATCTACTCCATATTTTTTTGCTGTGTGGGTCACATTTTGCATGCCTGTTGTCCTGTACCATTCCACAACTTCAGTCTTGAAAGAAACAGTAAAGCTTCTTATTTTTTGTCCTGCATGACTTTGTGCCATTTTCAATTACAGGTAACAGTTCTGCCAAGGACTATCAACAATTAAAAATAAGATGTTTTCTGAACAGACGACAGCGGAACACGTGCGTATTATTGCAACGTTATTGCACGCTGGTGCGGTTGAATAAATCTATTTTGGCACATGCGCTTATATTACGATCAATTTCTATATAGTGGGCGCTTGCTACATGAACCCTACAAAATCCTAGATCGCTGAAAATAGCCTAGTGGGCGCTTGCTACATGGAGGGCGCTTGCTGCGTACTTTACGGTATATATATATATATCATTCAAAATATTATTGTTCTAGTTCCTGATGCAAGATGAACACTTGTGTTGCTTGTGGAGGAGCTGTTTTCAAGGTATACTGGATCATATGCTCAATCAGTTTCATTTGAAATGTCCCTAGACTCCCGACTGCCAGGCATTTTCAAGGAAAAGAGATAAGATGTTTCCTAAATGGAGTAGTCAGTATGAAATTGACCTTAGGCAAGCACAAAATGATTATCTCTGTAAAAAAATAATTCAAAGCTTATCCAAATTCATCCTGTCCATGGCAACTGCTGTGATTTGTCTTGGACGGGAAGTAGTAGTATGAGGTCATAGTAGTGATGTTCTATTGTTGACATGGTGAAGACTTAATCGGTTAGCAAAATGACTGTAGTAACTTTGTTATTACATTTTCATTCCACATGGCCAGAGGTAATGGAAAATACGTGAAGCAAATTGCTTTAATGGTGAAAATTCACTTTCATTCCCAGCAAGAAAATCATGCCTCTATTGGTATTTACTAAGATACAGTGACACCCTGGGTCACTTTATCCTAGTATTGGGTGACCGGAGGTCACTGAGAACTAGGACACAGTGATCTCCAAGGTCATTTTAAAGGGAGGTCACCAGATACTGCAACAACCTACACTCCATCCTCAGCTAATATCTTGGCATGACTACTCCAGTCACAGATATGCTTATTCACCTCACTGAAATCTAGTTCTATTTATGCTCAAATAAACTGCCTCCCAGACAACCATCAAATAGCAACAGTGGTGTCACTTCATCCCGAGATAGGTCACTATACAGTGAAGAAGAGTCACTGAGAACTAGGATACAGTGACCCTCAGGGTTAAAGGGAGGTCTCCACACCAGTCAGTCATGCACTGCACCTGAAATGGCTGCTTAGACAGGTCACAACAAACTCGGGGTAGGATACTCCTTTCAGAGGAGCGGTCACTGTCTCTGATCTCTGTCACTGTTCTCCCATTCAAATGCACTCTGCATTCTCAGATAGGTCTCAACTAAGCAAGACAAATATTTTCCCCTAGCTATTCTAAAATGCAATCCTCAGATGTCTGCCTCACTGAAATCATAGTATCTAAAATCAACTGCATCCTCGGAAGGTCATTGATAGTGAGGCAGTTACAGTCAAGTACAGTGGTCACTGTTTCCTTACACAACCGCACTCCATCCTCAGATAGGACAGAACTAATATCTTGGCTAACTATTCCAATAACAGATGCTTTATTCCCCTCACTGAATCTGTGCTAAAATGAACTGTCTCCTCAGCCGATCATCGACGAGAACGGGGTTCACTCTATCCCATGGTAGGTTAGTAGGGTCACTGAGAACTAGGATACAGTGACCGGGGGGGGGGGGATCATTTTAAAGGGGAGTCACCAGATACTGCAACAATGTACCACATTTTATTTTATGAGGCCGACCCGTATCTGCAGCATGACTAGAGCTAGGTATTGGCGACCTCCCACTTAGAGCCATCTCAGCCGAAGCATATTGTCTTCCCTTCTCTGTCCTTTGGTATAGTACACCAGGGAACCATTCGTTTCAGGCTACCTAGTTTAACAACTTAAGTGGCTACACTGTGATATTGTGCTGGATGCTGCTTAGAAGCTTCACATGCAGCAAGGCTGTGTACATGATGGTAGAGCTGTGGCTACTGGTGAGATTGAGCGATCCTTTCTGTGATGGGCTCACTTTCAGTTTCCTACTCTCGCATGAACCATCGAATCATAGCTTTCCTCTGGAATCATTTTATAGCTAACTTCCATCACGATATCCTTTGCACATTCCATTATTCCATTTCATTTGTCGGTGTTCTTCCTGCTCCATTATCCAACGTTCTTAACAGAATTTAGTTGCAGAGGCTCCACCAAAGCTGCTGTTTGTCCTACAACAGCTGCTACTCTCACTTTTGTGCTGCCTGAGCCCAATGTTGTAAAGTTCATAATAATAATATAATAATAATATAATAATAATAATAATATAATAATAATAATAATAATAATAATAGGTGTTTTTGACTTACACCAATTGAGAGTTGGACCAGATTAATGCGCATTATTCCAATTCAGATTCAGTGTGGACCCATATTACTGCGCATAAGGACAGGCCTTTACTTTGTACATCGCACAGTTATTCCACCAGGATGTGTTATGAGATTCTTTATGTAATAATCCACAAATCCTAGACCCAATTAGTATATGTGCACGTAATGAGATGCACGCATTAACAATCCTCACAAACCCTAATCTGGTCATCACCTTGTCAATAGCTATATATGGCCCAGGTATCTAGTATACTACAGGCAGTGTTGCAATGAGATTCATAATGCATGACCCAGGTATCTAGTATACTACAGGCAGTGTTGCAATGAGATTCATAATGCATGGCCCATAATGCATGGCCCAGGTACATATCTAGTATACTACAGGCAGTGTTGCAATGAGATTCATAATGCCTACAAACTTGGGCCCAATTACTATGTGTGTGAAGTTGGCAGTTGTCTGGTTTTGAGGCAGGCTGCCATGAATTTTTAGAGTCTCTCAATGAACAGTTTCCATAACTTGCCTCACCTTGAAGGAGTTGAATCACATGGCTAACACTTGACAGATACAGTGTGGGCTACACACCGACATACCTTTATGCCAATATACCACACAATGACATACCTTTATACCAACATACTACAGACCGACATACCTTTATACCAACATACTACAGACTGACATACCTTTATGCCAACATACTACAGACTGACATACCTTTATGCCAACATACTACACACTGACATACCTTTATACCAACATACTACAGACTGACATACCTTTATACCAACATAATACACACTGGCATACTTTTATACCAGCATACCGCACACTGACATACCTTTATACCAACATACTACAGACTGACATACCTTTATGCCAATATACCACACACTGACATACCTTTATACCAACATACTACAGACTGACATACCTTTATGCCAACATACTACAGACTGACATACCTTTATGCCAACATACTACAGACTGACATACCTTTATGCCAACATACTACAGACTGACATACCTTTATGCCAACATACTACACACTGACATACCTTTATACCAACATACTACAGACTGACATACCTTTATACCAACATAATACACACTGGCATACTTTTATACCAGCATACCGCACACTGACATACCTTTATGCCAACATACTACAGACTGACATACCTTTATGCCAATATACCACACAATGACATACCTTTATACCAACATACTACACACTGACATACCTTTATGCCAACATAATACACACTGGCATACCTTTATACCAACATAATACACACTGGCATACCTTTATACCAACATACTACACACTGACATACCTTTATACCAACATAATACACACTGGCATACTTTTATATCAACACACCTCACAATGACATACCTTTATATCAACACATCGCACACTGACATACCTTTATATCAACACACCACACACTGACATACCTTTATATCAACACACCACACAATGACATACCTTTATATCAACACATCGCACACTGACATACCTTTATATCAACACACCACACACTGACATACCTTTATATCAACACACCACACACTGACATACCTTTATATCAACACACCACACACTGACGTTGGTCTGTGACATAGAAGCAGCAATCTGCACGCACACACATGAATACACGTACATGCAAAAGAAACTCAACAAGGGTCCAAAACACACTACACATGGAGACAGTGATGAGGTCAAGTGCTGCATGACCTCGTCAACAGATCGAAGCGACCAAAGAACAAAGCAAGCCATCGAGGGCCGCGGAACTACTGATCAGATTTTGGCCTGATTACCTTTTGTGGACATAATAAAAATATCATCAGAGGACCGATTCTAATGTCTTCCCATGGGAAGGGACCTCCTCTTTCGTCCACTATCCTCAATGTGTCCTTTGGATGCCACTCCAAAACATGTATGGCTGATAAAAAACTTTATTCAGCTGCCCCTCTCACCCCTCTCCCAGTAGGGAGGTGCCACACAAGACTGTGTGATGCCTGCTACAGTACGTATATCCACACCCCATCCCCCGTGTAGGGTCACCCGTCCCAAATATAAAAGCAAACATTACCCACCCCAAATATGAGGGGGGTAGTTTGACCCCTCAACTAAATAAAAGTAACCTTTGAGCCTTAAAGAGTGTATCTGTACGGTGATTCTGTGTTATGGGTCCCGATGACCCCCTGTGGGGACCCCTCACAATGATCCCCTGTGGGACCCCTCACAATGATCCCCTGTGCGACCCCTCACAATGATCTCCTGTGGGACCCCTCACACCTTCGCTCACCTACAACATCCCACACTCATCCAAGTAATCTGACATCCAAATGCCCACCATTGCCTTTAATTAAGGTCATGATTAATGCCCCCTCCCTTCCCCTCTAATACCAGTTGGTCTCCCGAGATGATCATGTCTTCCACTTTCCCCCAGTGCACGGGCACCATCTCGTAGGCTCGAGCCGGCTCCCAGCCATAGACCTGACACACAAAATATATCGTACACACAGCACAGGAGTATGCAACGCATTCATTATGACACAATATTCACACACCACATTGCCTATAAAGGATGGCTCAATACATGACGCTCGCTGAGCATACCGCAGCATCGCATCGTTGCATTGTGCCTGGTGCACAATTTATCTTTTAATATTATAGAAGCAGCCTCAAACTTTTACCGCGACTTCACCGTCAATGGACAGCGGCGGCTACTGCTCTCTCTCTCTGTGTCTATCTATCTGTCTCTCTCTCTGTCTATATATCTGTCTATATCTCTCTGTGTCTATCTATCTATCTGTCTCACTCTCTATCTCTATCTATCTGTCTCTCTCTCTATCTCTATCTCTCTCTCTCTCTGTGTCTATCTCACTGTCTCTCTCTCTCTTTGTCTAAATATCTCTCTCTCTCTCTGTGTGTCTCTCTCTCTGTGTCTATCTATATCTGCCTATCTCTATCTCTCTGTCTATCTGTCTATCACTCAGTGTTTATTTGGATCCACCTGGAGTAGACATTTTGGTGGTTGTGAATGAGAAGTTACTCTGCTATGGCCATATAACATTACCAAATATACCGCTGCACCAGTCAAGTTGCACCACTAATAACTAGCTAGCTATGTATGTAGCCATCTACAGCGCTACAAGCTAGTACTACAACTACTAGCTACCCTAGTGCTATAGTCAGACCTGGTTGCAAAAGCCACTAGCTATCTAGAAAACTACCAGCTAAGTATGCAACACTTTGAACGGGGGGGGGACTGTACGTTGGCACCACCAAAGTAGTATAAATCGCCATAACTTTCCCCCCCATATATATACACTCTATGCAGATAATTTGTCCCCCAGTGTGTTCCTTATGCTTTGTGCTTTCTAATGATATGTTGAATGTCTCGGCACACATACTTTCTCAGAAGATACATCAAGATCCCTAAAAAAGTTGACCTAACTTTAACTGCTAGATCAAAGTCCCAGATTTGGTCAGCTGATAGAGGAGGCTCTAATCTGTGCAGGGCATGAACAGATTATCAATAAACGTGGTGGTTTTTGAGTGGCAGGCCTCCGCTTTTGCAACTAACACCAGGGAAAATCCCAAACCTCACCACTTTAAATCACCATAACTTGCCAAAACTGATAGTAATTAAAAATTTGTTTCATGCGTTGCACAGATAATTAGAAGAGCTATCCAGTGATATATTTTTTTAATTTTTTTTAGTGAAGTGTAGGAAAGTTATCAGCTTTACGGCAAAAAACAAACAAGATTTTTTTTTTTTTTAATGAGAAAAATTTGTCCAAGTTAGGGCAATGAAATGTTTGGGTTTACAATGAAATAGCATGCAAGATGTGTTCTCTTTGTAGTTTCTTGATCTGTTACATGGACAAAACCCAACATAACTTCGAAATGGAGCATCCAATGCCTCTCAAACTTTTCAAATGGCTAGAGGATAGATACAAGGAACAGTTTGAAAGAAGGGGGAAAAAAGAAGGGGGGGAAAAAGTCTAGATTTTGGCGTACAGTCCCCCCCACCTGTTTGCAGGCACTGCACTCTGCATTAGCAGATACTGCCACAAGCAGGAGGAGGTCTTCTTGGCTCCAATGAGCTTGTCCACATCCACAAATGCTATAATATTTACTTGAAGCTAAACTGCTGACACTGCAGTCTATCATATATACTAAATACTAGCACTTTGATTGGTCAGATTCTTGACGCTCAACACTGGAATAGAACTAGACTCTATTCCACTGTATCATATCATCTAGATTCTATTCATATTGTCTAAATTCTATTCCATTGTATCGTATCGTCTAGATTCTATTCTGTATCATCTAGATTCTATTCTGTATCATCTAGATCCTATTCCATTATATCGTATCGTCTAGATTCTATTCCATTGTATCGTATCATCTAGATTCTATTCCATTTTATCGTATCGTCTAGATTCTATTCTATATCATCTAGATCCTATTCCATTGTATCGTATCGTCTAGATTCTATTCCATTGTATCGTATCGTCTAGATTCTATTCCGTATCATCTAGATTCTATTCCATTGTATCGTATCATCAAGATTCTATTCCATTGTATCGTATCATCTAGATTCTATTCCATTGTATCGTATCATCTAGATTCTATTCCATTGTATCGTATCATCTAGATTCTATTCCATTGTATCGTATCATCTAGATTCTATTCCATTGTTTCGTATCATCTAGATTCTATTCCATTGTATCGTATCATCACATCATTGCCAGTCAATATGACAATACGATATGATAGAACGATACGGTGTGTTACGATGGACAAGTGTCGTATTGTGAACTGACCTTAAGCCATAAGAACAGCAGTGGCTACAAGCATGAACATTGGCAAGGTTGGACGTCTAAATCAAAATGGAGGTAGAGAGAAGTCGGCTGAGCTGTAGCTAGCACTGGACCTTAGAACTGTCCTGTTCTGCTCCACTTGGTAGTTTGAAAGATGCCAAAATCGATATCTCTCGAGAAGTGTTACTGTATCTCGATTTTTGTGCCCTACCCCCCTGCCCTACCCCATTTTTTAAACCTGCTGAGTTCATTTTTGACACTTACAGGTACCGCTGACTCTTTCCCCCCCCCCCCCCCCCCCCCCCCCTCCGGATTATATGGGCTTAAATCCTAGCTCTGTTAGTTTGTAAGTTGGCTTGCATGCAGACTTTTAGGGGGATTCTTTTTTGTGTGGCTACAACTTGGAATGCCACAGCACTTCATCCTCATTGTAAAATGCTACAGTGTAAACTCAAGTGTAGTTACAGGAAATCTTACTCACAAGAGTGTTCGCCCTGGCCATAAAAGCAGGTATGGTCAGCGGAGGTCAAGGCACTGCAAGCGGCACTGCAGGCTAAGTGCTCCTACAACTAATTAATGAATAAAGTTTCCTCTCTCTAACCACACTTGTAATCACAGCTGCCTAGCACTTTACACTTGCTCCACATTCAGGCATTCAGATTTTGAGGGACCCCTGCAGCATGGTTATTTGTTTTTAGTATCAAAAGAAGAGAGCACACAGAGAGACCTCCTTCGACATATACATCAAGTCCATACGGTGAAGTGTGCAGAATCTGTGGAGCTCCAAAGTGGTAACCACAAAAATACCCCGCCCCCCCTAAAAGTCCGCCACAAAAGCAAAGTTCTAAATTAAACAAAGCTAGGATTGGAACATTTTATCCATCCGCCTAGTATCGCCATGCCGAGTGTATTTTTTGACCTTCAAAGTGCCCCCCAGCCAAGTGCCCCCCAGCCCCCATTCTCCCTTACCCAATCAACACTGTCATTAAAAACTCTATTACATCGTGCGAGGCAGAATTAACTTCAAGTGACCATCTCGTTCAGTACAAAAGAGATAAAGCTGCCTGAACTGGGGGGTAAAGAACTTTGACTATCTATTGTCCTAACAGTACAGTAGATAGGTGAATAAATTGTGTTATTTATGATACAAGTGGTGTGAAATCTGGCGCACAGTTAGGTGTGTGGCTTTAGAAAGATTTTTTGGGCAGAGCCATCGCATATTCATCCCATGACAAGAATGGCAGCCGTTTTCCAAAATAGTTGCCACCAGCTTTTACATTGCCCCTTCATATGGGCAGGAATAGTGGCTCATTTCTAAAACCTTCTTCCACTACTTGACACAACTCTTCATTGTGTTAGTAGTAGATCATGCCATAGTGGGGAGGAGTGGGCGGGGAATTTCAGTCGGTACAAAGTCCACCACAAAAGCAAAGAGCAGTGCACTGCAGAGTAGTTTTCTGGCACTTGCAGTGACCTCTGCAGCCGGAGCGTACAAGTTCCCTACAAGCTGCTGCTTCAGACAGGGTTTTCCAGCACACTTCGCAGCCCCCCTCAGTCCTACAAGCTTGCGTTGCTTCAGGTAGGGTTGTCCAGCACACTTCCCAGCGCCCCTCAGTCCTACAAGCTTGCGTTGATTCAGGTAGGGTTGTCGGTCACACTTCCCAGCCTCCCTCAGTCTTTTTGTTCAGCTCCATTTACTTGGTGATGGAAGCTCAGGAATTACAATCATCATCTGGGCCCAGCAGTGGCCCCTCTTGATGACAATGCTGGTAGGAGGCAGTGCTCTGAGTAAACAGTTGCTTCCTGCCTGATGACATACTCCTGGCTTGTGCACTCCTGGCTTGTGCACTCCTGGCTTGTGCACTCCCACTCCTGGCTTGTGCACTCCTGGCTTGTGCACTCCCACTCCTGGCTTGTGCACTCCTGGCTTGTGCACTCCCACTCCTGGCTTGTGCACTCCTGGCTTGTGCACTCCCACTCCTGGCTTGTGCACTCCTGGCTTGTGCACTCCTGGCTTGTGCACTCCTGGCTTGTGCACTCCTGGCTTGTGCACTCCTGGCTTGTGCACTCCTGGCTTGTGCACTCCTGGCTTGTGCACTCCTGGCTTGTGCACTCCTGGCTTGTGCACTCCTGGCTTGTGCACTCCTGGCTTGTGCACTCCTGGCTTGTGCACTCCTGGCTTGTGCACTCCTGGCTTGTGCACTCCTGGCTTGTGCACTCCTGGCTTGTGCACTCCTGGCTTGTGCACTCCTGGCTTGTGCACTCCCACTCCTGGCTTGTGCACTCCTGGCTTGTGCACTCCTGGCTTGTGCACTCCTGGCTTGTGCACTCCTGGCTTGTGCACTCCTGGCTTGTGCACTCCTGGCTTGTGCACTCCCACTCCTGGCTTGTGCACTCCCACTCCTGGCTTGTGCACTCCTGGCTTGTGCACTCCCACTCCTGGCTTGTGCACTCCCACTCCTGGCTTGTGCACTCCTGGCTTGTGCACTCCTGGCTTGTGCACTCCTGGCTTGTGCACTCCACTCCTGGCTTGTGCACTCCTGGCTTGTGCACTCCCACTCCTGGCTTGTGCTTGTGCACTCCTGGCTTGTGGGTTGTAGAATTACTCCAGTGACCTCAGCCAACTCCTCAATGGTTTCCATGGTTGGGCAGTAACCAAGCACAAAAATGCTGGGGTTACATCTTTGTATACCTTCCAGGTGTCACATGTCCCTCTGCCTAAAAAAAAGAAGGATACAGTATACCATCTAGTGAAGGCATGGAACACAGGCATGCAATATACCTATCAGGACACAGCGTTCTGGCTATCCCACAAGCTGCAGCCAAGGAACTGGAAGCTCTCCCCAGCACCAAAGGCAACCCACAGTTCAGAGATATTTAGGCACTGAGCTGATGTAATTGCCAGAACTACAACATCAGTGTCAATTGTACATATTGACAGTGCTGCATCCCTGGGTGGACGTGACAGCCTCTTCATCTGTGCCCTTGCTGTACAGCATGGAGAACCATGTGAGTGTCAGCCTCTTCATGAGTGCATGGAGCCTGCACCCTTGCTGTACAGCATCCTCTAGGTGGAGAAGTATGTGAGTGTCAGCCTCTTCATGAGTGCATGGAGCCTGCACCCTTGCTGTACAGCATCCTCTAGGTGGAGAAGCATGTGAGTGTCAGCCTCTTCATGAGTGCATGGAACCTGCACCCTTGCTGTACAGCATCCTCTAGGTGGAGAAGTATGTGAGTGTCAGCCTCTTCATGAGTGCATGGAGCCTGTGCTCTTGCTGTACAGCATCCTCTAGGTGGAGAAGTATGTGAGTGTCAGCCTCTTCATGAGTGCATGGAACCTGCACCCTTGCTGTACAGCATCCTCTAGGTGGAGAAGTATGTGAGTGTCAGCCTCTTCATGAGTGCATGGAGCCTGTGCTCTTGCTGTACAGCATCCTCTAGGTGGAGAAGTATGTGAGTGTCAGCCTCTTCATGAGTGCATGGAACCTGTGCTCTTGCTGTACAGCATCCTCTAGGTGGAGAAGTATGTGAGTGTCAGCCTCTTCATGAGTGCATGGAGCCAGACCCAGGACATTTTGGTGATTTGTGCATAAGTCATTACCATGGTGTGTGGTGATGACCTGTTGGCTTTCCATGCCAACTGCCAGAAAGGACAATTCAGTCTTTTTGTTTTGCTCAATGCGGAAAAATGCCTGCCAGTTTCCTTAAACTGCTTGATGGCTCAACACGCCTCCTCATACCCTTTCCTCGCCCAAGCAACAGCCTTGATGGCTCAACACGCCTCCTCCCTTCCTCGCTTATGCGAGCAACAGCTTTCAAGCTTCCAGGCACACACTCATCCCAGACAATGTCTAATCTGGTCACATGCTGGAGCAGTAATGTCATGTATGGCAAAAAAACAACAACATATTAGTGGCACAATCCTAACATCTTGGCAGTATCAGGTTTCGGTGCATTAGTGATGGCAGCACGTCGGGGATGGTGCATGCGACGTGCACTATGGGACTACAGACACTCTTGTTCACAGGTGTAAGATCTTGCAGGCAACTTAGCAAGTCTGACTTTGTCCCAGCTCTCAAGACATGTGAAAGTGCTGGTGACAGCACTGGTTTTCATGCTGAAAGAACTCATCAAGACCACCATTGCATATCTGGGAGGCAATGTACAACCTGGAGAAAAGCAAGCAGATATTCTTCCACATTGAAAACTGTAGCTGCTTGCTTGACTTCTCCCTGACTGGCAGCCGACCGAATAGGTGGAGGTTATTGCGCTTGAGAGGATCTGAGATTGGTTTTGTCGGGTTGAGAGTCTCTTCAACATACGCCTCACACTGGTGGAGTCCAAGTTCTCGATCTTACCACCATATCTGCCACTGCTGTATCTGCCATGTTCCTGCTGTCCAGTACAAGATCATCTCTTCCACTCTCCCTCTGGATCTTCGTGGCCAAGAAATATAGCCGAGCCACCGTGAGAACTAGAATCTGTCCGGGTGTGTGTGTGTATAGTTTCATTCAGCACCTGTAAGCCGTGTAGAAGGGATGTTTGCATGCTCCTTTTGAAGAGGGGGAGGAGAACAATGGTGCACACCTTGCGCAGCTCTGGCACTTGCTTGCTAGCACGATGAGCTGCTACTTGCTAAGCTTTGAGATAGCATGTTGCAGCCATTCATTCTCCTTTGCACGGAGTAATGGCTGCTTCCAGAATGCAGTCTCCTACTGAGGGTTGTAGCCACTCATACTCCTTCTCACGGAGCAATGGCTGCTTCCAGGGGGTTGTAGCCACTCATACCCCTTCTCACGGAGTAATGCTGCTTCCAGAATGCAGTCTCCTACTGAGGGTTGTAGCCATTCATACTCCTTCGCATGGAGTAATGGCTGCTTCCAGAGTGCACTCTCCTACTGAGGGGACATAGGACTCCTGCACTCTCAGCACCACCGGAGGAACATCTGCACAGGATGCAGGGAGAGGGAGGAGGTGCCTCTGCTTGGGCACATCACCGGAATCCCATGGTACTCTCCCTCATTCCAGTGGAACTCACCGACCATGTGGAAGTGCTTTGCAAGACTTCCACCTCATTCCAGCTGAAAATGTTTTTCAAAAAACCCTCGAGCCCAAAAATGTGGGGGAGAAACAAGGATGATGTTTGTAGGCCATTGCTCAGGGGTCAGAGTGCCTGAAAGTGCCAAAAATGAACTCAGTTCAGTGTGGTTGAAAATAGAGAGATTGACAGACACAAATCTTAATCTTAGCTTTGTTAATTTGGAAGTTCTATAGGTCTTTTGGGGGCTTTAGGGCCACAAAATTGGGGAGGGGGTGTCAATGGTGCCTGCAAAAATTGAGGGGGGGGCGAGGCACAAGCATAGAAATCAAGTTCATAGAGATAATACTTCCTTGGGTATCAATTTGGCATCTTTCAAATCACAAAGCGGAACTGAACACGAACACAGCTCAGACAATCTGTCTCCACCTCCATTTTTATTTATAGTTTGATTTAGTATACTCATCTCTAATCCTGCCAATGTTTATAACGATGTTTTACTGCTGCACATTTCTTAGCTTCCTGACTAACACACACACACAATCAGTGATTCATTGTACATGTGGTAGGCACAGAGATATTACCCCACCCCTCCCCCTAAATCAGAGGCTCGTCGTGTTCCCAATCCAAAACTGCATCAGCTTGCTGGTAGATATTTAAGCATGGGAGAGATACTCAGATCCCTCTAATTCCATTATCCCCCACCCACCCCCACAAAAGTTCCGTATGAAATGCTGATAATGCACACACCACACACACAACATCCTGGTCAATAGCATCGATGCCATTGACACTGTCCATATGTCACTATTAGAGTGTGTTAGAGGTAATTAATATCACATTGCAAACCATTAGTGTGCTTGCACACCCACACACAGTGCTACCACACAACCTAAAACATTTACAGTGCACAATCACATGACCCAGTTAACCTTCTGCCAGGCTACAGATGTCAGTACAACTATGTCGGTAGTCTTTCACTGACAGCACTAGCTGGCACGACACCTGCCGTGTGTGCACGCGTGTGTCTGCGTGCGTGCTGGTAGATTCCTTTCAGTGGCTGGAACTGGAACTATGTACACGTAATGTCCCCATACAGGCAACAAGCAACACTTGCAATTTCAGTTTGCAACTCTAAATGCGCTGTACATATTTGCAGAGGTGTGAGGGTTCCTTCTCCAAGTGCACCAGCAATATATTTTCTAGCCTGTGTGTGTGTATGTGCGTGTGTGCATACTAACATAAAGGCAGGAAATATTACCCCTCTTAGACCAAGCTAACACTGCAAACATGGATGCTAGGCATTACCTTGCGTACACCTCAGCAAAGCCCACATCCATACCTCACCAAAGCCCACATCCACACCTCAGCAAAGCCCACATCCACACCTCAGCAAAGCCCACATCCACATGCGGACTGTGTCCACACAGGGTAAACACACTCACTCACCTTCAAGGACTCTTGCGTAGCCGAGAACAGACCAGCAACACCTCCAGCTGACACCTCATGAAACAACACCTTTCTGATGCCATGCGACTCTTGCACGCTCTCGGACACCATCTTGAGTCGTTCCAAGTCATAGAACTTGACGGTCTTGTCCACGCTGCCGCTGGCCATCAGCAGCTCCCTGGGATGGAACTGGACCGAGGTGACAGGCCCAGTGTGCAGCTTGAAGTCTGCTATCATCTTCCCGGCAATCAAGTTCCATACCTACATACGTCCATGTATGGTATTATATACATGCATGCGTGTATGTGTGTGTGACATGATCTGAAGTGGTCAATGGTACAAAAATGTTCCAATCAATTTTTCAGTGTTCATTAGCTTCTCCCTTCAAATTTTCATACATTTTTGCTCTGAATAGCTGTACTTTTTTTGTTGAGGTGATAACCATATTTGACAACTGACTTTCTGTCTCAGATCATATCACATATAGTGGGAGAAAGGAGGGGGGGGGGGAGAGGGGAAGAGGGGGAGGGGAGGAGGAGGAATCCTGCATCCAACACATTGCCCCATAGAGCTGTGCAGAGGGTGGCAGGGCAGCTGCTGGTTGTTTGGCATGCACCACATTGACATTTCACTCTGTCTGGCTCTTGTCTGGTCATAATCGATGATGTAAAGAGCTGTGCATTAATAATCCTGATGTGAATTTAAAGGTAGGCTTTTACCTTTTTTTTAAATATGATAAAAAACACACACTTTTATTGCTCTATTCTATACCTTGCTGCATGTAGTTGTTATGTTTCAAGTTTCAGAGTATTTCAATGCTCCATTATGAAGTTATGCACCTTTTTGTGCACGCTATTTCACATATCAAGCTATATACAAAATACCGTTTGTATCTTGAAGACGGCGCTCCTGCCAAAGGTAAGCGTATCTCCCTAACCGTTCGTGATAGACGTCTGGAAAAGGACTCTAAATGAAGCTCTCAGTAAGCTTCCAATTACCATAGTTACCACGCAGCCCTGTGCTGTCATCACATGATCTGCGCATCCTATCAGGCAACCGTCATCATTTCGATTTTTTGGTAAAATACAAAAAACAACAACACCCACTTTTCATGGCTTCTCCTGAAAATCACTGTTTCCGAATCTGGAAATATTCTCACTTGCTCATTTGTTAATGTATACAAGATTTTAATATATCATTTGAAAGCCCTTTCTCTGCTCTATAAAGTGAATGGCTAAAACATGTTTAAGTGCATCCATGGTGGAGGTATGCATATGGATATACATACCATGTTTAGAACTTCAGGTTGACCTCTCTTAAAATTCAGTTGTTGAACTTTTTAGCCATTCACTTGGCACTTCTATGATCACTCGAAGCACTTCCTAAGTGGGAAGTGGTTAGGACTATGAAACCACATCGTTGAAACCACCATCGTTGAAACCACCATCGTTGAAACCACCATCGTTGAAACCACCATCGTTGAAACCACCATCGTTGAAACCACCATCGTTGAAACCACCATCGTTGAAACCACCATCGTTGAAACTAAGTGGCCATGAGTTGCCCCTGATACTGAGGTGGGATCCATAACTTCACCTAGGTAGTAGATATGCAAAATCTGAGCATATCAAAAGAAAGCACATTCAATACACTGCATCTTGATAAAAATTCACCTGCATTGAGAAAGAAACAAAAAAGTTATGACAAGTTGTGTCGACCACCCCAGAAATGGTAAAAGCCTCCCTTAATCCGAAAACTCTCCCTCACTCTGCATCTACCCACCAAGTCTTGACCAGGTCTGGACGTAGCTGTCCCTCCAGCTCCTGCACCCACCACAGTCTTGACCAAGTCTGGACGTAGCTGTCCCTCCAGTTCCTGCAGCCTCCACAGTCTTGACCAGGTCTGGACATGTAGCTGCCCCTCCAGCCCCCACAGTCTTGACCAGGTCTGGACATGTAGCTGTCCCTCCAGCTCCTGCAGCCACCACAATCTTTACCAGGTCTGGACATGTAGCTGTCCCTCCAGCTCCTGCAGCTCCCACAATCTTTACCAGGTCTGGACCTGTCCCTCCAGCTCCTGCAGCCACCACAATCTTTACCAGGTCTGGACATGTAGCTGTCCCTCCAGCTCCTGCACCCCCCACAGTCTTGACCAGGTCTGGACATGTAGCTGTCCCTCCAGCTCCTGCACCCCCCACAGTCTTGACCAGGTCTGGACGTAGCTGTCCCTCCACCTTCCACAGTCTTGACCAGGTCTGGACATGTAGCTGCCCCTCCAGCTCCTGCAGCCCCCACAGTCTTGACCAGGTCTGGACATGTAGCTGTCCCTCCAGCTCCTGCAGCCACCACAATCTTTACCAGGTCTGGACATGTAGCTGTCCCTCCAGCTCCTGCAGCCCCCACAATCTTTACCAGGTCTGGACATGTAGCTGCCCCTACAGCTCCTGCACCCCCCACAGTCTTGACCAGGTCTGGACATGTAGCTGTCCCTCCAGCTCCTGCAGCCCCCACAATCTTTACCAGGTCTGGACATGTAGCTGTCCCTCCAGCTCCTGCAGCCCCCACAGTCTTGACCAGGTCTGGACATGTAGCTGTCCCTCCAGTTCCTGCAGCCCACACAATCTTTACCAGGTCTGGACGTAGCTGCCCCTACAGTTCCTGCAGCCCCCACAGTCTTGACCAGGTCTGGACATGTAGCTGTCCCTCCAGTTCCTGCAGCCCCCACAGTCTTGACCAGGTCTGGACATGTAGCTGTCCCTCCAGTTCCTGCAGTCCCCACAGTCTTGACCAGGTCTGGACGTAGTTCTACTCACCCGCTTCCAGTCCCATCAGAGGGTCCGTATCTGCCAGTCCCGTCTGGATGTCCATAGAGCAGTTGCTACCAATCCTATCAGAGAGTCCACAGGGCACAGTATCCTCCCAGGCCCGCATGGTTCACTGCAGGAAGACTTCTCCCTCTGGTTGGAGGATGGTGTCCTCACTTGGTTCACTGCAGGAAGACTTCTCCCTCTGGTTAGAGGGTGGTGTCCTCACATGGTTCACTGCAGGATGACTTCTCCCTCTGGTTAGAGGGTGCACATGGTTCACTGCAGGAAGACTTCTCCCTCTGGTTAGAGGGTGATGGTGTCCTCACATGGTTCACTGCAGCAAGACTTCTCCCTCTGGTTGGAGGGTGCACATGGTTCACTGCAGGAAGACTTCTCCCTCTGGTTAGAGGGTGATGGTGTCCTCACATGGTTCACTGCAGCAAGACTTCTCCCTCTGGTTAGAGGGTGCACATGGTTCACTGCAGGAAGACTTCTCCCTCTGGTTAGAGGGTGCACATGGTTCACTGCAGGAAGACTTCTCCCTCTGGTTGGAGGGTGGTGTCCTCACATGGTTCACTGCAGGAAGACTTCTCCCTCTGGTTAGAGGGTGATGGTGTCCTCACATCGCTCACTGATGAGCTTCTCTTCAGTCAAGAAGGTTCCTGGCTCGCACTCAATAAGAAGCATCACATGTCATAGCTCATCCCTGCCGCCACACTGATGTCCACAGCAACCCAGGTGTGCCATAGCTCATCCCTGCCGCCACACTGATGTCCACAGCAACCCAGGTGTGCCATACCTCATCCCTGCCGCCACACTGATGTCCACAGCAACCCAGATGTGCCATAGCTCATCCCTGCCGCCACACTGATGTCCACAGCAACACTGATGTCCACAGCAACCCAGGTGTGCCATAGCTCATCCCTGCCGCCACACTGATGTCCACAGCAACCCAGGTGTGCCATAGCTCATCCCTGCTGCCACACTGATGTCCACAGCAACCCAGGTGTGCCATAGCTCATCCCTGCCGCCACACTGATGTCCACAGCAACCCAGGTGTGCCATAGCTCATCCCTGGCCGCCACACTGATGTCCACAGCAACCCAGGTGTGCCATAGCTCATCCCTGCCGCCACACTGATGTCCACAGCAACCCAGGTGTGCCATAGCTCATCCCTGGCCGCCACACTGATGTCCACAGCAACCCAGGTGTGCCATAGCTCATCCCTGGCCGCCACACTGATGTCCACAGCAACCCAGGTGTGCCATAGCCCCCTCCCAAAGCTGGTCTAGCCTTATTGAAAGAAGATGTGAATCTCACTAGCTGTATCATGACGGCCTCCATTGCTCTTAGTCGGCTGAAAAGGTGCCAGTCACATGATTCCAACACACTGTCCCAGGTCTGGATGGAGACTGTGGCTATTGAGGTCCATCGTCAGGATGGTAAGAGTTTGAGTGGTGAGCCACAGAGTACATTTTGTCTTCCATTATAAGTGAAGATTGTGCAACCTGAAATTGCTCCTTCTAATCTGCTGGTTAGAGATACTCTTTCTGCTCAAGCACGTATGTATGTATGTATGTATGTATGTAACATAAATTTTGACCTTTTCAACTTTCTTTCCTTCTTCCTTCTAACTAGTCTATAGCCGCACATGCCCAGTAGATTGCTGTTACATTATTATAGCCATAAAACTTTACTTCGGCTTGACAAGTTGAGCAGGCAAAATACTTTTGCCATTATTATTTTGTTTGCTGATGATGCAGCTGCTTGTAGGCCTTTAATGAAGCTCTTCTGAGAGGAAAACTGCTGCGTTTACTTACCGGGAACCACTCTGAATCCTTTTTCTCTCAAGAAAGGAGGTGGTCCTAGATGAATTTCTTTGGCTTTGTTATTGAGACAGAATGACATAGTGGCTACCATCTTCTATCAATTCCTGTTGGCACTACGACTGTTGAACAAAGTTTTTTTTTATAGATAATTGAAGCCTAGTTGAGAAATCACACAGGAGAAACAAACCTCTCATAATAGCTATAGGATCACCACAAACATTATGTACTGATGATTGAGATGATGATTTAGATAACATTGCAAATGCCTGGCATAGAAGGAATAGAGGACTTGTCGTGTAATTTACTTTATGCCATTTAACTTTTAACTTCCTCAAATTTGTTCTTTCATCATATTAATAATTACAAAACCCCTAGGGGGCGGGGGGTAAATGATTCTCCTGCCCCCTGAAAGGAATCCTGAATCTGTTTCTCGAGTCAGACAGCAAAGCACAAAAATTGGTCAAGGTTGTCGGCATCACATCACATCAGTTCCATCGTGGCTACTCATTCAACTCCAGTGTTAGAGGCTGATGAAGTTCATGCCATCAAGTCGTTTCCATGTGGCTCGGGGGGGGGGGGGGGGGGGATGATGCTGAAGACAATCAGTGGTGCTTCATCTACCCTCCTATCTGCCTTTAGATTCCTTGCAACCTTGGTACTGGAGGGTAGGACACCTTTTCTTTGGAGATAGTCTGACAGCACTTGAGAAGAAAGGTGGCAGGATTAGGCCCATCGCAGTTGGATGTACCCTCAGACGCCTTATAAGCAAAGATTTCCGTGGAAGCATTTCCGTGGAAGCATTACCTAACGGGTAAACATTTCTCACTCAAGATGGATCAGAGATTGGTAGCATATGTTTGACATGAAGCAGAAACATTTCTCACTCAAGACGGATCAGAGATTGGTAGCATATGTATGTTTGACATGAAGCAGAAACATTTCTCACTCAAGACGGATCAGAGATTGGTAGCATATGTATGTTTGACATGAAGCAGAAACAGTTCTCACTCAAGATGGATCAGAGATTGGTAGCATATGTTTGACATGAAGCAGAAACATTTCTCACTCAAGACGGATCAGAGATTGGTAGCATATGTATGTTTGACATGAAGCAGAAACATTTCTCACTCAAGATGGATCAGAGATTGGTAGCATATATTTGACATGAAGCAGAAACATTTCTCACTCAAGATGGATCAGAGATTGGTAGCATATGTTTGACATGAAGCAGAGAGGAAAAATAAAAAATGATAAGATCATGCGATGGCGGGTGGAACTGTCGTACTATAGCTTCGATATTGTGTATTGGCCAGGCAGGGAGATCGTCCCGGCATTATCAGGAGGATACTGTACTGCTGCTATGAACAGTGGAAGTCTTATGGACCTCCACTTTTCCATCGTCATCAATGCCAGCACTGTGAGGCCGAGGTGAGCAGGCTTGGCCTGCACAGTCTGAGCTGCAAGAAGAGTGAGGGTCGTCACTACCGCCATTCCACAGTTAATAATGAACTCCATAGGACTATGTCATATGCTCAGGTGCCCTCCAGGTTCGAACCATTGGGTCTGAGTCGCTCAGATGGAAAGTGTCTGGATGGGGTCGCCATGGTCCCATGGAAGCATGGCAAGCCTTTGATCTGGGATCCTAACATATTGGCTCAGTCCTATCGTGCTCATCATCAGGGCCTTAGACGATGTTGCTGTGATGGCCGAGGAGAAGAAGGGAGCCTAAGTACAACTGCCTCACCAGGAACTTCCAGTTGCTATAGAGACCCTTGGTGCCATTGGCCCCAAATCCTTGGTCTTTCTAAGGGAGCTGGGACAAACTATAAAGCAGCACACTGGGGAAGAGAAGGCATTCCAATTTCTGCTCCAGCAATTATCTGTGGCTGTACAAAGACATGGGAGGAATGGGAGGCTTTGCAAGCAAGGACAGCCAACTTATTGCATAACTATAATGAACATATAATTAGTTTTGTTACATTTCTAATTATTGTTGTCGCTATTTTATTACTAATAAATAATAATATAATAATCATCGGTTTGTCAATGTAGGCCACAAACAGGGCTCAGTGCTAAGCAGAGGTTATATACATATAGTGACAATTTTGGAAATTGGCTGGTCATGCCTAAGCAATCATCAGGACTGAGATGAGAGGTGGGCTGATGGATATGTAGACGAGGTGATTATTGACAGTTTGGCAGATGGAGTGATTGACAGATGTTGGTGTTAATGGGTGTTTTGAGGAGGAACTTGTCCTGCACTTTGAGAGGAGTAGTTCCATTGTTCAAGAGTTGTTTGTCTGAGTAGATGATGTGGAGTTTCTCTGTGATGCATAAGTTCAGTGTTTTAATGTAGTTGAGTAGGATGGATGATGGGCCATTTTATGCTGTACTGCGTGAGTGTTGGTGTATCTGAGTAGACGATGTGGAGTTCCAAAATTCAGACACCAACCAGTACATCCATCATCGATAGAGCACCATCCTACTCAACCATAGCAAAACGCTATCCACTTTTCCACCCCTATCTCTCAGCTCCTCTGTCCCTGATGGTTGCTTACGCATGAAACTATAGTAGGGCCAGCCAATTCCAAAACTGTCACTAATAATTTCATGAGTGCTTAGTATACCACATGTGCCTAATAGAACCAACAGTGGGATATTGTAAACTCCATTGTTAAGCCTCTCACTGTAATAAGTGCATAACAAGCTGTTAAGTGCCCTTGTCATTGGCAATACAAACTGCCTTTGATTGACATCCATATGCTATCTTGCTGTGAAGCACTGGCCTCACTGTCCCATATGCTATCTTGCTGTGAAGCACTGGCCTCTCTGTCCCACATGCTATCTTGCTTTGAAGCACTGGCCTCACTGTCATTGTGCATGTCTATCATCTTCTGTCAGGCAACATTTTCCATAGAACATTGAGGCAAGAATTACTATTATGACCATGCTCATTATCTGTAGGAACTGTCCTTAGTTTCCCGACGAGCTTCTTGATGCTCATATGCAGGGCACTTCTAGTCCATGGCCCAGTCTTCTTGCTGCTCATATGCAGGACACTTCTATCCCATGGGCCAGTCTTCTTGCTGCTCATATGCAGGGCACTTCTAGCCCAGGGCCCAGTCTTCTTGCTGCTCATATGCAGGGCACTTCTAGCCCATGACCCAGTCTTCTTGCTGCTCATATGCAGGGCACTTCTAGCCCATGGCCCAGTCTTCTTGCTGCTCATATGCAGGACACTTCTAGCCCATGGCCCAGTCTTCTTGCTGCTCATATGCAGGACACTTCTAGCCCATGGCCCAGTCTTCTTGCTGCTCATATGCAGGACACTTCTAGCCCATGGCCCAGTCTTCTTGCTGCTCATATGCAGGACACTTCTAGCCCATGGCCCAGTCTTCTTGCTGCTCATATGCAGGACACTTCTAGCCCATGGCCCAGTCTTCTTGCTCAGGACACTTCTAGCCCATGGCCCAGTCTTCTTGCTGCTCATATGCAGGGCACTTCTAGCCCATGGGCCAGTCTTCTAGCAGCTGTCACTTAACAGGTATCTCCTCCTCCTCCTCCATAGCCAATGAAGTTCCAAAACACTTTGCAATAAACAACCACTAGCTCATTCTTAGTCAGGCTGGAGAGACTAGCTCCTTCTTAGTCAGGCTGGAGAGACTAGCTCCTTCTTAGTCAGGCTGGACACTAGCTCCTTCTTAGTCAGGCTGGAGACACTAGCTCCTTCTTAGTCAGGCTGGAGACACTAGCTCCTTCTTAGTCAGGCTGGAGACACTAGCTCCTTCTTAGTCAGGCTGGAGACACTAGCTCCTTCTTAGTCAGGCTGGAGACACCACTAACTCCTTATTAGTCAGGCTGGAGAGACTAGCTCCTTCTTAGTCAGGCTGGAGAGACTACTAGCTCCTTCTTAGTCAGGCTGGAGAGACTAGCTCCTTCTTAGTCAGGCTGGAGAGACTACTAGCTCCTTCTTAGTCAGGATGGAGAGACTAGCTCCTTCTTAGTCAGGCTGGAGAGACTACTAGCTCCTTCTTAGTCAGGCTGGAGAGACTACTAGCTCCTTCTTAGTCAGGCTGGAGAGACTAGCTCCTTCTTAGTCAGGCTGGAGAGACTAGCTCCTTCTTAGTCAGGCTGGAGAGGCTAGCTCCTTCTTAGTCAGGCTGGAGAGACTAGCTCCTTCTTAGTCAGGCTGGAGAGACTAGCTCCTTCTTAGTCAGGCTGGAGAGACTAGCTCCTTCTTAGTCAGGCTGGAGAGACTAGCTCCTTCTTAGTCAGGCTGGAGAGACTACTCCTTCTTAGTCAGGCTGGAGAGCTCCTTCTTAGTCAGGCTGGAGAGGCTAGCTCCTTCTTAGTCAGGCTGGAGAGACTAGCTCCTTCTTAGTCAGGCTGGAGAGACTAGCTCCTTCTTAGTCAGGCTGGAGAGACTAGCTCCTTCTTAGTCAGGCTGGAGAGGCTAGCTCCTTCTTAGTCAGGCTGGAGAGACTAGCTCCTTCTTAGTCATGCTGGAGAGACTAGCTCCTTCTTAGTCAGGCTGGAGAGACTAGCTCCTTCTTAGTCAGGCTGGAGAGACTAGCTCCTTCTTAGTCAGGCTGGAGAGGCTAGCTCCTTCTTAGTCAGGCTGGAGAGACTAGCTCCTTCTTAGTCAGGCTGGAGAGACTAGCTCCTTCTTAGTCAGGCTGGAGAGACTAGCTCCTTCTTAGTCAGGCTGGAGAGACTAGCTCCTTCTTAGTCAGGCTGGAGAGACTACTCCTTCTTAGTCAGGCTGGAGAGCTCCTTCTTAGTCAGGCTGGAGAGGCTAGCTCCTTCTTAGTCAGGCTGGAGAGACTAGCTCCTTCTTAGTCAGGCTGGAGAGACTAGCTCCTTCTTAGTCAGGCTGGAGAGACTAGCTCCTTCTTAGTCAGGCTGGAGAGGCTAGCTCCTTCTTAGTCAGGCTGGAGAGACTAGCTCCTTCTTAGTCATGCTGGAGAGACTAGCTCCTTCTTAGTCAGGCTGGAGAGACTAGCTCCTTCTTAGTCAGGCTGGAGAGGCTAGCTCCTTCTTAGTCAGGCTGGAGAGGCTAGCTCCTTCTTAGTCAGGCTGGAGAGACTAGCTCCTTCTTAGTCAGGCTGGAGAGACTAGCTCCTTCTTAGTCAGGCTGGAGAGACTAGCTCCTTCTTAGTCAGGCTGGAGAGGCTAGCTCCTTCTTAGTCAGGCTGGAGAGACTAGCTCCTTCTTAGTCATGCTGGAGAGACTAGCTCCTTCTTAGTCAGGCTGGAGAGACTAGCTCCTTCTTAGTCAGGCTGGAGAGACTACTCCTTCTTAGTCAGGCTGGAGACACTGTCTCCTTAGAGTGGCTGGAGAGAGTAGCTCTTCCTTGGCCCGGGTTGCACGACTAGCTCCTTCTTAGTCAGGCTGGAGACACTGTCTCCTTAGAGTGGCTGGAGAGAGTAGCTCTTCCTTGGCCCGGGTTGCACGACTAGCTCCTTCTTAGTCAGGCTGGAGACACTGTCTCCTTAGAGTGGCTGGAGAGAGTAGCTCTTCCTTGGCCCGGGTTGCACGACTAGCTCCTTCTTAGTCAGGCTGGAGACACTGTCTCCTTAGAGTGGCTGGAGAGAGTAGCTCTTCCTTGGCCCGGGTTGCACGACTAGCTCCTTCTTAGTCAGGCTGGAGACACTGTCTCCTTAGAGTGGCTGGAGAGAGTAGCTCTTCCTTGGCCCGGGTTGCACGACTAGCTCCTTCTTAGTCAGGCTGGAGACACTGTCTCCTTAGAGTGGCTGGAGAGAGTAGCTCTTCCTTGGTCCGGGTTGAATGACTAGCTCCTTCTGCTCCCAGTCCGGTCTAAAATAAAATTATGCCTAGTGTTTGTTTAGAAGAATCAATGGTGTGCGTTATCCAAGGAACATTATTTAGTAGTTTATTCACAGTTAAGGTTCTCCTGCAGGTTAGAGTGGGAGTGCTCATAAGGAAATATACTACAGTGCACACATAACATAAGTATGTGCTCTCTCTTGACATCTCTCCTTCGATCAGCCTGTATATGCTCAGCTTTCCTGCTCACATGCCACCATTGTCTACTCCTTGTCTCAACATTGCTGACACCGTTCAGGACCCTCTTGCTCTATCCAGCACATTCACTGTCCACACAAGTTGTTGGCTTTCTCAGGACCTCCACCTCTCACCGTGTTATCTCTGTTCAAGGTTTCCTGCTCGCTATTGCTTTCCCTGCACAAGTATACAATGGAGCTGTTCTCTTTCACTCGGCCTCTGCTCCAACTAGTCCAGGATCACTCAGCAATCTGTTGCCAACATTTGTTCTGTAGTTTGGCTGTTCTGTGAAGAAACATCACAAGTTATGCTGATTTCTCGAGCTCTGAGCTTCCCAGCTAGTCTGGACAGCAAACTGGAGTGTGTGTAGCAACTCTTTATGCGTTGAAGGCAAGAGGCTCTGATTGTCCTGCTCTTGTACAGTACAAGTGCATGTGTGATCAATGACGTGTAAATCAATATGCATGTACATGTAACAACCTTGATGCTGATAACCTACACTACATGCACCTCGACACATACATGCACCTTGACACTGCACATGTGCCTCAATACTGTACATGTACCTCGGCACTGTACATGTACCTCAGCACTGTACATGTACCTCAGCACTGTACATGTACCTCAACACTGTACATGTACCTCAATACTGTACATGTACCTCGACACTGTACATGTACCTCAACACTGTACATGTACCTCGGCACTGTACATGTACCTCGGCACTGTACATGTACCTCGACACATACATGTACATGCATCTCAGCACTGTACATGTACCTCGGCACTGTACATGTACGTCAACACTGTACATGTACCTCAGAACTGTACATGCACCTCAGCACTGTACATGTACCTCGGCACTGTACATGTACCTCAACACTGCACATGCACCTTGACACTGTACCTCAGCAATGTACATCGACACTGTACATGTACCTCAACACTGTACATGTACCTCGGCACTGTACATGTACCTCAACACTGTACACGTACCTCAACACTGTACATGTACCTCGGCACTGTACATGTACCTCAACACTGTACATGTACCTCAACACTGTACATGTACCTCAACACTGTACATGTACCTCGACACATACATGCATCTCAGCACTGTACATGTACCTCGGCACTGTACATGTACCTCAACACTGTACATGTACCTCGGCACTGTACATGTACCTCGGCACTGTACATGTACCTCGGCACTGTACATGTACCTCGGCACTGTACATGTACCTCAACACTGTACATGTACCTCGGAACTGTACATGTACCTCGACACATACATGCACCTCAACACTGTACATGTACCTCGGCAGTGTACATGTATATACCTCGACACTATCTAATTTTTATATGAGCCGTCTTAAAAAAGTGGGTCAAACCAGCTATAACAGTATCAGTATGAGGAGTACTGCAGCACTACCCGATCTTTAAATGCTTGTATTACAGTATATATATGTACCTAATACCATAATGGACATCCATGGCACTGAACCTTTTTGGGGGGGGGGGGGGGGGGGGGTCGGCGCTCACTATGTGCCATGGGGTTTGGATGGAACTGGTGCTTCTAAGTGATGCAACCTACATTCTCATTCCCATGATCATCTGCAACGAGAGTAACAAGTTAGAGCTAGCTCTGAGCGAGAATTTGCTGGTTGTTTCAAAGTCCAGCTGCTACCTCTGCAATGACTGTTGTCAACCTTGACCCCCCAGCTAAGCTTCCAACTCCTTGACCTCGGCTCCATCCAGGTCTGCAAGGGATTAATCATAATCGCTATCCTTCTCGTCACTTTGTGTACGACTGAGAGCTTGCTACATGTAACCCTTCCCAGTCTATGATCAGTGTGGACTGGGAGCTTGCTACATGTAACCTGCCTAGTCCATGATCAGTGGACTGGGAGCTTGCTACATGTAACCTGCCTAGCCTATGATCAGTGGACTGGGAGCTTGCTACATGTAACCTGCCTAGTCCATGATCAGTGGACTGGGAGCTTGCTACATGTAACCTGCCTAGGACTGGGAGCTTGCTACATGTAACCTGCCTAGTCCATGATCAGTGGACTGGGAGCTTGCTACATGTAACCTGCCTAGTCCATGATCAGTGGACTGGGCGCTTGCTACATGTAACCTGCCTAGTCCATGATCAGTGGACTGGGAGCTTGCTACATGTAACCTGCCTAGCCTATGATCAGTGGAATGGGCGCTTGCTACATGTAACCTGCCTAGTCCATGATCAGTGGACTGGGAGCTTGCTACATGTAACCTGCCTAGTCCATGATCAGTGGACTGGGAGCTTGCTACATGTAACCTGCCTAGTCCATGATCAGTGGACTGGGAGCTTGCTACATGTAACCTGCCTAGTCCATGATCAGTGGACTGGGAGCTTGCTACATGTAACCTGCCTAGTCCATGATCAGTGGACTGGGAGCTTGCTACATGTAACCTGCCTAGTCCATGATCAGTGGACTGGGAGCTTGCTACATGTAACCTGCCTAGTCCATGATCAGTGGACTGGGAGCTTGCTACATGTAACCTGCCTAGTCCATGATCAGTGGACTGGGAGCTTGCTACATGTAACCTGCCTAGTCCATGATCAGTGGACTGGGAGCTTGCTACATGTAACCTGCCTAGTCCATGATCAGTGGACTGGGAGCTTGCTACATGTAACCTGCCTAGTCCATGATCAGTGGACTGGGAGCTTGCTACATGTAACCTGCCTAGTCCATGATCAGTGGACTGGGAGCTTGCTACATGTAACCTGCCTAGTCCATGATCAGTGGACTGGGAGCTTGCTACATGTAACCTGCCCAGTCTATCATCAGTGGAGGTGAAGGACTCAAGGCACACTGGAAGTGTTTAGGTCTGCTGGTTCACTACCTTAGTGAAGGATTCAAGGCACACTGGAAGTGTTTAGTTTACTACTTTAGTGAAGGACTCAAGGCACACTGGAAGTGTTTAGGTCTGCTGGTTCACTACCTTAGTGAAGGATTCAAGGCATGCTGGAAGTGTTTAGGTCTGCTGGTTTACTACCTTAGTGAAGGATTCAAGGCACACTGGAAGTGTTTAGATCTGCTGGTTCACTACCTTAGTGAAGGATTCAAGGCATGCTGGAAGTGTTTAGGTCTGCTGGTTTACTACCTTAGTGAAGGACTCAAGGCATGCTGGAAGTGTTTAGGTCTGCTGGTTTACTACCTTAGTGAAGGATTCAAGGCACACTGGAAGTGTTTAGGTCTGCTGGTTCACTACCTTAGTGAAGGACTCAAGGCATGCTGGAAGTGTTTAGGTCTGCTGGTTTACTACCTTAGTGAAGGATTCAAGGCACACTGGAAGTGTTTAGTTTACTACCTTAGTGAAGGACTCAAGGCATGCTGGAAGTGTTTAGGTCTGCTGGTTTACTACCTTAGTGAAGGATTCAAGGCACACTGGAAGTGTTTAGTTTACTACTTTAGTGAAGGATTCAAGGCATGCTGGAAGTGTTTAGGTGTGCTGGTTTACTACCTTAGTGAAGGATTCAAGGCATGCTGGAAGTGTTTAGGTCTGCTGGTTCACTACCTTAGTGAAGGATTCAAGGCATGCTGGAAGTGTTTAGATCTGCTGGTTCACTACCTTAGTGAAGGATTCAAGGCACACTGGAAGTGTTTAGATCTGCTGGTTCACTACCTTAGTGAAGGATTCAAGGCATGCTGGAAGTGTTTAGGTCTGCTGGTTCACTACCTTAGTGAAGGATTCAAGGCACGCTGGAAGTGTTTAGGTCTGCTGGTTTACTACCTTAGTGAAGGATTCAAGGCACGCTGGAAGTGTTTAGGTCTGCTGGTTTACTACCTAAAGGCCTGTCCACACTGCACACTGAATGCGCGTTAGATCTCAACGAATGCGCGTTCGTTGCGTCCACACTGAATGCGAATTAGATTTCTTGGACCTAACGCGCATTAGGTCCAGTCCACCTCGATAGGTGGTTTGAGTCGAGCCAGAGCAACAAATCCAAGCGTAAAATTAATTAGGGGCTAGGGGTGGGCTCTTTGTAGGCATGTGACTTTATCGTTATTCATGAAGCCAGAGGGGGCAGGGGATGCATGTGCCACACTTGGTAATTGTGGTTGAATGAACATGCAATGAAACAAATGAAAAAAATCACTTTACAGAAATGTTCCCACCACACGACATACAGTATGATGATGCACATGGTGCATGTGGGTGTGGTCTGACCTTCACCGTGGAATCACTGCTTGCCGACACAACCCACTGGCCGTCGGGACTGAACCTGATGTCCTTGACAGCTTCAGTGTGGCCTTTGTAAGTGAAGAGGCAGCCTTTCCTCCTGGCATCCCACACCTGGGAGAGAGAGAGAGACACTCAGCTCACACTGGTGAACTCCGCAGCTTGTACAACATGCTACAAACACACACATGGCCACCACTGGCACGAGGTTTGCTCGGCAGAGTCATCTGGCTTCCCCTCGCTAAGAGGTTAGGACGCTGGCAAGCTGTCGTGACAACTGCTGGCTGTCTTTGCACACACTCCCATGAACCACATACACTTGAAGTAGGCGGAGTTTCTAAACTGCTTATAATAGGAGTGAGTTAGCTAGACTAATCTGGCTGGGTGGATTATGAGCACTAATTAGCCATTACGACAGGGGGCAGTGGATCGCCATCAAAACTTGCAATGGACTTTCAGCAGACACATACGTAGGATGACAAAGGAAGCTTCGTGGGCACGTACCAATCCCTAGCCCCACCTTAGCCCCATTTACCCCGCTCTGCGGAGCACAACATCGCTGGAACTGTACGTACACGTGTATGGCACACACAACAAGCACATCGGTCTGGACATCCTTTTGTAATCCATGCTTGGTAAGACGTGAAGTCATTATACATGATTTATTTTATAATTTGTTGGTGTGTGTGATTGGTATGTGTGCAAGTGTGTGTGTGTATAGTGTGCGTGTGTGTGTGTGTGCACACACCGTACCTTCAAGTTGGTATCCATGGAGCCCGAGGCCAGGATGTCACCGTAGAGGTGGAAGTCCAGGCTTGTGATGGCTGCTTTGTGGCCGCTGATGGTGCGAATATCTGCAAGCATGCAATATAATCATCATGGAGCAACAGTGCACACACACACACACACACACACACACACATGAATGGTCATGGTTTCCCTCTCTCTCGGGAGGATCTGGCTCGTCCCCTCTTGGAAATGACTACTAGGGCGTGACTGAATGTAGAATAAGCATATTTACAACGTATCTGCACCCACACAATCCCCTCGTAGTCCCTATGGGGACCACTGCCTGAGTCAGGCAGCTCATCAACTGCAGATCACTGGTGTCAACCAGCAACTAATCTGTGAGCAGAGTCATCCACTACAAGATCTCCTCTGCCCGCCTTGGAATATCTTCCTGACTAATTGCCGGACGGACAATACAGTCTATACATGCATGCATAGCTAATGGCTGAGACCACATCTAGATATGAGCAATGCTGTGTGTGGGGGGGAGGGGGAATATCATTTGGTTTTGCATCCATGACCCCTATACACTCTCACCACACCTGTACTTATACACATGTGCCGCTCTCACAGTTACAGTACCAAGGTAACCAACCTCATGCACACTTAACCATCCATCCACCGACTAAACACACCTGTGCCCACTCACGCACTCATACACACACTCACTCAATCGTACATACACCCACTCATACACACACACTCACTCAATCACACACACCCACTCATTCAATCACACATACCCACTCATACACACGCACTCACTCATTCACTCATCACTCAATCACACATACACCCACCCACTCATACACACGCACTCTCAATCGTACACACACACACACACTCAATCACACATACACCCACTCACTCAATTGCACATCCACCCACTCACTCACCCATTCACACCCACTCAAACACACACACTCATTCACCCACTCATACATACACACTCACACACTACACGCTCTCACTCATTGAAATGGATGGTACATAATGACTCTCCCAATGATCAACGGAAGTGTTGTTTCTCGATGCCTTCACAGGAATAATTTACAACTTGAGGTTGCATGGCACGAGGAAGGGCTGACTCACGCACGCTCTAGTCCCGCAGTGACGTACAACAAATGTTCCCACAACTAAGCCACAAGGAGAAATAACGTCATATCAACGGATATATTTTCAATTTGAACTTTTTAAAACTGTAAACATCGGATAAAAAACAACAACCTTCACGTGCCCAGTCGACTGCTTTAGCGATATAAAGTTGTTATAATCTACCTCTAGTTTGATGGCACGCAAGAGAACAAAGTGAAGAAAAATAAATTAAAATAACTGAGGATTCAACTGCCGTCATAAACGGTCCCTTCCTGGCCCTTAATGATGTTTCTGGAATCACTTCTTCAGAGGAGAACTGCACAGCTTACCTGGAATCACTCTTAATCTCTTTGCCACTGAGAAAGGAGGTGCTCCTGGATGGATTTCTTTGCTTCAAGTATCATTGCAGACAGAGCAACCTGGTGACAGGTGATGCATAGCTTTTGTTTTCTCCGCTCAATGGAGCTATACCCACACACAGTACCAACCTGCAGCTTATTGTATCCACGTTCCAATATGAGCAAGTCAGCAGTTGATTGGTACCGACCCATGGTTCATAGTGGGGAGGGAGGAGTGGCCTGGTCTACATGCCTTACCTATTCCCACACTTTTGAAAGAGCCCAGCATGAGATTTCTTCAAAATTATTTTACTAGTCGAGCTCTGAGACGCATCTTTGGTGTAGGCTATAGGGGGAGGTCATACCCTTTATAAGGAAGCTTTGCCTACCTACTCAGGTAAGTCCACATAACACACACTCCCTTCTCGCTCTCTTTCACATACACTCCTTTTCTCATGCACTTACTCACATACACACACCACAAACGCACACATTCTCCAGGCAGATTTATGTCCAACAAAGCCGAGAGTGGTCCATGTCGCTCCGCTCTGGAGCTGCGACAAACATGCCACACAACTCCCGGGAATCAATGACGAGGAGTAGAAGTGACAAACATGCCACACAACTCCCGGGAATCAATTAGAAGTGACAAACATGCCACACAACTCCCGGGAATCAATGACGAGGAGTAGGAGTGACAAACATGCCACACAACTCCCGGGAATCAATGACGAGGAGTAGACGTGACAAACACGCCACACAACTCCCGGGAATCAATGACGAGGAGTGGAAGTGACAAACACGCCACACAACTCCCGGGAATCAATGACGAGGAGTAGACGTGACAAACATGCCACACAACTCCCGGGAATCAATGACGAGGAGTAGGAGTGACAAACATGCCACACAACTCCCGGGAATCAATTAGAAGTGACAAACATGCCACACAACTCCCGGGAATCAATGACGAGGAGTAGGAGTGACAAACATGCCACACAACTCCCGGGAATCAATGACGAGGAGTAGACGTGACAAACACGCCACACAACTCCCGGGAATCAATGACGAGGAGTAGACGTGACAAACATGCCACACAACTCCCGGGAATCAATGACGAGGAGTAGGAGTGACAAACATGCCACACAACTCCCGGGAATCAATGACGAGGAGTAGGAGTGACAAACATGCCACACAACTCCCGGGAATCAATGACGAGGAGTAGGAGTGACAAACATGCCACACAACTCCCGGGAATCAACGACGAGGAGTGGAAGTGACAAACATGCCACACAACTCCCGGGAATCAATTAGAAGTGACAAACATGCCACACAACTCCCGGGAATCAATGACGAGGAGTAGGAGTGACAAACATGCCACACAACTCCCGGGAATCAATGACGAGGAGTAGGAGTGACAAACATGCCACACAACTCCCGGGAATCAATGACGAGGAGTAGGAGTGACAAACATGCCACACAACTCCCGGGAATCAATGACGAGGAGTAGAAGTGACAAACATGCCACACAACTCCCGGGAATCAATGACGAGGAGTAGGAGTGACAAACATGCCACACAACTCCCGGGAATCAATGACGAGGAGGAGAAGTGACAACATGCCACACAACTCCCGGGAATCAATTAGAAGTGACAAACATGCCACACAACTCCCGGGAATCAATGACGAGGAGTGGAAGTGACAAACATGCCACACAACTCCCGGGAATCAATGACGAGGAGTGGAAGTGACAAACATGCCACACAACTCCCGGGAATCAATGACGAGGGGTAGAAGTAACAAACATGCCACACAACTCCCGGGAATCAATTAGAAGTGACAAACACGCCACACAACTCCCGGGAATCAATGACGAGGAGTAGAAACATACCGTAAACTCTGGTTGTTAAGCTTCTCGATGTCTAGCAGACACAAAGTTGTTAAGCGCCTGTTTCCTTGTCGTTACAATCTTTGCTAGGCATGATCACGATTATTTCTCCTGAGAAACGCTGAATCGAAGCCGTTGAAGAGAAGTATTGATTATGTGCATGCATATTAGCCACACCTCCTAGGCAATTTATTGCAACAATGGTACGAGCACATCTATGAATTGTCTATAGTTGTTCGTAATCCCAACGAGCTCCTTGCTGCTTATTTGCAGGAGACTCCTAGCCCTTTTCCCAGCCTTCTAGTATTGCAGGTCACTCCTCAATGGCCTATGAAGTTCCAAAACACTTTCGGACATATTACCGAGCGATTATACTTCTGGCTTGTGAAGGATGCCAATAGCGAGCGTGTCGCAAGAATTGTTTGCTAGAAGGAGCCTTTCGCCATATACATACATACAGGGTGTCTAAATAGCGTTTCTTAGGGAAAAAGTCAAACTCTTGAATGACACTGCTAGTTCCTTCTAGTTCGCTTGGAGAGACTTGCTCCTGCGGAACCTGCCTGGAGAGACTTGCTCCTACGGAACCTGCCTGGAGAGACTTGCTCCTACGGAACCTGCCTGGAGAGACTTGCTCCTACGGAACCTGCCTGGAGAGACTTGCTCCTATGGAACCTGCCTGGAGAGACTTGCTCCTACGGAACCTGCCTGGAGAGACTTGCTCCTGCGGAACCTGCCTGGAGAGACTTGCTCCTGCGGAACCTGCCTGGAGAGACTTGCTCCTACGGAACCTGCCTGGAGAGACTTGCTCCTGCGGAACCTGCCTGGAGAGACTTGCTCCTACGGAACCTGCCTGGAGAGACTTGCTCCTGCGGAACCTGCCTGGAGAGACTTGCTCCTATGGAACCTGCCTGGAGAGACTTGCTCCTACAGAACCTGCCTGGAGAGACTTGCTCCTGCGGAACCTGCCTGGAGAGACTTGCTCCTACGGAACCTGCCTGGAGAGACTTGCTCCTGCGGAACCTGCCTGGAGAGACTTGCTCCTATGGAACCTGCCTGGAGAGACTTGCTCCTACAGAACCTGCCTGGAGAGACTTGCTACGGAACCTGCCTGGAGAGACTTGCTCCAACGGAACCTGCCTGGAGAGACTTGCTCCTACGGAACCTGCCTGGAGAGACTTGCTCCCACGGAACCTGCCTGGAGAGACTTGCTCCTGCGGAACCTGCCTGGAGAGACTTGCTCCTGCGGAACCTGCCTGGAGAGACTTGCTCCTACGGAACCTGCCTGGAGAGACTTGCTCCTGCGGAACCTGCCTGGAGAGACTTGCTCCTACGGAACCTGCCTGGAGAGACTTGCTCCTGCGGAACCTGCCTGGAGAGACTTGCTCCTATGGAACCTGCCTGGAGAGACTTGCTCCTACAGAACCTGCCTGGAGAGACTTGCTCCTGCGGAACCTGCCTGGAGAGACTTGCTCCTACGGAACCTGCCTGGAGAGACTTGCTCCTGCGGAACCTGCCTGGAGAGACTTGCTCCTATGGAACCTGCCTGGAGAGACTTGCTCCTACAGAACCTGCCTGGAGAGACTTGCTACGGAACCTGCCTGGAGAGACTTGCTCCAACGGAACCTGCCTGGAGAGACTTGCTCCTACGGAACCTGCCTGGAGAGACTTGCTCCCACGGAACCTGCCTGGAGAGACTTGCTCCTACGGAACCTGCCTGGAGAGACTTGCTCCTGCGGAACCTGCCTGGAGAGACTTGCTCCTACGGAACCTGCCTGGAGAGACTTGCTCCTACGGAACCTGACTTGCTCCTACGGAACCTGCCTGGAGAGACTTGCTCCTACGGAACCTGCCTGGAGAGACTTGCTCCTACGGAACCTGCCTGGGTCTTTCTTAGTTCGAGAAATTAGTTCCTTCTTCAACTAGCTCGCAAGATTAGGTTCTGTCCTCCGTCTAAAAAGATGCAAAATAATTTTGGGTGAATGTGCGTTGTTTAGAAATAGTGTTTAGCAAAGCAGTTAAGTACCTGTTTTCTTGCAGGTTGGGGTTAGAAGCAGGCGCTAAGCAACCAGAGTTTACAGTATATCGACAAGAACAACAATTCTCAACAAACTCCATTAACATATCGAAACACAATGACCTTCTCAATAACCAACTTTGAAATTTACTCTCACGACGCTTTGACTAGATGCTCTAGCCTTCATCAGGAATAATGACTAGGTGCTCTAGCCTTCATCAGGAATGATGACTAGATGCTCTAGCCTTCATCAGGAATAATGACTAGATGCTCTAGCCTTCATCAGGAATAATGACTAGATGCTCTAGCCTTCATCAGGAATAATGACTAGATGCTCTAGCCTTCATCAGGAATAATGACTAGATGCTCTAGCCTTCATCAGGAATAATGACTAGATGCTCTAGCCTTCATCAGGAATAATGACTAGATGCTCTAGCCTTCATCAGGAATAATGACTAGATGCTCTAGCCTTCATCAGGAATAATGACTAGATGCTCTAGCCTTCATCAGGAATAATGACTAGATGCTCTAGCCTTCATCAGGAATAATGACTAGATGCTCTAGCCTTCATCAGGAATAATGACTAGATGCTCTAGCCTTCATCAGGAATAATGACTAGATGCTCTAGCCTTCATCAGGAATAATGACTAGGTGCTCTAGCCTTCGTCAGGAATGATGACTAGATGCTCTAGCCTTCATCAGGAATAATGACTAGATGCTCTAGCCTTCATCAGGAATAATGACTAGATGCTCTAGCCTTCATCAGGAATAATGACTAGATGCTCTAGCCTTCATCAGGAATAATGGATGCTAGAGCATCTAGTTGAAACATCGAGAGAGTAAATGTCAAAGAAGGTCATTGTAAGAACATGTTTCGTTTCAACTACACACATCGAGTTGACCAGTTCCAAGGAAAGAAATAAGGGGAAAGATAAGCAAGACTGTATCCAGTAGGGGACAACTAGATAGATGACCCTTTACCACTTACTATGGGACAACTAGATAGATGACCCTTTACCACTTACTAGTGGCCTTCTCTAAAGTAGGAGCGTCTGTCTTCCTGTATGTATGTCCACTATGCATGGCCGAAAGAAAGATCGGATCCTGACAAAACTTCATATACAGAACTTGATGAATGCCTGGATGGTTTAGTTTGTCCAGATTCAGACTGGAAGTCACCATCCAACAGCATGGCACTTGACGTTGACAGGGCAGACGGCCATTTTGTTTAGGAAATAGCATTTTTTAAACATTTGTGGCGATAGCTTACAAATAGTGCAACATGGCAACATTAGCAACAAACTGCGCTAGCCACGTTGACCTCACCTAATGTAACATGGCAACAAACTGCGCTAGCTGCGTTGACTTCACCTAATGCAACATGGCAACATTAGCTACAAACTGCGCTAGCTGCGTTGACGTCACCTAATGCAACATGGCAACATTAGCTACAAACTGCACTAGCTGCGTTGACTTCACCTAATGTAACATGGCAACAAACTGCGCTAGCTGCGTTGACTTCACCTAATGCAACATGGCAACATTAGCTACAAACTGCGCTAGCTGCGTTGACTTCACCTAATGCAACATGGCAACATTAGCTACAAACTGCGCTAGCTGTGTTGACTTCACCTAATGCAACATTAGCAACAAACTGCGCTAACTGCATTGACCTCGCCTAATGCAACATTAGCGCTAGCTGCATTGACCTTGCCTAATGCAACATTAGCAACAAACTGCGCTAGCTGCGTTGACCTCACCTAATGCTTGATACCTCAGTGCTGAAATGCGTGATTTACAGAGGGCAACTACATATTCTTGCACAGCTAGCCATAAAAGGGGTCAACACTCGGGGATCAATACTCGGGGGTCAACACTCAGGGGGGTCAACACTCGGGGGGAGGGACCATGCCCCTCATTCCCATTTAGTGCCCCTCTGCTATTATATGTTGCAGCATAGCTGGATTGTTTTTGGTGACAATGTTTCAATCAAAATGCTTCCATCTTCAATACTTACAAGTATTTCAGTTGAAATGTTGGGACTAAATAACAAAGCAAGCTGAGAAACCTTCAAGTATTTTATGTCGGCTGAAAGTAACCAGGGTTGTATACAGAAATTTTGCCAAGGGGGGGCGAACTTGAGATATGGAAAAATAAGGGGGGGCGGAGAGCCTGGATGGTGCGGAAAGGGGATGTGCACCCTGGGCTTCCGCGTGGAGTACGAAAGTGTTTTACCACACAGGTATTTTTGCAGTACTAACTGTATATATAGCTGCTACTTATGATGGCATGCACTTTTTCTAAAATCTTTAGTACAACATTCCATCTTAAATATTTGCTGAAGTTGCATGCTACGGCAATCAGCATATATAGATTAGATATAGTCACTTGTCACTCGTATAATGGAGGTGGGCTTTTGTGAAATCGAATTATGTTGCATTCCATGCATTTTCTTACAAAATCATGGACAACAGGTTTCATACACAATTTTTCTCTAGTTCTCTAGGGGGGGGGGGGGGTGGAAATGGTTGGTCACTTGGTGCCCTAATTTTTGTTAATATTTTCTTAACATGTTCATAAGTCGTAAAAGGGGGGTCTGGGGGGAAGATCCCCCCATATTTTTTTTTGCTTTTACAATGTCTGAGGATAGCTATTTTGACTGACTACCAATGGCATTATGCTATACCGAACTATGGCTAGACTGTATATATTTCTCATGATATTGTAGCTGCTTGGAAAAAGGAGAGCATGTGTCATGACACGATGACATCACACACCACCACGTGCTCTCCTTTGTAGGTTTGTCACTTCTTTTGTTTCTCCTTCTTTCCCACTCCCTCTCTCTCAGTATTTTTAACTCAGTCCATTATGTCATGGTCTTCAAGTCTAATCTTAGACATGATGTCATCACACGCCACCACGTGTTCTCCTTTGTAGGTTTGTCACTTCTTCAGTTCCCTCCTTCTTTCCCACTCTCTCTCAGTACTTTTAACTCAGTCCATTATGTCATGGTCTTAAAGTCTCAAAAGAAACCTTACTAGCTGATTTCTCTTCATATTAATATGGATATTCGCTCATACTTTGCAAGTACTTCTCAAGCCTCTTCTCATGCTAATAGCAGCGATAGCGAAGATAGCAGAACAGATAGCTCTGAGCATGTCGAGGCATCTAGTCCTAGCCTTAGTCCTCCACCTTCAAAGAAAAGCAAGCAAAACAAACACCGCTCTTCTGTATCCACGAAGAGAAAATACTCTAAGAGCTGGGAGAAAGATTTCAGTTGGCTCTATTATGACGAGGATAGCGATGGTGCCTTTTGCAAGGTTTGCAAGCAATCTGGTCTGCAGCGTACTGGAGGAGTGTGGGTCACACAACCTTGCAGAAATTGGAAGAAAGCTGTTGAAAAAATGAAAGCTCATGCGAGAAGTGACTTCCATATCCATGCAACTCAAGCTCTTTTTGCAGCTAAAGGAGCAGCCAAAGGTGGAACAGTTGTACAGCAACTCCAGAATGTTTTAGCTCGCAAAAGAGCTCAGAACAGAGCTGCAGTGAAGTGCCTGATCCTACTCACTCATTTTCTTACGAAAGAACAAGTTGCACATTCGACAAAATTTGAGAAGCTGGTTGACGTGGTGGTTCGATGTGGCAGCCAACATTTGAAGCAATTCTTAGAAACTGCACCAAGAAATGCTGTGTACACATCAAGAGTGGCTGTGGTTGAATTCATCGAATCATTGGGGACATGGGTGGAGGAGTCGATTCTGAAGCGACTTCAAAAGGCACCTATGTACAGCCTCATGGCAGATGAGTGCACAGATGTCACCAACGTAGAAGAATTGTCTGTGTTTTGCCGCTGGGAGGAAGATGGTGTACCAGTAGAGTGCTTTCTGGAGCTTATTCCATTGAAGAAGGCTGATGCAGAGACCATCTATTCTAATCTCATCGATTGTTTAAAGAAGAAAGGTCTACAAGTCGGAAGAATAGTTGGATTGGGATTTGATGGAGCTGCAACTTTTTCTGGACGAAAGACCGGGGTTCAGGCACGTATCAAGAAACATACTCCTCACGCTCTGTTTATACACTGCCACTGTCACTTACTGCAGTTGGCTTGTGTGCAAGCTGCCAATAAAACTCCTGGAATTGCTCATGTTTACAGAACATTGACTACTCTTTGGAAGCATTTTCGCAATTCCCCCAAGCGAGCAGAGTGTCTGAAGGAGGTACAGCACGTTCTTGAACTTCCAGAAATGAAAGTGATCAAGCCATCTGACACACGCTGGCTGGCACATGAAAGGTGTGTCAAAGCTGTCAAAGCAAGTTATTCTGCAATTGTAATCACCATTGGGAACATCTACGAGACGTCCCACGAGCCAGAAGCTCTTGGAATCCATGGTGCCCTCTGCAAATTGTCTACGATTGCAGCTATATATTTGCTTGATTTCACTCTACCACAAGTAGCCAAGCTCAGCAAAGCACTTCAGGCAGAGCAGCTTGACCTCTCGTTGATATCATTCCTTGTTGATGCTACTGTTAAATCCTTGGATGATGCAGTTTTGCCTGGAGCGAACTGGGTGTTGGAGCTTCTTGAAAACGTTGAAGACTTGAAGTCATCTACAAAGGTGTCTATTGACGCTGATAAAATACTTTCGTTCCAGAATGTTGTTGGTAAGCCTTTTGTTGCTGATTTAAAGGCCAACATAACAAGCCGATTTTCTTCATCCAACGCTGTTGTATCAGCATTGTCTATATTCGATCCACGGAAAGTTCCAAAACCAGATTCAGTATCTTTTCCCACTTATGGAGACACGTCTGTTGAGAAACTGATTGCTCACTACGGAGAAGATAGAGATGCAGAAACATTGGATGGAGAAGAAACAGTGAAGACAGCCATGATTTCTACTGAAATACTTACAGAGTGGAAAACATTCCGCCAGCTGTTAGTCAAGCAACCACGGGATACTACTGCATCACAGCTGAAAGAACTTGTTTCAAACGACATGCTCAAGGCCATGTTTCCCAATTTGCACAAGATTGCCTCCATCTGCTTATCGATTCCAGTTTCTACTGCTTCTGTGGAGAGAAGCTTCTCACAGATGAAGATGATCAAGACTCGTTTGCGTAATTCTCTAAGTGACTGCAGCCTTTCTCACCTTATGAGGATTGCTATAGAGGCACCAGAAGTACTCTCTGAGAGCGACCTTGAAGAGATTGTGGACGTATGGCAGAGAAAACCAAGAAGAACCTCAGTTTGACATTCCTATCATTTGAACCTGATATCATAAGCTTATTACACCTTTCTTGTATTACACCTTTCTTGACATTATTTAAAAAAATATCTCTAATTTCAAGGGGGGGGCGAGAATGATACAAGGGGGGGCGAATGCCCCCCCCCCGCCCCCCCCTAAATACACCCCTGAAGTAACCATACAAGTTTGAGCAATTTCCCCCTTTAATGTCGTTTCATTCCTAGTCCCTTCATTATAACATCGTTGAGAAATGTGAACAGGTCAGCCTCCTTAAATGACGCAGGCTTACGTGAATCGGGAATGGTTGTCATTGTGAAGGAAACGATTTGAGAGAACGTCCGGCAGTGCAGCAGATTCAAAGCTAGACGTTGGCCTGGCTGCGCTACACAAGTGAGAACGACCGACACGGTTAATAGCTGATGAACCCCTTTACCAGATAGCAGAGCAAGCAAGCCTGAAATAGGACAAACAAACCAAGACCGTAGTAACCTCCCACAAGCCCTCCGAAACCCCCCCCCCCCCCCCCCATAGGCCTCATACGACGACAACAACAAAAGTTAAATTTGCTGCACGAGCAGATGAATGGTTGACAGGAAAGGATGATAGAGATAGTTACTCGGTTCATCATCATGCTCTAGTCTTCCTTTGCTTGCCACTCAATGCCTGGCATTCACTACTAGCATCATTGAGTCTATGGTTTTCATTGACATACATGTAGGTCCAGTCTTTAAAAGTCTCCTTTCAGGAGCCTAACCACGACGTCAATGGAGGAGTTGGTGTACTAGTAAAGACTGCAGTGCATTCTTTGTCGAGCGTAAGTGAGGTGGATAGAAAAAGAAATTAAACTTTTGTCTCGCCAGAGAGACAACATGGCTGGTTGTTGCTTCCTCTCCTTCTCCGCAAGAAGGGGAGCGCTCTCACTAGCTGTACCCTTCTCATTTCTTGTCCTCCGTCTTTCTTTCTCCTCTTCCTCGGCTTCTCTTCCTCAGTCTCTGAGGCACGCATCACTCCTTTCCAACCACTGTTATGTTCTTCTAACTTCATTCATAGTTCATGTAAACTATTACTTAGCGATATACATGTATGTATGTGGCAAAGCATGTACATTACTCCATACTACCTATTAGTCCGTGTATCATGGGTCCACGTAATATAGCGGAAAATCTCGATTTAGATTCAATATCGCGCAAAAAAGAAATCTCAACTGATATAATTAGAGGAGAGTTAACTCACTTCACGAATTATGATAATTATAAACACATAATTATAAATGGTAAAGGGTCATCCAACTGACACAGTCTCGTTGCCTTTCAGGTCAATCCAATACAGTTTTTTTTAATTAGGTGTTCCTGCCACAAGCTGCTGTCTTGGTACACTGTGTTCAGCTGACATCACCATTTGCCTCGATGATGGTTGAAAAGTTGGCAATCCACACAAAATGGTGATTGAAAAAGAAACCTATACATGTTGTGTCACAACATTGTTTGTTATTGTTGTTTGTTGTTATTGTTTGTGCATATTAGAGCTGAGTGGCAGAGGACTGCACCACGTCGGAGCTTCATGGTCTCCAGGGCCTTTAAAAACCTTTCTAACTTGTTTATTGTACAATTTTCAGCTGACAACATGTAATGTTCTGGAGATGTCTCAGCTTTGGGTTGCTTTACATTTCACCGAAATACTTCAATCTTCATCAGGGGAATTAGAATAAAAATGAGAGGGGGAAAAGCACACACAATGCATCCACACTCGCTGGCAACATGTTGCACACAAGATGAGCGTGATTCATGATCCGTCTGAATGCTCGCTTGTATAAGCATCGCCACACATCAGGCAGGTCTTGAGAGTCGAGACCCAGCAATCGGGCCGCTCCAGCCCTATGCTCGCTTGTATAAGCATCGCCACACATCAGGCAGGTCTTGAGAGTCGAGACCCAGCAATCGGGCCGCTCCAGCCCTATGCTCGCTTGTATAAGCATCGCCACACATCAGGCAGGTCTTGAGAGTCGGGACCCAGCAATCGGGCAGCTCCAGCCCTATGCTCGCTTGTATAAGCATAGCACACATCAGGCAGGTCTTGAGAGTCGAGACCCAGCAATCGGGCCGCTCCAGCCCTATGCTCGCTTGTATAAGCATAGCCACATATCAGGCAGGTCTTGAGAGTCGAGACCCAGCAATCGGGCCGCTCCAGCCCTATGCTCGCTTGTATAAGCATCGCCACACATTTGAGAGTCGGGACCCAGCAATCGGGCAGCTCCAGCCCTATGCTCGCTTGTATAAGCATCGCCACACATCAGGCAGGTCTTGAGAGTCGGGACCCAGCAATCGGGCAGCTCCAGCCCTATGCTCGCTTGTATAAGCATAGCACACATCAGGCAGGTCTTGAGAGTCGAGACCCAGCAATCGGGCCGCTCCAGCCCTATGCTCGCTTGTATAAGCATAGCCACATATCAGGCAGGTCTTGAGAGTTGAGACCCAGCAATCGGGCCGCTCCAGCCCTATGCTCGCTTGTATAAGCATCGCCACACATTTGAGAGTCGAGACCCAGCAATCGGGCCGCTCCAGCCCTATGCTCGCTTGTATAAGCATAGCCACACATCAGGCAGGTCTTGAGAGTCGAGACCCAGCAATCGGGCAGCTCCAGCCCTATGCTCGCTTGTATAAGCATAGCACACATCAGGCAGGTCTTGAGAGTCGAGACCCAGCAATCGGGCAGCTCCAGCCCTATGCTCGCTGTATAAGCATCGCCACACATCAGGCAGGTCTTGAGAGTCGAGACCCAGCAATCGGGCAGCTCCAGCCCTATGGCCATCGCAGGTGTGCAGCACCTCCTCCACGAGCAATACTGTTGCATTTTCTGGCTCTATTAATCTCCAGGTCTCTTCCCCCAAAAGATTGGGTGGTGTTGGCTCCATGCATCTTTCTCCTTGATCCGAGTGTCCAACCTCCTCCTTGTCTCACAAATATACACTTCCCCACAGCTGCAGGGAATTCTATACACTACTGATGAGTTCATGCTACATAGTTTGAAGTTAATCCTTGACCTAGGTAAGCTGAGATCTTAAAGTCATGAACGATTTAAAAACAACTCTGACATTAACTCTTTCACCACCAACACGTCTCGTTTAAGCCAGACACATAGGGGGGGTGATGATTAAGGGGGGAAGGAATGGTGCTTTTTCTCTCTATTCTCTTCCGTTTCCTTGTCTTCTCCCCCCCCCCCCCCCCCCCCAGGTGACCCTTCGAAGCTGAGCAGATGAATATTATGTTAGTGGGTAGCCATTGTTGAAAATACTTGGTAAAGGTGATCAGTCTACCTGTTCAGTTTTCCTTGGCATAATGGCTCTGTCGTAGAGGCTCTTGACAAGCCTTCTTCTGGCATGAACTGGGCGGAGTGAACCACAGTGAAGGTATCTACATGCATGCATGCATGCATGTGGTTCTTTACTGTACACTGTATAATGCAGCCAATAAAAACAGAAAACTAATGGAGAGAACTACAGAAGATTTATTTATTGAATATTGTTGTACACTACACACATATCAGCACATGCCATGTCTTGTTGCTATTGTTGACTGTACCCAAGTAGGGTCAGCTACAGCCTCCTTCAAGACTTGGTAACAGTTGCACAGGAGAACTCCACCAACCAAACAGAAGATGTTTTGGTAGAGTGTTAAGCTACAATCTCCTTCAAGACTTGGTAACAGTTGCACAGGAGAACTCCACCAACCAAACAGAAGATGTGTTGGTAGAGTGTCAGCTACTGCCTCCTCTGGACCTGGTAACAGTTTCCCAGGAGCGAGAAGTCCACAAACGAACAGTAGAAACGAGCGTGAGTCATTCCTTCTGCTTATCCACCACTGCACCTGTGCCTTGATTGCATCGTGGACAAACCCACTAGATGATCTTTACCAGATGCTTGACTCCACAATCGAGAAGCAGATAGCAGATTCGTCATGGATGTACATTGGAACATTCTGAGTTCTGTAGTGCTAAAAGTTTTATGAATGTATGCAAGTTGAGGAGGGAGGGGATAACAGGAAGTCAGTTTTCTGAACTTCAGTTATCCGGTCAACCGAACACTGCAAGGAGCCTCCACAGCAATGCTAGCCATGCCCGTGCCTCACAGCAATGCTAGCCATGCCCGTGCCTCACAGCAATGCTAGCCATGCCCGTGCCTCACAGCAATGCTAGCCATGCCCGTGCCTCACAGCAATGCTAGCCATGCCCGTGCCTCACAGCAATGCTAGCCATGCGGCCAATGCCCGTGCCTCACAGCAATGCTAGCCATGCCCGTGCCTCACAGCAATGCTAGCCATGCCCGTGCCTCACAGCAATGCTAGCCATGCCCGTGCCTCACAGCAATGCTAGCCATGCCCGTGCCTCACAGCAATGCTAGCCTCACAGCAATGCCAATGCTAGCCATGCCCATGCCTCACAGCAATACTAGCCATGCCCGTGCCTCACAGCAATGCTAGCCATGCCCGTGCCTCACAGCAATGCTAGCCATGCCCGTGCCTCACAGCAATGCTAGCCATGCCCGTGCCTCACAGCAATGCTAGCAATGCCCGTGCCTCACAGCAATGCTAGCCATGCCCGTGCCTCACAGCAATGCTAGCCATGCGGCCCATGCCCATGCCTCACAGCAATACTAGCCATGCCCGTGCCAATGCTGGATTTACACTGTATACAGTACGCTTTTTTTAAAACCATTTTGCGGGAAAGATTCCTTTGCTCATGTGCAAAACAAATATATACCATTCACCCAACATAAGAACCCATGGCAGAAGTTTCTTTAGATTCTTCTCGCTCCGTGTCAAAGCAGAGAGCATGGCTTGGCCTACCCAAAAAGAGAAAAAGAGTTGTCCTTAGTTAATATCGAGGTAAACTCAAGAACTGTGACCTTGTGAAGAGTGGGAGAAGTTCAGTTTGAGTGGCAACCGAATACAATGTTGGAGCATTGTCCATGGTGGTATGTATATTGTGAGGAGAAGGACAAGCTGAAGACCTTCCTAACACTGAAATTCAGTTACCATCCGGTCCCAACGTGTTTGGAGAACTTCCTTGAAGATGAATGGCGAGGTTTTCTCCATACTTCCAATAACTTTTGTGCCATACCTTAGCGAAGGATTCCAGCAGTGTTCTTGGAGTCTTTTCAGAACTAATATCGGGTGAAACCCACCACCATTGAGGCAAGCAAGAGATGCCAATGTGAGTTTTAACTGAGATATGAGCTTGGGTTTTGGGTAGTTTTTGGGGGTGTTTTTTTTGTTGTTGCTGATCCACCATTTTAAAAACCACCACAGGGAGTGCACCCCCTACATTAAATGCACCCCTACATTGAATGCACTCCCTACATTGAATGCACCCCCTACATTAAATGCACCCCCTACATTGAATGCACCCCCTACATTAAATGCACCCCTACATTGAATGCACCCCCTACATTGAATGCACCCCCTACATTAAATGCACCCCTACATTGAATGCACTCCCTACATTGAATGCACCCCCTACATTGAACACACTCCCCCGATACAACTGCCCCTTCACTCTCTCCTCTCTCACCCGTACATCAGTCCCATGGGCAAGACCCTCCAAGTTATAATAATAAGCATTCACTCTGTCCTTGCTCACCCATACATCAGTCCCATGGGCAAGACCCTCCAAGTTATAATAATAAGCATTCACTCTCTCCTCTCTCACCCATACAGCAGTCCCATGGGCAAGACCCTCCAAGTTATAATAATAAGCATTCACTCTCTCCTCTCTCACCCATACATCAGTCCCATGGGCAAGACCCTCCAAGTTATAATAATAAGCATTCACTCTCTCCTCTCTCACCCATACATCAGTCCCATGGGAAAGACCCTCCAAGTTATAATAATAAGCATTCACTCTCTCCTCTCTCACCCATACATCAGCCCCATGGGCAAGACCCTCCAAGTTATAATAATAAGCATTCACTCTCTCCTCTCTCACCCATACATCAGTCCCATGGGCAAGACCTTCCAAGTTATAATAATAAGCATTCACTCTCTCCTCTCTCACCCATACATCAGTCCCATGGGCAAGACCCTCCAAGTTATAATAATAAGCATTCACTCTGTCCTTGCTCACCCATACATAGGTCCCATGGGCCAGACCTCCAAGTTATAATAATAAGCATTCACTCTCTCCTCTCTCACCCATACAGCAGTCCCATGGGCAAGACCCTCCAAGTTATAATAATAAGCATTCACTCTCTCCTCTCTCACCCATACATCAGTCCCATGGGCAAGACCCTAAGTTATAATAATAAGCATTCACTCTCTCCTCTCTCACCCATACAGCAGTCCCATGGGCAAGACCCTCCAAGTTAGAATAATAAGCATTCACTCTCTCCTCTCTCACCCATACATCAGTCCCATGGGCAAGACCCTCCAAGTTATAATAATAAGCATTCACTCTCTCCTCTCTCACCCATACAGCAGTCCCATGGGCAAGACCCTCCAAGTTATAATAATAAGCATTCACTCTCTCCTCTCTCACCCATACAGCAGTCCCATGGGCAAGACCCTCCAAGTTATAATAATAAGCCTTCACTCTCTCCTCTCTCACCCGTACATCAGTCCCATGGGCAAGACCCTCCAAGTTATAATAATAAGCATTCACTCTCTCCTCTCTCACCCATACATCAGTCCCATGGGCCAGACCCTCCAAGTTATAATAATAAGCATTCACTCTCTCCTCTCTCACCCATACAGCAGTCCCATGGGCAAGACCCTCCAAGTTATAATAATAAGCACTCACTCTCTCCTCTCTCACCCATACATCAGTCCCATGGACATCAGTCCCATGGGCAAGACCCTCCAAGTTATAATAATAAGCATTCACTCTCTCCTCTCTCACCTATACATCAGTCCCATGAGCAAGACCCTCCAAGTTATAATAATAAGCATTCACTCTCTCCTCTCTCACCCATACAGCAGTCCCATGGGCAAGACCCTCCAAGTTATAATACATGTCTGGTAACACAACACAATCACAGAGCCTGGGCTATTAGTGACCCTGAGGTTTTAGTCCATCATAAAGTCCCATGAACAGCGTCGACCATGACCACCCTTTACCTCATTTACATTTGAGCTGGGGGGAGAGGGGAGGGAGAGTGCCTGACACACTGACGTGGAGCGCTGTGTGCTGAGCGGATCCAAATCGCGGTGTTATTTGCGATGTTACCATCACGAGAATCTATCGTGCACATGAGCATAAACGCATCATGATTGGGACGTGCTCAGAACAAAATGCTCTGCGTCAGTGTGGCCTGAACTTTCCCCTCACACTCCACATAAAATAGGTAAAGGGATAGTTTTGCAAAACCAACCTCATACGTGATGGCGACGGACAATATCGTCTATGTGACAACCAACCCACCATTAATTTACACACCAAGTCACTCACACACTAACTGTTACCTTTCTCTGAGTCCCACTACTCTCTCTCTCACACACACCACACACACAAAATACTTCCATCTTCTTCTCACCTCTATTCCCTTCCAAGTCAAAGACCTTCACTATACCAGACTTGGAGCCAACTCCGATCCAGTTCTCACTGTTGTTGAAAACAACACTCTGGACAGGAGAAGTGATCCCCGAGATGCTCTGAATGACAGAGTAAACACAACAAAAATGAACATCCTAGAGAGAGAGAGGGCTACGTCCATTAGAAGGCACATAATTACACGCTAGAAATGAACTCAAGGCAAGGGTGTGAGCAAGCTTTTAAGCACCTTGCAAGCCTACTCTTGTCTTGCATCATTTTTCAGTTATTCACACATATGTTAAGTGCATGGCCTTTTTGTATGTATTTACACTGTATGTGCCTGACTTTAGTGTAGGTAGGTGGCGGGAAATTGAAAATCAACAGCAAAACAACAACAACAATGAAATGACAACGAAGAGCACAGAAAATGAGGTTGGAAAGAGAAGAAAGTCAGTTGGAATAAAAAGGCAAGCAAGACATGATTTACATAATCACCAGTTTGAATAAATCATATTTGAGTGAGGTCCAGAGTTTGTCAACTGATTCCATGAAGTCATGCTTAACAACACAGAGTCATTAGTCAGGAGACAATGAAGCTTAGCACAATGAAGCTTAGCTAGAGCACCATGAGCTTAACAATCCACAAAGTCGTTAGTCAGGAGACAATGAAGCTTAGCTAGCACCATGAGCTTAACAACCCAACGAAGTCATTAGTCAGGAGACAATGAGCTTAGCTAGCAGCTTAACAACCCACAAAGTTGTTAACCAGGAGACAATGAAACTTAGCTAGCACCATGAGCTTAACAATCCATCGCTCAGACTAATCAGTGACGAGTCCAGCAAGTCTACCCACCTATCATTACTCTGCATCAACATGATGTTTCTGAGCTCAGCCCACCATCACCTGCACATCTCTCCTCCCACTGACTAAGTTCCCTCTTGTTCCGTCTCTGAGAGGGCAACATGAGCGTCTCGTCAGTCCAGCGGAGCAAATGTGAAGACCATATCTAGCTTATCCCCTGTTCACCTCTCTCTCTAACCTCCTGCACCCTGTTCACCTCTCTCTCTAACCTCCTGCACCCTGTTCACCTCTCTCTCTAACCTCCTGCACCCTGTTCTCCCATTTCACTTGGTTGTTGGCGAGCTAGCATCATTACCTTCTGTTTTTTTTTTAATATCTTATTATTACTTGCTCTTCACCAAATCTCTTGTCTCCTGTTTCATGGGAGAAAGTGAGATGCATGTAGTAAGCATGCACACACAAACCCATTCATATTTAGGTCAGGCAACTGACACCCGATCAGATACTCACTCCTGGCCACATGTAGCAGTACAAATCTCCCGTGCACCTCTCACTCAGTGTGTACTGCCTTTACTCACTAATGACAGTACTCAAGACTTTCACTGTAGCATCGCCATAGCAATGGCCAGTATCTTGGGTACTTCACCATGGCACATAGCAATGGCAAGTATCTTGGGTACTTCACCATGGCACATAGCAATGGCAAGTATCTTGGGTACTTCACCATGGCACATAGCAATGGCAAGTATCTTGGGTACTTCACCATGGCACATAGCAATGGCAAGTATCTTGGGTACTTCACCATGGCACATAGCAATGGCAAGTATATTGGGTACTTCACCATGGCACATAGCAATGGCAAGTATCTTGGGTACTTCACCATGGCACATAGCAATGTATCTTGGGTACTTCGCCATGACAACATCATAGCACCACTTTAGCAATGACAAGTCCCTTGGCATGGTTTCATTCAGGATTTTTCAACTGGGGGGGGGGGAGGAGGGGAGCAGAAGGGGGGAGTAGGCTGTACAGCCACCCACATCATACGAGGTATAAGGAGGAGGGAGGGAAGGGGTTAGGGGATTATGCCAATACTGTATATTGATTGGACGATTAAGTCAGTTTCTAGAAATAACACAAGCCTGGAAGCCATTCGTAAATTTCCTACTGGTGGTAGCCCTGGGGATTCATCATCATTGGATATCAGAAGACACTGACTGGCTCTACTGACCGTCATGACTCGGCTTCTAATGCCACTACGGTACCCGGGCTTGAAGATGACTCAGCGTCATCCACACCAAAGAACAGCAAGGAAGCCAAGGATGTCGGCCATGACAGGACCAGAGCGTAATGATGCATCTGAGGGGAATCCCCCCCCCCAAGTAGACTAGTCCTGCAGTTACAGCAACTTCACAATCATAAGAAACCAAGGCTAGTCAAGTCCCAGGCAGCAGAGGTGGCCACTGCAGTTACAGAAACTTCACAATCATAAGAAACCAAGGCTAGTCAAGTCCCAGGCAGCAGAGGTGGCCACTGCAGTTACAGAAACTTCACAATCATAAGAAACCAAGGCTAGTCAAGTCCCAGACAGCAGAGGTGCCACTGCAGTTACAGCAGCTTCACAATCATAAGAAACCAAGGCTAGTCAAGTCCCAGACAGCAGAGGTGCCACTGCAGCTACAGCAGCTTCACAATCATAAGAAACCAAGGCTAGTCAAGTCCCAGGCAGCAGAGGTGGCCACTGCAGTTACAGCAGCTTCACAATCATAAGAAACCAAGGCTAGTCAAGTTCCAGGCAGCAGAGGTGCCACTGCAGTTACAGCAACTTCACAATCATAAGAAACCAAGGCTAGTCAAGTCCCAGGCAGCAGAGGTGGCCACTGCAGTTACAGCAGCTTCACAATCATAAGAAACCAAGGCTAGTCAAGTCCCAGGCAGCAGAGGTGGCCACTGCAGTTACAGCAGCTTCACAATCATAAGAAACCAAGGCTAGTCAAGTCCCAGGCAGCAGAGGTGGCCACTGCAGTTACAGCAGCTTCACAATCATAAGAAACCAAGGCTAGTCAAGTCCCAGACAGCAGAGGTGGCCACCGCAGTTACAGCAGCTTCACAATCATAAGAAACCAAGGCTAGTCAAGTCCCAGACAGCAGAGGTGCCACTGCAGTTACAGCAGCTTCACAATCATAAGAAACCAAGGCTAGTCAAGTCCCAGACAGCAGAGGTGCCACTGCAGTTACAGAAACTTCACAATCATAAGAAACCAAGGCTAGTCAAGTCCCAGGTGCCACTGCAGTTACAGCAGCTTCACAATCATAAGAAACCAAGGCTAGTCTAGTCCCAGGCAGCAGAGGTGGCCACTGCAGTTACAGCAGCTTCACAATCATAAGAAACCAAGGCTAGTCAAGTCCCAGACAGCAGAGGTGGCCACCGCAGTTACAGCAGCTTCACAATCATAAGAAACCAAGGCTAGTCAAGTCCCAGACAGCAGAGGTGCCACTGCAGTTACAGCAGCTTCACAATCATAAGAAACCAAGGCTAGTCAAGTCCCAGACAGCAGAGGTGCCACTGCAGCTACAGCAGCTTCACAATCATAAGAAACCAAGGCTAGTCAAGTCCCAGGTGCCACTGCAGCTACAGCAGCTTCACAATCATAAGAAACCAAGGCTAGTCAAGTCCCAGGCAGCAGAGGTGGCCACTGCAGTTACAGCAGCTTCACAATCATAAGAAACCAAGGCTAGTCAAGTTCCAGGCAGCAGAGGTGCCACTGCAGTTACAGCAACTTCACAATCATAAGAAACCAAGGCTAGTCAAGTCCCAGGCAGCAGAGGTGGCCACTGCAGTTACAGCAGCTTCACAATCATAAGAAACCAAGGCTAGTCAAGTCCCAGGCAGCAGAGGTGGCCACTGCAGTTACAGCACCTTCACAATCATAAGAAACCAAGGCTAGTCAAGTCCCAGGCAGCAGAGGTGGCCACTGCAGTTACAGCAGCTTCACAATCATAAGAAACCAAGGCTAGTCAAGTCCCAGGCAGCAGAGGTGGCCACTGCAGTTACAGCAGCTTCACAATCATAAGAAACCAAGGCTAGTCAAGTCCCAGGTAGCAGAGGTGCCACTGCAGTTACAGCAGCTTCACAATCATAAGAAACCAAGGCTAGGCAAGTCCCAGGCAGCAGAGGTGGCCACTGCAGTTACAGCAGCTTCACAATCATAAGAAACCAAGGCTAGTCAAGTCCCAGACAGCAGAGGTGCCACTGCAGTTACAGCAGCTTCACAATCATAAGAAACCAAGGCTAGTCAAGTCCCAGGTGCCACTGCAAGTTACAGTAGCTTCACAGTCATAAGAAACCAAGGCTAGTCAAGTCCCAGACAGCAGAGGTGCCACTGCAAGTTACAGCAGCTTCACAATCATAAGAAACCAAGGCTAGTCAAGTCCCAGACAGCAGAGGTGCCACTGCAGTTACAGCAGCTTCACAATCATAAGAAACCAAGGCTAGTCAAGTCCCAGGTGCCACTGCAGTTACAGCAGCTTCACAATCATAAGAAACCAAGGCTAGTCAAGTCCCAGACAGCAGAGGTGGCCACTGCAGTTACAGCAGCTTCACAATCATAAGAAACCAAGGCTAGTCAAGTCCCAGACAGCAGAGGTGCCACTGCAGTTACAGCAGCTTCACAATCATAAGAAACCAAGGCTAGTCTAGTCCCAGGCAGCAGAGGTGCCACTGCAGTTACAGCAGCTTCACAATCATAAGAAACCAAGGCTAGTCAAGTCCCAGACAGCAGAGGTGCCACTGCAGTTACAGCAGCTTCACAATCATAAGAAACCAAGGCTAGTCAAGTCCCAGGCAGCAGAGGTGGCCACTGCAGTTACAGCAGCTTCACAATCATAAGAAACCAAGGCTAGTCTAGTCCCAGACAGCAGAGGTGGCCACTGCAGTTACAGCAGCTTCACAATCATAAGAAACCAAGGCTAGTCAAGTCCCAGACAGCAGAGGTGCCACTGCAAGTTACAGTAGCTTCACAGTCATAAGAAACCAAGGCTAGTCAAGTCCCAGACAGCAGAGGTGGCCATTGCAGTTACAGCAGCTTCACAATCATAAGAAACCAAGGCTAGTCAAGTCCCAGACAGCAGAGGTGCCACTGCAGTTACAGCAGCTTCACAATCATAAGAAACCAAGGCTAGTCAAGTCCCAGGCAGCAGAGGTGCCACTGCAGTTACAGCAGCTTCACAATCATAAGAAACCAAGGCTAGTCAAGTCCCAGGTGCCACTGCAGTTACAGCAGCTTCACAATCATAAGAAACCAAGGCTAGTCAAGTCCCAGACAGCAGAGGTGCCACTGCAGTTACAGCAGCTTCACAATCATAAGAAACCAAGGCTAGTCAAGTCCCAGGCAGCAGAGGTGGCCACTGCAGTTACAGCAGCTTCACAATCATAAGAAACCAAGGCTAGTCAAGTCCCAGGTGCCACTGCAAGTTACAGCAGCTTCACAATCATAAGAAACCAAGGCTAGTCAAGTCCCAGACAGCAGAGGTGCCACTGCAGTTACAGCAGCTTCACAATCATAAGAAACCAAGGCTAGTCAAGTCCCAGGCAGCAGAGGTGGCCACTGCAGTTACAGCAGCTTCACAATCATAAGAAACCAAGGCTAGTCAAGTCCTAGACAGCAGAGGTGGCCACTGCAGTTACAGCAGCTTCACAATCATAAGAAACCAAGGCTAGTCAAGTCCCAGGTGCCACTGCAAGTTGCAGCAGCTTCACAATCATAAGAAATCAAGGCTAGTCAAGTCCCAGGCAGCAGAGGTGGCCACTGCAGTTACAGCAGCTTCACAATCATAAGAAACCAAGGCTAGTCAAGTCCCACGCAGCAGAGGTGGCCACTGCAGTTACAGCAGCTTCACAATCATAAGAAACCAAGGCTAGTCAAGTCCCAGACAGCAGAGGTGGCCACTGCAGTTACAGCAGCTTCACAATCATAAGAAACCAAGGCTAGTCAAGTCCCAGGCAGCAGAGGTGGCCACTGCAGTTACAGCAGCTTCACAATCATAAGAAACCAAGGCTAGTCTAGTCCCAGACAGCAGAGGTGGCCACTGCAGTTACAGCAGCTTCACAATCATAAGAAACCAAGGCTAGTCAAGTCCCAGACAGCAGAGGTGGCCACTGCAAGTTACAGCAGCTTCACAATCATAAGAAACCAAGGCTAGTCTAGTCCCAGGCAGCAGAGGTGCCACTGCAGTAGAAACCAAGGCTAGTCTAGTCCCAGGCAGCAGAGGTGCCACTGCAGTTACAGCAGCTTCACAATCATAAGAAACCAAGGCTAGTCAAGTCCCAGACAGCAGAGGTGCCACTGCAGTTACAGTAACTTCACAATCATAAGAAACCAAGGCTAGTCAAGTCCCAGACAGCAGAGGTGCCACGATGGGAAATAAGCTGAAGCCAAAGTTACAGCCACACAGACATGAGGTGATGAGTGGGATGTTGCATCAGTACTGCTCCCATATGTACAAGGAGGATAGGAAAGCATTGAGGCACACACAGGGAGTTTGGGTTCCTCTCCCAGTCCTCAACCTCTAGATAAAATGAGAGCACACAAAGCTCCAGCACGGCACAAGCTAGTAAAAGCTAAAGTAGAGGCGGAGAAAGAAACCTCAAGCAGGGAGGAGAAAGGGAGGCACTGTGAACAGATGATCAAGCAGGGAGGAGAAAGGGAGGCACTGTGAATAGGTGATGGCTCAAGCAGGGAGGCAAGGTGAACAGATGATGGCTCAAGCAGGGAGGAGAAAGGGAGGCACGGTGAACAGATGATCAAGCAGGGAGGAGAAAGGGAGGCACTGTGAATAGGTGATGGCTCAAGCAGGGAGGAGAAAGGGAGGCACTGTGAACAGGTGATGGCTCAAGCAGGGAGGAGAAAGGGAGGCACGGTGAACAGATGATCAAGCAGGGAGGAGAAAGGGAGGCACTGTGAATAGGTGAAGGCTCAAGCAGGGAGGAGAAAGGGAGGCACTGTGAACAGGTGATGGCTCAAGCAAGAGAAGCATGATGAAATAGATGTCAGCTCAAGCAGGGGAAAGAGAGCGATGATGAACAGATGTCAGCTCAAGCAGGGGAAAGAGAGGCATGATGAACAGATGTCAGCTCAAGCAGGGGAAAGAGAGCGATGATGAACAGATGTCAGCTCAAGCAGGGGAAAGAGAGGCATGATGAATAGATGTCAGGGGGAGAGAAGCATGATGAAGTCGGCTCAAGCAGGGGAAAGAGAGCGATGATGAACAGATGTCAGCTCTAGCAGGGTAAAGAGAGGCATGATGAAGTCAGCTCAAGCAGGGGAAAGAGAGCGATGATGAAGTCAGCTCAAGCAGGGGAAAGAGAAGCATTATGACAGATGGAACAACAACAAAAATACACCGATCAAGAAGTTATTGAGGATCATGTACTTTCTGTCTGAACAGAAAAGGTTGATGACAGATGACGTGATTTGTGGTGATGGTCAAGTGAGGAAACATTTAGACACAGCTCCAGCAAATGTGAACTACAGTGTACAGCTCTCATGTGGCCCTACGTGGATACCATCAGACTGTCGGTCCAACAAGGTATCCTCAAATCTCTGAAAGAAGCTGCACTCGTGCTCAATACTGGCTAATGAATTGACAGATATTGCATCAACTGAGAAGCTTTCCATCAGCTTCTGACAGTTCTGGCTCACCAGTGGAACATTTCTTGGGACTAGTTAGCCCTTCTGCATGTGATGCTGCCTCAATATTGGCTACACTGAAAGCTTTCCCAGCAGACAGTGGCATTGAGGATGGGAAACTGAGGGGACAGGGATATGACAGGGCTGCTGCCTTTTCAGGCAAGAACAATGGAGTCCAAATGCACAGTGGTACCATGAGTCCTGTTTGTACACTGTAGAACACATGCGCTAGCTACTAGATGCCTGTCAAGTCCAAAGGAAATCTTTGCAACACTGATGTCTGTCTGGATGATGTTCCACAACTCCTCAAAGAAGTTGGCTGCACTGAAGGAGATGCAGACCTTCGTCAACCACTCTCAACTGAAGATGGACGAACCAAGTGCTGGCACATGGCAGAGCTGCAATCAAGATGCTCCTTGAGGTCACTGATAGACATGTTTGAGCACAGCCACGACTGCTCAGCGCCAGAGGAACTTGGAATGCTGAAGATTATCAAGATTATCAAGTTTGTGGCAACACTGATGGTACTGAGTGATGTACTTTCTACTAGCCCTAACCCTCTGGATAGACTTGGTACATCTCTGCAGGCCTTCACTCCTGTAGCCAGCCAGCTGAACTATGTATGTCCAGGAATCACTACCATCAAGTCAAGGCAATCCCAATGACCAGGAATGCCTTTCCATGGTTCACAACACAGAAGGAGGCAGCACGAGACAATTCCAATTAGAATGTGCTATACCCATACCGGCAGAGGTCAGCAGGCAAATCAGCTGTCAAGTTTAAAAGATACTGTGGGCATCTTGACTGCTTTCAATGGAAAGTCCAGTAACTGAGCCATTATGGCTTTGCCGATTCGGAGAAGCTCCTAGAATTCTATGGGGAGACAACAGAGATCGAGTATGAGTGAGAAGCCTTCACAACTCTTGGCAGCTTCCAATAGATAGTAGCAAAACTCGAGTGGAAAGCCTTGAGGAGATCAAGAGTTTGTCATTGAGGAAACCTGTACAACTGTTCCTGATAAGTAAGGCAACTTTTCCTAACATCAAGACTCTACTTTCCATAGCCATGGTGCTTCCTGTGTCCACTGCAACTGTTGAGCGCTCCTTTAGTGAAATGAGACGACCAAGATCTGGCTTCGTTATTGACTGCTTCCAGCATCACTGTCCAAGCTGACGACCATAACCATTGAAGGGCCACCCCTCCCTGAAGTGGACTCTAATGCTGTGCTGGCATGGTGGATGACGACCTTAACTATTGAAGGACCACCACTCCCTGACGTGGACTCTGATGCTGTGCTGGCATGGTGGATGAAGACCTAACCATTGAAGGACCACCACTCCCTGAAGTGGACTCTAATGCTGTGCCAGCATGGTGGATGATGACCATAACCATTGAAGGGCCACCCCCCCTGAAGTGGCTGTGCCGGCATGGTGGATGACAACCTTAACCATTGAAGGACCACCACTCCCTGAAGTGGACTCTGATGCTGTGCTGGCATGGTGGATGACAACCTTAACCATTGAAGGGCCACCACTCCCTGAAGTGGACTCTAATGCTGTGCCGGCATGGTGGATGACAACCTTAACCATTGAAGGGCCACCACTCTCTGAAGTGGACTCTGATGCCATGGAGACAGCTTTTGTAACACTATCACAGCAAAGAACATCCCCATTCATTGTGGTGAACTGAAAAACTGAGCACACAATAACTGTTGCTATTGTGTGTCGTGTAACCATCCATATAAATAACACTGCTAATCCCTGTTCACACTAGCTGGTGGGACTGATTTAAATGTAAACAGAACTCCCCCCCCCCCCCCAAGATGAAACCCTGCTTGGATACTGTGATGTTACCACAAGTATTGCCATGACTAGTTCCCGTGTACTCGGTGTCTCACGTTAACCGAGGAGAAGGGGAACAACCTCTTCTTTTCCACCACATTCCTGGCACATTCCTGGCACAATACTGTACAGCCATGCCGAAGTGATATGCACAATTGTGTTCAATAGTAGTCTTGTGAAGCCGACCCTTTACCTCCCGTGTGGGGAGGTAAAGAGTCTGGGAAACACTCATAATATAGTCAAGTTGTTCTGCCGCCACTCTAGTGGTGGTTAATTAGTACATATTTGTTGTCTGTGCATGTTCGTGCCATCTTTAAGACATGCTCTGCATCATTCTAACTCAAGAAGAGCCGATGCTAAAGATTGACCGAGTTTCCTCGGCCTGGTAGAGGTATACCTTTAACAGCTCAAAATGAACATGCAGAAAGCAATATTCCTTCTATGAACCCTCAGTTGACAATGTAGATACTATCAATAATCAACTTTAATTTACTCACTTGATGTTTCGTCTAGATGCTCTAGCCTTCATCAGGTACTAAGGCCCAGACGGGCTTGCTAAATATATTTTGCATCTCCCTGTCTCACATTAACATTCATTTCTTCTGTTGGTGACAGCTCCATCCAGTTAGAGCAGTCGGTTATATTCAAGCAAACAAACAAACTTAGTATGCTCGTGTTCCCACACCCTTTGGTGGGAAAGGGTCGGCAACGACACCCGACTAGCTCCAAAGTGAGAAGCAAAGGGCGTACTGCTTATACTTTGAGTTAGATTAATGGCCATGTCACTTGCAAACAAAAATGCAATGCCATAGTGAACAAAGAGTCAACTAGCCTACCATAATATTGTTTGGTTTCCCAACAATCCATAGATTCACCCTCCTGTCATCTCCCCCAGTGGCAAGCATATGTCCACTGCTTGGGCTCAGTGCAAGGCAGTTCACATTGGAGCCATGAGCAACAAAGTCAGCTAATGAGATGGGAAGAAATGGGGACAGAGAAGTGAAAGGTTGTTTTCTAAATAACGCACAAACCCTGCTAGCTAGGAAGACATTGGACTCACATATTTTCCAGTTGCTTTTTTTGTTCTTACAAGTCATGTTGCAGCAGCGGTGTGACCTACCAGCGTGGAGCTTCTACTTCTACATGACATCTTCACTACGCACCCATAACATCAATGTTTAGCATTGACGCAGTTTTAAATTTTACCGCCGGTTTGCGATTGTTTCCAATTAAACGAAAGGTGGAAAATATCTCCAAAAGTTATGTTTTTGCGTCGTTTCTGTCGGTCGTATGTGAGCTATATTCAAGGTCAGTCGCCCACCTCCAAGACCAGAGAGTACTTCTATTACATAGATCACCAGGGACAGGTCTGACACTTGGTATTTATCTTTTATACATGCTCATGTATTCTACTTCTTGTAGTTGTTTTTAGACGACACTAAAGTAAAGAACTTTATTACCTGCTTCAAAGGTCTTTTATTTGCACACATGTTGACCAATTACTGAAACTCTAAACAGCAATTTTCAGTGGTGCTTCTCAATATTTGTTTTTTGCAGACAAGAAATTTCTAGCCTTCTTCTTCCGACGTCTCCGAGTCAACTCCACTGGTCGCTACGAAGATGACTTCCCTTTTGTCTCTCCATGTGGACCAGAGACAAACTACATTCATTGTGACGACCTACCTGTGGTCTTCACTCACCTCTTAGACCACAACAAAAAGGTCATTGAGGACATTTCTGCTCATGCTCACAGCCTTCTCCAATCGGGCAAGTGTGGTTTGGAATCCGAGTTATTGTCCTTCGGAGGTACTGGGGATCTCCTGACTATGCCTTTCCAACCTGAAAAACTGTCCATGTTACCGGGCAGTGGGCGTGTCTATCACATTGGGCCCAGTTCAGCTGGAGGGGTGGGTTTGGTGAAGTCGAGCTTGGCACTAGAATTGAGTAGATTCTTTGAGTACAGGAATAGAGAGGACCCTGAAACTTCTTCTCCAATCAAGTTCAAGTGGAGGGGGAAGTCACATGACTTGGATGACTCGGTCTTGACTTATCTATTATCACGGTAATCAAATGGAAGTAAATTGTTGTGACATATTTTGTTCCCATGGCAACAGCCATTACAGCACCTCCATGCTAGATTCTCCTCAGGAAGTAGATATTTGCTGATTAATTATGCATATGTGCATATGTGCATTATATGCATCTTTTATTATTCACATTTGACTAGAAGGAAGAAGTTGTCATGTCTTAGTATTGCACCAATTTTGGTATAGGGAGAATTTTATGGAATAATCTTCAAAAGGTTGAGTTCCTTGGGACCATTGCACCCTAGTGCAGTACAAAAATAAATTAATAATGACAGTAAATGAGTGCTGTAATGAAAATGATGACATCCACGTGATAAATATTAAGAGGGTCCACTACCCAAAAAACCAAAAAAAACAAAAAAACACAACTTCTCTGCTTCAGAATTTTTATTTGAAATCTTGTATGATGTGTACCTATACACCTATACACAGACCTACCTTCTGGTGATGTGCCAACTACCCAGCTACAACTGATCCGGACTTAGTGAACATTTAAGATTTCACGAGGACGGTCATATTTGGAGACAAATTTACTTTGGGATTTCACAACTTACCACAGGGGAAATTACAAAGTATGAAACACAATAATTATAACATTGAGTTTTTTTTAAATAGTGTGATCATGGACTTTAAAAACTATTGCAATATCTTGGTAGCATATTGTTTTTTTGTACCTGTTGACATCATACTTGCTTAAAATTAAAAACAGAGAATGTCATCTTGTAGCTCTCATTGAGAGGAAACAGAATATATATAATTTTTTCTGATTACTCCAAATATGAAGTAAGGAGAACCGTCCTTGGCTCAAAAAACACCTTTTTCGGGACAGGCATTTTAAGGACTAGTATAGTATTTCAATGGTTGAACTGACCATACCATTAAAAAAAACACCAAAAGTGGTATACATATACATGCTAGAAAAATCAAGAATAGGGAGGGGAAGTTTGGTCTGTCCTATATATATATATAGACCGCTTCCTAGGGGGATGACCAGAATCACTGGTTTGCTTCCCTTGTCGGTCTCCGCGGCAATTGAAACTCACTATTACGTGAAGCATCTTCTTCGCAAATTGGGAGTACTCAAGTTAGTATAAGTCCAGAATGGAGCATCCAAATCTTCTCCAATTTGGAAGACAGCATCTTGCATGTACTGTCATCATATTTTGGGGGGGAAACCAAAAAAAAAACCCAAAAGTTTTTTTTTGGGGTAGTGGACCCCCTTAAGTTAATGTTCTTGTAACAAAACCTTAGGAAACCATGAATCCCCAAAAGAGCTAAAATGTGTCTCTATTTAGGACTCCCCTTTTGTATAAATGATATGCAGCTAAAACCTGGAAAACCTCTTGTTGAAGTCACTAGCTCGCTAGACTGTGGCTCAAAGTTCGCATTTTGGGGAGATGACATTGAGTAAAAATATAATCTTGGAATATCTCGTCCCACTTCTAACTTCTACAAACTCACTATATACCTCCCAACTCACAATTCAGCCATCATGTCTAATGCCAAATTATAATAACAGTTCCAAGATCATTTGGAGGCTAACCAAAAAAAACGATTTAATCCCCCCCCCCCACACAACACAATCTCAGGGTATCCTCCAACTCAGGAAAGATGGCCTTATTCAAGAAGTTTTTTCACTCTGTGTTCACTAGAAGCACTTGCAACCTGCCTCCAACAGATTCTCTCTTCACACCTTCAAATGTGCTAAATAACATAAGAGATATTGGGTCCAGAGCAATACTACAACTATATAGGTCTACACGACCTGTTCAACCTTAAACTTCTCAAGTCCTGTGCCCTTGCTATCTACTCATCTATTTTCTCTAAGCCTTACCCAACAACATCTCCCTAATGACTGTAGCCAATATATAAATCAGGTAACAAGTCATCTGTCCTCTAACTACAGGCCCATCTCACTTCTAAGTTCCACCTCCCTTATCTTTGACAGACTATATAGTAGACAAATCCATCTCTTTGTCGCAATTTGGATTTTTTAAAAGGTCACTCTACCATTCAGCAACTTCTAAAATATACTAGTCTTATTAATTGCTCACTAAAGAAAAATCTCAAGTTGATGTTATTTATCTCGATTTCTGAAAAGCCTTCGATAAGGTTCCTCATAATGAGAGTTATGGTCCTTTGGCATCACTGGTAATTTATGGCACTGGTTTAAAGGCCTACCTTTCTTCCAGGTGTCAACAAGTGTTCCTAGATGGCCAATCCTCCTCCCCCCTACCTGTAATCTCTGGTATCTTCCAAGGAAATAGTCCTTCTGTTCTTTATCCGATATTCCTTCTTGCATCTCAACCTCATCTACATTTCTCTATGCTGATGATACACTATATAGGTGTTTTAAGTCGATAAAATCTCCATCACATACAGTGTCTTTACGAGTTGGTCTCTCCAAGTGGTCGAAAGATTGGCACCTCACCTTCAATAATTAAAAGTGCCATCTTATGAGATTCTGTATATACCAATTCACAATTGTCATTGGTTACCTTATTGAAGACATGGTCATTACCAGAAAAGCTTTCACCAAAGTCTTAAGAATTCTGATTTCTATCATGGAGTCTCCATGTATCATACATAATTGGTAAATCCTACAAGTCCCTGGGGCTTCTTAGACGTATATACTTTCCATCATTACAACACAGTGAGTGCAAAGAAACAACTTTACTTCACTCTAGTGAAGTCTCTACTCAAGTATACCTTCCAATCTGCACCCTCAAGAAAGACTTTGTCCTGCTGCAAAAGATCCAAAGAAGGGCTATGAAGTTTATCCTCGGAGATTTTTCATTCGACTAGAAATATCGCCTTATTAGTTTTAAAATTCTTCCCTTTATGATGACTTTGGAACTCATATTTGCAACCCATCTGAACATTTCAATATTATTAATTACATTTCTATGTCCACCATAACTACCAGATCTATATACTAATCATCTAATAATTATGATTATGTTTATGCTCGTAATGTAAAGAACCTCCACTCATTTTTCACACGCAATCCTTGTATTTGGAATTCACTCCCTAGAATAGACTTGAATCTTATTATAAAACTTCAGCTAAACTCTTAATCACTTCATTTCAAACTTTGATCCAAATAATTCATGCTCTTATCATTTCCTGTTTGTCCATGTAACAAATGTACTAATATACCACCCCCCCCCCCCTTGATTTTGTCTTGTAGGCCTTCAGTACTCTTTCTCCCTAACCATCAGTCCGTCGCCACTCATGTTTCTATATACATGTATTGTCAAGTGATAATAATAAATGGGTGGTAGGACACCTCTCTCTTTCCGTTCCTTTTTCTTTGGCGCTAATCTGACTGCACTCGAGAAGAAGGATGGTGGGGTTAGGCCCATCGCAGTTGGATGTACGCTCAGATACCTTGTAGCCAAAATTGCTGGGAACCAGGTCATGCCGTCTCTGCTTGCCCTTACACAGTTGGGTTATGGAGTACGGAGTGGTGCTGAGGCTGCTGTCCATGCTACCAGGCAATACATCAGACATCTGCAACCAAATCATGCTGTGCTAAAGCTTGATTTCAAGAATGCCTTTAATTCCGTGCATAGAGACAAAATGCTTAGTGTTGTTCAGGTTTTAGCCCCACAAATATACCCCTTTGTACACTCGGTGTACTCTTCTCCATCCAACCTTTTCTGGGAGGATCAGACTCTGCAGTCTGCTAAAGGTGTCCAACAGGGTGACCCGCTTGGTCCCCTGCTATTTTGTTTGTCCCTCTAACAACACTGTGCCCAAATGTCATCTGAGTTGTGCATAATGTACTTGGACAACATCACTCTAGGCGGTACTAGTGAGGACATTGTCAAGGATCTCTCTTGCATAAGATCAGCTTCAGGGTTGGGTCTGTCACTGAATAATGGAAAGTCAGAGATCATCTGCCATGACCCGGTCACAAGAGGGACTATATTATGCTCACTTCCCTTCCAGGTGCATGTGTGACAGATCCTGATGAAGCATGTCTTCTTGGTGCACCGCTTGGTATATAGTGTGGAGTCAATCTCTGCTTCCCTTTTGGAGATGGTGAAATCCCTTGAGGTTATGGGGGAAAGGCTAAGCTACATCTCGGCCCATGAGGCTTTGATTTTACTGCGTAGCTCATTTTCCATCCCAAAGCTGCAGTACATCCTCAGGACCTCCCCTTGCTTCCTGTCTCCTGTCCTAGCTACCTATGACGATGCCCTCAAGACTATTGTGAGCAGCATCATCAATATTCAATTTTGTGATGATGACCCAGCTTGGTCTCAAGCCAGTCTTCCAATATGAGTAGGTGGTCTTGGTATTAGGCGTGCTGTGCAGATTGCCCCATCAGCCTTCATGGCCTCAGCTGCTGCCTGTTGCGACCTGGTCCAACGCATCCTCCCTATATACCTGCAGTCTCTCCCACTCCAAAATCGTGAAGAGGCTTTATTGCTGTGGTCAAAAGATCATGATTTTCCTACACCTTCTGGTTCAGCAGCATGCCTCCAGAAGTTGTTGGATGCCTATCAAGTTTCCAAAGATGTGCCTGACAAGAGCTAGGCTTTTGGCTGTCTCTGCTAGGGAATCTGGAGCATGGCTCCATGCGACGTAACTATCAGGATTGCTGTTGGCCTTCGTTTGGGGTCCCCTCTTTGCCATCCCCACTTTTGCCAGCACTGTGATGCAGAGGTGGACCATTTTGTTCTGCACAGTTTGAGCTGCAAGAAGAGTGAGGGTCGTCACTACCAACATTCCTCTGAATAACATTATTCATAGGGCTATGTCATCTGCTCAGGTGCCTTCAAGGCTGGAACCATCTGGACTCAGTCATATGGTAATAATAATAATAATAATAATAATAATAATAATAATAATAATAATAATAATAATAATAATAATAATAATAATAATAATAATAATAATAATAAGCGGGAGTGATAGAAGGTTTTAGCACTTGTTATGGAGTGTCCTTCATTGAAGGGCTATATATAATTGCTCTTTCCCCCCCACCCACCCCCACCCAAGGACTGCTTTTCCTTGTCCCTTCCTATCCCAGGGGACAAATGATATATGGAACAAACTTTCCAGGAATTATTTCCCTCCACTAGGCTCGAGTGTCCCCTGGGGGACAAAATATCCTAGTACACTTTGCCCCCCACTTTAGGAATAATTATCCCCTGGGGGATCATAAACCTACTTGAGGCAGATGTTCCCAGGACACTTCAGAGGAGAGGACACAAGCAAAATGTCAGAACATATTTATGACATTCTGTGATTGTAATTAATGATTGTTTCTCTCTCCCACAGTGATCTTCTACCTGTGCAATTGTCACCCTTGATCTAAACTTCCTCCGTGTATGGAGTCTTCATCAATCTCACAGGTACTGAAACACTGGCCATTACTCAACTTGACATTTGTTACTACTTTGTCAAGATAGGTTAACAAATCTCATACCACTGACCAGTAGTTTCTATAGACTTAATTTCATGCTGAACAAGTGTATGTATTCTCTGAGTGTGATCTTGTTATATCCCTGCATAAACAAAACAACAAAAATGTTGATAGAACATGTTCTAATGGAAATCAATCCTTACAATACCAGATATGAATATTGTTTGTACGATTACTTTCAGCTGACATCAAATAGATTCTCTTTAAAATGAAGATGGAAGCTGATTAAAGAGAATCCGTTATTTCACTTAAATTTTAGTCATCACACTTCCATGAAGTTTTTTTTAATTCCTTCAGATGTTGTCAGGGACAGCAATCCAGTAAATGATGGTGGAGCAGAGAGGCAATGTAATTAGTCCTCTGGTTAGTCCCCTGGTTGTGCCAGTAATTGACAATGGCTATCCAGATAAGGAACTTGTTATTCTCCTATTTATTTGTTATACAGCATAAACACATCGTGCATATACATTGCGTGTGCCGAGATGTGGTTTTGTAAGCACATGGTGAATAGCTAGCTACTGGTACATAGCACGCTTATGCGAGTCTTAAGCCTCTCATTATTCCTGATTTCTGATGAAGGCTAGAGCGTCTATGTTGAGAGAATGGCCGATTCCAGCTCTTGTGAACAATCTGGTGAGTCGGTGGCATTCGGGTGGTCTTGGGATCAGAAGTGCAGTGCTGTTGGAACCTTCCGCCTTCCTTGCATCAGCTGCTGCCTGCTCTGATCTTATCCATTGGATCCTTCCGGAAAGGTTGTCTGGTGCACAGTGTACTTTTCAGGATTATGCCCTTGATATGTGGAGTCAAAGTCATGATGCTTCACTCCCTGCAGGAAGTGAGTCCTCTCAGCAGAGAGCTTGGGATACTCCTTTAGTTCAGGCTACATTCGATCAGCTGCTAAGTGATACTCATTCTGAAACTTCTCGTGCACGTTTGCTAGCTGCGACAGGGAAAGAATCTGGTGCTTGGCTCAATGCATCCTAGTGGCATCTCTAGGTTTAAGGATGGAGGACAAGGTACTTGGGATTGCAGTGGGATAGAGGATAGGTGCACCCCTAGTTCAACCCCATTCGTGTTGCCATTGTGGTGGTTGATGTTAAAGGCACACATGGCCTGAGTTGCCGTAGAAGCCAGGGTTGAACTATCCAAGGCATGCCTCTCTGAATGCAGTGGTCTAGAGAGGTTTGGACTCTGCAAAGATCCCATCTCGACTCAAACCCAATGGAGTGTTCAGATCAGATGGCAAACTGCCAGATGGCATCAGTTTGGTCCCATGGAAGTGTGGTGCAAGTGTGGGATGTTACATGCCCAGTCACCTATGCATGCACCATCCCATTTGGCTTTGGCTAGTGTTGAGGCTGGCAGTGTGGACACCGAAGCTGAGCACCACAAGAGGACTAAGTATAAGAGTCGGACTCTGTCTATCTATTTATGCCTCAGGCCATTCAGACGTCGAGAGTTTTCGACCCTGCAGCTGCAGCCTTTTTCACTGACTTTGGCAAACGGCTCGCGGACCAGTTGGAGGAACCCAGGTCACAGTCCTTTCCGCTGCGGGGGGGTATATACTTTACCACAATAATAGCTGGAGGTTACATTGTCCAATTTGGAAGCTCTTTCTCCTCTCATTTTCCCAAGCATGAGCTTCCTTACACACACTGGATCTTGTGGATGACAGACAGTGGGAGATCATCGTAACAACAGATCTTGCAATACAAAATGTGCCATATATAATTCACTTTGTGACTAACAATTTGGGATGGAACTTCAGCTATGTAAGTCGGGGGGGCAAGAATGGTGTTCTATGGAAAACCTGTTTGATCAAAACAGCACCAACATCATGAATATCGCTAAGCCCTATTTGAAATAAAGTACTTGAACAACAGAAAAATGGTTAACTGTGACATGTCAAATTCATCAGCACTGGCCACTTACTTGACCATCTCAGGAGACTGCAATGGAGGATAAGAATATACACATGTCTACTGCATAGAAAGGAAAACCTGCCTTGTCAACTAGACTTACAGTGATAGAGTACAGTTTAATACCTTTGGGTCATCAACTATTGTATAGAGCTCGTCATATTCATATTATAATAGTAGCAAATGAAAAGACGTAGACAAAATAAACTTGTTAAAATGTTCTTTCCCTTAAAAACTCACCAGTTTAAAGCCGCAACTAAAGAATGTCAAGTACGCTCACCTGGTCTCGGCATACAGTTTTGCACCTGTGGCAGTGGAGACATGTGGACTTTTTGGGCTTCAAACAAATGCTTTCTTCAGGGAGTTGGGGTGCCACATGAGGTCAGCAATTTCTGATGAGAACTCACATCAACATCTCATTCAGAGGATTTTTGTGGCAGGCAACGTGGAAACGCTGCTTCAATGTTAGGGTTTTGCCATGCCGGGGGACGTGCAAGATTTAATTTTTGTGTGTAGGGGTTTATTATTTATTTACATAATACATGTCATATGTCTTCATGCATTTTATTTTTTATTATGATATGCACAATTTTAAGTTAATTACACTTTTATCCGGTTACTATACACTCCAACAACTTTTGTTGACAGGTTTTTCTCAAACACCCCCCCCCCCCCCCCAGTTTGAAAAAAAAAAAAAAAATTACAACAAAGATTTGACCTCCACCCACTCTATAATTATATATAATGAGCAGAAAGTGAGAGTTTAACTAGTTGGGTTTGTGTACATTATAAGTTGTTGATCAACTCAAGTTTATTCATAGATGAAGTTAAATGCACTGATTGCAGTTGCTTTGAGGGTGGCAACAGTATAATTATAGAGAAAGTGGTGATGACCTTTTATTTGGTAGGAATCATGAGTGATATATTGTATATACAAATATACAATCGAGGTAGAAAAAGAATTCTGAGTGGTTGTTTAAGAAAGGCACGAAACTAGATGAATTTGCAAGTTTGAACACACCTTACCAAGATGTTCCCTGATGAATTTGCAAGTTTGGATACACCTTACCAATTTCCATCACACACAACCCAAACCTCATGACATCTATCAATTTTTTCACCTTTACAGCTGTCCCTTTGCGAGTCCCTTTGCGAGTTTTGCAACAGCACCTTTGTACTGCATTTCAGGACCTACAATGAAAATAATTGTGCATAAATTATAATATCACCTGTATTTTTTTTTGAAAACCTTTTACCATAATTCTCTTTGCCATCGCTAACTGCATAGATATATTCAATGTGGACTAGTACCTCAATTTCTTTTTGTGATTCCAGCTTATATGCCTCCATAACAAGCACTGGTCTTCTACACAAAAACCAACAATAAATGTAACACACCTGCAGAACGTCATTTGATTACTGCACTGAAGTGCCAAAATTCTGTGTTGATCGCAAACCTTTTATATACTTACTTCTTAGTAGTGCTCTTCGCAAAATTTGGTTGAAATGCTCAATGAAACCACTATTCTTGAGGATGATAAGCAATAGTCACTCTGTGATGAGTTTTGGTTAACTGAAAAATAATTTTGGTAATGAACTCCCATCCTTGATCTGATTAATTAAGATTCCTGAAAAACTAAAGTAATGGCTTTCAACGTGAACTCCCTATTTTTTATCTTCGACATATCACAAAAAAATACGACAAGCCACAGTTCCTACCTTCTTGTCCCTGATGGGCTCTGCTCTGGCCACTTTGAAGCATCATCTACAAGAGTAATACCCAGTAACCATACATTATAGCTCTACTTACAACGAGGTGCTTGCTGTCATTACTAGTAAAATTTCCTACGATAACAAAAGGAAAGCAGAGATTCAATTATTTTTTAAAACATGGTGAAATAATGAGAAGAAAAATTGTCCATTTCCTATGAGATTGTTGACGTAATGTCGTCCAATAGGAAGGAAAAAATAGAACCAACAAACGAAAATAGACAAACAAAAATGTAAAAATTTGACATACAAACAATTGATAATTCAGGTCTTCTTTTTGAATAATTTGGAGGGGGTTAAGCTTAGTTCTGTTCTCTCAAAGTTTGGCTTGAACTTCTTGAAGAAGGTGCCAGCCCTACCATCACCCAGATCAGCTGCACTGTGAAGGCAAAGTGAAAAATACTCTCAATATAATACCAAATAAAACCAGGTACAGGTAACTCAATTTCCGAGCACCACTCGACTACACAACAGTTGTATATACCAGTTATAGAGTTGTATTTGTGTGTCGTAGTATATACCAGTTATAGAGTTGTATTTGTGTGTCGTAGAAGCTCCATCTATGTCATTATAATTATGCACTGTCTAACAATGTGCCATTGCTGATGACCCTTCCAGATCTGATGGCTGTTGCTATGGAACTTCATATCTATTGCTACCAGGTAGGTACACTTATTAGAATATATGGACTCCATAAATAGGTGAAGTAGCCACAACTGCTTCAGAACGCGAGGTAAAGAGAAACCTACTCTAGCTCAAGTCGACAACAGATGATTTCTTTTTGGACAGCACAGTGAAGTAGCGAAGTATCTAGTTCCTCTTCAGACTAATCTAGCTTTAGCTGATAACGTGCATTGAAAGAACATCTAAATATGTGTCAACTGAAAAATATTCATGGGTCACCGACGAATGAGAATTATTCCCCCCTCGATAGCATAAATGGAGTCCCTACGGTATTGTCACCAATAAAACACGCGTATCCTACAGTTCTTGCTTCCTGTACTCCTGCAGCTTCGAGTTGAAGGTGGCTAACAGCTGCTCGACTAGCGGCTAAAATAGAAAAGTATAAAATTCCAGTCAAACAAGAGTATTGTTGTTGAGAATATTATGCTATTGAATAGATTGCCAACTTAGTACTAGTACTAGCTAGCTATAGTCCTTGCAGCCAGCCACTACTGCTAGCTAGTAGAGTTAATTTACATTGTGGTTGCTATAATGTTACTCACTGCTTTCTCTGGCATAAGGTCGTCCATATCTCTCAACAAGTAATCAAGACTACGGATCACATATGTGGCGAGCAGTTCTGCAGATAAAACTGTTCCACCAACATTCAGCTCAGGAAGGATATTCCACTTAGAGTGTATATATTGTAACACTGATGTGTGTGTATATACTGTGTGTGTATATATATATATATACATATGTTCAACCATATGGGGAGAAGGAGTGTGAGGAGAGGGAGGAGGGTGACTGTGAGGAGAGGGGGGAGGGTGACTGTGAGGAGAGGGAGGAGAGTGACTGAGGAGAGGGAGGAGGGTGACTGTGAGGAGAGGGAGGAGAGTGACCGTGAGGAGAGGGGGGAGGTGACTGAGGAGAGGGAGGAGGGAGTGACTGTGAGAGGGAGGAGGGTGACTGTAAGGAGAGGGAGGAGAGTGACTGAGGAGAGGGAGGAGAGTGACTGAGGAGAGTGACTGTGAGGAGAGGGAGGAGGGTGACTGTGAGGAGAGGGAGAAGGGTGACTGTGAGGAGAGGGAGGAGGGTGACTGTGGAGAGGGAGGAAGGTTACTGTGAGGAGAGGGAGAACAGTGACTGTAAGGAGAGGAAGGAGGGTGACTGAGGAGAGTGACTGAGGAGAGGGAGGAGGGTGACTGAGGAGAGTGACTGTGAGGAGAGGGAGGAGGGTGACTGTGAGGAGAGGGAGGAGGGTGACTGTGAGGAGAGGGAGGAGGGTGACTGTGAGGAGAGGGAGGAGGTGACTGTGAGGAGAAGGAGGAGGGTGACTGTGAGGAGAGGAAGGAGGATGACTGTGAGGAGAGGGAGGAGAGTGACTGAGGAGAGTGACTGTGAGGAGAGGGAGGAGGGTGACTGTAAGGAGAGGGAGGAGAGTGACTGTGAGGAGAGGGAGAAGGGTGACTGTGAGGAGAGGGAGAACAGTGACTGTAAGGAGAGGAAGGAGGGTGACTGAGGAGAGTGACTGAGGAGAGGGAGGAGGGTGACTGTGAGGAGAGGGAGGAGGGTGACTGTGAGGAGAGGGAGGGTGACTGGGAGGAGAGGGAGGAGAGGGAGGAAGGTTATTGTGAGGAGAGGGAGGAGGGTGACTGTGAGGAGAGGGAGGGTGACTGTGAGGAGAGGGAGGAGGGTGACTGTGAGGAGAGGGAGGAAGGTTCCTGTGAGGAGAGGGAGAAGAGTGACTGTGAGGAGGGTGACTGAGGAGAGGGAGGAGAGTGACTGTGAGGAGAGGGAGGAGGGTGACTGTGAGGAGAGGGAGGAGAGTGACTGTGAGGAGAGGGAGGAGGGTGACTGTGAGGAGAGAGAGAACAAGAGAAAGTAAAGACGAAGAAAATGAAGGCAGAAGGCAGAAAGAGATGGACAACAAGAAGAAGAGAATGATGTGGTAAGAAGGAAGAAACCAGAAGCAGGAGGAGAAAACAAAGAGGGAAGGCAAGAAGGAGGAGGAGAGCGTGTAAGTAGCCATCGTGAGAGAAGACGTACTAGAAAGTGGTGTGCATTACGTAGGATACAGCATTCAGATATGTTGGAGTACGCATCCAGCAGAGAAAGTGCAATGTCCTTTCGTTTGGTGACATTCTGTGAGATGTTGTTCATGGCGGCCACATTAGCAAGCTTGGGCATGATAACTGCAGGGGAGGTCAGAATTACTATCTTGAATATTGTCATATGCATCACACGTGGGGGGCATTAGGAAATGCTTGTTTCCCCTCAGAGGCAATTAACTTGCCAGTCCAGGGTATATAGCCTAAATGACCAGTCCTTCATCAAGTAAAAGGGAAAACTATTTTCTTATGAACAGGAGCCCATCGGCTTAAACAATGCTGGGAACAATGGCAGTCCACCAGACAAGATGCAATCCTTCACACGGCAAAAGTGGTCACAGTCATAAGTGGTCCGGGGGAGGGGGGACTATATTAACACTCTCACCATCTGATGGCTGGAATAATAATCAATTTTCAATCAGAAATCCTCCAAAGTCTCTAGCAAACGTACATTATGGGATAGCTCTATTGTTGATAGATGGTCAGGTGTTTGTGACCAAATGCTGACCACAAAACATGAAGATTATCATAGTTGCTTTTGCACATACTGCAGAATCTACATGTATGGCTTACAAACATTCTTATCATTCATAAGCAGCTAAGGTACATGTGCTGGAGACCATGGAGGCATATTACTGGACCACTACAACTAGCATATTATACTCTCAATATTTGATCCACACGGTACAGGTTCTGGTGTGTTCAGAAAACAACATTGCATTAATGAATTTTTTGTGTTGTACATCTACTCTGACCTTTCTCAACAAAACATAGACCAGGCCTCACTCTTTGCCACCATGTCCCACACATATTATTATTCAGCTAAATAGATATTATAATAAACTCCGTAATAATCAACTTCAACAAATTTATTCTCTCGACGTTTCGACTAGATGCTCCAGCCTTCATCAGAGATCTCACTATTCATGATGAAGGCTATAGCATCTAGTCGAAATGTCGAGAGATTACAATTGGAAGTTGACTATTGTGAAGGTTATTGTCATGTTATTATGTCAACTGAGAGTTCATTAAGAGTTTAATATATATTGCTTAAAACTGTGTGGATGTATATAGTCAGCAACATGAACCCTGCATGCATGTGTGGATGTATATAGTCAGGAACATGAACCCTGCATGCATGCGTGGATGTATATAGTCAGCAACATGAACCCTGCATGCATGTGTGGATGTATATAGTCAGGAACATGAACCCTGCATGCATGTGTGGATGTATATAGTCAGCAACATGAACCCTGCATGCATGCGTGGATGTATATAGCCAGGAACATGAACCCTGCATGCATGCGTGGATGTATATAGTCAGGAACATGAACCCTGCATGCATGTGTGGATGTATATAGTCAGGAACATGAACCCTGCATGCATGTGTGGATGTATATAGTCAGGAACATGAACCCTGCATGCATGTGTGGATGTATATAGTCAGGAACATGAACCCTGCATGCATGTGTGGATGTATATAGTCAGGAACATGAACCCTGCATGCATGTGTGGATGTATTTAGTCAGCAACATGAACCCTGCATGCATGCGTGGATGTATATAGTCAGCAACATGAACCCTGCATGCATGTGTGGATGTATATAGTCAGGAACATGAACCCTGCATGCATGCGTGGATGTATATAGTCAGGAACATGAACCCTGCATGCATGCGTGGATGTATATAGTCAGGAACATGAACCCTGCATGCATGCGTGGATGTATATAGTCAGGAACATGAACCCTGCATGCATGCGTGGATGTATATAGTCAGCAACATGAATCCTGCATGCATGTGTGGATATATATAGTCAGGAACATGAACCCTGCATGCATGCGTGGATGTATATAGTCAGCAACATGAACCCTGCATGCATGTGTGGATGTATATAGTCAGCAACATGAACCCTGCATGCATGCGTGGATGTATATAGTCAGGAACATGAACCCTGCATGCATGTGTGGATGTATATAGTCAGGAACATGAACCCTGCATGCATGCGTGGATGTATATAGTCAGGAACATGAACCCTGCATGCATGCGTGGATGTATATAGTCAGGAACATGAACCCTGCATGCATGTGTGGATGTATATAGTCAGGAACATGAACCCTGCATGCATGCGTGGATGTATATAGTCATGAACATGAACCCTGCATGCATGCGTGGATGTATATAGTCAGGAACATGAACCCTGCATGCATGTGTGGATGTATATAGTCAGGAACATGAACCCTGCATGCATGTGTGGATGTATATAGTCAGGAACATGAACCCTGCATGCATGCGTGGATGTACATGTATATAGTCAGCAACATGAACCCTGCATGCATGCGTGGATGTATATAGTCAGGAACATGAACCCTGCATGCATGCATGGATGTATATAGTCAGCAACATGAATCCTGCATGCATGTGTGGATGTATATAGTCAGGAACATGAACCCTGCATGCATGCGTGGATGTATATAGTCAGGAACATGAACCCTGCATGCATGCGTGGATGTATATAGTCAGCAACATGAATCCTGCATGCATGTGTGGATGTATATAGTCAGGAACATGAACCCTGCATGCATGCGTGGATGTATATAGTCAGGAACATGAACCCTGCATGCATGTGTGGATGTATATAGCCAGGAACATGAACCCTGCATGTATGCGTGGATGTATATAGTCAGGAACATGAACCCTGCATGCATGCGTGGATGTATATAGTCAGGAACATGAACCCTGCATGCATGTGTGGATGTATATAGCCAGGAACATGAACCCTGCATGTATGCGTGGATGTATATAGTCAGGAACATGAACCCTGCATGCATGCGTGGATGTATATAGTCAGGAACATGAACCCTGCATGCATGCGTGGATGTATATAGTCAGGAACATGAACCCTGCATGCATGCGTGGATGTATATAGTCAGCAACATGAACCCTGCATGCATGTGTGGATGTATATAGTCATGAACATGAACCCTGCATGCATGCGTGGATGTATATAGTCAGGAACATGAACCCTGCATGCATGCGTGGATGTATATAGTCAGCAACATGAACCCTGCATGCATGTGTGGATGTATATAGTCAGGAACACGAACCCTGCATGCATGTGTGGATATATATAGTCAGCAACATGAACCCTGCATGCATGCGTGGATGTATATAGTCAGGAACATGAACCCTGCATGCATGTGTGGATGTATATAGTCAGGAACATGAACCCTGCATGCATGTGTGGATGTATATAGTCAGCAACATGAACCCTCCATGCATGTGTGGATATATATAGTCAGGAACATGAACCCTGCATGCATGCGTGGATGTATATAGTCAGGAACATGAACCCTGCATGCATGTGTGGATGTATATAGTCAGGAACATGAACCCTGCATGCATGTGTGGATGTATATAGTCAGGAACATGAACCCTGCATGCATGTGTGGATGTATATAGTCAGCAACATGAACCCTGCATGCATGTGTGGATGTATATAGTCAGGAACATGAACCCTGCATGCATGCGTGGATGTATATAGTCAGGAACATGAACCCTGCATGCATGTGTGGATGTATATAGTCAGCAACATGAACCCTGCATGCATGTGTGGATGTATATAGTCAGGAACATGAACCCTGCATGCATGTGTGGATGTATATAGTCAGGAACATGAACCCTGCATGCATGCGTGGATGTATATAGTCAGGAACATGAACCCTGCATGCATGCGTGGATGTATATAGTCAGCAACATGAACCCTGCATGCATGTGTGGATGTATATAGTCAGGAACACGAACCCTGCATGCATGTGTGGATGTATATAGTCAGGAACATGAACCCTGCATGCATGCGTGGATGTATATACATGTAGTCAGGAACATGAACCCTGCATGCATGTGTGGATGTATATAGTCAGCAACATGAACCCTGCATGCATGTGTGGATGTATATAGTCAGGAACATGAACCCTGCATGCATGTGTGGATGTATATAGTCAGGAACATGAACCCTGCATGCATGCGTGGATGTATATAGTCCGGAACATGAACCCTGCATGCATGCATGGATGTATATAGTCAGCAACATGAATCCTGCATGCATGCGTGGATGTATATAGTCAGGAACATGAACCCTGCATGCATGTGTGGATGTATATAGTCATGAACATGAACCCTGCATGCATGTGTGGATGTATATAGTCAGGAACATGAACCCTGCATGCATGTGTGGATGTATATAGTCAGGAACATGAACCCTGCATGCATGCGTGGATGTATATAGTCAGGAACATGAACCCTGCATGCATGCGTGGATGTATATAGTCAGCAACATGAACCCTGCATGCATGTGTGGATGTATATAGTCAGCAACATGAACCCTGCATGCATGCGTGGATGTATATAGTCAGGAACATGAACCCTGCATGCATGTGTGGATGTATATAGTCAGCAACATGAACCCTGCATGCATGTATAGTCAGGAACATGAACCCTGCATGCATGCGTGGATGTATATAGTCAGGAACATGAACCTTGCATGCATGCGTGGATGTATATAGTCAGCAACATGAACCCTGCATGCATGCGTGGATGTATATAGTCATGAACATGAACCCTGCATGCATGCGTGGATGTATATAGTCAGCAACATGAACCCTGCATGCATGCGTGGATGTATATAGTCAGCAACATGCACCCTGCATGCATGCGTGGATGTATATAGTCAGGAACATGAACCCTGCATGCATGTGTGGATGTATATAGTCAGCAACATGCACCCTGCATGCATGCGTGGATGTATATAGTCAGGAACATGAACCCTGCATGCATGCGTGGATGTATATAGTCAGCAACATGAACCCTGCATGCATGTGTGGATGTATATAGTCAGCAACATGCACCCTGCATGCATGCGTGGATGTATATAGTCAGGAACATGAACCCTGCATGCATGCGTGGATGTATATAGTCAGGAACATGAACCCTGCATGCATGCGTGGATGTACATACATGTATATAGTCAGCAACATGAACCCTGCATGCATGCGTGGATGTATATAGTCAGGAACATGAACCCTGCATGCATGTGTGGATGTATATAGTCAGCAACATGCACCCTGCATGCATGCGTGGATGTATATAGTCAGCAACATGCACCCTGCATGCATGCGTGGATGTATATAGTCAGGAACATGAACCCTGCATGCATGTGTGGATGTATATAGTCAGGAACATGAACCCTGCATGCATGTGTGGATGTATATAGTCAGGAACATGAACCCTGCATGCATGCGTGGATGTATATAGTCAGGAACATGAACCCTGCATGCATGTGTGGATGTATATAGTCAGGAACATGAACCCTGCATGCATGTGTGGATGTATATAGTCAGCAACATGAACCCTGCATGCATGCGTGGATGTATATAGTCAGCAACATGAACCCTGCATGCATGCGTGGATGTATATAGTCAGCAACATGAACCCTGCATGCATGCGTGGATGTATATAGTCAGGAACATGAACCCTGCATGCATGCGTGGATGTATATAGTCAGGAACATGAACCCTGCATGCATGCGTGGATGTATATAGTCAGGAACATGAACCCTGCATGCATGTGTGGATGTATATAGTCAGCAACATGAACCCTGCATGCATGCGTGGATGTATATAGTCAGGAACATGAACCCTGCATGCATGCGTGGATGTATATAGTCAGGAACATGAACCCTGCATGCATGCGTGGATGTATATAGTCAGCAACATGAACCCTGCATGCATGCGTGGATGTATATAGTCAGGAACATGAACCCTGCATGCATGCATGGATGTATATAGTCAGCAACATGAACCCTGCATGCATGCATGGATGTATATAGTCAGGAACATGAACCCTGCATGCATGCGTGGATGTATATAGTCAGGAACATGAACCCTGCATGCATGTGTGGATGTATACAGTCAGGAACATGAACCCTGCATGCATGCGTGGATGTATATAGTCAGCAACATGAACCCTGCATGCATGTGTGGATGTATATAGTCAGGAACATGAACCCTGCATGCATGCGTGGATGTATATAGTCAGGAACATGAACCCTGCATGCATGCGTGGATGTATATAGTCAGGAACATGAACCCTGCATGCATGCGTGGATGTATATAGTCAGCAACATGAACCCTGCATGCATGCATGGATGTATATAGTCAGGAACATGAACCCTGCATGCATGCGTGGATGTATATAGTCAGGAACATGAACCCTGCATGCATGTGTGGATGTATACAGTCAGGAACATGAACCCTGCATGCATGCGTGGATGTATATAGTCAGGAACATGAACCCTGCATGCATGTGTGGATGTATATAGTCAGGAACATGAACCCTGCATGCATGCGTGGATGTATATAGTCAGCAACATGAACCCTGCATGCATGCGTGGATGTATATAGTCAGCAACATGAACCCTGCATGCATGCGTGGATGTATATAGTCAGGAACATGAACCCTGCATGCATGCGTGGATGTATATAGTCAGCAACATGAACCCTGCATGCATGCGTGGATGTATATAGTCAGCAACATGAATCGTGCATGCATGTGTGGATGTATATAGTCAGCAACATGAACCCTGCATGCATGCGTGGATGTATATAGTCAGCAACATGAATCGTGCATGCATGTGTGGATGTATATAGTCAGGAACATGAACCCTGCATGCATGTGTGGATGTATATAGTCAGGAACATGAACCCTGCATGCATGCGTGGATGTATATAGTCAGCAACATGAATCGTGCATGCATGTGTGGATGTATATAGTCAGGAACATGAACCTTGCATGCATGTGTGGATGTATATAGTCAGCAACATGAACCCTGCATGCATGTGTGGATGTATATAGTCAGCAACATGAACCCTGCATGCATGCGTGGATGTATATAGTCAGCAACATGAACCCTGCATGCATGTGTGGATGTATATAGTCAGGAACATGAACCCTGCATGCATGCGTGGATGTATATAGTCAGCAACATGAACCCTGCATGCATGTGTGGATGTATATAGTCAGGAACATGAACCCTGCATGCATGTGTGGATGTATACAGTCAGCAACATGAACCCTGCATGCATGCGTGGATGTATATAGTCAGGAACATGAACCCTGCATGCATGCGTGGATGTATATAGTCAGGAACATGAACCCTGCATGCATGTGTGGATGTATATAGTCAGGAACATGAACCCTGCATGCATGCATGGATGTATATAGTCAGGAACATGAACCCTGCATGCATGCGTGGATGTATATAGTCAGGAACATGAACCCTGCATGCATGTGTGGATGTATATAGTCAGCAACATGAACCCTGCATGCATGTGTGGATGTATATAGTCAGGAACATGAACCCTGCATGCATGCGTGGATGTATATAGTCAGGAACATGAACCCTGCATGCATGCGTGGATGTATATAGTCAGGAACATGAACCCTGCATGCATGTGTGGATGTATATAGTCAGCAACATGAACCCTGCATGCATGCGTGGATGTATATAGTCAGGAACATGAACCCTGCATGCATGCGTGGATGTATATAGTCAGGAACATGAACCCTGCATGCATGTGTGGATGTATATAGTCAGCAACATGAACCCTGCATGCATGTGTGGATGTATATAGTCAGGAACATGAACCCTGCATGCATGTGTGGATGTATATAGTCAGGAACATGAACCCTGCATGCATGCATGGATGTATATAGTCAGGAACATGAACCCTGCATGCATGTGTGGATGTATATAGTCAGGAACATGAACCCTGCATGCATGTGTGGATGTATATAGTCAGGAACATGAACCCTGCATGCATGTGTGGATGTATATAGTCAGCAACATGAACCCTGCATGCATGTGTGGATGTATATAGTCAGGAACATGAACCCTGCATGCATGCGTGGATGTATATAGTCAGGAACATGAACCCTGCATGCATGCGTGGATGTATATAGTCAGGAACATGAACCCTGCATGCATGCGTGGATGTATATAGTCAGGAACATGAACCCTGCATGCATGTGTGGATGTATATAGTCAGGAACATGAACCCTGCATGCATGCGTGGATGTATATAGTCAGGAACATGAACCCTGCATGCATGCATGGATGTATATAGTCAGCAACATGAACCCTGCATGCATGCGTGGATGTATATAGTCAGCAACATGAACCCTGCATGCATGCGTGGATGTATATAGTCAGGAACATGAACCCTGCATGCATGTGTGGATGTATATAGTCAGGAACATGAACCCTGCATGCATGCGTGGATGTATATAGTCAGCAACATGAACCCTGCATGCATGTGTGGATGTATATAGTCAGGAACATGAACCCTGCATGCATGCGTGGATGTATATAGTCAGCAACATGAACCCTGCATGCATGTGTGGATGTATATAGTCAGCAACATGAACCCTGCATGCATGCGTGGATGTATATAGTCAGCAACATGAACCCTGCATGCATGTGTGGATGTATATAGTCAGCAACATGAACCCTGCATGCATGTGTGGATGTATATAGTCAGGAACATGAACCCTGCATGCATGCGTGGATGTATATAGTCAGCAACATGAACCCTGCATGCATGCGTGGATGTATATAGTCAGGAACATGAACCCTGCATGCATGCGTGGATGTATATAGTCAGGAACATGAACCCTGCATGCATGCGTGGATGTATATAGTCAGGAACATGAACCCTGCATGCATGTGTGGATGTATATAGTCAGCAACATGAACCCTGCATGCATGCGTGGATGTATATAGTCAGGAACATGAACCCTGCATGCATGCGTGGATGTATATAGTCAGGAACATGAACCCTGCATGCATGCGTGGATGTATATAGTCAGCAACATGAACCCTGCATGCATGCGTGGATGTATATAGTCAGGAACATGAACCCTGCATGCATGCATGGATGTATATAGTCAGCAACATGAACCCTGCATGCATGCATGGATGTATATAGTCAGGAACATGAACCCTGCATGCATGCGTGGATGTATATAGTCAGGAACATGAACCCTGCATGCATGTGTGGATGTATACAGTCAGGAACATGAACCCTGCATGCATGCGTGGATGTATATAGTCAGGAACATGAACCCTGCATGCATGCGTGGATGTATATAGTCAGCAACATGAACCCTGCATGCATGCATGGATGTATATAGTCAGGAACATGAACCCTGCATGCATGCGTGGATGTATATAGTCAGGAACATGAACCCTGCATGCATGTGTGGATGTATACAGTCAGGAACATGAACCCTGCATGCATGCGTGGATGTATATAGTCAGGAACATGAACCCTGCATGCATGCGTGGATGTATATAGTCAGGAACATGAACCCTGCATGCATGTGTGGATGTATATAGTCAGGAACATGAACCCTGCATGCATGTGTGGATGTATATAGTCAGGAACATGAACCCTGCATGCATGCGTGGATGTATATAGTCAGCAACATGAACCCTGCATGCATGCGTGGATGTATATAGTCAGCAACATGAACCCTGCATGCATGCGTGGATGTATATAGTCAGGAACATGAACCCTGCATGCATGCGTGGATGTATATAGTCAGCAACATGAACCCTGCATGCATGCGTGGATGTATATAGTCAGCAACATGAATCGTGCATGCATGTGTGGATGTATATAGTCAGCAACATGAACCCTGCATGCATGCGTGGATGTATATAGTCAGCAACATGAATCGTGCATGCATGTGTGGATGTATATAGTCAGGAACATGAACCCTGCATGCATGTGTGGATGTATATAGTCAGGAACATGAACCCTGCATGCATGCGTGGATGTATATAGTCAGCAACATGAATCGTGCATGCATGTGTGGATGTATATAGTCAGGAACATGAACCTTGCATGCATGTGTGGATGTATATAGTCAGCAACATGAACCCTGCATGCATGTGTGGATGTATATAGTCAGCAACATGAACCCTGCATGCATGCGTGGATGTATATAGTCAGCAACATGAACCCTGCATGCATGTGTGGATGTATATAGTCAGGAACATGAACCCTGCATGCATGCGTGGATGTATATAGTCAGCAACATGAACCCTGCATGCATGTGTGGATGTATATAGTCAGGAACATGAACCCTGCATGCATGTGTGGATGTATACAGTCAGCAACATGAACCCTGCATGCATGCGTGGATGTATATAGTCAGGAACATGAACCCTGCATGCATGCGTGGATGTATATAGTCAGGAACATGAACCCTGCATGCATGTGTGGATGTATATAGTCAGGAACATGAACCCTGCATGCATGCATGGATGTATATAGTCAGGAACATGAACCCTGCATGCATGCGTGGATGTATATAGTCAGGAACATGAACCCTGCATGCATGTGTGGATGTATATAGTCAGCAACATGAACCCTGCATGCATGTGTGGATGTATATAGTCAGGAACATGAACCCTGCATGCATGCGTGGATGTATATAGTCAGGAACATGAACCCTGCATGCATGCGTGGATGTATATAGTCAGGAACATGAACCCTGCATGCATGTGTGGATGTATATAGTCAGCAACATGAACCCTGCATGCATGCGTGGATGTATATAGTCAGGAACATGAACCCTGCATGCATGCGTGGATGTATATAGTCAGGAACATGAACCCTGCATGCATGTGTGGATGTATATAGTCAGCAACATGAACCCTGCATGCATGTGTGGATGTATATAGTCAGGAACATGAACCCTGCATGCATGTGTGGATGTATATAGTCAGGAACATGAACCCTGCATGCATGCATGGATGTATATAGTCAGGAACATGAACCCTGCATGCATGTGTGGATGTATATAGTCAGGAACATGAACCCTGCATGCATGTGTGGATGTATATAGTCAGGAACATGAACCCTGCATGCATGTGTGGATGTATATAGTCAGCAACATGAACCCTGCATGCATGTGTGGATGTATATAGTCAGGAACATGAACCCTGCATGCATGCGTGGATGTATATAGTCAGGAACATGAACCCTGCATGCATGCGTGGATGTATATAGTCAGGAACATGAACCCTGCATGCATGCGTGGATGTATATAGTCAGGAACATGAACCCTGCATGCATGTGTGGATGTATATAGTCAGGAACATGAACCCTGCATGCATGCGTGGATGTATATAGTCAGGAACATGAACCCTGCATGCATGCATGGATGTATATAGTCAGCAACATGAACCCTGCATGCATGCGTGGATGTATATAGTCAGCAACATGAACCCTGCATGCATGCGTGGATGTATATAGTCAGCAACATGAACCCTGCATGCATGCGTGGATGTATATAGTCAGCAACATGAACCCTGCATGCATGTGTGGATGTATATAGTCAGGAACATGAACCCTGCATGCATGTGTGGATGTATATAGTCAGGAACATGAACCCTGCATGCATGTGTGGATGTATATAGTCAGCAACATGAACCCTGCATGCATGCGTGGATGTATATAGTCAGCAACATGAACCCTGCATGCATGTGTGGATGTATATAGTCAGCAACATGAACCCTGCATGCATGTGTGGATGTATATAGTCAGGAACATGAACCCTGCATGCATGTGTGGATGTATATAGTCAGCAACATGAACCCTGCATGCATGCGTGGATGTATATAGTCAGGAACATGAACCCTGCATGCATGCGTGGATGTATATAGTCAGGAACATGAACCCTGCATGCATGCGTGGATGTATATAGTCAGCAACATGAACCCTGCATGCATGTGTGGATGTATATAGTCAGAAACATGAACCCTGCATGCATGCGTGGATGTATATAGTCAGGAACACGAACCCTGCATGCATGCGTGGATGTATATAGTCAGCAACATGAACCCTGCATGCATGTGTGGATGTATATAGTCAGGAACATGAACCCTGCATGCATGCGTGGATGTATATAGTCAGCAACATGAACCCTGCATGCATGCGTGGATGTATATAGTCAGCAACATGAACCCTGCATGCATGCGTGGATGTATATAGTCAGGAACATGAACCCTGCATGCATGCGTGGATGTATGTATATAGTCAGGAACATGAACCCTGCATGCATGTGTGGATGTATATAGTCAGGAACATGAACCATGCATGCATGTGTGGATGTATATAGTCAGGAACATGAACCCTGCATGCATGCGTGGATGTATATAGTCAGGAACATGAACCCTGCATGCATGCGTGGATGTATATAGTCAGGAACATGAACCATGCATGCATGCGTGGATGTATATAGTCAGCAACATGAACCCTGCATGCATGCGTGGATGTATATAGTCAGGAACATGAATCATGCATGCATGCGTGGATGTATATAGTCAGCAACATGAACCCTGCATGCATGCGTGGATGTATATAGTCAGGAACATGAACTCTGCATGCATGCGTGGATGTATATAGTCAGGAACATGAACCCTGCATGCATGTGTGGATGTATATAGTCAGGAACATGAACCCTGCATGCATGCGTGGATGTATATAGTCAGGAACATGAACCCTGCATGCATGCGTGGATGTATATAGTCAGGAACATGAACCCTGCATGCATGCGTGGATGTATATAGTCAGCAACATGAACCCTGCATGCATGCGTGGATGTATATAGTCAGGAACATGAACCCTGCATGCATGCATGGATGTATATAGTCATGAACATGAACCCTGCATGCATGCATGGATGTATATAGTCAGGAACATGAACCCTGCATGCATGCGTCGATGTATATAGTCAGGAATATGAACCCTGCATGCATGCGTGGATGTATATAGTCAGGAACATGAACCCTGCATGCATGCGTGGATGTATATAGTCAGCAACATGAACCCTGCATGCATGTGTGGATGTATATAGTCAGGAACATGAACCCTGCATGCATGCGTGGATGTATATAGTCAGGAACATGAACCCTGCATGCATGCGTGGATGTATATAGTCAGCAACATGAACCCTGCATGCATGTGTGGATGTATACAGTCAGGAACATGAACCCTGCATGCATGCGTGGATGTATATAGTCAGCAACATGAACCCTGCATGCATGTGTGGATGTATATAGTCAGCAACATGAACCCTGCATGCATGTGTGGATGTATATAGTCAGGAACATGAATCCTGCATGCATGTGTGGATGTATATAGTCAGCAACATGAACCCTGCATGCATGTGTGGATGTATATAGTCAGGAACATGAATCCTGCATGCATGTGTGGATGTATATAGTCAGCAACATGCACCCTGCATGCATGCGTGGATGTATATAGTCAGGAACATGAACCCTGCATGCATGCGTGGATGTATATAGTCAGCAACATGAACCCTGCATGCATGTGTGGATGTATATAGTCAGGAACATGAACCCAGCATGCATGTGTGGATGTATATAGTCAGGAACATGAACCCTGCATGCATGTGTGGATGTATATAGTCAGGAACATGAACCCTGCATGCATGCGTGGATGTATATAGTCAGCAACATGAACCCTGCATGCATGTGTGGATGTATATAGTCAGGAACATGAACCCTGCATGCATGTGTGGATATATATAGTCAGGAACATGAACCCTGCATGCATGTGTGGATGTATATAGTCAGGAACATGAACCCTGCATGCATGCGTGGATGTATATAGTCAGGAACATGAACCCTGCATGCATGCGTGGATGTACAATAGTCAGGAACATGAACCCTGCATGCATGCGTGGATGTATATAGTCAGGAACATGAACCCTGCATGCATGCGTGGATGTATATAGTCAGCAACATGAACCCTGCATGCATGCGTGGATGTATATAGTCAGCAACATGAACCCTGCATGCATGTGTGGATGTATATAGTCAGCAACATGAACCCTGCATGCATGCGTGGATGTATATAGTCAGGAACATGAACCCTGCATGCATGTGTGGATGTATATAGTCAGGAACATGAACCCTGCATGCATGCGTGGATGTATATAGTCAGGAACATGAACCCTGCATGCGTGGATGTATATAGTCAGCAACATGTACCCTGCATGCATGTGTGGATGTATATAGTCAGGAACATGAACCCTGCATGCATGCGTGGATGTATATAGTCAGCAACATGAACCCTGCATGCATGCGTGGATGTATATAGTCAGCAACATGAACCCTGCATGCATGCGTGGATGTATATAGTCAGCAACATGAACCCTGCATGCATGTGTGGATGTATATAGTCAGGAACATGAACCTGCATGCATGCGTGGATGTATATAGTCAGGAACATGAACCCTGCATGCATGCGTGGATGTATATAGTCAGCAACACGAACCCTGCATGCATGTGTGGATGTATATAGTCAGGAACATGAACCCTGCATGCATGTGTGGATGTATATAGTCAGGAACATGAACCCTGCATGCATGCGTGGATGTATATAGTCAGCAACATGAACCCTGCATGCATGTATAGTCAGGAACATGAACCCTGCATGCATGCGTGGATGTATATAGTCAGGAACATGAACCCTGCATGCATGCGTGGATGTATATAGTCAGGAACATGAACTCTGCATGCATGTGTGGATGTATATAGTCAGCAACATGAACCTTGCATGCATGCATGGATGTATATAGTCAGGAACATGAACCCTGCATGCATGCGTGGATGTATATAGTCAGGAACATGAACTCTGCATGCATGTGTGGATGTATATAGTCAGCAACATGAACCCTGCATGCATGCATGCATGTATAGTCAGGAACATGAACCCTGCATGCATGCGTGGATGAATATCGTCAGGGAATACTTGCATGTGTATCCACTATCAGCCATAAAAGTTACCTCAAGAATAGTGAGCACCAGAGGCTATTTATTGCCTACACTACAGTAAGAACAGATGCTCAGTGGCACAAACCATGTCATTGCTCTCTGGCACTGAGGGAAAGTCAAGGAAGAGAAGGGCTTATGTAGTCATCATGCGTATGATGAAGCATTATGAGCTAAAACTTGGTTGAACACTGAATTTATTTAACTGCAAATATGATGTCTTATTCAAAATCATTAACATGCGGGAAGCTACATGTAGCTATAACTTATTACTGCTAGATACCATTCACCTGAGAAGCTTTCTTCATCCATTCCTTCTTCGTCAGAGACCAAGCATTACTTCCGACCGCTAAGCTCGTCCACCACGTTACGTTCAACTGTTGTGGTCACCACCTTATCCAAGGCTCCATGCTCGTAAGAAGGCTCGCCCAGGTAAGCATGGATGTCACAATCTTCCTCCTCACCTAGAGCCATTCTCAGATGAGTCAGAGTACCACCCATCATTAGAAAAAAGACTTCTACAAGACTTCGCTGCCTAGTCATTTTTGGGGTCGTCAAAATCGTGAATGGTCAGTGTTTCTAGATTTTTCCCTCTCAGTTACCGGGAAGTAACACACTTGACATTAGTCGGATAAATAGAGCTACAAATAAAGAAATTTTATGATATAAAAATTATGGCCTATAAATAATTGTGCGCATTATTTTTTCCCAATCAACAAAAGCCAGAACGCCATATGGAGCTATTGATGGTGAGAGGGTTAAGCTGCTGGTTGGTGCTGTGTGCCCAAGCAGTGGACTCCCGTTAGGGCACTCACAGTTACATACAAGGTGCTTGTGGGTACCACCTCAGCTCCCTAGAAGTGATGGGGGGTGGGGGGACACTCAGCCACTCAGCAAGCAGCTTGGCACTCTATGAAGCAGGGACTAGGCACTCAGCTGAAAAGCATGGCCTAGCCTAGACACTCAACATCTTGGCCCACTGAGAAGCAGGGCTTAGACACTCAGCAGCTTGGTGCCCTATGAAGCAGGGCCTAGATAGCTTGGTGCCTCATGAAGCAGGGTTTAGATACTCAGCAGCTTGGTGCCCTACAGTATGAAGAAGGGCCTAGATAGCTTGGTGCCCCATGAAGCAGGGCCTAGATAGCTTGGTGCCCCATGAAGCAGGGCTTAGACACTCAGCAGCTTGGTGCCCTATGAAGCAGGGCCTAGATAGCTTGGTGCCTCATGAAGCAGGGATTAGATACTCAGCAGCTTGGTGCCCTATGAAGCAGGGCCTAGATAGCTTGGTGCCCCATGAAGCAGGGCTTAGACACTCAGCAGCTTGGTGCCCTATGAAGCAGGGCCTAGATAGCTTGGTGCCCCATGAAGCAGGGCTTAGACACTCAGCAGCTTGGTGCCCTATGAAGCAGCGCCTAGATAGCTTGGTGCCCCATGAAGCAGGGCTTAGACACTCAGCAGCTTGGTGCCCTATGAAGCAGGGCCTAGATAGCTTGGTGCCCCATGAAGCAGGGCTTAGACACTTAGCAGCTTGGTGCCCTATGAAGCAGGGCCTAGATAGCTTGGTGCCCCATGAAGCAGGGCTTAGACACTCAGCAGCTTGGTGCCCTATCAAGGGGGGGCCCAGACACTCAGCAGCTTGGCTCCCTATCAAGGGGGGGCCCAGACACTCGGCAGTTTGGCTCCCTGAGAAACAGGGCCTAGATACAGCCACAGCTTGGCTCCCTGAGAAGCAGGTCAGGCACCCACCAGCAGCAGTCACCTCATACACTATGTAGGTAAGGATAGGGCAAGGCAAACACTAGGTACATGTAGGTACATGTACATGTAATAAGATTAGAGGTAGAGCTAGGCCTGGACAGAAAAAGTCTGGGGGACCATTTCCCCCCATTTTGTTGTTGTTATTATTATAAAATATTATAAAATATTGTTATTAAATATTATTAATATTATTATTTGTGTTTGCAGAAGCTAATCCTTATCTTCTTAAGCCCCCCCCGCCCGGACACGTTAATCCTGATCTTCCTAAGCCCCAGACACACTAATCCTCATCTTCCTAAGCCCCCCCCCCCCGGACACATTAATCCTCATCTTCCTAAGCCTCCCAGACATGCTAATCCTCATCTTCCTAAGCCCCCCAGACATGCTAATCCTCATCTTCCTAAGCCCCCCAGACACATTAATCCTCATCTTCCTAAGCCTCCCAGACACACTAATCCTCATCTTCCTAAGCCTCCCAGACACACTAATCCTCATCTTCCTAAGCCCCCCAGACATGCTAATCCTCATCTTCCTAAGCCCCCCAGACATGAGCCCCCCAAACATGCTAATCCTCATCTTCCTAAGCCCCCCAGACATACTAATCCTCATCTTCCTAAGCCCCCCAGACACACTAATCCTCATCTCCCTAAGCCCCCCAGACATGCTAATCCTCATCTTCCTAAGCCCCCCAGACATGCTAATCCTCATCTTCCTAAGCCTCCCAGACATGCTAATCCTCATCTTCCTAAGCCCCCCAGACATGCTAATCCTCATCTTCCTAAGCCTCCCAGACACACTAATCCTCATCTTCCTAAGCCCCCCAGACATGCTAATCCTCATCTTCCTAAGCCCCCCAGACACACTAATCCTCATCTTCCTAAGCCCCCCAGACATGAGCCCCCCAAACATGCTAATCCTCATCTTCCTAAGCCCCCCAGACATGCTAATCCTCATCTTCCTAAGCCCCCCAGACATCAGGGGTGTATTTAGGGGGGGGGGCGGGGGGCGTGCCCCCCCTTGTATCATTCTCGCCCCCCCCCCCTTGAAATTAGAGATATTTTTTTAAATAATGTCAAGAAAGGTGTAATACAAGAAAGGTGTAATAAGCTTATGATATCAGGTTCAAATGATAGGAATGTCAAACTGAGGTTCTTCTTGGTTTTCTCTGCCATACGTCCACAATCTCTTCAAGGTCGCTCTCAGAGAGTACTTCTGGTGCCTCTATAGCAATCCTCATAAGGTGAGAAAGGCTGCAGTCACTTAGAGAATTACGCAAACGAGTCTTGATCATCTTCATCTGTGAGAAGCTTCTCTCCACAGAAGCAGTAGAAACTGGAATCGATAAGCAGATGGAGGCAATCTTGTGCAAATTGGGAAACATGGCCTTGAGCATGTCGTTTGAAACAAGTTCTTTCAGCTGTGATGCAGTAGTATCCCGTGGTTGCTTGACTAACAGCTGGCGGAATGTTTTCCACTCTGTAAGTATTTCAGTGGAAATCATGGCTGTCTTCACTGTTTCTTCTCCATCCAATGTTTCTGCATCTCTATCTTCTCCGTAGTGAGCAATCAGTTTCTCAACAGACGTGTCTCCATAAGTGGGAAAAGATACTGAATCTGGTTTTGGAACTTTCCGTGGATCGAATATAGACAATGCTGATACAACAGCGTTGGATGAAGAAAATCGGCTTGTTATGTTGGCCTTTAAATCAGCAACAAAAGGCTTACCAACAACATTCTGGAACGAAAGTATTTTATCAGCGTCAATAGACACCTTTGTATATGACTTCAAGTCTTCAACGTTTTCAAGAAGCTCCAACACCCAGTTCGCTCCAGGCAAAACTGCATCATCCAAGGATTTAACAGTAGCATCAACAAGGAATGATATCAACGAGAGGTCAAGCTGCTCTGCCTGAAGTGCTTTGCTGAGCTTGGCTACTTGTGGTAGAGTGAAATCAAGCAAATATATAGCTGCAATCGTAGACAATTTGCAGAGGGCACCATGGATTCCAAGAGCTTCTGGCTCGTGGGACGTCTCGTAGATGTTCCCAATGGTGATTACAATTGCAGAATAACTTGCTTTGACAGCTTTGACACACCTTTCATGTGCCAGCCAGCGTGTGTCAGATGGCTTGATCACTTTCATTTCTGGAAGTTCAAGAACGTGCTGTACCTCCTTCAGACACTCTGCTCGCTTGGGGGAATTGCGAAAATGCTTCCAAAGAGTAGTCAATGTTCTGTAAACATGAGCAATTCCAGGAGTTTTATTGGCAGCTTGCACACAAGCCAACTGCAGTAAGTGACAGTGGCAGTGTATAAACAGAGCGTGAGGAGTATGTTTCTTGATACGTGCCTGAACCCCGGTCTTTCGTCCAGAAAAAGTTGCAGCTCCATCAAATCCCAATCCAACTATTCTTCCGACTTGTAGACCTTTCTTCTTTAAACAATCGATGAGATTAGAATAGATGGTCTCTGCATCAGCCTTCTTCAATGGAATAAGCTCCAGAAAGCACTCTACTGGTACACCATCTTCCTCCCAGCGGCAAAACACAGACAATTCTTCTACGTTGGTGACATCTGTGCACTCATCTGCCATGAGGCTGTACATAGGTGCCTTTTGAAGTCGCTTCAGAATCGACTCCTCCACCCATGTCCCCAATGATTCGATGAATTCAACCACAGCCAATCTTGATGTGTACACAGCATTTCTTGGTGCAGTTTCTAAGAATTGCTTCAAATGTTGGCTGCCACATCGAACCACCACGTCAACCAGCTTCTCAAATTTTGTCGAATGTGCAACTTGTTCTTTCGTAAGAAAATGAGTGAGTAGGATCAGGCACTTCACTGCAGCTCTGTTCTGAGCTCTTTTGCGAGCTAAAACATTCTGGAGTTGCTGTACAACTGTTCCACCTTTGGCTGCTCCTTTAGCTGCAAAAAGAGCTTGAGTTGCATGGATATGGAAGTCACTTCTCGCATGAGCTTTCATTTTTTCAACAGCTTTCTTCCAATTTCTGCAAGGTTGTGTGACCCACACTCCTCCAGTACGCTGCAGACCAGATTGCTTGCAAACCTTGCAAAAGGCACCATCGCTATCCTCGTCATAATAGAGCCAACTGAAATCTTTCTCCCAGCTCTTAGAGTATTTTCACTTCGTGGATACAGAAGAGCGGTGTTTGTTTTGCTTGCTTTTCTTTGAAGGTGGAGGACTAAGGCTAGGACTAGATGCCTCGACATGCTCAGAGCTATCTGTTCTGCTATCTTCGCTATCGCTGCTATTAGCATGAGAAGAGGCTTGAGAAGTACTTGCAAAGTATGAGCGAATATCCATATTAATATGAAGAGAAATCAGCTAGTAAGGTTTCTTTTATAGAGACTTTAAGACCATGACATAATGGACTGAGTTAAAAATACTGAGAGAGAGTGGGAAAGAAGGAGGGAACTGAAGAAGTGACAAACCTACAAAGGAGAACACGTGGTGGTGTGTGATGACTTTAAGACCATGACATAATGGACTGAGTTAAAAATACTGAGAGAGAGTGGGAAAGAAGGAGGGAACTGAAGAAGTGACAAACCTACAAAGGAGAACACGTGGTGGCGTGTGATGACATCATGTCTAAGATTAGACTTGAAGACCATGACATAATGGACTGAGTTAAAAATACTGAGAGAGAGGGAGTGGGAAAGAAGGAGAAACAAAAGAAGTGACAAACCTACAAAGGAGAGCACGTGGTGGTGTGTGATGTCATCGTGTCATGACACATGCTCTCCTTTTTCCAAGCAGCTACAATATCATGAGAAATATATACAGTCTAGCCATAGTTCGGTATAGCATAATGCCATTGGTAGTCAGTCAAAATAGCTATCCTCAGACATTGTAAAAGCAAAAAAAAATATGGGGGGATCTTCCCCCCAGACCCCCCTTTTACGGCTTATGAACATGTTAAGAAAATATTAACAAAAATTAGGGCACCAAGTGACCAACCATTTCCACCCCCTCCCCCCCCCCCCTAGAGAACTAGAGAAAAATTGTGTATGAAACCTGTTGTCCATGATTTTGTAAGAAAATGCATGGAATGCAACATAATTCGATTTCACAAAAGCCCACCTCCATTATACGAGTGACAAGTGACTATATCTAATCTATATATGCTGATTGCCGTAGCATGCAACTTCAGCAAATATTTAAGATGGAATGTTGTACTAAAGATTTTAGAAAAAGTGCATGCCATCATAAGTAGCAGCTATATATACAGTTAGTACTGCAAAAATACCTGTGGGTAAAACACTTTCGTACTCCACGCGGAAGCCCAGGGTGCACGTCCCCTTTCCGCACCATCCAGGCTCTCCGCCCCCCCTTATTTTTCCATATCTCAAGTTCGCCCCCCCTTGGCAAAATTTCTGTATACAACCCTGGACATGCTAATCCTCATCTTCCTAAGCCCCCCAGACATGCTAATCCTCATCTTCCTAAGCCCCCCGGACACATTAATCCTCATCTTCCTAAGCCCCCCAGACACACTAATCCTCATCTTCCTAAGCCCCCCAGACACACTAATCCTCATCTTCCTAAGCCCCCCCCCCCCCCCCCGGACATGCTAATCCTCATCTTCCTAAGCCCCCCAGACATGCTAATCCTCATCTTCCTAAGCCCCCCCGGACACATTAATCCTCATCTTCCTAAGCCTCCCTGACATGCTAATCCTCATCTTCCTAAGCCCCCCAGACATGCTAATCCTCATCTTCCTAAGCCCCCCAGACATGCTAATCCTCATCTTCCTAAGCCCCCCAGACATGCTAATCCTCATCTTCCTAAGCCCCCCCGGACACATTAATCCTCATCTTCCTAAGCCTCCCAGACATGCTAATCCTCATCTTCCAAAGCCCCTCCCCGGACATGCTAATCCTCATCTTCCTAAGCCCCCCAGACATGCTAATCCTCATCTTCCTAAGCCCCCCAGACATGCTAATCCTCATCTTCCTAAGCCCCCCAGACATGCTAATCCTCATCTTCCTAAGCCCCTCCCCGGACATGCTAATCCTCATCTTCCTAAGCCCCCCAGACATGCTAATCCTCATCTTCCTAAGCCCCCCAGACACACTAATCCTCATCTTCCTAACCCCCAGACATGCTAATCCTCATCTTCCTAAGCCCCCCAGACATGCTAATCCTCATCTTCCTAAGCCTCCCAGACATGCTAATCCTCATCTTCCTAAGCCCCCCAGACATGCTAATCCTCATCTTCCTAAGCCTCCCAGACATGCTAATCCTCATCTTCCTAAGCCCCCCAGACACGCTAATCCTCATCTTCCTAAGCCCCCCAGACACACTAATCCTCATCTTCCTAAGCCCCCCAGACACGCTAATCCTCATCTTCCTAAGCCCCCCAGACATGCTAATCCTCATCTTCCTAAGCCCCCCAGACATGCTAATCCTCACCTTCCTAAGCCCCCCAGACACACTAATCCTCATCTTCCTAAGCCCCCCAGACACACTAATCCTCATCTTCCTAAGCCCCCCTGGACATGCTAATCCTCATCTTCCTAAGCCCCCCCCCCCAGACACACTAATCCTCATCTTCCTAAGCCCCCCAGACACACTAATCCTCATCTTCCTAAGCCCCCCAGACATGCTAATCCTCATCTTCCTAAGCCCCACCCCGGACATACTAATCCTCATCTTCCTAAGCCCCTCCCCGGACATATTAAGGCTATCATTGGACAAAGAGAAATAAAATGGACCATATTTAGTGCCCTCCCTCTTACACTCATCTCTGAAGACCGGGTCAGCTCTAGGTCCAATCTTGGCCAATGTTCTCAGTACAGCCATGATCATCTGGTGGTCCATTTGGAACAAGTCGACACCCATGAGAGACTCAAACTGGTCGTGGACACGCATCAACACCTGAAGGGAGTGGCAAAGGGGAGGGGCTAATTGTATGTGATAGGATCAGAAAATAATCAAATTAGTATCAGTTCAAAACACACAAACATACAGAATGGAACTTGAATCGGCTTGTAAATCCATTCTGAACATACATAGTAGTACAAGGAAGGCAGAGGCTAAAGCTTGACTGTATGACTTGGAATCTGTCTGAATACAATTGACCACTCCACCCCCTACATTACGTGCTATGAAATGACATTGATCCATCAGAATAACGTACGAGGTACAATATGCACCATCTTCTCCCCCCCCCCTCCTCCCCCCACCTCCCACACTAACTATCGCCATCTTGAGCTTACATCTTTGCTAGTGCCAGTTTCCATGATGGTGCCAAAACTTTCTATAATGTCCACCTTCACCGATCTAAGGCAAATGAAAGAGGAACGCGACATCAGTGATACAAATAATAGCAACAGGCTGGGTGAATACAGAAAACAACAACAACAAACAACAACAAACAACAACAACAAATAACAATAACAACAACAAACAACAACAACAGAGAGAGAGGGGAAATATTAGCCGTACATTTCAGTGTCCCTCGAGAGCTTGATGAGCAGTGGCAGCATACTCTTCAGTATCACCCTCTCCTCCAGCCTTCGCACCATCACCTTCAAATGGAAGGAAGATAAATGGAGGGAGATGTGCATGAGTGCCGCTTCTTTCAGCGAGCGTGATCGTGGATTCCGGAATATATGTAGCTCTACGACTAGGGCTAGGAAGATCCTAGGGAGAGGGATACCCTGGAGTCTCAAGTGTCCTGGGATACGAAGCATTCTGGGACCATGGCATACAGTATACTGTCATCCACCCACACTAGGGATATCCTGGAATAGTCCCGAGTATCCTGGGTTATCCTAGGAAGGCTTGTGGCATTGTTGGATATTTCTCTCTTCAGCAACATGACAGGGAGTGTGCTATTTGACAGAGGCACTAATCAAGGAGGGTAGTGCTGTACTTTTGGTGGATGAGGCTAGTGATCGAGGGATGCTAGTGTTTGAGGGAGGATACTGATATTGTTACGCTAGTGGGTCACTTACCCCTAGAAGTATGGCCACGTAACGTCGGACTTGGAAAGAAGAGTGTTCTGCTAGTTTAGAGAAGCCATGAAGGAGGGCAGTGTGCCTCCTCCTCTCCCTGCAGACCTCTGCCACCATGGGCTTCAGACTGTCCAGGGGACTGAAGTACAGGGCCAGGTCAACCACCACTCCCGATAGGTAGGTAACCATCATTCCCTCGTCCTGGAGAGGGGAGGGGAGAAAGATTTGGAGGGGGGCAGAGAGGGTTGGAGGGGACAGAAAGATGGGAGGGGGGGGGGGACAGAGAGGTGAAGGGATAGAGAGAGATGGAGGAGACAGAGAGAGATGGAGGGATAGAGAGAGATGGAGGGGACAGAGAGAGATGGAGGGATAGAGAGAGATGGAGGGGCCAGAGAGAGATGGAGGGACAGAGAGAGATGGAGGAGACAGAGAGAGATGGAGGGACAGAGAGAGATGGAGGGAACAGAGAGAGATGGAGGGGATAGAGAGAGATGGAGGGGATAGAGAGAGATGGAGGGGATAGAGAGAGATGGAGGGGACAGAGAGAGATGGATGGACAGAGAGAGATGAAGGGGACAGAGAGAGATGGAGGGACAGAGAGAGATGGAGGGGATAGAGAGAGATGGAGGGGATAGAGAGAGATGGAGGGGACAGAGAGAGATGGAGGGACAGAGAGAGATGGAGGGGACAGAGAGAGATGGAGGGGATAGAGAGAGATGGAGGGATAGAGAGAGATGGAGGGGACAGAGAGAGATGGACAGAGAGAGATGGAGGGGACAGAGAGAGATGGAGGGACAGAGAGAGATGGAAGGGACAGAGAGAGATGGAGGGGACAGAGAGAGATGGAGGGGACAGAGAGAGATGGAGGGGACAGAGAGAGGAGAGAGATGGAGGGGACAGAGAGAGATGGAGGGGACAGAGAGAGATGGAGGGGACAGAGAGAGATGGAGGGGACAGAGAGAGATGGAGGGGACAGAGAGAGATGGAGGGGACAGATGGAGGGGACAGAGAGAGATGGAGGGGATAGAGAGAGATGGAGGGGACAGAGAGAGATGGAGGGGATAGAGAGAGATGGAGGGACAGAGAGAGATGGAGGGACAGAGAGAGATGGAGGGGATAGAGAGAGATGGAGGGACAGAGAGAGATGGAGGGGACAGAGAGAGATGGAGGGGATAGAGAGAGATGGAGGGACAGAGAGAGATGGAGGGACAGAGAGAGATGGAGGGGATAGAGAGAGATGGAGGGATAGAGAGAGATGGAGGGACAGAGAGAGATGGAGGGGACAGAGAGAGATGAAGGGGACAGAGAGAGATGGAGGGGACAGAGAGAGATGGAGGGGACAGAGAGAGATGGAAGGACAGAGAGAGATGGAGGGAACAGAGAGAGATGGAGGGACAGAGAGAGATGGAGGGGACAGAGAGAGATGAAGGGGACAGAGAGAGATGGAGGGGACAGAGAGAGATGGAGGGACAGAGAGAGATGGAGGGATAGAGAGAGATGGAGGGATAGAGAGTGATGGAGGGATAGAGAGATGGAGGGGACAGAGAGAGATGGAGGGGACAGAGAGAGATGGAGGGGACAGAGAGAGATGGAGGGACAGAGAGAGATGGAGGGGACAGAGAGAGATGAAGGGGACAGAGAGAGATGGAGGGGACAGAGAGAGATGGAGGGACAGAGAGAGATGGAGGGATAGAGAGAGATGGAGGGATAGAGAGTGATGGAGGGATAGAGAGATGGAGGGGACAGAGAGAGATGGAGGGGACAGAGAGAGATGGAGGGGACAGAGAGAGATGGAGGGATAGAGAGAGATGGAGGGACAGAGAGGGAGTGGAGGGAACAGAGAGAGATGGAAGGACAGAGAGAGATGAAGGGGACAGAGAGAGATGGAGGGGACAGAGAGAGATGGAGGGGATAGAGAGAGATGGAGACAGAGAGAGATGGAGGGGATAGAGAGAGATGGAGGGACAGAGGGAGATGGAGGGGACAGAGAGAGTGGAGGGGACAGAGAGAGATGGAGGGGACAGAGAGAGATGGAGGGGACAGAGAGAGATGGAGGGGACAGAGAGAGATGGAGGGACAGAGAGAGATGGAGGAGACAGAGAGAGATGGAGGGGCCAGAGAGAGATGGAGAGAACAGAGAGAGATGGAGGGGACAGAGAGAGGAGAGAGATGGAGGGGACAGAGAGAGATGGAGGGGACAGAGAGAGATGGAGGGGATAGAGAGAGATGGAGGGACAGAGAGAGATGGAGAGGACAGAGAGAGATGGAGGGGACAGAGAGAGATGGAGGGGACAGAGAGAGATGGAGGGGACAGAGAGAGAGATGGAGGGACAGAGAGAGATGGAGGAGACAGAGAGAGATGGAGGGGACAGAGAGAGATGGAGGGGACAGAGAGAGATGGAGGGGACAGAGAGAGATGGAGGGGACAGAGAGAGATGGAGGGGCCAGATGGAGGGGACAGAGAGAGATGGAGGGGATATAGAGAGAGATGGAGGGGACAGAGAGAGATGGAGGGGATAGAGAGAGATGGAGGGACAGAGAGAGATGGAGGGACAGAGAGAGATGGAGGGGATAGAGAGAGATGGAGGGACAGAGAGAGATGGAGGGGACAGAGAGAGATGGAGGGGATAGAGAGAGATGGAGGGACAGAGAGAGATGGAGGGACAGAGAGAGATGGAGGGGATAGAGAGAGATGGAGGGATAGAGAGAGATGGAGGGACAGAGAGAGATGGAGGGGACAGAGAGAGTGGAGGGGACAGAGAGAGATGGAGAGGACAGAGAGAGATGGAGGGGACAGAGAGAGATGGAGGGACAGAGAGAGATGGAGGGGACAGAGAGATATGGAGGGGACAGAGAGAGATGGAGGGGACAGAGAGAGATGGAGGGGACAGAGAGAGATGGAGGGGACAGAGAGAGATGGAGGGAACAGAGAGAGATGGAGGGGACAGAGAGAGATGGAGGGATAGAGAGAGATGGAGGGGACAGAGAGAGATGGAGGGACAGAGAGAGATGGAGGGACAGAGAGAGATGGAGGGGACAGAGAGAGATGGAGGGACAGAGAGAGATGGAGGGGACAGAGAGAGATGGAGGGACAGAGAGAGATGGAGGGAACAGAGAGAGATGGAAGGACAGAGAGAGATGGAGGGGACAGAGAGAGATGGAGGGGACAGAGAGAGATGGAGGGGACAGAGAGAGATGGAGGGGACAGAGAGAGATGGAGGGATAGAGAGAGATGGAGGGGACAGAGAGAGATGGAGGGACAGAGAGAGATGGAGGGACAGAGAGAGATGGAGGGGACAGAGAGAGATGGAGGGACAGAGAGAGATGGAGGGGATTGAGAGAGATGGAGGGATAGAGAGAGATGGAGGGACAGAGAGAGATGGAGGGGACAGAGAGAGATGAAGGGGACAGAGAGAGATGGAGGGGACAGAGAGAGATGGAGGGGACAGAGAGAGATGGAAGGACAGAGAGAGATGGAGGGAACAGAGAGAGATGGAGGGACAGAGAGAGATGGAGGGATAGAGAGAGATGGAGGGGACAGAGAGAGATGGAGGGGACAGAGAGAGATGGAGGGACAGAGAGAGATGGAGGGACAGAGAGAGATGGAGGGGACAGAGAGAGATGGAGGGACAGAGAGAGATGGAGGGGATAGAGAGAGATGGAGGGATAGAGAGAGATGGAGGGACAGAGAGAGATGGAGGGACAGAGAGAGATGGAGGGGACAGAGAGAGATGGAGGGGACAGAGAGAGATGGAGGGGACAGAGAGAGATCGAGGGACAGAGAGAGATGGAGGGGACAGAGAGAGATGGAGGGATAGAGAGAGTGGAGGGGACAGAGAGAGATGGAGGGGATAGAGAGAGATGGAGACAGAGAGAGATGGAGGGACAGAGAGAGATGGAGGGGACAGAGAGAGCTGGAGGGGACAGAGAGAGCTGGAGGGGACAGAGAGAGATGGAGGATACAGAGAGAGATGGAGGGGGAAAAGAGAGATGGAGGGGACAGAGAGAGGTGGAGGGGACAGAGAGAGATGGAGGGGACAGAGAGAGATGGAGGGACTGGAGGGGACAGAGAGAGATGGAGGGGACAGAGAGAGATGGAGGGATAGAGAGAGATGGAGGGGACAGAGAGAGATGGAAGGGACAGAGAGAGATGGAGGGATAGAGAGAGTGGAGGGGACAGAGAGAGATGGAGGGGATAGAGAGAGATGGAGGGGTCAGAGAGAGATGGAGGGATAGAGAGAGTGGAGGGGACAGAGAGAGATGGAGGGGATAGAGAGAGATGGAGACAGAGAGAGATGGAGGGACAGAGAGAGATGGAGGGGACAGAGAGAGATGGAGGATACAGAGAGAGATGGAGGGGACAGAGAGAGATGGAGGGGATAGAGAGAGATGGAGGGGACAGAGAGAGATGGAGGGACAGAGAGAGATGGAGGGGCCAGAGAGAGATGGAGGGGTCAGAGAGAGATGGAAGGACAGAGAGAGATGGAGGGAACAGAGAGAGATGGAGGGACAGAGAGAGATGGAGGGATAGAGAGAGATGGAGGGGACAGAGAGAGATGGAGGGGACAGAGAGAGATGGAGGGGACAGAGAGAGATGGAGGGGACAGAGAGAGATGGAGGGACAGAGAGAGATGGAGGGAACAGAGAGAGATGGAGGGACAGAGAGAGATGGAGGGATAGAGAGAGATGGAGGGGACAGAGAGAGATGGAGGGGACAGAGAGAGATGGAGGGACAGAGAGAGATGGAGGGACAGAGAGAGATGGAGGGGACAGAGAGAGATGGAGGGACAGAGAGAGATGGAGGGGATAGAGAGAGATGGAGGGATAGAGAGAGATGGAGGGACAGAGAGAGATGGAGGGACAGAGAGAGATGGAGGGGACAGAGAGAGATGGAGGGGACAGAGAGAGATGGAGGGGACAGAGAGAGATCGAGGGACAGAGAGAGATGGAGGGGACAGAGAGAGATGGAGGGATAGAGAGAGTGGAGGGGACAGAGAGAGATGGAGGGGATAGAGAGAGATGGAGACAGAGAGAGATGGAGGGACAGAGAGAGATGGAGGGGACAGAGAGAGCTGGAGGGGACAGAGAGAGCTGGAGGGGACAGAGAGAGATGGAGGATACAGAGAGAGATGGAGGGGGCAGAGAGAGATGGAGGGGACAGAGAGAGGTGGAGGGGACAGAGAGAGATGGAGGGGACAGAGAGAGATGGAGGGACTGGAGGGGACAGAGAGAGATGGAGGGGACAGAGAGAGATGGAGGGGACAGAGAGAGCTGGAGGGGACAGAGAGAGATGGAGGATACAGAGAGAGATGGAGGGGGCAGAGAGAGATGGAGGGGTCAGAGAGAGGTGGAGGGGACAGAGAGAGATGGAGGGGACAGAGAGAGATGGAGGGACTGGAGGGGACAGAGAGAGATGGAGGGGACAGAGAGAGATGGAGGGACTGGAGGGGACAGAGAGAGATGGAGGGGACAGAGAGAGCTGGAGGGGACAGAGAGAGCTGGAGGGGACAGAGAGAGATGGAGGATACAGAGAGAGATGGAGGGGGCAGAGAGAGATGGAGGGGACAGAGAGAGGTGGAGGGGACAGAGAGAGATGGAGGGGACAGAGAGAGATGGAGGGTCTGGAGGGGACAGAGAGAGATGGAGGGGACAGAGAGAGATGGAGGGATAGAGAGAGATGGAGGGGACAGAGAGAGATGGAAGGGACAGAGAGAGATGGAGGGATAGAGAGAGATGGAGGGATAGAGAGAGTGGAGGGGACAGAGAGAGATGGAGGGGATAGAGAGAGATGGAGGGGACAGAGAGAGATGGAGGGATAGAGAGAGTGGAGGGGACAGAGAGAGATGGAGGGGCTGGAGAGAGATGGAGACAGAGAGAGATGGAGGGACAGAGAGAGATGGAGGGGACAGAGAGAGATGGAGGATACAGAGAGAGATGGAGGGGACAGAGAGAGATGGAAGGACAGAGAGAGATGGAGGGGACAGAGAGAGATGGAAGGACAGAGAGAGATGGAGGGGACAGAGAGAGATGGAGGGGACAGAGAGAGATGGAGGGACAGAGAGAGATGGAGGGGACAGAGAGAGATGGAGGGGACAGAGAGAGATGGAGGGACAGAGAGAGATGGAGGGATAGAGAGAGATGGAGGGGACAGAGAGAGATGGAGGGGACAGAGAGAGATGGAGGGGACAGAGAGAGATGGAGGGGATAGAGAGAGATGGAGGGACAGAGAGAGATGGAGGGACAGAGAGAGATGGAGGGGACAGAGAGAGATGGAGGGACAGAGAGAGATGGAGGGGACAGAGAGAGATGGAGGGGATAGAGAGAGATGGAGGGGACAGAGAGAGATGGAGGGGACAGAGAGAGATGGAGGGGCCAGAGAGAGATGGAGGGGACAGAGAGAGATGGAGGGGACAGAGAGAGATGGAGGGACAGAGAGAAATGGAGGGACAGAGAGAGATGGAGGGGACAGAGAGAGATGGAGGGGACAGAGAGAGATGGAGGGACTGGAGGGGACAGAGAGAGATGGAGGGGACAGAGAGAGATCGAGGGACAGAGAGAGATGGAGGGGACAGAGAGAGATGGAGGGATAGAGAGAGTGGAGGGGACAGAGAGAGATGGAGGGGATAGAGAGAGATGGAGACAGAGAGAGATGGAGGGACAGAGAGAGATGGAGGGGACAGAGAGAGCTGGAGGGGACAGAGAGAGCTGGAGGGGACAGAGAGAGATGGAGGATACAGAGAGAGATGGAGGGGTCAGAGAGAGATGGAGGGGACAGAGAGAGGTGGAGGGGACAGAGAGAGATGGAGGGGACAGAGAGAGATGGAGGGTCTGGAGGGGACAGAGAGAGATGGAGGGGACAGAGAGAGATGGAGGGACAGAGAGAGATGGAGAGGACAGAGAGAGATGGAGGGGACAGAGAGAGATGGAGGGGACAGAGAGAGATGGAGGGGACAGAGAGAGAGATGGAGGGACAGAGAGAGATGGAGGAGACAGAGAGAGATGGAGGGGACAGAGAGAGATGGAGGGGACAGAGAGAGATGGAGGGAACAGAGAGAGATGGAGGGGACAGAGAGAGATGGAGGGGCCAGATGGAGGGGACAGAGAGAGATGGAGGGGTTATAGAGAGAGATGGAGGGGACAGAGAGAGATGGAGGGGATAGAGAGAGATGGAGGGACAGAGAGAGATGGAGGGACAGAGAGAGATGGAGGGGATAGAGAGAGATGGAGGGACAGAGAGAGATGGAGGGGACAGAGAGAGATGGAGGGGATAGAGAGAGATGGAGGGACAGAGAGAGATGGAGGGACAGAGAGAGATGGAGGGGATAGAGAGAGATGGAGGGATAGAGAGAGATGGAGGGACAGAGAGAGATGGAGGGGACAGAGAGAGTGGAGGGGACAGAGAGAGATGGAGAGGACAGAGAGAGATGGAGGGGACAGAGAGAGATGGAGGGACAGAGAGAGATGGAGGGGACAGAGAGATATGGAGGGGACAGAGAGAGATGGAGGGGACAGAGAGAGATGGAGGGGACAGAGAGAGATGGAGGGGACAGAGAGAGATGGAGGGAACAGAGAGAGATGGAGGGGACAGAGAGAGATGGAGGGATAGAGAGAGATGGAGGGGACAGAGAGAGATGGAGGGACAGAGAGAGATGGAGGGACAGAGAGAGATGGAGGGGACAGAGAGAGATGGAGGGACAGAGAGAGATGGAGGGGACAGAGAGAGATGGAGGGACAGAGAGAGATGGAGGGAACAGAGAGAGATGGAAGGACAGAGAGAGATGGAGGGGACAGAGAGAGATGGAGGGGACAGAGAGAGATGGAGGGATAGAGAGAGATGGAGGGGACAGAGAGAGATGGAGGGACAGAGAGAGATGGAGGGACAGAGAGAGATGGAGGGGACAGAGAGAGATGGAGGGACAGAGAGAGATGGAGGGGATTGAGAGAGATGGAGGGATAGAGAGAGATGGAGGGACAGAGAGAGATGGAGGGGACAGAGAGAGATGAAGGGGACAGAGAGAGATGGAGGGGACAGAGAGAGATGGAGGGGACAGAGAGAGATGGAAGGACAGAGAGAGATGGAGGGAACAGAGAGAGATGGAGGGACAGAGAGAGATGGAGGGATAGAGAGAGATGGAGGGGACAGAGAGAGATGGAGGGGTCAGAGAGAGATGGAGGGACAGAGAGAGATGGAGGGACAGAGAGAGATGGAGGGGACAGAGAGAGATGGAGGGACAGAGAGAGATGGAGGGGATAGAGAGAGATGGAGGGATAGAGAGAGATGGAGGGACAGAGAGAGATGGAGGGACAGAGAGAGATGGAGGGGACAGAGAGAGATGGAGGGGACAGAGAGAGATGGAGGGGACAGAGAGAGATCGAGGGACAGAGAGAGATGGAGGGGACAGAGAGAGATGGAGGGATAGAGAGAGTGGAGGGGACAGAGAGAGATGGAGGGGATAGAGAGAGATGGAGACAGAGAGAGATGGAGGGACAGAGAGAGATGGAGGGGACAGAGAGAGCTGGAGGGGACAGAGAGAGCTGGAGGGGACAGAGAGAGATGGAGGATACAGAGAGAGATGGAGGGGGCAAAGAGAGATGGAGGGGACAGAGAGAGGTGGAGGGGACAGAGAGAGATGGAGGGGACAGAGAGAGATGGAGGGACTGGAGGGGACAGAGAGAGATGGAGGGGACAGAGAGAGATGGAGGGATAGAGAGAGATGGAGGGGACAGAGAGAGATGGAAGGGACAGAGAGAGATGGAGGGATAGAGAGAGTGGAGGGGACAGAGAGAGATGGAGGGGATAGAGAGAGATGGAGGGGTCAGAGAGAGATGGAGGGATAGAGAGAGTGGAGGGGACAGAGAGAGATGGAGGGGATAGAGAGAGATGGAGACAGAGAGAGATGGAGGGACAGAGAGAGATGGAGGGGACAGAGAGAGATGGAGGATACAGAGAGAGATGGAGGGGACAGAGAGAGATGGAGGGGATAGAGAGAGATGGAGGGGACAGAGAGAGATGGAGGGACAGAGAGAGATGGAGGGGACAGAGAGAGATGGAGGGACAGAGAGAGGTGGAGGAAAAAGAGAGAGAATGGAGGGGACAGAGAGAGATGGAGGGGACAGAGAGAGATGGAGGAAAAAGAGAGAGATGGAGGGGACAGAGAGAGATGGAGGGACAGAGAGAGATGGAGGGGACAGAGAGAGATGGAGGGACAGAGAGAGATGGAGGGAACAGAGAGAGATGGAAGGACAGAGAGAGATGGAGGGGACAGAGAGAGATGGAGGGGACAGAGAGAGATGGAGGGAACAGAGAGAGATGGAGGGACAGAGAGAGATGGAGGGGACAGAGAGAGATGGAGGGGACAGAGAGAGATGGAGGAAAAAGAGAGAGATGGATGGACAGAGAGAGATGGAGGGGACAGAGAGCGATGGAGCGGATAGAGAGAGATGGAGGGACAGAGAGAGATGGAGGGGACAGAGAGAGATGGAGGGGACAGAGAGAGATGGAGGGACAGAGAGAGATGGAGGGGACAGAGAGAGATGAAGGGGACAGAGAGAGATGGAGGGGACAGAGAGAGATGGAGGGGTCAGAGAGAGATGGAAGGACAGAGAGAGATGGAGGGAACAGAGAGAGATGGAGGGACAGAGAGAGATGGAGGGATAGAGAGAGATGGAGGGGACAGAGAGAGATGGAGGGGACAGAGAGAGATGGAGGGGACAGAGAGAGATGGAGGGGACAGAGAGAGATGGAAGGACAGAGAGAGATGGAGGGAACAGAGAGAGATGGAGGGACAGAGAGAGATGGAGGGATAGAGAGAGATGGAGGGGACAGAGAGAGATGGAGGGGACAGAGAGAGATGGAGGGACAGAGAGAGATGGAGGGACAGAGAGAGATGGAGGGGACAGAGAGAGATGGAGGGACAGAGAGAGATGGAGGGGATAGAGAGAGATGGAGGGATAGAGAGAGATGGAGGGACAGAGAGAGATGGAGGGACAGAGAGAGATGGAGGGGACAGAGAGAGATGGAGGGGACAGAGAGAGATGGAGGGGACAGAGAGAGATCGAGGGACAGAGAGAGATGGAGGGGACAGAGAGAGATGGAGGGATAGAGAGAGTGGAGGGGACAGAGAGAGATGGAGGGGATAGAGAGAGATGGAGACAGAGAGAGATGGAGGGACAGAGAGAGATGGAGGGGACAGAGAGAGCTGGAGGGGACAGAGAGAGCTGGAGGGGACAGAGAGAGATGGAGGATACAGAGAGAGATGGAGGGGGCAGAGAGAGATGGAGGGGACAGAGAGAGGTGGAGGGGACAGAGAGAGATGGAGGGGACAGAGAGAGATGGAGGGACTGGAGGGGACAGAGAGAGATGGAGGGGACAGAGAGAGATGGAGGGGACAGAGAGAGCTGGAGGGGACAGAGAGAGATGGAGGATACAGAGAGAGATGGAGGGGGCAGAGAGAGATGGAGGGGACAGAGAGAGGTGGAGGGGACAGAGAGAGATGGAGGGGACAGAGAGAGATGGAGGGACTGGAGGGGACAGAGAGAGATGGAGGGGACAGAGAGAGATGGAGGGACTGGAGGGGACAGAGAGAGATGGAGGGGACAGAGAGAGCTGGAGGGGACAGAGAGAGCTGGAGGGGACAGAGAGAGATGGAGGATACAGAGAGAGATGGAGGGGGCAGAGAGAGATGGAGGGGACAGAGAGAGGTGGAGGGGACAGAGAGAGATGGAGGGGACAGAGAGAGATGGAGGGACTGGAGGGGACAGAGAGAGATGGAGGGGACAGAGAGAGATGGAGGGATAGAGAGAGATGGAGGGGACAGAGAGAGATGGAAGGGACAGAGAGAGATGGAGGGATAGAGAGAGATGGAGGGATAGAGAGAGTGGAGGGGACAGAGAGAGATGGAGGGGATAGAGAGAGATGGAGGGGACAGAGAGAGATGGAGGGATAGAGAGAGTGGAGGGGACAGAGAGAGATGGAGGGGCTGGAGAGAGATGGAGACAGAGAGAGATGGAGGGACAGAGAGAGATGGAGGGGACAGAGAGAGATGGAGGATACAGAGAGAGATGGAGGGGACAGAGAGAGATGGAAGGACAGAGAGAGATGGAGGGGACAGAGAGAGATGGAAGGACAGAGAGAGATGGAGGGGACAGAGAGAGATGGAGGGGACAGAGAGAGATGGAGGGACAGAGAGAGATGGAGGGGACAGAGAGAGATGGAGGGGACAGAGAGAGATGGAGGGACAGAGAGAGATGGAGGGATAGAGAGAGATGGAGGGGACAGAGAGAGATGGAGGGGACAGAGAGAGATGGAGGGGACAGAGAGAGATGGAGGGGATAGAGAGAGATGGAGGGACAGAGAGAGATGGAGGGACAGAGAGAGATGGAGGGGACAGAGAGAGATGGAGGGACAGAGAGAGATGGAGGGGACAGAGAGAGATGGAGGGGATAGAGAGAGATGGAGGGGACAGAGAGAGATGGAGGGGACAGAGAGAGATGGAGGGGACAGAGAGAGATGGAGGGGACAGAGAGAGATGGAGGGGACAGAGAGAGATGGAGGGACAGAGAGAAATGGAGGGACAGAGAGAGATGGAGGGGACAGAGAGAGATGGAGGGGACAGAGAGAGATGGAGGGACTGGAGGGGACAGAGAGAGATGGAGGGGACAGAGAGAGATCGAGGGACAGAGAGAGATGGAGGGGACAGAGAGAGATGGAGGGATAGAGAGAGTGGAGGGGACAGAGAGAGATGGAGGGGATAGAGAGAGATGGAGACAGAGAGAGATGGAGGGACAGAGAGAGATGGAGGGGACAGAGAGAGCTGGAGGGGACAGAGAGAGCTGGAGGGGACAGAGAGAGATGGAGGATACAGAGAGAGATGGAGGGGACAGAGAGAGATGGAGGGGACAGAGAGAGGTGGAGGGGACAGAGAGAGATGGAGGGGACAGAGAGAGATGGAGGGTCTGGAGGGGACAGAGAGAGATGGAGGGGACAGAGAGAGATGGAGGGACAGAGAGAGATGGAGGGGACAGAGAGAGATGGAGGGATAGAGAGAGATGGAGGGGACAGAGAGAGATGGAAGGGACAGAGAGAGATGGAGGGATAGAGAGAGTGGAGGGGACAGAGAGAGATGGAGGGGATAGAGAGAGCTGGAGGGGACAGAGAGAGATGGAAGGGACAGAGAGAGATGAACTGCACACATAGCGAGTGCCCACCTGCAGATGGACTTACTTGAGAGAAGCAGCCCAGAATTCCTGCCACATACACAGACAGCAATGGAGTGGTGAGCTGTGTCTTGCCCTCAGCAAGAGCCGCTCCAGGGTTGGACTTGGGAAGCTTCAAGCATCGCTCAAAGTATGGTTTGATCTGTGAAATATTATCAATATACGTAGATACACGAGTGTGTATGTGTGTGCATGTGATAGGAACCGAGAGAAAATATGCCGATAATCAAATTTGAGCTATTGAGCTAAAAAAACACCTAAAATTTACCCGTGGAATGGAACTTGAATCAGCTCTTACATGTAAATTGAACGTCATGAAAGTCTCGGGAAGAGGTCAAAGGGCACTATTTGGAAGTTTAATCTGAACAATAACTCAATTGAGGACACCCCCCGGAAACTATCCCACACATACCAATACATACGGTTTGCATGGAGAAGACAAGCCTCTTCTCTGGGCTGAACTTTTCCAGACATTTCAAATATGTAGTCTTCATCAGGAATAATTTGAAAGACCATTTTCTGTATCGTTTTTTGCCTCTTCATAACATAGAAATGGTTATACTTTAAAGACAGTTCAGAAAAAGCCAGCAGATTGCGTCCTGGTGAAATGGAAACCTCCAGGAAGTCCCCATTACATAAGCTATGAAAATAAGGCTCAGTCTGCCCCTGCATATTGCAGTAAGTAATGAAAATAAGGCTCAGTCTGCCCCTGCATATTGCAATAAGTAATGAAAATAAGGCTAAGTCTGCCCCTGCATATTGCAGTAAGTAATGAAAATAAGGCTCATTCTGCCCCTGCATATTGCAGTGAGTAATGAAAATAAGGCTCAGTCTGCCCCTGCATATTGCAGTAAGTAAACATTAAATACACCTCCTTATATATTACCCATATTGAGCATAGCAGCTGATCTGTCTCTGAACAAGAATGTTCATAGTCTTCTATGCACTGTCAATACTGTAGGATGGCTAGTGCCAGCAGTGGAGACAAGAATCCAATGACACTTGCCTGCTTTGATAATCTCGTGGACTCAGTTTGTTTCTATGAAGCCCCTTGTGACATTGCAACATCCAATATGGAGTATGCTACTGCATCCCCCCAATAAAATTACATTTAACAGTTTTCATACCTTTTGTTTGGAATGGGCTAGGGGCTGATTCAAGTTCCATTCTGTAGATGACCATGTGTTTATTGTCAAATTTGATTCTGAACTCTGTTCTCAGATCCTAATGCAATTTGATGTTAACGTTCTGTGTGCTTGCAAAACATGTATATATTATTAATGATGGCATCATCCTGTCATGTGACCTTATTTTAGGCAGGTGATTGTGAGCAGCTGTGTGGCTTTCACCAAGCTTTTGGGAATTTCAAAAGTCGAGTCTGAGCTACTTCCTCAGATGTAGGAACAGGTGATCACACCTTACCTCATATTTTGTCATGATAAGTTGATGGTCAGTGAATAACTTACTCTAATCACTAGCCCTAACCCTACCTCTACATCACCAGCCCTGGCCTTAACTCTGTATCACTTGCCCTAGCCATACATTGCTAGCTCTAGCTAGTGTTAGGTGGGCAAGAACTAGAACTTTTGTCCACATCAATGGATGTGCACATTGGAGAAGGCGAGGAGAAGAAGAGAGAAGAATGAGAAGAAATGGACAGAGGGGGAGAGGGTACGGAAAGGGAGGAGAGATGAGGAGAGGAGAGACAGGAGAAATGTAAGGAGTCTGAGGGAAGGAGCAGGAAAGAAACCCACGCAAGAGAGAGACAAAAGGAGGGAAGGGAGCGAGGAAAACGGAGACAGAATGTGGAGGAGCAAAGAGAAGCTAGTAGTGTGGAGGAGATGGGTGCAATACTGTGCGTACTCCTTACATGGAGATGTGTGTAGGAGTGGCCCAGGTACGTGCAGTAAGCCGACAGCAGGTTGGAGAGGCTGTGTACCAGTTCAGGTTGAGAGAATCCCAGCGCCACTGCAGCAAGGAGCACGAACAAAGATCAAATCAAACAAACAAAACATTGAGCAACAAATATACAGAGAAAATCAGGAATCTTTCGTTGCCGATAAAGTCTCATAAGTTTCAGAAACGACGAAAATAAAAACCGTGTAATATTTCGATGTGTTAATTTAGAACAATGAAGTATTACTTGGTCCGGGAGAGAAAAAAAAGGAAAAAAAGGAACGAAGAAAGGTGGACTGCAGTTTCGTAGCTGCTCAATTGTGTGCATGGAGAGAAGTGAGCTTAAAAGTTTGAGTTGGATGGCCTAACAATCTCATGCTAGCTTGCCTTGCTTCTCTTTTGGAACTGATGAGCTATATACAACATACATACGTAGGCTGGCTCAGCAGTCAGAATAATTATTTTAAAAATTGAAATAATAATAACAATTTAAATATAGCTAGAATACATGCATATTGCATAAATTAAATTTATGAAATAATGATCGTCAGGTACTGAGCTGGATCCAAGCACTGCAGCAGTGTTTCCTCATTGGATTGCAACTGCAATTCAATGGTAGGTACGAGGGTCACCAGACTCAGTTTTGAGGCGTGCACCTAGCTCTTGGAGAAAACTCTTTGCCTCAGACCCAAATACTCCAGAGGTCTCGATCATATTATAATAATATAATAAAATAAAGTATAAAACACGAGACTTAATTCAACAGCTCCGCCAGGAAAACTTCGAACACCACACGTACATACTCCAGACTGAGTGCACTTCTCCAACCCATGCATATAATACATGTGGTAGTAGTATACTGACCTGTGATTCTACTAATCTTGTTCAGGCTGCATATCAAGGGGGAGACGGAGAAGGAAGTTGAGGGGATGGAGCCAGGGGAATATGGAGGAGCAAAAGAAAAGACTTATTACAGCAACCATTATGCAAAGTCATGTGACAATGTCCATTTCCATCGTCACACCCCCACGGTACTAATTTCTACTTACAAATCATTCTGGAACCAGTCCAGGCTCTTCCATGGAGAAAAGGTCTTAGCTTGTACTTCTCTCTCGAAGCCAGCTACCAAGGCTCCCAGCCGAGTGTCGTCACCAATGATGACGTGGATGTCCAACAGAGGAGAGAGCGGCTTGGGGAAGACTACTGGGAGAGAGAAGGGGAGGAAGAGATGGAGGAGGAAAGGGAAGGAGATGAGGAAGGGTAGAAGCAGGAGGAGGAAGACGAGGAAGTGGAGGAGGGGGGTAGGAGGAAGAGAAGGGGAGGAGGGGAAAGGGGAGAGGAAGAGGAGGAGAGAAGTAGAGGAGGAAGAGGACGAGAATAGGGAAAGTGAAGGAAAGAGGAGAGAGAAGAGGAATGGAGTGTGAGAATGGGGAGAAGGAAGGAACAAAAAGGAGGAGAGAAAAGAGGAGGGGAAGGAGAGGAGAGGAGAGGGAAGAGGGGGGGAGGAGGAGGAGAGGAGAGGGAAGAGGGGGGAGGAGGAGAGGAGAGGGAAGAGGGGGGAGGAGGAGAGGAGAGGGAAGAGGGGCGAGGAGGAGGAGAAGAGAGGGAAGAGGGGGGAGGAGGAGAGGAGGGGGAGGAGGGGAGGAGGAGGAGAGGAGAGAGGGAAGAGTGGGGAGGAGGAGGAGAGGAGAGGGAAGAGGGGCGAGCAGGAGGAGAAGAGAGGGAAGAGGGGGGAGGAGGAGGAGAGGAGAGGGAAGAGGGGGGAGGAGGAGGAGAGAGAGGGAAGAGGGGGGGGGAGGAGAAGAGAGGGAAGAGGGGGGAGGAGGAGGAGAGAGAGGGAAGAGGGGGGAGGAGGAGGAGAGGAGAGGGAAGAGGGGGGAGGAGGAGGAGAGGAGAGGGAAGAGGGGAGAGGAGGAGGAGAGGAGAGAGGGAAGAGGGAGGAGGAGGAGGAGAGGACAGGGATCAGTGGATCAAACATATATTTTAGAGGGTGGAGCATGACAACCCAGTAAGTAAGTAAGTAAGTACTGTAGATCAAGCATTTATTATAGAGGGTGGAGTGGAAATCATATCAGGACCTAGTAAGTGGATAAAACATTTATTTGTACCTACATACATGTACCTTTTTCACAAGTTTCTGATTCCAGAGAGATGCCATCACAGTACGGACCTTCAGAGAGTCCATAAAAGAAGACACATGAAGTCTTGTGCATGTTAGAGTACACAAATCTCTACTGCCCTACCAGTCTGCAGTATGGTGGCGTAGTGCCAGGGAACCAGGTGGGTGAGGGTGAGGAGATGATGCTGAGACTGTTCCACCGCTCCACTCTCCCCGTCCGTGCGGGACACTTGCTGTGTGGAAGGGGTGTGGTATTATCACATCACATGAAAGGAGGGGAGGGGAGGAGAGAGAACCCACGAGGGTGACGGCAGGAGTGGTTAGGAAGAGGAGAAGGGGAAAGGGAAACAAGTAAAAAATGTGTGAAGGGTCTGGAGTGAGCTGAGAAGAATGAGATGATGGCTGTGCTGAGCTGACAAACAAACAATCTCCCCAAGAATTTTGAAAATTGCAATCTAATAAGGGGTCCTTCACAATTATCAACATTTTCACAAGTGTACAAAGAGTACACTTTTTCATGACCCCCCCCCCCCCCCCCCCCCCCCCCCAAAGTGTGCAAGTGCACAGACAGGACAGGAAGCCATTTCACCTGCAACTCAGGTTTTTAGGTACTACTCTTGGAAAGCAGAGAGAAGCTGAGGTGAGGTGAGAGGAGTAGCAGAGGAGAGAAGGTGAGAGGAGGTGAGAGGAGGTGGCAAGAGTAGCAGAGGAGACAAGGTGAGGTGAGATGAGTAGCAGAGGAGAAAAGGTGAGAGAAGGTGAGAGGAGTAGCAGGAGAGAAGGTGAGAGGAGGTGAGAGGAGGTGGCAAGAGTAGCAGAGGAGACAAGGTGAGGTGAGATGAGTAGCAGAGGAGAAAAGGTGAGAGAAGGTGAGAGGAGTAGCAGAGGAGAGAAGGTGAGAGGAGGTGAGAGGAGGTGGCAAGAGTAGCAGAGGAGACAAGGTGAGGTGAGAGGAGTAGCAGAGGAGACAAGGTGAGGTGAGATGAGTAGCAGAGGAGAAAAGGTGAGAGAAGGTGAGAGGAGTAGCAGAGGAGAGAAGGTGAGAGGAGGTGAGAGGAGGTGGCAAGAGTAGCAGAGGAGACAAGGTGAGGTGAGAGGAGTAGCAAAGGAGACAAGGTGAGGTGGCAAGAGTAGCAGAGGAGAGAAGGTGAGAGAAGGTGAGAGGAGTAGCAGGAGAGAAGGTGAGGTGAGTGAGAGGAGGTGACAATAGGGTGGATGTGAGAAGGAGCAGAAGGTGACGAGAATAAAAATGAGACGATGACAGAAACGAAACGAGGGAAAATAAACGACAAAGAATGAGAGAAGGAGGAAACTCAAGAGGAAGAAGAGGTGGTCCTTATAGAGACAAGCACTAGAATAAGGCAAACAGGCAGAGGAGAGCAGGATGACAGGAGGAGGGAGAACAGACGAGGGAGAGGGGGAGGGGGGGGAAATAATGGAGAAAGGAAAAAGAGAGAAGGCATGAAGAGAAGGGATGGAAAGTGATGACCTATCACAAAACTTTCACCTTGGTGCACGTCAGCAGCTGGTGCAAGAAATACGAGACCAGATTGCTCTCCAACGATCCCAACTCAAATGACCACGCGGCCAGTGCTGGAAGCAGAACACTATATGTGCTAGTCACCACCAGCTGCGAAGGGTCGTTCAGAGCTCGTAGCATCAGCTCCCAGCACGGCTTGAACTTTTCCTCATCGTCGGTGAAGGCAACAATGACGGCGAGGGATCGTACAATGGCCTGACGGACACTCTCCGCCTTGTCCTCGGTCAGCATCTGCTTCAGCATGGACAGCACCAGTGAGCCACGGAGCTCTGGCTGTAAAGGGGTTAATCGAGAGTGAGAGGTTGTTTAAAAAAATGTATATACAGGATAATTTTCCCTGGAAAGGGGGGGGGGGAATATTGGGGCGGGGGGCGGGGAGGGCGGGGGTGCCTGAAATTCTATACATGGTCCACCCACTTTAACAAAGACAGTACAGTGTATAAATATTTAAAAAAATTAAGAAGAAGAAATTAAATAAGTGATGTTCCCTTTGAAGAAACCTAGAAGTTTTTCAAGATTTATATATATTAACATCAACAACATACATAACAATAGTAATTGATTCTTTGCCTGGACTAGGGAGGGGAGATGAAGGGGGAAATTCTGTTAGGGGAAGTATCTCCCCCCCCCCCCCCCCCCCCATGTGAACCTTGGGGAAGGGAAGAAGGGGGGGGAGGGGGGGGGGGGGAGGTTGAATTTACAAAAAATTGTAACACTGGATTTAAATGAAGATTAATATAGCAGGGTATTACGAGGAGCTAAATATTTAAATATTTGCAGCTGGTGACGAACAGAGGGAAAAGTAATTGGGCGGGGGTGGGGGGGAGCAGAGAATATTCGTGGATTGTGTTGAACACAATGGAAGCTACACATTGCTCTGCGGTTCTTCGTCCTCCATATTCGCCCTCGCCCTGTAAACCACGAATATTATGATATTATTCCTCTATAGGTTAAATACACCCAATAGCCTCAAATTAGTGCAGCACACACCAACTGGTAAATTCCACTTAATTATGAGGTGTCAGATTAAATTTGAATAGAAATGTCATCAACTTACAGGAATGTATGGAGCCAGAACTCCGCAAGACTCGGCCACCAGCAGCCGCCGCTCGAAGGATTTATGAGTGATCTGCCATACAAACAAACAAACAAACAAGTAACAGCAAGTACTTAATGCTATAGCTTAATGCTATAGCTTAGAGCAGCTGGCCTTAATCCCTCTCACAGCTCCACTAGGAGCACTAGTACTAAATGCTGTAGCTTAGAGCAGCTGGTCTTAATCCCTCACACAGCTCCACTAGGAGCACTAGTACTAAATGCTGTAGCTTAGAGCAGCTGGTCTTAATCCCTCACACAGCTCCACTAGGAGCACTAGTACTAAATGCTGTAGCTTAGAGCAGCTGGTCTTAATCCCTCACACAGCTCCACTAGGAGCACTAGTCCTAAATGCTGTAGCTTAGAGCAGCTGGTCTTAATCCCTCACACAGCTCCACTAGGAGCACTAGTACTAAATGCTGTAGCTTAGAGCAGCTGGTCTTAATCCCTCACACAGCTCCACTAGGAGCACAAGTACTAAATGCTGTAGCTTAGAGCAGCTGGTATCCCTCACACAGCTCCACTAGGAGCACTAGTACTAAATGCTGTAGCTTAGAGCAGCTGGCCTTAATCCCTCACACAGCTCCACTAGGAGCACTAGTACTAAATGCTGTAGCTTAGAGCAGCTGGTCTTAATTCCTCACACAGCTCCACTAGGAGCACTAGTACTAAATGCTGTAGCTTAGAGCAGCTGGTCTTAATCCCTCACACAGCTCCACTAGGAGCACAAGTACTAAATGCTGTAGCTTAGAGCAGCTGGTCTTAATCCCTCACACAGCTCCACTAGGAGTACTAGTACTAAATGCTGTAGCTTAGAGCAGCTGGTCTTAATCCCTCACACAGCTCCACTAGGAGCACTAGTACTAAATGCTGTAGCTTAGAGCAGCTGGTCTTAATCCCTCACACAGCTCCACTAGGAGCACTAGTACTAAATGCTGTAGCTTAGAGCAGCTGGTCTTAATCCCTCACACAGCTCCACTAGGAGCACTAGTACTAAATGCTGTAGCTTAGAGCAGCTGGTCTTAATCCCTCACACAGCTCCACTAGGAGCACTAGTACTAAATGCTGTAGCTTAGAGCAGCTGGTCTTAATCCCTCACACAGCTCCACTAGGAGCACTAGTACTAAATGCTATAGCTTAGAGCAGCTGGTCTTAATCCCTCACACAGCTCCACTAGGAGCACTAGTACTAAATACTATAGCTTAGAGCAGCTGGTCTTAATCCCTCACACAGCTCCACTAGGAGCACTAGTACTAAATGCTGTAGCTTAGAGCAGCTGGTCTTAATCCCTCACACAGCTCCACTAGGAGCACTAGTACTAAATGCTGTAGCTTAGAGCAGCTGGTCTTAATCCCTCACACAGCTCCACTAGGAGCACTAGTACTAAATGCTGTAGCTTAGAGCAGCTGGTCTTAATCCCTCACACAGCTCCACTAGGAGCACTAGTACTAAATGCTGTAGCTTAGAGCAGCTGGTCTTAATCCCTCACACAGCTCCACTAGGAGCACTAGTACTAAATGCTGCAGCTTAGAGCAGCTGGTCTTAATCCCTCACACAGCTCCACTAGGAGCACTAGTACTAAATGCTATAGCGTAGAGAAGCTGGCCTTAATCCCTCAAAGATCCACTAGGAGATTTGAAGGCCTGCCTTGGTCCAAAACTATCTCTTGTCCACGTAGCTTATTATCCCAATGTGGAGAGATAGCACTCAAGGGGTGGAATTTAATTGGAGCAGTTGCGAGATAGATTTAAACTATATTTGGAATGTGTTACACGAGAAACTGACGGCAACAAAACTCAACCAATGAGAAACCTCTGCCGTGAGGTGCATATTTAAATCACGATACCTTGACAACTTGTGTTGGAACAGTTCATTAGATATTTATTCGCTGATGGTCAACTTAACATGACAATATATGAGGTAAGGTGCGTTCACCTGTTCCCACATCTGAGGAAGTAGCTCCGACTCGACCTTTGAAACTCCCGAGAGCTTGGAGAAGGCCACACAGCTGCTCATAATCACCTGCCTAATATGGGAGGGTCACATGACACAGGATGATGTCATCATTACACGATACATACATGTTTTGCAAGCAAACGGAATGGTTAACATCATATTGTGTTAAGATCCGAGAACAGAGTCAGAATCAAATTGGAGTCACTAGGTCAATAAACACATGATCATCTACAGAATGGAACTTGAATCAGCTCGTAACCCATTCCATATTAAGTTACAATAACCTTTTCAATAATCAACTTGAAATTATGCTCTCTCGACATTTCTACCAGATGCTCTAGCCTTCATCGAGAGAAGACAATTTCAAGTTTGATTATTGAGAAGGTTATTGTAATGTTATTACGTCACTGAGAGTTTGTTGAAAAGGCATGAAGACCTGATAAATGCTGTATTTTAAATAGGTGAACAACTAAAGAGGCTCGTATCTCAGCTAAAACTCACTTTGGCAGCCTCCTAATATCATAAACAGCGTCTTCTGCTAAATTCGACTGCAAAAACACATTGAGTATGCCTGGATTCTTCGCAAAAGTAGTAAACTGGCAGTCCCCCTCCCTCTCACCTCCCATGCTAAAATCGTTAATTTTCGTCTTCAAGATCTTGTGTCCATCTTCTTTTCCCCTCACACAAAACTTGTACAGTATCTCCGCTCATAATAATTCTACACCACGAGACTCCAAATTGTCCAATGCATTGTAACGACAAATCCATGTCATAATTTAACTATTAGAAGACTCAAACTGTCCAATTCCAAAAACGAACCCATTTCTCCAGTCAGCACTAATCTGTTTCCCAGACTCGACAAAAACAAAAACAAAAAACAACAAAAAACGGTAAAGTGTCTTCATCGTTAAAACCCCACATTGTGCACAGAGTCTAACTGAGCTGAGTCAGCAGGCAACTGCAAGTTTTTCGTTCCTAGACAAAACTTCAACAAAACCAGGTAACTATACACTGTTGGTTACCTCATAGGCTTATTCCTGTGACAAGACAATAGTTATATAACAGCACAGAACAGAGCCGCCAAGAAATGATCATCCTCAGAAGTTATCTTCAATAAAACCAGATAACCACTTATAATGCATGTGCCTATGTGCACTATGTGAACACATAGCCACGTGTGTCTACATTAGTAATACACATGGCAAATAATGACATCCATGTTGGTCAGTGCTGGTGTTACACTGAGTAACTTCTTGTATATAAGGTGGCTGCTTGAATAATGACTATTAGAAACAAAATAAAAATTGTTTCTGTTTAAAGACAAAAATGTTTCTATTTAAAAACAATATATATATAATTATATATATTGGATTGACTAGGCAAGGTCAGACAAAGGTCACTTGATTGTTAGCAACTACTTTTCAAGATTTCACTAACTATATAGATATACAGACAGAGTGTGTTAATATGCGAATATGCGATTCCTAATTGGACAGCCAATAGAAGGGGAAAATTCGAAACACCATGTGTATGTATGTATGTGTGTGTATGTACATACATGTATATCATGTGTGTATGTATGTGCATGTGTGTATTTATATTAGTCATTTATATTAGTCAAATATCAGTCAAAACAAATGAAACAAGAATTTACTGATGCAGACAACAAACATCTAACGACCCTTTACCCATTACTATAATGAATACCAATACTGCTTAATACAAGTAGAGCTGAAGGACACTAGTGGGCACAGGCCAAAAGGCTACGAAGAGAATACTTACTTCTTGTCAGCAATAAACATCTTGAAGGGCAAAATGACATATGGGAAGAAGAAAACAAAATAGAGGAAAAAAACACTCGCTAGATTTAGCATCGGGTTGTAACACAAATGGCAGCCTCCCCTTGTGCGCGTGCACACGCCCCTTGTGCACGTGCACACACGTTTAAAAAATAAGCACTAAGATAAAAAATTGGAAACGTAAACTTAACGGCATTTGTTATGCGTTATTCGCCAGGTTTTTCTGCGTTGATCCGGCGTTTCTATTTTCTTCGACAATGTTGGAACGGGTACGGAACCGGAACTTTATTTTGGCGCCTTGCCTGCTGTATATGTATATATAATATGTATATACATATATATGTATATATAAGAGGTACTTGGCATTGCCTGGAAAATGATCACACCCACCACAACTTGACTGAAGCCACCATCTCCTGAAGGCCATACAATGGTTGACTAAGGTGTTCTTCTAATAGAATACGGCTAGAGGCAGCCTTGCTAGCAAATTGCTTTCATTATGCGAGCTATAATACATATAGCTAGTGTAATTTGACGTTGCCATGTTGCGTAACCCAAGAGCTATCATCGGGAATGTGAAAGCCACATGCGCAGGTATACATATATCTTTCTTAAACAAAATGGCTGACAATGCCAAATACCATGCCAGTTTTGGCACAATGGCGACTTCGAAGGGGGCCGGCCCCGCGGTCCAAATCTGGACCAAACTTTACAAAAACCATTCAGGCATTCACCTGTTTCCGTAGGTGAAGTTTCGTCAGGATCTGACCTTGCGTTTGACCATGTATAGCACACATACATACATACAGACAGACGCTACTACAGTGCATATATATACATGTACATACATGTATATATACACCACATGTTGTAGGGGTCTTCCCAAACTCTAGGTCAGGGACTAAGGATGAAATGAGAGATTCCACTCTACTTAACTAGACCAGCTATATTCAAGAATAGGTTGATTTTGCAAGATTCACATACAGTTCACATTAAGGCCAAGTTCACTCAAAGAAACTCTCCCCCAGTGAGGTGGCCTGCTCTTTTTTATAGCCAGCCATCCTCACAGACCAGTGGCGGCGTCGATGGTCCGGCCACTCTGGTTTTGGCCGGACCACTATTGGTCAACATGCTGCGTATGCGCGATTGAGACCCTTACCCAATTGACTAGCGATTATTTGCCTGTGGACGGTCTGGCTGTGGCACGGCTTCGAGCTTTGGTGTAGCATCTGAAGTGATCGATTACCTTCCTGAAGTTCCCCGTCAACCGCCCGAATCCTTCGCCTTTCCGAAGAGAGCTTTCGGGAAAAAGAAGGTAGTGGATAGATCTTGCCAAGCGAGCTGGTTCCGTACCTGGTGTTGGCTCCATTATAGTGAAGCCAGAGATTCTCTGCACTGCCACCTCTGCTGCAAAGCTGTTAAGGCTAAGCATATAACAGTGGAGCCAGGAGCTACCGATGCTGCTTTTGTAAGTTTAGCGACTTCCTCATAGATCTTTTAACTTAACTTTTTAAGTTTATAGTACTATTCACTTATTTAGAATGCTTTATATTGTAGTTATCTCGGGGATTTACGAACTGGAAAGATGCCACACTAGGTATCCGACAGCATGAGAAAAGTCAGTGCCACAAGTTAGCAGTTGAGAAGCTAATTACAGTGCCAACAACTACACGAGAGTAGGACTTTACACAAAAGGACTACTCAGCAGCTGAAGCTCAATTGACAGCAGGAAAGACTAAAACCACACTTCAAAGCATTCGAAAGGAAGAGTGTTTTAACAACTTCTGGGAGAAAGTGAGTTCAATGGAAAGTGAGTTCAATGGCAATGGATAACCCCCCCCCACACACTGCACCTACTCCCTCTCCTCCACACACTGCACCTACTCCCTAGGACATAGATGATCCAGTTCTGCCACGGAGAAGAAAAGCTCCTAGAAGGTTTGAGCAAAGAAGTTCTCCACCAGAATATGATAGTTGTCCAAATGACATGTACAGGCATTTGTACTATGAAGTACTTGACCTCATAGTTCATGCTATCGATGATCGTATTTCGATCAACCTGTATACAGGATTTACCGATGCTTAGAAAATCTTCTTCTAAAAGTTGCAGATGCTTATTCTGGTGAACTGGAAAAGGTATTGGAAGTATACGATGATGACCCTGACAAAACCTCAATTCAGCTCAATATTCTCAGCTCCACAGTACCTGAAGGGTCAAATAACATTTCAGACATAATGTCATATTTCAAAGTATTGTCACCTGCTGAGAAGGAATTAACTAGTGAAGTAATGCTTTTGGCTAAACTTCTACTAGTTATGCCTGCTACGAATAGTACCAGTGAACGGTCATTTAGTGCAATGCGTCGTGTGAAGTCCTATTTGCGTTCAACAATGTCTCGGGAGAGATTAAACAGTTTAATGACGTAGCACGTCCACAAAGATCTTACGGACAAAATTGTTCTAAACGAAGTTGCCAATGAATTTGTCATTAAATGTGAACGCAGACAACATGTATTTAATGAATCTCTATTATTAACTGTGCAATATAATTTAAATGTGAAAATGAAAAATCTGTCATGTTTTGACCACACCCAACCACACCCTGGCCTGACCACCTCAAAATTGGTGGAGCCACCCCTGCAGACATGTAATAATTGTCCAATGAAATACAGCCAGCATGTACACAGTAATGACTGCTCTAAGTGGATGCTACATGTCAATCTTGTGCCTGCACGCTCCTGTCTTGTACACTTGCAGTCAGGGGAAATATACCCCTGGCATCCCCCCCACTGCTTGGTAATCCAACCTGTCTTGAGAGGCCATCAGCATGATGATTTGCCCTTCCAGGGAGGTAGGCCACAGTGAAGGAATATGGCTGAATAGTTAAGGCTATTGCTGAAGATGATGATGTCATCGTGATAAAGCTGTGTGAATCACTAGAGCGTAGAGTCCATTAGATGTTGAAAAGTAGTAGGAGCTCCCTTGAGTCCAAATGGCATCGTAATGAATTCATATTCCCAAACGGTGTGATAAACGCTGTTTTCTCCAGTTTCACTGAGCTACCTGATTAAGTGTGGATAAGTAATGGGCTTGTCCAATCAAATCGTCCACTTGTGGCATCTGGTAAGGGTCATCAAGTGTGATTGTGTTGAGCTTGCGATAGTCTATGCAAATTCTCAATCCACCGTCCTTTGCCCCTACCATGATGATGGGGGACGCCCATGAGCTCTTGCTTGGTCGGATGACCCCAGAGTCTAACATGGGGGACGCCCATGAGCTCTTGCTTGGTTGGATGACCCCAGAGTCTAACATGGGGGATGCCCATGAGCTCTTGCTTGGTCGGATGACCCCAGAGTCTAACATTGGCCCATGAGCTCTTGCTTGGTCGGATGACCCCAGAGTCTAACATTGGCCCATGAGCTCTTGCTTGGTCGGATGACCCCAGAGTCTAACATGGGGGATGCCCATGAGCTCTCGCTTGATCGGATGACTCCAGAGTCTAACATGGGGGATGCCAATGAGCTCTTGCTTGGTCGGATGACCCCAGAGTCTAACTTGTCGGCTCTAGTATGTTTTCCCCAGGCTTTGGGGATGTGGTAGGGCACTAGGGCACTAGATGAGATGCAACTGCGTCATCTCTCTCTATTGCATGTTCAATTGCTTCGGTTCTTGCACGGTAGTTGCTGAATGTACTCCGCATGGTGTTGAGTAAGGCTTCTAAGTCTTTCCTCTGGTTTGGTTTGAGTGTGGGTTTATAACTGACATGTCCTGTTCTGCTGCCATGTGGAGCATCACAGTCTCGTCCTCGTCGTCACCATCATCAGGTGGCACTGTCACAGACAACACTGCTCACTGAGCCACTCCTCGAGCATATTTACATGAAACTGCCTTCTCCTCTTTCTTTTGTCTACCACGTCCACTTGACAGGGCACTGATGATACTTGCCTTGAAATGACGTACAGGCCTTGCCATTCATGGTGCTGATAGCTTGTGAGTGTCAGATGGCATCAGTACTAAAGACTTGCTCCTTCATTGCTCCCAGGCATTCTGATCATACCCTTGTTGGACTCATCTTTCCCTTTGGCCTCTCTATTTCTCTCTCTAGGGTGAGTGTGCTCATGTTCGATAGACTTTCTCTCATGTTGAGCACGTACTGAAGAACTGATTCTGGTGCTTTCGTGAGATATTCATTCCTCCTTCATAATATCTAGAGGTCCTCGCACATTTCTGCCAAATAAGAGTTCGAATGGCGAGAATCCTGTAGTTGCATGGGGTGCTTCAACAATAAGTAAGGGATCATGTGATCCCATTCCTTGGTGTCTGGACACAACTTTCGAATCTTATGGTTCAAAGTTCCATTGAATCGCTCAACCTTACCATCTGTTTGGGGATGGTATGGCGAGGTCTTCAGGTGTTCAATTCCCAATATCTGTCTTTCATCAACACTGAGGTGAAGTTTGAGCCTTGGTCTGCGAGCAATTCCTGAGGTATCCCAAGCCTTGAGAAGACCAGCAGTGGTGCATCTGCTACTGTTCTTGCATCAGTCATGGTCCAGGCACTAATACTAGTCTTGCGTAGAAGTATGGCTTCAGGATACTTGGTGGGCATAGTGCATCACAGGGTGAGAATGAACTTGTTGCCATGTCTTGTTCTTGGTAAAGGATTGCCAATATCCATCGCTATTCTTTGGAAGGGTTCACTCATAACGGGTAGAGGCCCTAGAGGAGCTTTGTTCCTTGTGATTTTGACTGTCTTCTGGCATTCGATGCAGCTACTACACATATCCCTAATGTCTTGATGGATCCCCGGCCAAAAGAACCGTCTGAGGAGTCTTTGGGTGGTCTTCTGTCGGCCCAAGTGTCCATCCATGGGCAAACTATGCGCCACTTACATTGCTTGTTGTCTTCCGCTCCTTGGTGGACACCAGCTGTAGCGTTTCCTCGTCACCCACAGTCTCGTGCTGGTGGCATAACACGCCATCCTGCACTTCATATTGGGACTCGGCTTTCCCAACTTCATAGGCTCCAGGCTCTCGCTAACGTGGAGTCGGTGGACTGGTCTTGTCGAAACTCTTGAGTGACTCGTCAAACTGTCTCTGGCTCCATCGGTCCTCCTCAATTCTTCTTGCATCTTGTCTCTTCTGCTTCCTGCACTTGACAGGTCTCTCTTGAACATCCAAAAGCAGTAATTGGTCGAGGACACAAATACATCCAAGTTTTATGGAACGACACCAGATGTTTGAGTTGCTCTCTCGTCCGCTTTTTCTCGATTCTGTTCCTTCTTCTGTTGTGCTCGAGTTGAACCAGCTTAGACTGGGTTCACTTAGACTGGGCTCGATCGGTTGTGGCTTGCCTCAACAGGTCACTGGTGACAGGCAAGTCAATGCCCAGTTCCATATCTTCGTCCATCTGTTCTGTGACTGCTCCCGTACAATACAGGTTTCTTCTCTGAATTGTAGACGTACTACGGCTAAGGGCATCTCTGTGATATGGCCGTCAGCCACTTTCAATGGGATCATTTCTCCAGTGTACGCATCGCCATCGACGAGGGCGCTGTTTATGATACTCTGTTGTGCTCCTGAGTCGAGCTTGATGAGGTGTTTGGTGACTCCATCAATCTGTGCTGTGACATAATAGTCCATTATCCTTTACCAAATGGAAGCAACTCGTGATCTACTTTGACTTGTGTGTAACTCTAGCTAGTCATTAGCTCTCACTTTTTTTTGCGCTTAGATTTTGTCCAGAAGTAATAGCCAGGCCAGTTATTTTAAATTTTGCCGCTAGTTATTTAACACCACCTTCTTCGTCTTTGCCTTAGAATCTGTTATTACCTGAGCATTGTAATACTACTCAGACACATGACTAGGGAAGAAAGAGAGGTGGAGTGTACACAGAAATGTGGAGTGTGGATAAGGATGAATTTACCAAAGAAGGGATAAGGCCGAGCACTTCAAGCGGATTGCAACTTCTGTGCATATGAAAAGTGGGAGAGGGAGAGGGAAAATCATAAGGTGACAGTGACAGTATTGGAGACAGAAATCAAGGAACTGGAGAATGAACTCATAGAGTTGAAAGAGAACTCGTGTGATCTAAGAAAAGAAGTGGTCCATCTGGATAAGGAAATGACCCATATAGTGACCAAAAGGAAGCAAGACAAAATCGAAGTACCTGCTACAACAAAAACATTCTCTTCCTTGTTAGCTAGGGAAGCCAAAGAGTCTGAGCCAGCTGTGATTAACATAGCCACACTTCGGAAAACTTTGAAGAAGGAAGAGCAAGAGAATATGAATCGTAGCAAGAACATTGTTATTAAATCCACGAAGGATCCAGAGAACAGAAGAAGAAATTGTCACTACATTGACAAATCTAGCTTCAACCCTGAACATTGACCTATCAGGTGTAAAGATCTCTGGGTTTTGGCCTGAGAATAAAGTCGGTAAACCAGTTCGTCTCATAGTGAAAGTGGGTGAAGATAAAAGGCGAGAATTCCTGCAGAAGGCCAAGCTCCTCCGCCAGGAAGCTGCATGGAAAGACGGATTTAACCAGAGCACAGGCGGAAGAAGAGTATCATCTCAGAGTTCGAATTAGAAAATTGAGGAAGGATAAGCCAGAGCTGAACTGGGTCATCCGACACGGAGAAGTCATTGAGCGAGGAGCTAAGGAAGGAGACATGACTAGGCTTATCTCCTTCTCCTTCTTCTCCTCCTTATTCTTATTCTCCTTCTCCCCCTCCTTATTCTCCATATTCTCCTTCGTATTTCCCTCCTTATTCTCTTTCACCTTATCCACCTCCCCCTTCTCCTTCTACTTTCTCTTCCTCCCCTGCTATAACCCCTTTACTCTCCTCTCCTACACAGAAGACCGTATCCATGCTCCTCTGGAATGTGGAGGGTTTAAAGTCTCTATTAACTAAGACGGAGGAGGTGGATATTTTCAAAGCCCATGACATTCTTATGTTAAGTGAAACTTTTGAAACAAAGCCCTCATCTATTCTTGGGTTCTACACTTTTGATAATTGTGCTACTTCAGCCGTAGCTCGGGGACGACCAGGTGGTGGCATCACGATAGCAGTGAAACCATGGCTTAACCCAACCTTCATATGCAGGAATGACCTTTCAATAGCAGTGTCGACCTCCATAGGAACCTTTATTGCTTCTTACATGTCACCCACCATTCCTAAAGAAGAAGTAACAGATTCACTTAGAACTGGAGATTCTAAACGAGGTTTCCAGAGTAGGAAATCTGATTATTGCTGGACGAGACTATAACTGCCATGCAGACAAAGAGGATTCACCAAAATTTCAAGCCCTGCTTCAAGTTATGAGAGACAATTTCCTTGAACTAAGAAGTGATCCAACGCAATGGACATACATATGTCACAATTGGAACTAGTACCATAAACCTAATTTTTCTTCACTCCTCAAACATCACAAATTCATATTTCACAGGGTAACTCAACAATGAGGAAACGTCTCCCCATCATAGCAACACGGACAACGGTTTTACAATATGAAGTGCAAACCCAGCCCACTAAACCTCTCACTCCACGAGGTATTGATATGATGAAATTTATTAACCACCCATATTTGGAGGAATCAAGAAAGAAATTCTCAGGAGGTTATATTGATGATGGTCTACAGGTCTTCAGATCAGCACTGATGGATTGTGCAATTATTCCCCACTGCAGAATGAGGAAATGGAAAGCATGGCATGATAGAGAGTGTGGAGAGATGAGATGTTATACTATGTACCTTCTACACCTCGTAAAATCTGGATACGCAGATCTTAGATCCCTGTGCTGTTGAGTGGAGGAAGTGTTACAAAGATCTAAGAAAGAAGAAAAAGAATGAGTATGATGCTTTTCAAGCAGAAAGGATTGTCAGAGAAGCTGAAGAGTTCCCGTGGTTAGCGATATCCAAGAAGTCTTTAAATTCGGCCGTCCCAATTCCCTTGGAGACACTGACAACTCACTTTAAATCACTCCTCAATCCTGCTAATGATATCACGAACTCTGTTGGCTTATTTCAAGACTTTGAAGAAGGTGTAGATGAGCTGCCCTTCTCAGAGAGAGAGGTTTATAAAGTCATTCAAGCAGCAGAAGATAAGAAGGCGGTGAGCCATGACAACTTTAGTAATGAAGTATTGGAACAATCAGCAGAGGTAGCAATAGACCTTTGGAAGGACCTCTTCAATTGTTGCCTTTATAGTGGGGAAATACCACAAGTGTGGAAAACCAGTACATTTATAAGAATAAAGGAGAAAGGACTGATCCTAATAACTACAGAGGAATTGCACTCATCTGCAATCCAGCAAAGGTTTTCTCAAAATTAATAACAAGGAGAATTAGACCCGTCATGGATCCCATTCTACCAGTTGAGCAATTTGTGTTTCGCCACGGGCAGTCTACGGAAAATCCCTTAAGGTACCTCATTGTGGCACGCCTTGTATGCCTCTCTATAGTCTCTTTGTAGATTTCAAAAAGGCTTTCGACAGCGTGGACCAGAACATCTTATTCAGGAAGTTGCATGAACAATTTCTTCTAAAAGGACCAATTCTTCGCTCAATTTTCTCTCTATTGAAAGAAAATTTCATTTGTATACAGGATGGTCTACGCTCAACTGATCCAATTCTACAGACAAGAGGTGTTCTCCAAGGAGACTCACTCAGCCCCCAATTGTTCATCGCGTACACAACAGATGTGGCCCAGAAACTTGCTGAAATAAAAGGGGTAATATTCAGGCTTGGGCAGATGACATTGTGATTTTTAATCTTGAACGAGGACCAATTCAGGGAGCTCTTGACATTCTCTGCACCTGGTGTTCAAGGAAAAAAATTGAAGTGAATGCACTGAAAACAAAAATTCTCAAATTTCGTAGGGGAGGCAGACTTGCTCAAGCAGACACTTTCCATACGGATCAGCAAACATCCCAATGACAGCGTCCTACGAGTATCTGGGTATAACCCTGACTCCTACTCTCTCTTTCAGTCAACACTTATCTAAGAAATATACTGCCTGTTCATCAGCTACATTCTCTATTAAGAATCCGTCTTCTTTCTCTCGACTGTGCAATTAGACTTTTTGGAATTAAAATTCGTCCCATTATCACCTATGCCATCTCGACTTTCTGGGAACATCTGAAGGAAAGAGACTTTCAGATCATAGATAAGGTGAAAACAACACACCTGAAGAAATGTTTGGGTCTACCTGCAAACACCAAGAATAGGCTGGTGCTGTCCCTTTGTCACGAGGAGCCTCTCACTCAGAACCTATATTTATCTATCCCTGCCTTAAAGCTCACTCCTGCTTTAGCCTCCCATTTCCGTTCATACACTGAGAAGATTTGTGCCATCCCTCTTGAGTTTTACCAATCGGTAGGCATGGTAAATAGGGAATGGAGTAAGGGAAATAGGGATAATCGTCATGCAATTACAAGATACTCGTGTCATGGTTTCTACTTCAAATTGTGTACAAATTCTTCTTTTCATGCTCCTCATCCAATATGTGTGTGTAAATTCTGTGGTGGTCAAGCAGGATATATATATCACCTTCAAAATTGCACAGTTTCGCCAAGATTGCTGTAGAATAATTGATTCTCAAACTTGCATTGTAACTTACATATTATAATATGTACATATTATTTTAAATTTATTCATTGCCCATTTAGAGGCACTGTTTAAAATAAATAAATAAATAACCTGAGGTAAGGTCTGGACTTTGAATGTTTTCTTTGGGAAGTTAGCCACCATGTGTCCCCATTTGCGACAGTTGGAACACATACAGTAGCTCAACGGCTTGGGTCGAAATACTTGGACAAATTTTTCTTCTTGGTTGCAATAGGGTGGGAAACTCCCTCCGGTTTGCCTGTGATTGGTCTACTTTCTCGGTGATTTGCATAAGTATGCTTTGATTGGTTTTGCCATGGTCGGTTCTGCCGGCCTTGGTCTGGCTGCTCAGATCTCCATCTCTTTGGTCTGTTGAGTATAGACAGGTCGATATTCCTTTCTCAAATGCAGTCATCCATGAGAACGCCTACTTGACTAACAGTCTTGGGTTAACATTTGCTTATCCAACATGCTACAGTATGTCATTGGGCAGGAGGTTGAGCATTCGTTCTATGGTGAACACTTCCACACATTCTTTGATCGTTTCACAGCCTTCGATATATCGCTGTCCTAGATCGTAGAGTCTGTGGGCAAACTGTGCTGCTGATTCTTTAGGCTTAGCCACCACTGTTTCCTGTAGCTGCAGCTCTTCAGGCCAAACCGTTGACGGAGTGTCATCTTAATCGATTCAAAGATTAGGGTGGGACAGACAGGAAAGCTGCTAGTGATTCTCCTTCTAACCAAGATTTAAGATGTGATACCCAATGATGCTGTGGTACGCTTCCATGTGCTGTTCAAATTTGAGAAGGTGTGCACCCTAGTCTCTCTTTCTCTCGCTCTGCTGCTTGAAGCGTCAGAAGCTGAAGAGTTGCATTATGTTGGGCTGTTTATTCCCCTTGAGCCATTGTATGTAGAACGTCTCAAAAATCGATCAAATTTAGTAGTCAAAATAGTTACTAAGATTGCCAAGTCTAGTCGAGTAGTCTCAAGAATATCTAGCGAAATCTCAATCTAGGCAAATTTGATCAACATTGAAATCAAATAGTAGTTAATTAAACTAACTACTAAGGTCACGTCTATTAGCTAGTCTAGTACTCAAGGATATCTAGCGAAATCTAATCTAGGCAAACTTGATCAACATTGAAAGTCACGTCTAAAGAAATCTTAATCTACATGTAGGTACACTGCTGCCACCATATGTTGTAGGGTTCTTCCTAAACTCTAGGTCAGGGACTAAGCACGAAATGAGATTACCTTCTACCAAACTAGACCAGCTATATTCAAGAAGAGGTTGAATAAAATGATTTTTGAAAATTCACATACAGTGGCCAAGTTCACTCAAAAACTCCCTCCAGTGAAGTGGCCCACTCTCTTTTATAGCCAGTCCTCACAGACATGTAATAATTGTCCAATGAAATACAGCCAGCATGCACAAGTAATTTTCCAATGAAATACAGCCAACATGTACAGAGTGATTACTGTTCTAAGTGGATGCTACATGTCAATCATGTGCCTGCATGCTCCTGGCTAGTATTTGCAGTCTGGGGAAATTCCCCTGGCACCATATGAGGAAGTGAAGTGGCAAAGTGGATGGGAAGGAAGAGCCTCATCAGAAGATTCCAAAAAGTATATTATGATTTATACAACATCACATGATCTGTGGCTGGTTAATAACTATAGGTTACATAGGCGCATAACCGACACTTTTAACCGCATGCGCAATGTAGTATAAGTAAGATAGCCTATACTCCACTCGCGGGTTATGCGCCAGTGTAACCTACTCGTTTGCGGTTACATCACTCGGCTTCGCCTCATGGTAACTGCAAATTCGGAGGTTACATAGGCGCATAACTGACTCTTTTGAATAGGCTATCCTATACATACGTCTGCACAATTGACCACTTCCTTAGATCTCAGGCATACAAGTATATCCACACACACCAACAGTTCACAGTGTCTTGGTGCTGAAATAGGCTTGAGTTCCATTCCATGTCATGTATATGCCAGCATGCTGAAATAGGCTCGAGTTTCATTCCATGTCATGTATACGCCAGCATGTTGAAATAGGCTTGAGTTCCATTCCATGTCATGTATACACCAGCATGCTGAAATAGGTTCGAGTTCCATTCCATGTCATGTATACGCCAGCATGTTGAAATAGGCTTGAGTTCCATTCCATGTCATGTATACACCAGCATGCTGAAATAGGTTCGAGTTCCATTCCATGTCATGTATACGCCAGCATGCTGAAATAGGCTCAAGTTTCATTCCATGTCATGCATACGCCAGCATGCTGAAATAGGCTTGAGTTCCATTCCATGTCATGTATACACCAGCATGCTGAAATAGGCTCGAGTTTCATTCCATGTCATGTATACGCCAGCATGCTGAAATAGGCTCGAGTTCCATTCCATGTCATGTATACGCCAACAGCTGAAATAGGCTCGAGTTTCATTCCATGTCATGTATACGCCAGCATGCTGAAATAGGCTCGAGTTCCATTCCATGTCATGTATACGCCAGCATGCTGAAATAGGCTCTAGTTTCATTCCATGTCATGCATACGCCAGCATGCTGAAATAGGCTTGAGTTTCATTCCATGTCATGTATATGCCAACAGCTGAAATAGGCTCGAGTTTCATTCCATGTCATGTATACGCCAGCATGCTGAAATAGGCTCGAGTTCCATTCCATGTCATGTATACGCCAACAGCTGAAATAGGCTCGAGTTTCATTCCATGTCATGTATACGCCAGCATGCTGAAATAGGCTCGAGTTCCATTCCATGTCATGTATACGCCAACAGCTGAAATAGGCTCGAGTTTCATTCCATGTGATGTATACGCCAACAGCTGAAATAGGCTCTAGTTTCATTCCATGTCATGTATACGCCAGCATGCTGAAATAGGCTTGAGTTCCATTCCATGTCATGTATACACCAGTATGCTGAAATAGGCTCGAGTTTCATTCCATGTCATGTATACGCCAGCATGCTGAAATAGGCTCGAGTTTCATTCCATGTCATGTATACGCCAGCATGCTGAAATAGGCTCGAGTTCCATTCCATGTCATGTATACGCCAACAGCTGAAATAGGCTCGAGTTTCATTCCATGTCATGTATACGCCAGCATGCTGAAATAGGCTTGAGTTCCATTCCATGTCATGTATACACCAGTATGCTGAAATAGGCTCGAGTTCCATTCCATGTCATGTATACGTCAACAGCTGAAATAGGCTCGAGTTTCATTCCATGTCATGTATACGCCAGCATGCTGAAATAGGCTTGAGTTCCATTCCATGTCATGTATACACCAGTATGCTGAAATAGGCTCGAGTTCCATTCCATGTCATGTATACGCCAGCATGCTGAAATAGGCTCGAGTTTCATTCCATGTCATGTATACGCCAGCATGCTGAAATAGGCTCGAGTTCCATTCCATGTCATGCATACGCCAGCATGCTGAAATAGGCTCGAGTTTCATTCCATGTCATGTATACGCCAGCATGCTGAAATAGGCTCGAGTTCCATTCGAGTTCCATTCCATGTCATGCATACGCCAGGATGCTAAAATAGGCTCAAGTTCTATTCCATGTCATGTATCACCAGCATGCTGAAATAGGCTCGAGTTCCATTCCATGTCATGTATACGCCAGCATGCTGAAATAGGCTCGAGTTTCATTCCATGTCATGTATACGCCAGCATGCTGAAATAGGCTCGAGTTCCATTCCATGTCATGTATACGCCAGCATGCTGAAATAGGCTCGAGTTTCATTCCATGTCATGTATACGCCAACATGCTGAAATAGGCTCGAGTTCCATTCCATGTCATGTATACGCCAGCATGCTGAAATAGGCTCGAGTTCCATTCCATGTCATGTATACGCCAACAGCTGAAATAGGCTCGAGTTTCATTCCATGTCATGTATACGCCAGCATGCTGAAATAGGCTCGAGTTCCATTCCATGTCATGTATACGCCAACAGCTGAAATAGGCTCGAGTTTCATTCCATGTCATGTATACGCCAGCATGCTGAAATAGGCTCGAGTTCCATTCCATGTCATGCATACGCCAGCATGCTTAAATAGGCTTGAGTTCCATTCCATGTCAGCAAGCATCACCAGCAAGAATATTCAGCGTACTATTTAAAACCATCTTTATATTAACTTGACGAGTCCCTGCTAACCCCTCCCCTTCTGACTCGGACCAGATGATTATCACACCAGAGGCTAGTACAACAATGCAGCGGAAAAAGTTGTAGACAAAATTACACCTATTGGCTGAGGCCACTGCCACTGTGTTGCACTCCACTCCACTTGCAGGGCACAGACTGCCACTGTGTTGCACTCCACTCCACTTGCAGGGCACAGACTGCCACTGTGTTGCACTCCACTCCACTTGCAGGGCACAGACTGCCACTGTGTTGCACTCCACTCCACTTGCAGGTGGCCACTGTGTTGCACTCCACTCCACTTGCAGGGCACAGACTGCCACTGTATTGCGTTGCTTGTTTACAATACAATAGCATACACAGCATTCCATTGCATCACAGTTAGTGGAAATTGACCTTTAACTTTACTAGAATGGATAGTGACACCAGCGAAGAAGATTAATAATGTTTTTATTTATTTATTACTAGTAGGAGGTGAAGAGGTGCACCTACCATGTATATAGCTAGCAACTAGCTCTAGCTAACACTAGTTATAGTAGTCTAGTTATACAGTAGTGTAGGCCTAGTGGGTGGAGAAGGAGAGAGGTGCTGGAGACCTATAGCTATGCAGCAACTAAACATACATGTAGTTATATAGTAGTCTTAATAGGTAGGTCATTATGACCTGACATGCAGACAGCTTCCAGGCATTCTCCTCTCCTCTTACATCCCTGCATACTTATCTGCTTTTGAAGAAACTTGCCACAAACATGAGAAGCTTCTCACCAATTTAATCGGCTTGTCTTCATCAACCGCCATCTCCTAGTTAAACTGCTGATGCTGCAGTCTGATCACATTGCCACACAGGTTCTAGCATTCTGATTGGACCCAGATGCTGCATTGTCAACGCAGGAATAGAACGTTTTTCTAATGGAGCACGCTGTAGCCTCCCGTAACATTTCCTTGCGTTGTCTGGCTCATATTATGGCCTAACGCAACGCTTGCTCAGCCATCGCCATGTTGTGAGCCAGCATATTATGGCATAACGCAACGCTCTGACCAGCCATCGCCATGTTGTGAGCCAGCATATTATGGCATAACGCAACGCTCTGATCAGCCATCGCCGTGTTGTGAGCCAGCATATTATGGCATAACACAACGCTCTTATCAGCCATCGCCGTGTTGTGAGCCAGCATATTATGGCATAACGCAACGCTCTGATCAGCCATCGCCATGTTGTGAGCCAGCATATTATGGCCTAACGCAACGCTTGCTCAGCCATCGCCGTGTTGTGAGCCAGCATATTATGGCCTAACGCAACGCTTGCTCAGCCATCGCCGTGTTGTGAGCCAGCCCAAAGAAGAGCCAGAAGCAAATAATAACCAGAGCTGGTTCAGTTATAGTTCCTATAGACATGCAAGTCAGCAATTGCTGCTGGGCTGGAATATACATATATGCACACACTGTGAACACACCCAGCCCAGACACACTCACTCGGCCACTGGCGTGCATGGCTCAGAGCACCAGCCTTGATGAACTACCCAAGGTGTGCATGGTTCAGAGCACTTGATGACCAGTCTTGATGAACTACCCATGGTGTGCATGGCTCAGAGCACTTGATGACCAGCCTTGATGAACTGCCCATATGGTGTGCATGGTTCAGAGCACTTGATGACCATCCTTGATGAACTACCCATATGGTGTGCATGGTTCAGAGCACTTGATGACCATCCTTGATGAACTACCCATATGGTGTGCATGGCTCAGAGCACTTGATGACCAGCCTTGATGAACTGCCCATGGTGTGCATGGTTCAGAGCACTTGATGACCAGTCTTGATGAACTGCCCATGGTGTGCATGGCTCAGAGCACTTGATGACCAGCCCCTTGATGAACTACTCATGGTGTGCATGGCTCAGAGCACTTGATGACCATCCTTGATGAACTACCCAAATCCCACCCTGACTGCAGCTGCTTGGCTTGCTTGCACATGCTCAGTGCTAGGCATTATAATTAATTAACTATATACAGCATACCTGAAGTGAAGTAGGCAGAGTGATAATGGCCCATAATCTACTAGATATAGTAGGAGCCTTTGCTTATTGCTCACACCTTGATGCAGAAATTGCGCACGTGAGACATCCAAGCACAGGAGCTCCTCCCTCGCACAACCGAGGCCACCGTCCTGATGGGACTGGCAGAGGGAGAAGGTTGCTCCCTCACACGACTGAGACCACCCTCCTAGCTGGACTGACAGAGGAAGAAGGTTGCTCCCTCACACGACTGAGACCACCCTCCTAGCGGGACTGACAGAGGAAGAAGATGTCTTCCTTTTTCAGGTTCCACTGTTGCCTAGCGACTGTCCCTTCAAGTTCAAGCTAGTTGACACCTTTCTACACAATTTGCATTGGCATTGAGCCACATACATAGCTATGCAAATCTGGCCATGTGAACCGAGGGGCAAAATGACCCGTCAGCTCTTGTCAGCAGTGATGTCACTCAGTGGTAGCGTACATATTTTCTAGCTTGCCTCTAGTCAAACATTGTCACATGATCTTCTCCCAGAAATATGGCCTCATCTCTCTCAAATACAGCGATCTCCCATTAATGAGGTTTAAAAAGTAGACACACCCACATAAACACATACCACACCCACACATATCACACATAGACCGAGACTTGATTGCACACATTCCCCCTTCCTCACTAATGCAGGGGGTGGGGGGGGGGGGGGGGACAGTCAGGCAGTGAGCAGTGCTGGACTAGGAGCATGCACACCTGCAGGGAGACAGTCAGGCAGTGAGCAGTGCTGGACTAGGAGCATGCACACCTGCAGGGAGACAGTCAGGCAGTGAGCAGTGCTGGACTAGGAGCATGCACACCTGCAGGGGGACAGTCAGGCAGTGAGCAGTGCTGGACTAGGAGCATGCACACCTGCAGGGGGACAGCCAGGCAGTGAGCAGTGCTGGACTAGGAGCATGCACACCTGCAGGGAGACAGCCAGGCAGTGGGCAGTGCTGGACTAGGAGCACGCACACCTGCAGGGAGACAGCCAGGCAGTGAGCAGTGCTGGACTAGGAGCATGCACACCTGCAGGGGGACAGCCAGGCAGTGAGCAGTGCTGGACTAGCACCTGCAGGGGGACAGCCAGGCAGTGAGCAGTGCTGGACTAGGAGCATGCACACCTGCAGGGGGACAGCCAGGCAGTGAGCAGTGCTGGACTAGGACCACGCACACCTGCAGGGAGACAGCCAGGCAGTGAGCACACCTGCAGGGAGACAGCCAGGCAGTGAGCAGTGCTGGACTAGGAGCACGCACACCTGCACAGCCAAATCGTATGGTACTGAACATGTATATAAGTCAACTTCGATGCATACATTATGTCCTCCTGCATGTATTAGCCAGGTTTAGACAGTGTTGCTGTTTTATACTGGGAGGCTGTGATGACAAACTTCAAAAATATATACACCATATGGTGGAAAATTTTCAATGGTGGGAGATTTCAAGGGGTTCAATATTTGCTGATCGTGATTTACAGATGGATTCCTGGAGAAAAAGAAAATGTTCGTGGATTTTGGATCTAACTGTGAAAACAGACCTATCTCTAGGGCATAACACTCGCATATGGTAAAGGGTCGTTAATGCAAGAAACCCACATGTGCTGGCTTCTCGAGTTCGTGTTAATGTTCATTAGTCTAGCAAAAGTGCATGGGGGGGGAGTCAGGGTGTCGCAAACCTTTGTGCCTTGTCTGGCTTCTTGATGAGGTTGAACATCATGTGAAGCAGCTGCTCTCTAGCCTTGGAGTCGGGCTGTCGCAGAAGGGTTCCCAGCAATACTGGGACCAGTTCCTGCATGGAGGGAGGGGCAGGGAGGAGACAATTTATGGGAGAGGCAGCTACTAAATAAACCAATAGCAACAACAAAAACACAAAATGTGTCTACAGACTCAAAACGTCGAGAGAATAAAGGTTATTGAGGTCATTGAAATTTTGTTACATGTAGGTCAACTGAGAGTTCGTCGAGAATAATTTTATTTCCCCATAATAGCAGCTTCCCCATAATAGCAGTAGCAAATACACCACATACATCCATAATCCATAATACCATTTTGAACAGTATCATGTGACACTCCACCCAAACCTAGTATCACATGACACACTACACAAACTAAACAATGTCATGTGACACTCTAAACAAACTAGTGTCACATGACACTCCATGTGACATGTCACACTCTAAACAGTGTCATGTGACACATCTCCCAAACTAAATGGTATCATGTGACATACATGTACTACCACAAAACCCCCCAACTAAACAGTATCATGTGACACTCCACACAAACTAAACAGTGTCATGTGATACTCCACACAAACTAAACAGTATCGTGTGACACTCTACACAGATTAAACAGTGTCATGTGATACTCCACACAAACTAAACAGTGTCATGTGATACTCCACACAGATTAAACAGTGTCATGTGATACTCCACACAGATTAAACAGTATCGTGTGACACTCCACACAGATTAAACAGTCATGTGATACTCCACACAGATTAAACAGTGTCATGTGACACTCCACACAAACTAAACAGTGTCATGTGATACTCCACACAAACTAAACAGTATCACGTGACACTCCACACAGATTAAACAGTGTCATGTGATACTCCACACAAACTAAACAGTGTCATGTGATACTCCACACAAACTAAACAGTATCACGTGACACTCTACACAGATTAAATAGTGTCACATGACACCACACAACCTAAATAGTATCATGTGACATACTACAAAAACTAGTGTCATGTGACACTCCACATAAACTAAATAATGTCATCATGTGACGCTCCACACCCACCTCTCTCTTGGAGAGTGGCACGATAGGTACAATGTGCGGCAAAGAGCGACCAAGCAACTGCACCAGGTCAAAGTCCGACTCTGTCAACTTTGCCACCTCCAGCCCAACCCTGGACTCGGTCTTGACCTGGCTGACGCTCAAGAGTTCCCGTCTAAAGCTGACAGACATCTGCTGCCGCTGCCTTTGCGACTGCTCCAAGCTGGAGTCAATCTCACCGCGCTCGTTTTGGAGAGTGGAACAGCTGCCGCTGATATCACTCTGTATGGTTCCCGCCCGATCATCTCTCGTAGTGATGACCGACGAGTTGTCCTCAGAACTGTTGGCAGAGAGAGAACGATACGGACGAGGAGGAGAGAGCATAGAGGTATTGTACGAAGGTGTGACAGCCTCGTCAATTTCTTCAATGGTGGTGGGACTCGGCAGGAACACAGCATCATCATTTCCTCCCGATTTGTCCTTGTTACCTCCAATGCTAAACAAAATGTCCGCCGTAGATGGCACCTTTGAACCGTCACCCTCGGACGTTACCGACTTAGTTTCGTTTTCCTTTTCTACATGCTCGATGGCTTCAGTTCTCGCTGCATCCCCCCCTTGTGGTTTCTGCGACTTTGCACCAAATTCAGGAGAAGAACGGTTCAACTGGTGGTGCAACTCTAGGTGGGGAAGTTCCTGTTTGTTTCCGAGGGAGCCTCCTCTCTTGTGCTGCTTCTCACTAGCTGACTTTAAGGAAGTCACACTGTAACCACGCGAGAAAGGGAAAGAGTGTGTGATGTTGTGATAATGAGATAAAGTTTGACCCGCGTACTGTACCTTGTTTTCTTCTTCAGGCGTAGCTGGAGTCCCTCATTCTCCCTCTTCAGAGCTAAGCATTGTCCTGTTTCCAGGGAGAGCTGATCCTCCTACGAATGGTTGTGATAAGGGAGAGGGGCGGGGTTGGGTTGGAGAGGAACACAAAATATGGGTTGAAATGGGGGGGGGGGGAGGGAAGAAAATGGGGGAGGGGTTTAACTTGTCAGGGCCAATAGCGGACGAACGTATCCGTGCACATGTAGGTTTCATGTTCCCCTTTCATGCTCCCCTACAATAGCAGATATATCTGCACAAAGATCGTCTGGGAAGCTATTAGCAAAAAGCTTCGCTAGAGCTTGCATGTTGAAATCCAACTCCTGAGGTGTTTGCAGGCAAGCCTGCCTACTCCACTAACACACACCTCAGGTGCTGAAGTGGTGAGGTTAGCAGTGGCAAGGCTAGTGCAACACCTCAGGTGCTGAAGTGGTGAGGTTAGCAGTGGCAAGGCTGCATCTAGCCCTACTCCACTAGCACACACCTCGGGTGCTGAAGTGGTGAGGTTAGCAGTGGCAAGGCTGCATCTAGCCCTACTCCACTAGCACACACCTCGGGTGCTGAAGTGGTGAGGTTAGCAGTGGCAAGGCTGCATCTAGCCCTACTCCACTAGCACACACCTCAGGTGCTGAAGTGGTGAGGTTAGCAGTGGCAAGGCTGCATCTAGCCCTACTCCACTAGCACACACCTCAGGTGCTGAAGTGGTGAGGTTAGCAGTGGCAAGGCTGCATCTAGCCCTACTCCACCAGCACACACCTCAGGTGCTGAAGTGGTGAGGTTAGCAGTGACAAGGCTGCATCTAGCCCTACTCCACTAGCACACACCTCAGGTGCTGAAGTGGTGAGGTTAGCAGTGGCAAGGCTGCGTCTAGCCCTACTCCACTAGCACACACCTCAGGTGCTGAAGTGGTGAGGTTTGCAGTGAGTGTCAGCGTCTTCAACCTTCAACAAAGAGCAAAAGGCTTTAAAAAAGTGAGTAGCCACAGCATATGACTAGCTCTAGCTGAAATATAATATGGACGTGCTAGGAGAGAAAAGCATTGCCTGCCGTACTAGAGCTTAGAAGACCGAGGCACCAGCTAGCTAAGGCTAACATGACTGCTCTGGTCTTTGCCTGCCTTACTAGAGCTTAGAAGACCGAGGCACCAGCTAGCTAAGGCTAATGACTGCTCTGGTCTTTGCCTGCCTTACTAGAGCTTAGAAGACCGAGGCACCAGCTAGCTAAGGCTAACATGACTGCTCTGGTCTTTGACTGCTTCACTAGAGCTTAGAAGACCGAGGCACCAGCTCGCTAAGGCTAACATGACTGCTATGGTCTTTGCCTGCCTTACTAGAGCTTAGAAGACCGAGGCACCAGCCAGCTGAGGCTAACATGACTGCTATGGTCTTTGACTGCCATACTAGAGCTTAGAAGACCGAGGCACCAGCTAGGCTAGCTAAGGCTAACATGACTGCTCTGGTCTGCTTTACTAGAGCTTAGAAGACCGAGGCACCAGCTAGCTAAGGCTAACATGACTGCTATGGTCTTTGACTGCCTTACTAGAGCTTAGAAGACCGAGGCACCAGCTAGCTAAGGCTAACATGACTGCTATGGTCTTTGCCTGCCTTACTAGAGCTTAGAAGACCGAGGCACCAGCCAGCTGAGGCTAACATGACTGCTCTGGTCTTTGACTGCCATACTAGAGCTTAGAAGACCGAGGCACCAGCTAGCTAAGGCTAACATGACTGCTCTGGTCTGCTTTACTAGAGCTTAGAAGACCGAGGCACCAGCTAGCTAAGGCTAACATGACTGCTATGGTCTTTGACTGCCTTACTAGAGCTTAGAAGACCGAGGCACCAGCTAGCTAAGGCTAACATGACTGCTATGGTCTTTGACTGCCTTACTACTAGAGCTTAGAAGACCGAGGCACCAGCTAGCTAAGGCTAACATGACTGCTCTGGTCTTTGGCGTAAACACTAGCATACTAGACAAACAAGAAATATTCTATTGTTGCTAGGTTAGCTACTGTAGCATAGCAACAGAGCTCACCTGATAGAGCCCTCAAGCCATGAAGAAGGCTCCCTCGACACTTACCGTTTACTAGGTCACATGACTTTAAATAAAACACACGTGTCACATGATTTTAATTTTTGGCTCTAAAGAGTTAAGATGGTAAGGATGAAATGAGCGGAAGGGGGCTTAAATTGGGGAGAGGAGTTCAAATGGGAAGTGAAATGGGGGGCGGGGGGGGGGGGGGGAGAATGGGGGGAAGGTGAAAAGATGAAAATGGGGAGTTCAGAGGGATGGGGCTTCAAAGGTGAAAATGGGGGGGGGGGGGGGGGGGGGGGGGGGAGGTGGAAATGGGAGAAGGTTAAAAAGGTAGAGGAGTGGAGAGGAGGAAGAAAAGGAAGAGGATGGAGGAGACACAAAAGTGGAGAAGACAGAAGTGGAACAAGTTGAGGGGGAAGTTGGGAAGCTTAGGTTAAAATTGAGGGGGAATTTAAGAAGTTGAGGGGAAAGTTTGGATGTGGAGAGAGGATGTTTGAAAGTTAAGGGGGAAGTCTGGACGTTGGGTGGCAAGTTGAGGTGTTAAGGGGATAAGTTGAGGGGGTAATTTGAGGGCTAAGCTGAGAAGTCAAGGAGGGGGGAAGAGGCTACGAAGGGATAATAAGGATGGAGAAAGAAACTAATGGTATGGTAAGGTGAGGTTAGGGAAGGAAAGCCGCTGAAAGAAAAATGGGAAAAATAGGTGCAATATCTGGGAGGGGGTGGGGGTAGTGGGGGTGAAAATGAGGTGAGGGAGTGTGCAACCACCTCAGAGCAGACAGCTGCACATCTCATAACTCACAAGGTCCTGTATTCTCTCTAGGCGTTCCTTGTCGGAGAGCAGCGCTGCGCTGTAATTCCTGAAGAGCTGCAGGAGTGCCGGAGGCTTGGGGATATTGAGACCGACATCATCCCAATCATCGAAGTCCTGCAACAATAAATAAAATCCTGTTGGTAACGGCTAATATCGACCCAGCAAGGCTCAGGAAGAACTGGCACTCATTACACCATACTAATCCATTCTTAATGGCCACTGCAAGGAGTTTCAAATTGGTCTCAAGTGTTGGTGAAAGTTGTGGCCAAGCTTGTTCATGTGTGTGTAGAACAGGTTGGCTACTGTCCACCAAGTTTCCTGTTTCCTGAGCTTCTTTTACTCATACAAATTTACTGATGCAAACTTTCTTCTCCTTCTTCAACTCTCAACCACTGCCCTCCTCCTCTAAAACACTCAGTCATCTCCTCGTCTTCCATGACATTCAGTTACTCTCCTCCTCTACGATACTCAATCATTCTCCTCCTCTACGACACTCAATCACTCTCCTCCTCTACGACACTCAATCATTCTCCTCCTCTACGACACTCAATCATTCTCCTCCTCTACGACACTCAATCACTCTCCTCCTCTACGACACTCAATCACTCTCCTCCTCTACGACACTCAATCATTCTCCTCCTCCAATCACTCTCCTCCTCTACGATATTCAATCATTCTCCTCCTCTACGATACTCAATCATTCTCCTCCTCTACGACACTCAATCACTCTCCTCCTCTACGACACTCAATCATTCTCCTCCTCTACGACACTCAATCACTCTCCTCCTCTACGACACTCAATCATTCTCCTCCTCCAATCACTCTCCTCCTCTACGATATTCAACCACTCTCCTCCTCTACGACACTCAACCACTCTCCTCCTCTACGACACTCAATCATTCTCCTCCTCTACGACACTCAATCACTCTCCTCCTCTACGATACTCAATCACTCTCCTCCTCTACGACACTCAATCACTCTCCTCCTCTACGACACTCAATCATCCTCCTCTACGACACTCAATCACTCTCCTCCTCTTCGACACTCAATCATTCTCCTCCTTTTCGACACTCAATCATTCTCCTCCTCTACGACACTCAATCATTCTCCTCTTCTATGATACTCAATCATTCTCCTCCTCTACGATACTCAGCCACTCTCCTCCTCTACGACACTCAATCATTCTCCTCCTCTACGATACTCAATCATTCTCCTCCTCTACGATACTCAGCCACTCTCCTCCTCTACGACACTCTCCTCTACGATACTCAATCATTCTCCTCCTCTTCGACACTCAATCATTCTCCTCCTCTACGACACTCAATCACTCTCCTCCTCTACGACACTCAATCATTCTCCTCCTCTACGATACTCAATCACTCTCCTCCTCTACGACACTCAATCACTCTCCTCCTCTACGACACTCAATCACTCTCCTCCTCTACGACACTCAATCACTCTCCTCCTCTACGACACTCAATCATTCTCCTCCTCTACGACACTCAATCACTCTCCTCCTCTACGACACTCAATCACTCTCCTCCTCTACGACACTCAATCACTCTCCTCCTCTACGATACTCAATCACTCTCCTCCTCTACGACACTCAATCATTCTCCTCCTCTACGACACTCAACCACTCTCCTCCTCTACGATACTCAATCACTCTCCTCCTCTACGACACTCAATCATTCTCCTCCTCTACGACACTCAACCACTCTCCTCCTCTACGATACTCAGCCACTCTCCTCCTCTACGATACTCAATCACTCTCCTCCTCTACGACACTCAATCATTCTCCTCCTCTACGACACTCAACCACTCTCCTCCTCTACGATACTCAATCACTCTCCTCCTCTACGACACTCAATCATTCTCCTCCTCTACGACACTCAACCACTCTCCTCCTCTACGATACTCAGCCACTCTCCTCCTCTACGATACTCAATCACTCTCCTCCTCTATGACACTCAATCATTCTCCTCCTCTACGACACTCAACCACTCTCCTCCTCTACGATACTCAGCCACTCTCCTCCTCTACGATACTCAATCACTGCCTTCTTTCTTCCTCCACAATACAACATATTCTTGCTAGTCTCGTGATGGGCAAGTTTCACAGACCACTGCAGGAATGTTGGCAGAACCAATTAGATTGCTAGATTATGATAATTATATGAATGCTAGTCACTGTGCGCATGAAATTGAAAATCATAGGATTATAACACTGCCATAGGCTATAACACTGCCATAGGATTATATACTATAACACTGCCATAGGATTATATACTATAACACTGCCATGGGATTATATACTATAACACTGCCATGGGATTATATACTATAACACTGCCATAGGATTATATACTATAACACTGCCTCAGGATTATATACTATAACACTGCCATAGGATTATATACTATAACACTGCCATGGGATTATATACTATAGCACTGCCACAGGATTATATACTATAATACTGACATAGGATTATATACTATAATACTGCCATAGGATTATATACTATAACACTGCCATAGGATTATATACTATAACACTGCCTCAGGATTATATACTATAACACTGCCATAGGATTATATACTATAAGCCTACCATACTAACACTGCCGTATGATTATAGTATTATACCCTGGCATAGGATTATAGTAACCTGCCATATACTGTAGGATTGTACAGTATATGTAGTACTAATAACACTGCCATATGATTATAGTATTATACTGGCATAGGATTATAGTACTATAACACTGCCATAAAATTATAGTACTACATATAACACTGCCATAGGATTACAGTACTATACCCTGCCATACATGTAGGATTAAAGTAACCATGCCATATGATTATAGTATATATAACACTGCCATAATTATGATTATATAGTATTACACCCTGGCATCGGATTATATAGTACTAAAACACTGCCATAAGATTATAGTACTACACAAACACTGACATAGGATTACATTACTATACCCTGCCATAGGATTATAGGTACAGCCATAGGATTATAGTAGAGTACTATAACACTCTCAATGAACTCTCAGTTGACATAATAACATTATAATAACCTTCTTGTATTATCTTGGTGTTTCGACTAGATGCTCTAGCCTTCATCAGGAATAATGAGACACTTACGACTCACGTGAGCCTGCTATATACCAGTAGCTAGCTATTCACCACGTGCTACAAAAAAATACCTCGGTACACACGTCCAGCACATGAACCAGATGTGGGGGAAAAATCATCAAAACAACCCCAACCCAAAGCAACATCGAGATGACCCCAACCTACAGCACCATGGAGACAACCCCAAACAACCAGAACCATGGAGACGAACCCAACCTAAGACAACCCCAACAACCAGAACCATGGAGACGAACCCAATCTAAGCACATGGAGACAACCCCAACAACCAGAACCATGGAGACGAACCCAACCTAAAGCACCATGGAGACAACCCCAACAACCAGAACCATGGAGACGAACCCAACCTAAAGCACCATGGAGACAACCCCAACAACCAGAACCATGGTGACGAACCCAACCTACAGCACCATGGAGACAACCCCAACAACCAGAACCATGGAGACGAACCCAACCTAAAGCACCATGGAGACAACCCCAACAACCAGAACCATGGAGACGAACCCAACCTAAAGCACCATGGAGACAACCCCAACAACCAGAACCATGGAGACGAACCCAACCTACAGCACCATGGAGACAACCCCAACAACCAGAACCATGGAGACGAACCCAACCTACAGCACCATGGAGACAACCCCAACAACCAGAACCATGGAGACGAACCCAACCTAAAGCACCATGGAGACAACCCCAACAACCAGAACTATGGAGACGAACCCAACCTAAAGCACCATGGAGACAACCCCAACATCCAGAACCATGGAGACGAACCCAACCTACAGCACCATGGAGACAACCCCAACAACCAGAACCATGGAGACGAACCCAACCTAAAGCACCATGGAGACAACCCCAACATCCAGAACCATGGAGACGAACCCAACATCCAGAACCATGGAGACGAACCCAACCTACAGCACCATGGAGACAACCCCAACAACCAGAACCATGGAGACGAACCCAACCTACAGCACCATGGAGACAACCCCAACAACCAGAACCATGGAGACAAACCCAACCTAAAGCACCATGGAGACAACCCCAACAACCAGAACCATGGAGACGAACCCAACCTAAAGCACCATGGAGACAACCCCAACAACCAGAACCATGGAGACGAACCCAACCTACAGCACCATGGAGACAACCCCAACAACCAGAACCATGGAGACGAACCCAACCTAAAGCACCATGGAGACAACCCCAACAACCAGAACCATGGAGACGAACCCAACCTACAGCACCATGGAGACAACCCCAACAACCAGAACCATGGAGACGAACCCAACCTAAAGCACCATGGAGACAACCCCAACAACCAGAACCATGGAGACGAACCCAACCTACAGCACCATGGAGACAACCCCAACAACCAGAACCATGGAGACAACCCCAACATCCAGAACCATGGAGACGAACCCAACATCAAGAACCATGGAGACGAACCCAACCTACAGCACCATGGAGACAACCCCAACAACCAGAACCATGGAGACGAACCCAACCTACAGCACCATGGAGACGAACCCAACCTACAGCACCATGGAGACAACCCCAACAACCAGAACCATGGAGACGAACCCAACCTACAGCACCATGGAGACAACCCCAACATCCAGAACCATGGAGACGAACCCAACATCCAGAACCATGGAGACGAACCCAACCTAAAGCACCATGGAGACAACCCCAACAACCAGAACCATGGAGACGAACCCAACATCCAGAACCATGGAGACGAACCCAACCTAAAGCACCATGGAGACAACCCCAACAACCAGAACCATGGAGACGAACCCAACCTAAAGCACCAAGGGGAAGACCCCAACGTACAGCACCATGGAGACACAACCCACAGCTTTCCCCCTCAATCACCCTCAATCAAGAAACAGAATAGTCATGGAAGTGCTTACATGTAGGAACATTTTCTCTTTCTGTACTAAAAGTTAAATGAATGGACTTGTAGTATTGCACGCAACTTATGTGAGTGAAGAAACAGAGAGGCTTAGATCCTTGAAGATGAATTTTGTTCCCACTTTATAGAGCTTTTAGGTTTACTATCTTAGTGAAGGATTCAAGGCATGCTGGAAGTGTTTAGGTCTGCTGGTTCACTACCTTAGTGAAGGATTCAAGGCACACTGGAAGTGTTTAGGTCTGCTGGTTGACTAACTTAGTGAAGGATTCAAGGCATGCTGGAAGTGTTTAGGTCTGCTGGTTTACTACCTTAGTGAAGGATTCAAGGTATGCCTGAAGTGTTTAGGTCTGCTGGTTCACTACCTTAGTGAAGGATTCAAGGCATGCCTGAAGTGTTTAGGTCTGCTGGTTTACTACCTTAGTGAAGGATTCAAGGCATCCTGGATGTGTTTTAGAAGTTAGTTGTGGTTGAAACTGCTGTTTGGGTTGCTCAGAGTTGCCATAGTGAGTTTTAACTGAGACATGAGCTTTGGTCTTTTGTGAGGTTTAGCCAGGTACCAAAAAGGGTCAAACCAATATATGCAGTAGTACCCCCAGATGGTGAAATAGTTGTATATCAGGCGAGTAGTGTAGATGATGGGAGAAACTATTTTGTTTTGGAATGCCAAGTTCTAATAAGGAAATCCAGCACACCATTTATAGCTGGCCTAGCTGTAGTGGCCCAGAGAGAGTGGCCCAGAGAGAGTGACTAGAGAGAGTAGCCCAGGAGTGGCCCAGAGAGAGTGGCCCAGAGAGAGTGGCCCAGAGAGAGTGGCCCAGAGAGAGTGAATAGAGAGAGTGGCCCAGAGAGAGTAGCTCAGAGAGAGTAGCCCAGAGAGAGTGGCCCTGGCCCAGAGAGAGTGACTAGAGAGAGTGGCCCAGAGAGAGTAGCTCAGAGAGAGTAGCCCAGAGAGAGTAGCTCAGAGAGAGTAGCCCAGAGAGAGTAGCCCAGAGAGAGTGGCCCAGAGAGAGTGGCCCAGAGAGAGTGAATAGAGAGAGTGGCCCAGAGAGAGAGTGGCCCAGAGAGAGTGGCCCAGAGAGAGTAGCTCAGAGAGAGTAGCCCAGAGAGAGTGGCCCAGAGAGAGTGGCCCAGAGAGAGTGACTAGAGAGAGTGAATAAAGAGAGTGGCCCAGAGAGAGTAGCCCAGAGAGAGTAGCTCAGAGAGAGTAGCCCAGAGAGAGTAGCCCAGAGAGAGTGGCCCAGAGATAGTGGCCCAGAGAGAGTGGCCCAGAGAGAGTAGCCCAGAGAGAGTGGCCCAGAGAGAGTGGCCCAGAGAGAGTGACTAGAGAGAGTGAATAGAGAGAGTGGCCCAGAGAGAGTAGCCCAGAGAGAGTGGCCCTGGCCCAGAGAGTGACTAGAGAGAGTGGCCCAGAGAGTGACTAGAGAGAGTGGCCCAGAGAGAGAGTAGCTCAGAGAGAGTAGCCCAGAGAGAGTGGCCCAGAGGGAGTGGCCCAGAGATAGTGGCCCAGAGAGAGTGACTAGAGAGAGTGACTAGAGAGAGTGGCCCAGAGAGAGAGTGGCCCAGAGAGAGTGGTCCAGAGAGAGAGAGTGGCCCAGAGAGAGTGGCCTTGAGAGAGTGACTAGAGAGAGTGGCCCCGAGAGAATGGCCAAGAGAGGGAGGCCACGAGAGAATGGCCCGAGAGGTGAGGTGAGTTTTTTTTAAACAGTGACAGTTCCTACGAACTGCCAGGTACAAGAGAGAGCTGGTTGCCTCCAGTTGAGGACGGTGTACAGTAAAAAAAATTACTGCATGTTAGATGAAGACAACCTCAGCGATCCCTGGGAGTTCTCTGTATCGAGCCAGGCTGCAATAGGTAACCAGCTGGTGGGACACATACTCTCTGACACTGTAGCCACCCTGTAGTCATCCTCTAGTCTTGACGACAGCTGCTGCCTCCCAGCAGGATGGCTGCAGGCACCAGAAATCTTTCAGGACACTACAGCAGCTGTCGAGTGTCAAGCATCTGACCAATCAGAATGTTATAATATACATGTAGCACCTGATGGATGAACTGCAGAGTCAGCTGTTTAGGTATGTAAACATTGTCGATGAGAACAAGCTCATTGGAGCCATGAAGATCTCCTCCTGCTTGTGGCAGTATCTTCTAAAACCTACAAGGCAAAGGACAATGCCAGAAAACAGATGGTATGTCAAGTTGAAAGTGCTACATATCTAGCTGATAGGTTCTTTAGCAGCTGCTATAGTCAGCTAGTGGCTCTGCAACCAGGTCTGACTATAGCACTTTAGCTAGTAGTTTGATAAGTTGCTAGCTTGTGCATGTAGCTAAGCTAGCTAGTTATTAGCGTAGCAGCGCAAGTTGTTTAGTAGCACTAAGCTTGCTAGCTGGTGCAGCTGCTTAGTGATGTCTCACTAGAGCATTAGCATCCACAGCTACTATCATAATCATACTCCAGCTGGATCTGGAGTCCACAGACGGTCGAGTGGAGCTCGAAGTTCTATATTAATTTGCTTCCGTATCATTATAAGGTTATATTGTCAGCCACGCAGAGTATGACGATTATAATACGAAATGCGATGGTTGCGTGTCATGCTATGAACCAGCCTTAGCACTCCGGGAACAGACCTCTCGATCAGCATTTCCAGAACCCTGCATTATGCAGCTGTAACTCTCACATGGTATCCACAGGACTACATATCTCCACATGGATCTTCCAGGTGGCAAATTTCAAAGTTTCTCAATTTTTTATTTTTTATTTTTAACACACACAAAAATATGGTCCACTGATGCCAGCCTTGTTTCTCCCCATTTTCCCCATACATGCGCAAATATGTCAGCACACACAATGAACTCTTGCCTGCTATATGTATTTTGACCTGTGCGATTCTCAAATTGGTGTATATAACCGGAAATGTAGATGGAGAATTAAGTTTGTCGTATTGGGTATTGGCAGTGAAATCCCGTCACCCCCAACTCACAACACACACCCACTGTCTGTGCGCATGACGATCTTCACCGCCAAGTTTTAACACTGTCAAATGTCATTCAATGTCCAAATCGTCAAATACTTCGACCGTCAGTCAATATTTGCGACTTCACTGTATATATAAGCACTTCTGAGTGTTTGTGCAATAATAATAATAATAATAATAATAATAATAACAATAACAATAATAATAATAATAATAATATATCAATCAAATAATGCCTATGATGAGATATCAACCAACCAACCAATCAATCAATCAATCAATCAATCAATCAATCAATTTTAATTAAAACTTGACCATACGGAGGGTTCAATTTCATGTTCTCGCATACAAAAAGACATAAAATTTGAGGAAAGTTATAATTCCATATTTCGTAGATGTTAAATGTGTGTTGTCATCAAAGATCCACATGGTACCCAGGTGGGGAGGTAGTGAGGTCTTATCAGAATCTATATGCAGAGGTGGGGAAGGGGAAGGTCTGTTCAAATTTACCCAGTGTTCAGGAAGGCTCTGTAACCTCAAGTGCTTAGATGGCTAGATAGTTCTTGGACTTTATCATGAGCCTTAGGAAAAAAAACCTGACGATCAATAAAGTTCAAAGTTCAATAATCACTTGCACATAAATACATTTTTGGCACAGTGAGGGGAGGGAGGGCTAAATTTCCTGCACGTCCACAAAAACAGCCAAGACGTAAACCTCTCAAAAATTCCAGCCCTTGAGTTAATCCACATAATGTTAGCGCTAGAGTGTCAAATGGCACACTCCAATGCATGCTAACGACCGGACCTTCCTCGTGCATTTATCACCAGCCAAAGGACCTTGCTCACGGGACCAACCCTTCCTCACCTGATCACCATTCTCTTCGGTGAGTGTGTGCATGCTAACGACCGGACCTTCCTCGTGCATTTATCACCAGCCAAAGGGACCTTGCTCACGGGACCAACCCTTCCTCACCTGATCACCATTCTCTTCGGTGAGTGTGATTGCGGTCAGCTTGAGGTCCTGCTGCATGAGGTACTCGTGCGCAAGGAAGTTCAGAGCTTTCATCTCGTGGTGCTTGATGGGTTCCTACGGCAACGGCATAAACCTTGAATGCACACGAGCAACAAAGTAGCAAACAAACTGCTAAGGCATATGACAGATGTTCCTCCAACACATTTCCTGTCAATTTCTATGGCTCTACACACAACTGAACAAAAAGTTGTGTCTCCAAGGAATTGTGTGGGACAATTTTAAAGCAACACAGCAAGTGGAAATAGAAGAAGTCAAGAAACAAACAGAGCAAGTCAGTGTACATGTACATGGAGCTGAGGGCTAGCTCTCAGCTGTATTTGTGCAGTTTTTACATCGGACTTAGCCTTGGGCTTGACGCTAGCTGATCCACTTGACTTGGTCGGGCAGATGTCTAACAAACAAATAATAAAATGTTGTCATATAAACACAAAAAAATTGTCAACATATAATGGAACTAAAGACAAACATTCGTATCCTTGAGGAAAACTCATCAGCGTCATCTCTGCATGCACTTACCAGTGGCTTCGGTAAGGCTCCCCCGCAGAGATTTTATGGTGTCGTACGCCTTCCGTAGCTCAAACTCCAACACTGCTACTTTGTCATCATGCTCCTTATCCAGGTCGTCCGAGTAACGGCCCAGTTCAATAGAGTCAAATGTTGATAGACTGGATGTCCTCACTAGGGAGACCATATGCAAGGTGTATAACTATCTAACACTGCGTGTGCATCTTGTTCTGTCTTGGGTTTTAACTCACTTATGCTCTGGAAAAGACATGTGCCAGAAGTAGCCTGCGGAATGACGTATTCAAAGTTCCCAGGGTTGGAGAAGTAGTCCTTGAGGCACTGCACTTCCTTACCAGATTCTAGCAATTCTGTGTACAGCTCCAGAGCCGTCAAAACGAGCCCGTCTTCCAACAAAGCTGAAGCAAACTCTTCCCAGTCTCTAGCAGATAGGCAGAAGGAATTTCTCAGGACTGCCGCTTTCTGCATCGCGGACGAGTCCGCGAGAGGGAAACTCGCCATACTGAAAAGGCCTTGGAAGCTGCTAGGAATTCACCTCTAATGGCCTGCAAGCTAGCCAGCTAGCTGAATCGCCCAGCCCCTTTCTTTTGCGGTCACGCGCTGTACACATGACAAAACGTGTGACAATAACTCGTGAAGGGGGGAATGGCTAGTAGTGATGCAGGAGGGAGAAAGTCACCTCTGTGCTTGAGAGGAGACCTCTCTAACACTTACGGGAACTTCTTCCTGGAGTCTACAGTCATGGCGGAGTAGTGAGCAAACTAGCTACTGCATTAGGCCATCAGCAGTTGTAGTAATGGGTTGATTATATTTAGTGCACAGCTACTGCAACATCCAGTTCCAAGTGTGTATGTGCTCCCATCAGAAGTCTCTCCATTAAGTGAGTCCATGTGCTATATATGTTCTCTTAGCTTATTTAAACATTACATACAAACAATTTCATAACATTCATAATGTATTTCATGTGTTATGCGTATTGTGTGCTCTTTGCATTAGCCAGTGGCTATTGAGCATGTATAATTATTAAAAATAAATAAAAATAAATAAAAAAATAACTAGTCTTGAGAGGTAGACTGAAAATGGCTTGGTGTGGCCAGGTTTTCTCCCCCCCTCCTCCTCCTCCCTCCCTCCCCCTTTTGCACGTGAAGAATGGTACAGATTGCAAGACTGCAAGACTGTAGCTTTGCTCAATGAGTACTTTTATCAAACAGTTTGCTACCTCACAGACATGGCAGACATGGGTCAATTACTAATAGTTCATCTTGGTAATCTATTAGTAATTCGAAATTAGAAGCAATCTTATTAAAATTAGAATTGATTACCTTTGCAAAGTAATCCATACTGATTTTTCATAATTAAGTTATTGGCTTAATTATATATTAACTATATGATTTGATTTACCATATGATTTGATTTACCATATGATTTTATTTTATTTTTTAACGATGATTGTTTTTTACAGAATGACTGGAATATGAAATAAATGTTTGTAGATAAAAACTCAAAAGGAACCATCTTTCTGAAACATCTGGCACATTTACCAAACACCAAAAAATTGCTGAGTCTTACAGTAGAAATATATAACCATGGATACTGTCCATGGTTGTACTCGGTGATTCCACATTGTGTTGTTAAGCAATTACTCCTGCAGAGTACATATAACTGTAATCTTATTAAGTAATTACTTATGCAGAGTACATATAACTGTAATCTTATTAAGTATGTAATTACTTACGCAGAGTACATATAACTGGAATCTTATTGAGCAATTACTTACTCAGGGTACATATAGCTGTAATCTTATTGAGCAATTACTTACGCAGAGTACATATAACTAATGTTATTAAGCAATTACTTCTGCAGAGTACATAGCTGTAATCTTATTAAGCAATTACTTATGCAGATTGCAGATTACATATCTATAGCTGTAATCTTATTAAGCAATTACTTATGCAGATTACATATCTATAGCTGTAATCTTATTAAGCAATTACACATATAACTGTAATCTTATTAAGCAATTACTTATGCAGAGTACATATAACTGTAATCTTATTAAGTAATTACTTACTCAGAGTACATATAATCTTATTAAGCAATTAATGCAGAGTACATATAACTGTAATCTTATTAAGTAATTACTTATGCAGAGTACATATAACTGTAATCTTATTAAGTAATTACTTACTCAGAGTACATATAATCTTATTAAGCAATTAATGCAGAGTACATATAACTGTAATCTTATTAAGTAATTACTTATGCAGAGTACATATAACTGTAATCTTATTGAGCAATTAATGCAGAGTACATATAACTGTAATCTTGATCTCACAACTGTTTTCCTAAATTAATTAAGTATTCCTTGATCAATTATGATTTTGGAGGTGGTTGTGGTCTAGTTATTTCTGGTCAGTGATAGCCCCAGGCCTGTGACCACTTGCTGGTGATTGACTCTGCTACTCTTGTTGTTATTCAGTATGGTATGGATTACTATCTGTCCGAGGCGGGATATATGAGGGCGCCGTTTTCAAATTCACAATTCTCATTCCAGCCAACTACCCCGATGGTGGTTGCCCGGTAGGTGGCTGAGGGGGGGGGGGGGGGGAGAGGAGTCAGGTGCATTGCAGTTAATAATGCAAGTCTTGGGTGCTCTTGTGTGTCATATAATCCCCCTGTGAAATTATCATTGTCTCTGGATAATCCCCCTGTGACATTATTTCTGGTCATTATTTTTTGTTGGTATTTTTTGTTGGTATTGAACCAAACAGAACGGGTCCATGGATTTTTTTGGTTTGTTAAAAAAATTTTTTTTTTTTGATTCCTAAGGCTAGTCCATTATGATCACGGCATCAGAATTATCAGCGTCATGTGGCATGCCATGTCATCTTCTAAAGAGAAGCCAGTTGCCCTAGCCAGGGCATCCAGCACACTCTTGAAGCTAGCTTCTCTCCTCTGACGTTTTGTGCGCGCACACAATCCAATCATGCCTTAGCTACCCACTAATTTATCAAGCCATGTAATATTAGTAATATTCCATTGCTTTAAAATTGACGCATATTGGGGGAGGGGGGGGTCATAGGTTAGTATGATTTATCAACGACGAAGAATCCTATGTTTGCGGCATATCTGGTTAAACATGTTCTTTTCTTTTGAGAGGGTGGGTCCTTTTCATATTATTGTGAACTGGCCTTATGATACTACTATCAGTATATGTTAACAGTACCCATAGCTACTTGACTACTGCCCTCGCCACTTGACTACCGCCCTCGCCAGATGGGTAGAGACTTTTACGTCACGAACTGGACTTGCTTGAATGAACCTGGCACTGTCTATTCTAAATGATGCCTATACCATGATGTTTGTGGTTGAGGGGTGAGTGTGCGATGGCACTGTAGTAAGGCAATTACATGTAGTTAGCCTCTATAGGAGATTTGTTTGCTGGTTGTCCAGCCAGTGCCTCAGCATGAGTGTCAAGTTCTAGCAACTTCAGCATTCTCCAAGTTGGATTTTTCCCCACTGTTCCTTTTCCTTGTATTGGCTAGGCCTTAGTTCATTATAGTTGTATAGTTGTATAGTGTATAGTGTATAGTTGTAAAGTGTATAGTTGTATAGTGTATAGTTGTATATAGTGTATAGTTGTATAGTGTATAGTGTATAGTTGTGTAGTGTATAGTTGTATAGTGTATAGTTGTAAAGTGTATAGTTGTATAGTTGTATAGTGTATAGTTGTATAGTTGTATAGTGTATAGTTGTGTAGTGTATAGTTGTATAGTTGTATAGTGTATAGTTGTGTAGTGTATAGTTGTATAGTGTATAGTTGTATAGTGTATAGTTGTATAGTGTATAGTGTATAGTGTATAGTTGTATAGTTGTATAGTGTATATTTGTATAGTGTATAGTTGTATAGTTGTATAGTTGTATAGTGTATAGTTGTATAGTGTATAGTTGTATAGTTGTATAGTTGTATAGTGTATAGTGTATAGTTGTATAGTTGTATAGTGTATAGTTGTATAGTTGTGTAGTATATAGTTGTATAGTTGTATAGTTGTATAGTGTATAGTTGTATAGTGTATAGTTGTATAGTGTATAGTTGTGTAGTATATAGTTGTGTAGTGTATAGTTGTATAGTTGTAGTGTATAGTTGTATAGTGTATAGTTGTATAGTGTATAGTGTATAGTTGTATAGTGTATATTTGTATAGTGTATAGTTGTATAGTTGTATAGTGTATAGTTGTATAGTGTATAGTTGTATAGTGTATAGTGTATAGTGTATAGTTGTATAGTGTATAGTGTATAGTTGTATAGTGTATAGTTGTATAGTGTATAGTGTATAGTGTATAGTTGTATAGTGTATAGTTGTATAGTGTATAGTTGTATAGTGTATAGTTGTATAGTGTATAGTTGTATAGTTGTGTAGTGTATAGTTGTATAGTTGTATAGTGTATAGTGTATAGTTGTGTAGTTGTATAGTGTATAGTGTATAGTTGTGTAGTGTATAGTGTATAGTTGTGTAGTTGTATAGTGTATAGTGTATAGTTGTATAGTTGTGTAGTGTATAGTTGTATAGTTGTGTAGTGTATAGTTGTGTAGTGTATAGTTGTATAGTGTATAGTTGTAGTGTATAGTTGTATAGTGTATAGTTGTATAGTGTATAGTGTATAGTTGTATAGTGTATAGTTGTATAGTTGTGTAGTGTATAGTTGTATAGTTGTGTAGTGTATAGTTGTGTAGTGTATAGTTGTATAGTGTATAGTTGTATAGTGTATAGTTGTATAGTGTATAGTTGTATAGTGTATAGTTGTATAGTTGTGTAGTGTATAGTTGTATAGTTGTGTAGTGTATAGTTGTGTAGTGTATAGTGTATAGTTGTATAGTGTATAGTTGTATAGTGTATAGTGTATAGTTGTGTAGTGTATAGTTGTATAGTTGTATAGTGTATAGTGTATAGTTGTGTAGTTGTATAGTGTATAGTGTATAGTTGTATAGTTGTATAGTTGTATAGTTGTATAGTGTATAGTGTATAGTGTATAGTGTATAGTTGTATAGTTGTATAGTGTATAGTTGTATAGTGTATAGTTGTATAGTGTATAGTTGTATAGTGTATAGTGTATAGTTGTATAGTTGTATAGTGTATAGTTGTATAGTGTATAGTGTATAGTTGTATAGTGTATAGTTGTATAGTGTATAGTGTATAGTTGTATAGTTGTATAGTGTATAGTTGTATAGTTGTATAGTGTATAGTGTATAGTTGTATAGTTGTATAGTTGTATAGTGTATAGTTGTATAGTTGTATAGTTGTATAGTTGTATAGTGTATAGTGTATAGTTGTATAGTTGTATAGTGTATAGTGTATAGTTGTATAGTTGTATAGTTGTATAGTGTATAGTTGTATAGTGTATAGTTGTATAGTGTATAGTGTATAGTGTATAGTGTATAGTTGTATAGTTGTATAGTGTATAGTTGTATAGTTGTATAGTGTATAGTTGTATAGTGTATAGTTGTATAGTGTATAGTTGTATAGTGTATAGTTGTATAGTGTATAGTTGTATAGTGTATAGTTGTGTAGTGTATAGTTGTATAGTTGTATAGTGTATAGTGTATAGTGTATAGTTGTATAGTTGTATAGTGTATAGTGTATAGTTGTATAGTGTATAGTTGTATAGTGTATAGTGTATAGTGTATAGTTGTGTAGTGTATAGTTGTATAGTTGTATAGTGTATAGTTGTATAGTGTATAGTTGTATAGTGTATAGTGTATAGTGTATAGTTGTATAGTGTATAGTTGTATAGTTGTATAGTGTATAGTTGTATAGTTGTATAGTGTATAGTGTATAGTTGTATAGTTGTATAGTGTATAGTTGTATAGTGTATAGTTGTATAGTGTATAGTGTATAGTTGTATAGTTGTATAGTGTATAGTGTATAGTTGTATAGTGTATAGTGTATAGTTGTATAGTGTATAGTGTATAGTTGTATAGTTGTATAGTGTATAGTTGTATAGTGTATAGTTGTATAGTGTATAGTGTATAGTTGTATAGTGTATAATGTAAAGTTGTATAGTTGTATAGTGTATAGTGTATAGTTGTATAGTTGTATAGTGTATAGTTGTATAGTGTATAGTTGTATAGTGTATAGTTGTATAGTGTATAGTTGTATAGTGTATAGTGTATAGTTGTGTAGTGTATAGTTGTATAGTTGTGTAGTGTATATTTGTATAGTTGTATAGTTGTATAGTGTATAGTTGTATAGTTGTATAGTGTATAGTGTATAGTTGTATAGTGTATAGTTGTATAGTTGTATAGTGTATAGTGTATAGTTGTATAGTGTATAATGTAAAGTTGTATAGTTGTATAGTGTATAGTTGTATAGTGTATAGTGTATAGTGTATAGTTGTATAGTTGTAGTGTATAGTTGTATAGTTGTATAGTGTATAGTTGTATAGTTGTGTAGTGTATAGTGTATAGTGTATAGTTGTATAGTGTATAGTTGTATAGTGTATAGTGTATAGTTGTATAGTGTATAGTGTATAGTTGTGTAGTGTATAGTTGTATAGTGTATAGTGTATAGTTGTGTAGTGTATAGTGTATAGTTGTGTAGTGTATAGTTGTATAGTTGTATAGTTGTGTAGTGTATAGTTGTGTAGTGTATAGTTGTATAGTTGTATAGTGTATAGTGTATAGTTGTGTAGTTGTGTAGTGTATAGTTGTGTAGTGTATAGTTGTATAGTTGTATAGTTGTGTAGTGTATAGTTGTATAGTGTATAGTTGTGTAGTGTATAGTTGTATAGTGTATAGTTGTATAGTTGTATAGTGTATAGTTGTGTAGTGTATAGTTGTATAGTGTATAGTTGTATAGTGTATAGTGTATAGTTGTATAGTGTATAGTTGTATAGTTGTATAGTGTATAGTGTATAGTTGTATAGTGTATAGTTGTATAGTTGTATAGTTGTGTAGTGTATAGTTGTATAGTGTATAGTTGTGTAGTGTATAGTTGTATAGTGTATAGTGTATAGTTGTATAGTGTATAGTTGTGTAGTGTATAGTTGTATAGTTGTGTAGTGTATAGTTGTATAGTTGTATAGTGTATAGTTGTATAGTGTATAGTTGTGTAGTGTATAGTTGTATAGTGTATAGTTGTATAGTTGTATAGTGTATAGTTGTATAGTGTATAGTTGTATAGTTGTATAGTTGTATAGTGTATAGTTGTATAGTGTATAGTTGTATAGTGTATAGTTGTGTAGTGTATAGTTGTGTAGTGTATAGTTGTATAGTTGTATAGTGTATAGTTGTATAGTTGTATAGTGTATAGTTGTATAGTTGTGTAGTGTATAGTTGTATAGTGTATAGTTGTGTAGTGTATAGTTGTGTAGTGTATAGTTGTATAGTTGTATAGTGTATAGTTGTATAGTGTATAGTTGTGTAGTGTATAGTTGTATAGTGTATAGTTGTATAGTGTATAGTTGTGTAGTGTATAGTTGTATAGTGTATAGTTGTATAGTGTATAGTTGTGTAGTGTATAGTTGTATAGTGTATAGTGTATAGTTGTATAGTGTATAGTTGTATAGTGTATAGTGTATAGTTGTATAGTTGTATAGTGTATAGTGTATAGTTGTATAGTGTATAGTGTATAGTTGTATAGTGTATAGTGTATAGTTGTATAGTGTATAGTTGTATAGTGTATAGTTGTGTAGTGTATAGTTGTGTAGTGTATAGTTGTATAGTGTATAGTTGTATAGTTGTATAGTGTATAGTTGTATAGTGTATAGTGTATAGTGTATAGTTGTATAGTTGTGTAGTGTATAGTTGTGTAGTGTATAGTTGTATAGTGTATAGTGTATAGTGTATAGTTGTATAGTGTATAGTGTATAGTGTATAGTTGTATAGTTGTATAGTTGTATAGTGTATAGTGTATAGTTGTATAGTTGTATAGTTGTATAGTGTATAGTGTATAGTTGTATAGTGTATAGTTGTGTAGTGTATAGTTGTATAGTGTATAGTTGTATAGTGTATAGTTGTGTAGTGTATAGTTGTATAGTGTATAGTGTATAGTGTATAGTTGTATAGTGTATAGTGTATAGTTGTATAGTGTATAGTGTATAGTTGTATAGTGTATAGTGTATAGTTGTATAGTGTATAGTTGTATAGTGTATAGTTGTATAGTTGTATAGTGTATAGTGTATAGTTGTATAGTGTATAGTGTATAGTTGTATAGTGTATAGTTGTATAGTGTATAGTTGTATAGTGTATAGTTGTGTAGTGTATAGTTGTATAGTGTATAGTTGTATAGTGTATAGTTGTATAGTGTATAGTTGTATAGTTGTATAGTGTATAGTGTATAGTTGTATAGTGTATAGTGTATAGTTGTATAGTGTATAGTTGTATAGTGTATAGTGTATAGTGTATAGTTGTATAGTGTATAGTTGTATAGTGTATAGTTGTATAGTTGTATAGTGTATAGTGTATAGTTGTATAGTGTATAGTGTATAGTTGTATAGTGTATAGTTGTATAGTGTATAGTTGTATAGTGTATAGTTGTATAGTTGTATAGTGTATAGTTGTATAGTGTATAGTGTATAGTGTATAGTGTATAGTGTATAGTGTATAGTTGTATAGTGTATAGTTGTATAGTGTATAGTTGTATAGTTGTGTAGTGTATAGTTGTGTAGTGTATAGTTGTATAGTGTATAGTTGTATAGTTGTATAGTTGTATAGTGTATAGTTGTATAGTTGTATAGTGTATAGTGTATAGTGTATAGTTGTATAGTTGTGTAGTGTATAGTTGTATAGTGTATAGTTGTATAGTGTATAGTGTATAGTGTATAGTTGTATAGTTGTATAGTGTATAGTTGTATAGTGTATAGTGTATAGTGTATAGTTGTATAGTGTATAGTTGTATAGTTGTGTAGTGTATAGTGTATAGTGTATAGTTGTATAGTGTATAGTTGTGTAGTGTATAGTGTATAGTTGTATAGTGTGCTTTCTACGTGTGCACCAAGTTTGAAATTAAAGGATTCAGAGGAGTGGGTGTTTGGTGTGTACCCACTGGATTCAGAGCTAGTGTCAAGTTCTAACAACTTCAGCATTCTCCAAGTCGGATTTCCCCCCCACTGTTCCTTTTCCTAGGCCTTAGTTCGTTATATAGTGTATAGTTGTGTAGTGTATAGTTGTATAGTTGTATAGTGTGCTTTCTACGTGTGCACCAAGTTTGAAATTAAAGGATTCAGAGGAGTGGGTGTTTGGTGTGTACCCACTGGATTCAGAGGGGTGGCTGCTTGCTACATGTAGCCAGCCTAATCTTGGATTCATATGGGTGAGTGCTTGCTACATGTGGCCAAATTAATCCTGAATTCAGATAGGTAAGTGCTCTTGCTACATGTACCTACCCAGCCTAATACTGGATTCAGAGGGTGGGTGCTTGCTACAATATGTAGCCAGCCTAATCCTGATTGATTGGGTGTGTGCTTGCTACATTCAATCCTGGATTGAGATGGGTGGGTATTTGCCAGTGGTAGTCCTAGCCCTGGCCCACTACTCTAATCCCTAGCCCCCCTAGTGGTAGCCCTAGCCCCCTCCTCATGGCCTATCCCCCCCTAGTGGTAATGTTAGTCCCCCGTAGTGGTAGTCCTAGACCTAATTATGTGTTTATTTTGTAGATTCTCTTCCAGTTAGCCTTTGTTTTTATTGCAACCGAAACACTTCAGTCTTCGTCAGGCGAATTTCACATTGTTCTTGAGATTCCCTTCACATTGTTCTTGAGATATGCTCAGTATCAAGCCCCTTCACATTGTTCTTGAGATTGTGCTCAGTATCAAGCCTCTTCGCATTGTTCTTGAGATGTGCTCAGTATCAAGCCCGTTCACATTGTTCTTGAGATTGTGCTCAGTATCAAGCCCCTTCGCATTGTTCTTGAGATGTGCTCAGTATCAAGCCCCTTCACATTGTTCTTGAGATGTGCTCAGTATCAAGCCCCTTCACACTGTTCTTGAGATTGTGCTCAGTATCAATCCCCTTCAAATTGTTCTTGAGATTGTGCTCAGTATCAAGCCCCTTCACATTGTTCTTCAGATGTGCTCAGTATCAAGCCCCTTCACATTGTTCTTGAGATTGTGCTCAGTATCAAGCCCCTTCACATTGTTCTTGAGATTGTGTTAGGTATCAAGCCCCTTCACACTGTTCTTGAGATTGTGCTCAGTATCAATCCCCTTCAAATTGTTCTTGAGATTGTGCTCAGTATCAAGCCCCTTCACATTGTTCTTCAGATGTGCTCAGTATCAAGCCCCTTCACATTGTTCTTGAGATTGTGCTCGGTTTCAAGCCCCTTCAGATTGTGCTCATGTCGTGATAATGATAACAACTTATTCAGTAAGGTTTGCAGTGGTTAGAGAAGAACCCTTGTACTATCCCTTTGCTGGGAATGGCTTCACTTCTCCTTTGACGTGGGTGTTCACGATAGTATTTATTACCACAGTCTCCATGCGAGGCACCCAAGGATGCTAAACGTGGGTGGACGCTTGGCCTGTGGGTGGACGCTTGGCCTGTGAGTGGACTCTTGGCCTGTGGGTGGGCGCTTGGCCTGTGGGTGGGCGCTTGGCCTGTGGGTGGGCGCTTGGCCTGTGGGTGGGCGCTTGGCCTGTGGGTGGGCGCTTGGCCTGTGGGTGGGCGCTTGGCCTTTGGGTGGGCGCTTGGCATGGGTGGGTGCTTGGCCTGTGGCTGGACGTTTGGCCTGTGGGTGGACGCTTGGCCTGTGGGTGGATATTGGCCTGTGGGTGGGCGCTTGGCCTGTGGGTGGGCGCTTGGCATGGGTGGGTGCTTGGCCTGTGGCTGGACGTTTGGCCTGTGGGTGGACGCTTGGCCTGTGGGTGGACGCTTGGCCTGTGGCTTGATGCTTGGCCTGTGGCTGGACGTTTGGCCTGTGGGTGGACGCTTGGCCTGTGGGTGGGTGCTTGGCCTGTGGGTGGGCGCTTGGCCTGTGGATGGACGCTTGGCCTGTGGGTGGATGCTTGGCCTGTGGGTGGGCACTTGGCCTGTGGGTGGGCACTTGCTTTGGAAGTTAGTTAGTTCTCAAATTAACTCACATACTCGGGCACACGCCATTTGAGAGGAGACCGAGTCTAACAAACAGCCGACGGGTTGCAACTGCCATCGTGCACTGCATCTTCCGGACATGGTCTCTTCCAGGCCCTCCGGAAGTCAATCTTAAGAAAGCAACAGAGCCACTCGTGCTTACCGGCAACCACTCTGAATCCCTGTGCTTTTGAGAGAGCCGGTGATCCTAGACGGATAGCTTTGCTGTAAGCACAACGTAAAGATGTGTACATGTAGTCTGTTGCCCATTCTTATACCAAACGGCAGATTATTTATTCGCTTTCTAGATATTTTGAACAGACAATCCTCTCGAAAGTGGTAGCTTTAAATCTATATATATATATACTAGATATATCTATATACATGTATCTATATATATATATATACTAGATATATACATGTATATATTATGTGAACGCATCAAGTAAAAATGGACCTTTAGGCACATACCTGCTGTTGAGTTTTTGATGCCATTCAATAGACATATTAAAAGTTTTTTCACAAATTTTTCCCATCTAGATCTAATACCATGTATGAGTTATGCCTGTTGCAATCAAGGGTGGTTAGGCGTTTTTAGTAAATCAAGTCATATACAAGAAAACATAACAAAAGAGGTGAATTACACTGATAAAAAGAGACCAAAATCCAAAACTGCAAACTAATTATGGAGCTAACATAGCAGGTCTGCGATCAGCAGATATGAAATTATCATACATTTTTACAAAGATGAGCATATTTTGTTGATGAAAGCTCAATCAGTCCACGAGATTTGTACGATACTGTTGCTGTGCCATAGCTGAGCAATATATACATCTAGAACTTTAAACTCTTGTATCTTAAATTCATTGAGCGTGCCTAAGGTTCCATTTTTACTTGATGCGTTCACATATATAGATATATACATGTCTATATATACTTAGAAGGTAGTTTGCTGAGAAGGCTACAAATAGTGCTCAATGCTGTATTAAGGCAGAGCTATTAAATATAGAAAAGTACTGGGATGGCTAGTCCTACTGCAGTTTCATGCTAATGCAATCATCAGGGACAATGAGCAACTGAGGTGGCATGTGGGCATATATGAGGTGGGGCAAGCAAGTGGGGTGATGCAAGTCTATGGATGGGCGTTAATGAATGGGTGTTGATGAGTGTGGTAATTCAAATGCTCTTGAGGAGAAACTTGCATCACCCATGAGTTTTCAACCACCAACAACAAAAAATAGCACTAAGCCCACCAAAAAGTCAAGAGGCAGGCAGATAATATGGTACAGCCCACCCTTCAGCAAAAATGTAGCCACCAACATCGGCAAATCCTTCCTCAACCTCGTCAAGTCCCACTTCCCCAAGGGCAACGAGCTGCACAAAATATTCAATGCCAACAATGTCAAGGTCAGCTACTCTTGCTGCAGAAACATGAACAGCATAATTATGTCTCACAACAAAACAATAAACAAACCTACCAACCTACAACAAGAGCCAAGCAAGTCATGCAGCTGCCGAAATAAGAAAGATTGCCCGCTGGATGGGCACTGCCTCACCACATCTATAGTTTATAAAGCCTCCGTCTCCACCGACCATGATGAAAAACACTACATAGGGCTCACAGACACAACTTTCAAGGCACGCTACACAAACCACAAGTTCTCCTTCAACCACGAAAATATGAGAAACACCACAGAACTCTCCAAATACATATGGAAACTTAAAGACAGCAAAACCAGACACAACATAAAATGGGCCATTATCGACAGAGCAGCATCGTATTCCACCATATCGAAACGTTGCAACCTGTGCATTGCTGAAAAACTCCACATCATCTACTCCGACAGCCAATCATCATTGAACAAGCGATCGGAATTCCTCTCAAAGTGTAGGCACAAGAACAAGTTTCTCCTCAAGAGCATTTGAATTACCACACTCATCAACACCCATTCATTAACGCCCATCCATAGACTTGCATCACCCCACTTGCCTGCCCCACCTCATATATGCCCACATGCCACCTCAGTTGCTCATTGTCCCTGATGATTGCATTAGCATGAAACTGCAGTAGGACTAGCCATCCCAGTACTTTTCTATATGTCTCTATATATATATAGATATATCTATATATATATGTAGATAGATAGATATATCGGGATGGCTAGACCTACTATCCCTGATGATTGCATTATCATGAAACTAAAGTAGGACTAGCCATCCCAATACTTTTCTATTATTACTATTCAATAGCTCTGCTTTAACACAGCATTGAGCACTATTTGTAGTCTTCACCAGCAAACTACCTTCTAAGTATATATCTATATCTATCTATATATATATACATGTATATATATATATATATATAGATAGATAGATAGATATATAAATCTTATATATATATATAAAAAATTGAAAAGAAAACACAACTTGGGGGTCGTTCTGTTACAGAACGTGGGTGTGGTTTCAAGCTACATGCTGGGTGCTTGACTCTGATAGCTGCTTGCATCCATCCATTGCTGGAGCTAGAGAGTGGTAGATACCTAGCATGTCAAGTAGTACTGTATTCATTTCTTGTTGATAAATCTAAAAATGGCTTTTAAATTATTATCTGTCAATAATACCATTCTTAAAGTGCTGTGCCAGTTGTAGGTTCTGCTGATTCAGTATTGAGAAGAACTTGCACTCGAATACTATCTTATTTGCTGACATGAAATGTTGCAGGAGTTTGATTTTCAGGCTGGCGTCTACCACCCCCTAGTGGATTTTGAGACGGGGGAACTGGAGACGAAAAAGGAGTTCCAACGCTGGCGGAGGGACATCAATCACATCCACCACCTCCTCACCTTTGCCAGGAAAATCTTCTACAACATTGACACCAGTCACGCTGCAAATAGAGAAGCGGCAGAATTGTAAGAGGGTGTCCATCATGACCCCACAGCCTCTCCTAGGACAGCCCGGGATGCTTGGGACTCTTCCACGAGGGTGACTGATTGCATAGCATAGATTTCAATATCCTGAGATACTCGGGTGATATTCCAGGGTTATGGACTGGTCTAGAACTAGAATATTCTAGGCTAGGAGTATTCCATGGCCAGGAGTATTCTATGGTTAGGAGTATTCTATGGTTAGGAGTATTCTATGGTTAGGAGTATTCTATGGTTAGGAGTATTCTATGGTTAGGAGTATTCTATGGTTAGGAGTATTCTATGGCTAGGTGTATGGCTAGGAGGCTAGGAGTATTCTATGGCTAGGAGTATTCTATGGCTAGGAGTATTCTATGGCTAGGAGTATTCTATGGTTAGGAGTATTCTATGACGACTAGGAGTATTCTATGGCTAGGAGTATTCTATGGCTAGGAGTATTCTATGGTTAGGAGTATTCTATGACGACTAGGAGTATTCTATGGCTAGGAGTATTCTATGGCTAGGAGTATTCTATGGCTAGGAGTATTCTATGGCTAGGAGTATTCTATGGCTAGGAGTATTCTATGACTAGGAGTATTCTATGACTAGGAGTATTCTATGGCTAAGAGTATTCTATGGCTAGGAGTATTCTATGGCTAGGAGTATTCTATGGCTAGGAGTATTCTATGGCTAGGAGTATTCTATGGCTAGGAGTATTCTATGGCTAGGAGTATTCTATGACTAGGAGTATTCTATGACTAGGAGTATTCTATGGCTAAGAGTATTCTATGGCTAGGAGTATTTTATGAGTAGGGATGTTATAGGGCCAAGGCTAATCTAAGGCTAGAAACATCCCTGGGGAAAGTCTCGAGTAATGCGGGATCCATTGTGTATGCGGGATCCATTGTGTATAATCAGTGACCATCATTAGAGACATCTTGAGATCTCCTAGGAAAGCTTGTGAATGTACTGCCTCAGTAGATCACATACATGCCATGAGACCAGCTAGAGTACACCGAGGGTAGCCTCGAGGGTCTAAGATACGTGAGTACCCGCTCATGCCTCCACTGTGTTTTTGGCATGCCAAGTGCCAGTCATTGGACGATCTCTTTCACCAGGCTAATTTTTATTGTGCCCCGCCCATTTTTGTGCAATCACTTCCAGGCATTAGGTAAGGGACGCAAATAGATGATGAGAATCTGAGAAAAGGCTTCAATATATAATATATACAAAACTGAATTTGTTTGACCATAGACTTTTAAGTGTTACTTTCTGCACCTGCTCAGCCTCAGCCTTCTAGCTTTCGTAGCTTTTGTTTGGAATGGATTTGCGAGCTGATTCAGGTTCCATTCCATTCGCAATGTTGTACTCTTTGACCCGATACCAATCACTCATATTTGATCAATGGACCACTTTTCTAAGATTCTACCATATAAGCACATTGATATCCACAGTAGTAATAGTAATCACATTATCATACAGAACGAGGTTAATTTGGGAGTAACTATCGGAGTACCAGTCAGATTAATTTCACTCGGTGAAGCTGAGAACAATTTTGACTTTTACGTACAATTATTCCCGATAGAAGTTTGAAAGTGCGAGAAGAATGTTGGTAGCTATCTTTCGAAGCTAGGTATGATAGCGAAGTAGAATGGCGGCACTTTGGATATTCCCCTACCACGACAGACGTCATTCCAAATTTGCACACAAAAAAAACACGAGCTGACATCACCCATGTGCAGGTATAGTCAGTATATCAGTAATAAACTCACCTGCTGTTAGGCACCTCAATAAGGCTGGCTAAAAATATCCTCCATACTAGTACTAAGTTGCATTTCTCTATGGTAGTGAATAGTAACTATATGTTGCTACATAGCTAAAAAAAGAAACTGAGCATGCTCAAATTATTGTTGCTAGGGAATATAAGAAGGTATTAAAAAATATATAAATAAACAGTATCCAAGTGTAACCAAGGTGCTAAAATACTGGGCATGCTCAGTACTATGGCAACACAATACACACTAGCAGTACAATTAAGAAAAGGATTACAATTAAAAATCGCCATGGACTACAACAGTTACTGAATGTTCCCTTTGAGAGTAAATATATTATTGCTGTATGATTCTAATTAATAAATCTCTAAAAATCATGTTTAAAGTGTGTTTGAAGGAGATGAATATGTGTAATATAATAATAATTAGAGCGCACCACCTGCATTTGTGGAGGGAAATCAGTATGTATGGTATTTAGTTTCAGAAGCGACGCAGAGAAGTTCAAGCTGAACGTCAAAGAAAGTATCGATGCTTGTCTAGAAGACATCATGAACTATGACCCCTCCGACTCCCACAGTGTCAAGTATGATAGTGTAATGAATCAGGGTGGGTGTGGCCAACTCATTAGTCAACGTTAGGACATCATCACATTGGGTTGAAGTAGGTTGAGACAGCTCTATTGGGGGGACACACTGGACCAACATCACACTGGGTTGAAGTATGTTGACAATAGCTCTATGGGGGGACACACCGGACCAACTCTAGGCTGGGCTGAGGCAGATTGAAGTAGGTTGATGGCTCTATCGGTGGACACCCTGCACCAAATTACAATGGGTGAGCAACATCACACAGGGTGGAGGTAGGTTGAAGTAGGTGAGTATTGGAATGGCATAAGATGGCCGTGGGTGGGGTGTATTCACCACTCCCCCACCTCCCTTGAGTCTGGTTTGTCCTCACTTGAAAGTTTGATTGATTAAATTATGCACTTATCTGTCCTCTATAATTTCACAAACCCCCGATGATCCCTGCTCATCCTCCCCCAATGATCCCTGCTTCCCCTCCCCCAATGATCCCTGCTCCTCCTCCCCCAATGATCCCTGCTTCCCCTCCCCCAATGATCCCTGCTTCCCCTCCCCCAATGATCCCTGCTCCCCCTCCCCCAATGATCCCTGCTCCTCCTCCCCCAATGATCCCTGCTTCCCCTCCCCCAATGATCCCTGCTTCCCCTCCCCCAATGATCCCTGCTTCCCCTCCCCCAATGATCCCTGCTTCCCCTCCCCCAATGATCCCTGCTTCCCCTCCCCCAATATCCCTGCTTCCCCTCCCCCAATGATCCCTGCTTCCCCTCCCCCAATGATCCCTGCTTCCCCTTCCCCAATGATCCCTGCTTCCCCTCCCCCAATGATCCCTGCTTCCCCTCCCCCAATGATCCCTGCTCCTCCTCCCCCAATGATCCCTGCTCCTCCTCCCCCAATGATCCCTGCTCCTCCTCCCCCAATGATCCCTGCTTCCCCTCCCCCAATGATCCCTGCTCCTCCTCCCCCAATGATCCCTGCCCCCCCTCCCCCAATGATCCCTGCTTCCCCTCCCCCAATGATCCCTGCTCCTCCTCTCCTCCCCCACTCTTGTTTGTCAGGATGGGCAAGTGGACGATGGAGGTGATGAAAGCAGCCAGAACTTCCATATTCGAGCCTGAGGTAATTTTTATATTTTTGACTAAATTGGTAAGTGGTGAAAGCTGAAAATTTATCTTGTAATCATTGATTGCCATTGAACTACTGAGGCCTTCTTTATCCTGAAGAAGTTTGGTTAGTTAGAACATTGACATAGAAGCCAATTGAAAACTTAAATCTTCGGTTTGAATCATCACCATCAGTGGCGATGTGTAATATCATCAGTCGATGGCATTCTAGATTTTGGGTTGTCTAGAGTTGAAATCACAAACATTGCCAAAAAAACCCAATAACACCTACTGGACTAAGACACCAGAGCTCTATGCAAAGCACACTATGGACAATTGAATTATATGTACTGTCGCAGTTGTTGCTATAGCTCAATGTACAATGCTCTGTATTAGCGTATTTAAACTCTCGGTATATATACGTGTTCTCGGTTATAAATGTGCTGTAGTTTGCTTCATCCAAAGTTAGCTTCAGGTGAAGTCGGGGAGGGACCCACTGAAAGGCACACCAAACAGCTCCTCTCTGATCTTCTGTGCAATCATATTCATTACATTGTCATTGGCTACGCATGACCTGTGGAGTAAGCGTCTGATCTGAATTAGATGGGCACAGAACAGACCCTGCCTTTACAAATAGCTAGTGTTTTGGAATGTCTCGCAAGGGATTAGATGTCAGCACGACCATGCATTGTCATATTTCAAAAAGATTGTCATCAGAGCTGCTCTTGTCACAAGTTATATATAGAAATATACTTATTTTCCTAATAAGAGCTGCTTTTGTTGCAAGCTATTTAGAAATATACTTCCTAATAAGAGTTGCTCTTGTTGCAAGCTGTTTAGAAATATACTTCCTAATAAGAGTTGCTCTTGTTGCAAGCTGTTAGAAATATACTTCCTAATAAGAGAGCTACTCCTGTTGCAAGCTGTTTAGAAATATATGTACTTCCTAATAAGAATGGGACCAGAAACTGAACTGGTACAGGACAAAACAGCCCAAAGCAGACCAGTACCACTAGGAAACTAAACTAAAGAGAGCCAATCAGACACAAATGGAAACCAAAATCTAACAAAATAGACACGATGTAATACAAAGTTGTCTTTTGGGTTGGTGGGGGTGAGGGGTTAACCACTTTGTTCTTAGTCAACTGTAAATTTACTTACACGACGTTTTGACTAGATATTCTAGCCTTCATCAGCCTTCATCAGCCTTCATGATGAAGACTAGATACTCTAGCCTTCATCAGCCTTCATGATGAAGGCTAGATACTTCTAGCCTTCATCAGCCTTCATGATGAAGACTAGAGCATATAGCCAAAACGTCCTGGGTAAGTAAATTCAAGGAGGAAGTCATTGTATCTGCATTATGTCAACTGAGAGTTCATTGAGAATCATGTTTATTATTCTGATTTCCCTTCCTTGTACATCACCACGGCACCACATACCTGCACACTTTCTCAATATTATGTTCCTCTCTATTTAACTGTAACTCTTTCACTTGGTTTTCGCTTCTTCTGACAAGACTTCTTGTCACCCATGGGCGTGGTTGGAACAGCCAAGTGGCCATCTGTGGATTTCACTTACTTTCCTACAATTGTCTTCTTCCGGTCTTTCAAGGAGCCGAAGAAAATTTCCTTTCTTTCCTCCTTGCTGCAGTTATAGTAATGTCGCTGGTTTTTAGCTAAAGCGTAATTTCTCCTGCTAATTAACGATCTCTCAATATCTTTGAAACTGTGCCTGGACTAAACTAGATATGTTATCAGTAGGTTGGTCATGCTTTGTGGCTGCCAGTTGAGGCAAGCTTCAGCGTGTGGTTTGCCGATTCGCCACTGTTGTTTGTCCAGTTGTGATCTCCACCAGCAGCTTGTTGAGGTCTAGACACTTCCTTGAGCAGGGGAACCAGATGATTCTGAATGTGTGTAGGACACATACTTGGGTGCTTTACTCTTGCAGACGTAGAGAATCTACTTCACTTCAAACACAACACTCGCATCTATTCTCGTTATCCCATTTGCTCCACATGTGATAGCCAAAATTTCTCTTCGCCGTTGCTAGTCCAAACCCAAACCAATTTCTAGAGAAACCTTTTCATGTTTCCTCGTAGATGCCTTGTGCAAGTGGGAATGTGGGAAGCAGTGTTTAATGGCTGTCTTCAGTGCTTTCTCATCGTCACAGCAACTGCTAAGCTTGTTACAACTCTGCAGTGAATGCAACTGACAGTTTTGGAGGGGGGAAAATTAATGGTCAACTTCAAACGTGGAGCTTCCATGCAAGAGAACTGGACCTATGATTATTGGGTTTCCTCCAGTGGTGGCACTAGTTACGGTGGATGCTTGAGAACACCTGCAGCCACACAAATATCGACAAGGCTGTAAGTCCTATCAAATCCTCTGTGTCTCCAGAGCAACACAACTGCTTGATATCGACCAACTGTTCTTCTGTGTAACTGGAGGCACTCTTGTCTTCTCCATGCCAACTGCTGCACTAAAGGATGTTTCTGTGCAATATCTTCAACCAGTTGTCTGCACAATGTTGGCAAGAGCTTTGGTTGTTGTCATCTGTGGTTTGTAATTCTATCTTCCTGTCCTAGTCAAGGTTTCATTTAGAAAATTGTCCAAGGGGGGGGGCAACTGGAAGAATCTGGATTTTAAGATGGTTAAAGATGTGACAAAGTTTCTAATGGATTTTAATAATACAATTTCCAAGGGGGGGGGGGGGGGGGGGGGGCAAAAAGGTAACCTGCTAGTATTTCATTTCTTGTTTCTAGTGCAGGTCATCGCACACACACTTACACTTCTCCACCGGAAGTTTCTTGAGCACATTTTTGGGTTGGATGTACTTTGTGAGTTTCCTCGTGTCCCATTGCAGGACCAGGAGGACGGTAGTAAAGTTTTGTGTGCTTTGTGGCATTATCATGAGATGGTCTTCCAGTAAATATTCCAATATATTCCACCAATGCACAATAGTGTTGGGGACACGTCCTGCATTAGTGTTGGGGACACGTCCTGCATTAGTGTTGGGGACACGTCCTGCATTAGTGTTGGGGACACGTCCTGCATTAGTGTTGGGGACACGTCCTGCATTAGTGTTGGGGACACGTCCTGCATTAGTGTTGGGGACACGTCCTGCATTAGTGTTGGGGACACGTCCTGCATTAGTGTTGGGGACACGTCCTGCATTAGTGTTGGGGACACGTCCTGCATTAGTGTTGGGGACACGTCCTGCATTAATGTTGGGGACACGTCCTGCATTAATGTTGGGGACACGTCCTGATTAGTGTTGGGGACACGTCCTGCATTAGTATTGGGGACACATCCTGCGTTAGTGTTAGGGACACGTCCTGCACTAGTAGTGGGGACGTCCTGCATTAGTGTTGGGGACACGTCCTGCATTAGTGTTGGGGACACGTCCTGCATTAGTGTGGGGGACACGTCCTGCATTAGTGTTGGGGACACGTCCTGCATTAGTGTTGGGGACACATCCTGCATTAGTGTTGGGGACACGTCCTGCATTAGTGTTGGGGACACGTCCTGCATTAGTGTTGAGGACACGTCCTGCATTAGTATTGGGGACACGTCCTGCATTAGTGTTGGGGACACGTCCTGCATTAGTGTGGGGGACACGTCCTGCATTAGTGTTGGGGACACGTCCTGCATTAGTGTTGGGGACACGTCCTGCATTAGTGTTGGGGACACGTCCTGCATTAGTGTTGGGGACACGTCCTGCATTAGTGTTGGGGACACGTCCTGCATTAGTGTTGGGGACACGTCCTGCATTCGTGTTGGGGACACGTCCTGCATTCGTGTTGGGGACACGTCCTGCATTAGTGTTGGGGACACGTCCTGCATTAGTGTTGGGGACAGGTCCTGCATTAGTAGTGGGGACACGTCCTGCATTAGTGTTGGGGACACGTCCTGATTAGTGTTGGGGACACGTCCTGCATTAGTGTTGGGGACACGTCCTGCATTAGTGTTGGGGACACATCCTGCATTATTAGTGTTGGGGACATGTCCTGCATTGCGTTAGTGTTAGGGACACGTCCTGCATTAGTGTTGGGTACACGTCCTGCATTAATGTTGGGTACACATCCTGCATTAGTGTTGGGGACACGTCCTGATTAGTGTTGGGAACACGTCCTGCATTAGTGTTGGGGACATGTCCACATTAGTGTTAGGGCGGACTTTTGTCAACCAAGTTTCGTGCCTTTTGTGCGATGGATTGGCCGAGCAACATCTCTGCATCCCACGAAACACTTCCAGAGTTTGGCTGACGGTGTAGTGGGACACGCACTCGTCTTTTGTTTACCATTTTATCCATACAGTAATGGCTGTTCTCGAAGAACACTTTCTTCAACTCTTGTTTATGACCAACGACAGAACATGTTTCAGCACTCGATCCTTCAGTGCTAGCATGCACTACAGTCACCCGAAGATTCACTTACAAAACCTGTTTCAGGGCTTGATCTTTCAGTGCTAATGCATGCACCACAGTCACCCGAAGATTCACTTACAAAACCTGTTTCGGGGCTTGATCCTTCAGTGCTAATGCATGCACCACAGTCACCCGAAGATTCACTTACAAAACCTGTTTCAGGGCTCGATCCTTCAGTGCTAGCATGCACTACAGTCACCCGAAGATTCACTTACAAAACCTGTTTCTGGGCTTGATCCTTCAGTGCTAGCATGCACTACAGTCACCCGAAGATTCACTTACAAAACCTGTTTCAGGGCTCGATCCTTCAGTGCTAGTGCATGCACTACAGTCACCCGAAGATTCACTTACAAAACCTGTTTCAGGGCTTGATCCTTCAGTGCTAGTGCATGCACCACAGTCACCCGAAGATTCACTTACAAAACCTGTTTCAAGACGTGATCCTTCAGTGCTAGTCCATGCACCACAGTCACCCGAAGATTCACTTACAAAACCTGTTTCAGGGCTCGATCCTTCAGTGCTAGCATGCACTACAGTCACCCGAAGATTCACTTACAAAACCTGTTTCTGGGCTTGATCCTTCAGTGCTAGCATGCACTACAGTCACCCAAAGATTCACTTACAAAACCTGTTTCAGGGCTCGATCCTTCAGTGCTAGCATGCACTACAGTCACCCGAAGATTCACTTACAAAACCTGTTTCGGGGCTTGATCCTTCAGTGCTAGTGCATGCACTACAGTCACCCAAAGATTCACTTACAAAACCTGTTTCAGGGCTTGATCTTTCAGTGCTAGTCCATGCACCACAGTCACCCGAAGATTCACTTACAAAACCTGTTTCGGGGCTTGATCCTTCAGTGCTAGTGCATGCACCACAGTCACCCGAAGATTCACTTACAAAACCTGTTTCTGGGCTTGATCCTTCAGTGCTAGCATGCACTACAGTCACCCGAAGATTCAGTTACAAAACCTGTTTCGGGGCTTGATCCTTCAGTGCTAGTGCATGCACTACAGTCACCCGAAGATTCACTTACAAAACCTGTTTCAAGACGTGATCCTTCAGTGCTAGCATCACCACAGTTACTCGAAGATTCACTTTTCTTTCCCTCTTCAAGCCTTTAAGGATATAGAAGACATTCTCTTGAGCACCATCAAGTTGTTGGCTTCACACTACGCCCCGACTACTTTCCTTGAAGATGACACAGACAGGTACTCGGCAGTTGTTTAAGGATAATATGACCCGAGGGGCAAACCTATAGCCTGACTTGCGGTATATACATGCATCATTCCAGCACATTTCTTGGTGAGGAGAGCAGTGATAACTTGAATGTCGTTGATGGGATCAGTGGATTTTGGATCCTCTGCATCATAGAACTCCCTGTGCTAGAACATCTCTAGAGCAGCTAAACAGAATTGGTCGTGTTTCTCCTCTGTGCCATAGTGTGCCTTGTGAAGTAGCAGGTACAAGAAATTGCCATCCCCTTCAATTGACAAAGATATGTATATGTATGAGTTGACAGCAGAATAGGAAGAAACAACTGCAGGATTCTAGTGGAAATGTGGTCCTCTCTTCCAGGTTGTTCATCTAGATAGCTGCGTATAGACAGGCTAACTTTGTACACGTCAAGCAGCACCCTTTCTGTAAGAGCAACATTCAAGAGTGCTTGTAAACTGCTGTCCTTCAGTTTGCTTGCTCGGGAAATATAGTAGACAGTGATGATAGTTTTACATCATTACAGTATATTCACGCATTATGATAGGGGGTTAACTCGCCCTGACAGAGCTTTCTTGAAGTCATAGTCCGTGTTCTTTGAGGACACAGACTGTCTACAGCCAAACACCAGGACAGTTTCAGCACACCAGTTCATTCGTTTGCTGCTCATAGGAACACTCTCTCCGTGGACCCAGCTTGACAAATTTGGAATTGGACGGTATCATTCCATACCACATGCTGTATGGGACCCAACTCTCCCTTTGTGCTTGGCATGGCCTTCGGAGTATCAGTTATTCTCCTCTCAAAGTGGTGTGTCATTTCAGAGACAAGGTCAGAGTTGAACTGACGACTGTGATGTTTCAGCCTATTTTATAAGTAGCTCACACCAAATATATTTTTTGTGATTAAGTAAATCATGAAATCATGAGAATATTTTTCCAATTTAGATAGAGTAAGTAGAGCACACAAACTAATAAATTCTTATGATTAAGTGATTGCTTCTAATCATCGACCCTTCTCACCTATCTGGTCAAAGACTTATAGTAGGTCATCAAAAGACAATTTGCTGACAACATTTTGTGTACAATAATTCCAAAAGACAATTTGCTGACAACATTTTGTGTACAACAACTCACCAAGGTGACAAGTGGTCTAAATTACAAGTACTCGAATGTTCATGTCGCCAAAACTCGTCTAAATTCTGTGAATTTGGGTCCATTTTAGTCTGTTTTGGTTCCATTTAGTATTTAGACAGTCCCAATTTTAGCACCAATGGAGAGCGCAGAGATATATTTTAGCAGTAGTGGAGAGCACTTAGCACCAATGGAGAGCACTGAGATTCATTTTAGCACTACTGGAAAGCAGAGTGATAATTTTAGCAGCAGTAGAGAGCACAGAAATATATTTTACCACCAAGTGGAGAGCACTGTGATATATTTTAGCACCAGTGGAGGTTACAGAGATATATTTTAGCACTAGTGTAGAGCATAGAGATATATTTTAGCACCAGTCGAGAGGATAGGGATATATTTTAGCACCAGTAGAGAGCACTGTGATATATTTTAGCACCAGTGGAGAGCACCGAGATATATTTTAGCACCAGTAGAGAGCAGCACCAGTGGAGAGCATTAATTTTAGCACCAGTGGAGAGCTGGGAGATAAATTTTAGCACCAATGGAGAGCAGTGAGATATGTCTAAGCAGTGCATGAAATTACAACCAAAATCTGAATTTGTCCGAGTAGTATATAATCCATTTAGTTCTACCATTTTCTGACTTTAATCTGCCATCAATATTACAACTTACATGTACATGCAACTCAAATAATGAGATTGGTAAGCCATCCATACCCAGTCACCAAGTAGCATCTTCCTTCCTCATTATTGTCTGTGTCAGCATCGATATGTATTTCTTGTCTTCCATTGACTACGACTAGGCTTTCTAAAGTAGCACTCCACCAAAGATCGATAGCAGCATCAGGGGGAAGTATTGCAGTGGAAGTTTGTCCACATTCAGAACCAGCAGGTCATTTAAGGTATTGTTACTGAGTGAGGTTCTCTTGCTGCTCTTGATGTGGTTCAGCTGGGAAAAGATTTGCTCAAGCTTGCCATTGGAGGAGACTGGAAGAGAGAAAAGAAGGCTGGAAAGACTCGAAACATTCAGAAGGATTTGGCACATGGAATAACTTATATCAAACAGGCTGATGCACGTTTTATAGAGCAATCATTAGTGTTGCTCGGACATTTTCGCAGAGCAAGTTGATTTTTTTCCAGACATCACATGAGATATATGATGCCAGACTAGTTTCCCACGCTATCTCAGCACCAGTGGAGAGCACAGAGATAATTTTAGCACCAGGGGAAAGCTCTGAGTTACTTTTTAGCACCAATGGAGAGCACAGAGATACATTTTAGCAATGGAGAGCAAAAAGATAATTTTAATACCAGTGGAGAGGACAGAGATACATTTTAGCAGTGGAGAGCAAAGAGATACATTTTAGTACCAGTGGATAGCACAGATAATTTTAGTACCAATGGAGAGTACAGAGAGATATTTTAGCATGAGTAGAGAACACAGATATATATTTAGCAAGTTATGGAGATCCAAAGTCAGACTACACCTGTCTCACAGCTGGATAGCTGTGTGCACTAGCACCGCAAAATTAAATAGATTCCGAGCCTAGGGATTTCTGTGCCTGGATGTAGAGAGTTCGCTACCGAAGCTTCTCCTCCCCCTCTTCCCTGTACCCGGGAAGCTGTATGATTATAGCACTGCACAGGCTTGACAACAACATACTGGGAGCATTTATCTACTTAAATATATATATATATATAGTTTCTTCTTCTCGAGTCAACCTAGGAAGACCAGACAAATTGCATACGATGTTTCCAAGCAAAGTAGAGCACATGCTGTCGATCAATAAGACATCATTTCTGTAGCTAAAGGATGGCATATTCATGGGAAAGCATGTGAACAATGCTTGTCGAAATAACGAGCATTTCAAGGTTATTGTCAATGGTCTTCTGACATACCATCGAGAATCTGAAGAAGCATCAGTGTAGCCATGCATACTCAACAGTTTTTTAATTTTTATTGACTAACTGCATTTATTGAGAAACATGCCTACATATGGTCAGCGTGGTACTGTGTGAACCGATAACTAGCCAGCGATTTCTTTCCCCGTTACTTTTGTAAAGAAAGACAACCTGCTTGTCTATATAGCACCCGTAACTGCACCCGTAACTGTGCAATGAATCACTTCACCTCATCATTAAAAAAATAGACTCAAGATATATCTTTCTGAGAACGTGACTAACCACAGACTTCAGCACACGCACAGCAAAAAGATCGTGCTGATATATATAGTCTCATGCAAGCATTACAGTTGCTTTCCTAAGGCACCACCCTAAATTTCCTTATCGACGAGGTAGCCTCGAATGCTATACTTCGGAAAATTTTCCATTGCCAGATTTTTTACCAGCCCAAATTGAAAACAAACATGCATGTGTAATTAGCTAATTAAAAACCACGAATTTTCCCCACAATGATTATTGCAATCCATGAAAATATTCCTCACTGGAAATTACCTGCTACGGTAGTTGTACTATAGGAAGGGGGGGAAAGAGAGAAACTTTCAATGTGGATGAACAAGTAATACAATCCTTTTTAAACTCGTAAATTACTAGATATAGAGCACTCTAAAACATCACTGATGGAGATTGGTTGACAAGTCGAGGTTGTGCTAAGGGGAATTGTTTTGTGTTGCTTGTTAGGTGTGGGTTTTTTCCCCTTTTTCCCCTCCACACCCAGGCTAACTAATGCTAGGTAGCAACCATCATGTGATGTGTCGATGCTGTAGCAATCCATTTCATTGTTTGGTATTTCTAGTTTTTGCAGGAGGAGTCCTTGGGGAAAAACGCACAGACCTGTGGTCTGTCTTGGGTCAAGCAAGGCTCCAAAACTGCTTTCAGCAAGGATGACAGCTGACAACTATCATGTGACTAGTGATTTTTATCGTGTGACCTCTTTACAACATCCACCGTTATACTATTTTTCAAACTCAACAAGGTGTGTTGCACTCTATAATGAAAATGCCCACACCCATATACTTCTAAATATTTATACCAATGAAGGCTATATATTAGAGCATCTTGTCGAAATTCGAAATGTTGAGTGGTTGATTATCGAGTCATTGTATTGTTATTGTATAGTATTTATACAGTATTGTATTGTTTATATAGTATTGTATTTATGCAGTATTGTATTGTATTTATATAGTATTGTATTTATACAGTATTGTATTTATACAGTATTGTATTGTATTTACACATTGTATTTATACATATTGTATTGTATTTATACATATGGTATTGTATTTATATAGTATTGTATTGTATTTTTATAGTATTGTATTGTATTTATATATTATATAGTTTGTATTTATATAGTATTGTAGTATTGTATTGCATTTATATAGTATTGTATTGTATTTATATATACTGTATTGCATTTATACAGTATTGCATTTATATAGTATTGTATTGTATTTATATAGTATTGTATTTATATATATATTGTATTTATATAGTATTTATACAGCATTGTATATATAGTATTTATATAGTGTATTTATATAGTATTATACTTTGTGATTAATCATAATGATATTCATGCAATGCACAAACAACATTGAATTCTGAAAATGAAGGGGAAAGGGAGGAGGTGGAGGGAACTGCTATTTCTTCCCGGAGGTGGTGGCGCTAAGTTCACAGACGCCAAGTGTTTTTTCCAGGGTTCTCAGTTGTACCATGAAGTTTTTGTTTGGCTCTGCTACTGGCCTCGAGTGTCTTAGCCTAGCCAGGGCCTGATCCAGACTGATCCTCTCTGTTTGCATGACGTATGCCACAGCTACGGAGGCAGACCTGGAACGACCTGCATGGCTATGGAGATGAGGAATGTCATGTGGATACATGTTATAAGAAGTGCAAACTGGAGAGAGGAAGATCCATGCTGGCTACACCCTTATTGGGGATTCACACTTAGTTGTGGCAGGCTACACCTCTATGGGGATCCACACTGGGTTGAGGAAGGTTAGCTATAGTTCGTAGAGTAGCTATAGTTCTATGGGGATCCTGGGTTGAGGCAGGTAAGCTATAGTTCTATAGGGATCCATGCAGAGTTTAGCAGGTTAGCTATATACAGTTCTGTAGGGATAGTTGAGGAGAGGTTAGCTATATATACATCTATGGGGATCCTCAATGGGTTGAGGTATATAGGCTAGCTATAGGGATCCATGCATGCAAGTTAGCTACATATAGTTATGCTATGGGATCATTGAGGTGAGGTTAACTATACCTCTGTGAGGATCCTCAATGGGTCGAGGTAGGTTGGCTACAGTTTTATGGGGATGCGTGTTGGATCATTGCAATCCTCTCCCTGCCTGCCCCCTCCCCTCCTACATTTTCTCTTCTTTTCTAGTTACCCTATTGGCTGCAATTTGGGCTACCTTTAATAAGTTGAGACGAGTGTATTTTCCACCCTTGTTGATGCTGAACTGCCTCTTTGCAACACAATGATCGCTTCCCTACAAACAACTTCCATCCTGAAAGCTGTATCAAGGGACATTTTTGAGGGGTATATATAATATTCATGTTTTATTTAGAACCCAATCACAAATGATAAGCTAAGTAGAGCATGTTGTGGATTGCACTAATACAATGGATATATATATATATATATAGCTGAGAACACATCGACTCCTCCCATAATCTAACTTACAGATCAATCTACCGTAAACACAATCGAGATTTATTTTCTACTTGGAAGTTAAAGTGGACTCATTTCTACCAATGTAGTCAGTCAAGATTATGACTAAACTTTTCACACACTCAAGCAAATACTCCTCTCAACTAAACTTCCCCTCATCTGTTTCTCTATCAAACAAGTTGAGTAAGTATTGTTTTTTATGGGAAGGTTCATAAATATTATAATACTATGAACAGAAACATGTTCTTGGTTTTTTTAAAATATTTTTTTATTGCAGAGTACAATATTATATACCAGTGTACTAAGACGTTCCCCTGGATTCTCCCTGCATCAATAAACTGCTTGCATTTGGGATAGTGCTGAAGGAAATCTTGCTTCAAATTGTCAAGCATTTCAACATTCATGTACTGGAAGTCCTGCATAATATATGCCACTACTTAAAAACGGGAGGAAGAGAAGATTAAAATATATTTATGCTTCAGGACACCTAGACTCACATTAGGGAAGGAATTTGCTATCCCATAGGCCACATTGAGTATGTGAGTGACGCCAAGTTCATTCAATCTTGACAAGTCATGTGCTACACATTCTGATCCAACCAGAACCCCATTCATGGCCACACCCACAGTGAAATCTTGCGTCAAGTCTGGGCAGAATCCCAGGCCTTTCTCGAGCTCTATGGATAGAATGGATCGTCCTGAAGAATCTTTCTTTTCCATGTACTTTTTGGGGGGGGGAGGGGTTAGATTTTAAGTTTTAACAACGATGTTATTACTACTACTACTACTACTACTATTATTTATTATTACCTGTTTGCCTTGAACTGTAGTAACATGAGTCTCTGTAGGCTTTAAAGACTTCGCAGTAAAAGATTTAACCTCGGCCAGTAAATCAGACTGCATACTTGGTTACCTCAGTCAACTCCAACCTGCGACCAGGGGTGAATCGATAATCACCTGGATATCAAATCTCTGTCGGCGGTTGACGAACTGCTACTAGCTCACTTAGTTTCGCGAGCTTACCCTTCACAGGAAGTAAATCGATCAAGTTAGCTAGTAAAACACTGCACGGAATGTTGTCCTGACCCAAGTGGGTGTGGTGAACTTTGGTTTTGCAGAGGAAAATAACAATTTAATAAGTAGTAACTGATATCCCTTACCATGCATGCACAGTTCTGTACGCATTCCTTATGTAAGGTTTAGTTGTTGGCTGCTATAAAAGTGGGAGTTGTCCTATCATCTATGTGTACAGAACTGATTACTAGAGTAATCTCGATTCCTATCCTCGTGACTGAGCTGAAATAACGACTTCTCAATGACAAGAGGATACTCCATTTGGTGAGCACTCGTTTTCTGAAAATACCAGTGGTGAAGTGCCCCATAGCTGGATGCCTATATGAGTCCCCAGACACTGAACCTGTGGTTGTTGCAGTCCTCATCACTGCTCATGCCACTGTACACAGCAACCCTGGTACATGTGCAACCACTGCAAGGGTGGAGAAGATGAGGCGACCAAATGTATCATCTGGGCACCAGTGAAGACTGGCAATACTTTACATCCCTCTGGGAAGACTATGTCAGAGCCACAAGACTAACTGTAACGACACGGTCATACAACTATTGGAGTGTTGCGACAAGCAGCTACCTAAGGATTTGACCCGAAGGGCTGGTGGCACGTTGGCCAGCAGAACAGAAAGTGAAGTGCTCGCAGCCATCAAGGACCTAGCTGTCAGGGAGGAGAACACCATGGTGGCTCAGGTGGCGTTACACAACATGCGACAGGACCGAGACGAGCCCATCCGTGCCTTCGGGACCCGACTTTGTGGCCAGACAGGAGTCTGCAAGTTCGCTATTCAATGCACCGGGTGCGGAGAAGAGGTCAATTACGCCGACGTGATACTGCGAGACGTGCTGTGCCATGGGTTAGACGACCCAGACATACGGCTGGATCTGTTGAGCGACAAGAATCAGGACATGACACTAGAGCAAGTTTTTAAGTTTGTGGAGGCAAAAGAGGGGAGAAAACGCTCTGCCACACATCTCCTGGCACCCAAGCGCACGGATGCACTCTCGAGGAGCACATACCTCTCCAGGAAGAGGGAGTCCATCAGGGAGGGCCAGATCCCTCATAGAGAGCAAGCAACCAGACCATGAATGAAGCCTGTTCAAGGAGGGGGCGGGCGTGGAAGGAGTCCCTCATCACAGAGAGCAAGCAACCAGGACTAGGAATGAAGCCTGTTCATACTGCGGCAAGGGAGGGCATGGAAGGAGTCCCTCATCACAGAGAGCAAGCAACCAGGACTAGGAATGAAGCCTGTTCATATTGCGGCAAGGGAGGGCATGGAAGGAGTCCCTCATCACAGAGAGCAAGCAACCAGGACCATGAATGAAGCCTGCTCATACTGTGGCAAGGGTGGGGCATGGAAGGAGTCCCTCATCACAGAGAGCAAGCAACCAGGACCAGGAATGAGGCCTGCTCATACTGTGGCATGGAAACCCTCATCACAGAGAGCAAGCAACCAGGACCAGGAATGAAGCCTGTTACTGTGGCAAGGGGGGCATGGAAGGAGTCTCTCATCACAGAGAGAAAGCAACCAGGACCAGGAATGAAGCCTGTTCATACTGTGGCAAGGGAGGGGGGGGGGGGCATGGAAGGAGTCCCTCATCACAGAGAGCAAGCAACCAGGACCAGGAATGAGGCCTGTTCAGACTGTGGCAAGGGGGGCATGGAAGGAGTCCTTCATCACAGAGAGCAAGCAACCAGAACCAGGAATGAGGCCTGCTTATACTGTGGAAAGGGAGGGTATGGAAGGAGTCCCTCATCATAGAGAGCAAGCAACCAGGACCAGGAATGAAGCCTGCTCATACTGTGGCAAGGGGGGCATGGAAGGAGTCCCTCATCACAGAGAGCAAGCAACCATCATCCCATGGGACAGATATAGGTACTGCACCGCCCCACACATCGCCTCAGGAGATGGCTACTCCAGACGGTATGATGAAATTGTGTCCACCATTCCCGACGAAACAAAGTGCATAGATGACACCCTCCTCTGTGCAGAAAACCTACTTCACTGCTTTCACCAAGCAACACAGTGGCTAGACACCTGCGGTAGGCATGGCATCACATTGAAACCTGACAAATTCAGATTCGGCATGGACACAGTAGACTTCACCAGATTTGAGATCACCACAAACAGTGTTCGCCCATGCAAAAAATATCTTCACGCCATCGAGGAATTTCCCACTCCCAAGAACATCACAGATATTCGCTCTTGGTTCGGACTGGTCAACCAGGTCTCGTACACCTTCAGCATGACCGACAAAATGCTACCCTTTCGTGAACTACTGAAACCAAGCACACCAGACTCCAAGAGAATAATCTCAGAAGAAATCTGTAAAGGAGTTCGCATCTTTGATAAGACAAGACAAACCTGCCTTGCGACGGACTGGTCAAAGAACGCCATCGGATTCTGGCTTTTTCAAAAGCATTGCAAATGCCCAACATTGAACCCCCTATGTTGCAATACAGGCCGGAAGACCACCCTCGTAGGAAGCCGGTTTACACATCCAGCAGAGTCACATTATGCCCCCATTGAGGGTGAAGCATTAGCTGCGGCTGATGCACTCGACAAGGCGAGGCAATTCATACTTGGATGTGAGAACCTGATCATCGCGGTGGATCACAAACCACTCCTCAAACTGTTTGGTGACCGATCCCTTGGGGACATCAGCAACTCCAGACCAAGAAACCTCAAGGAGAAGACATTACGCCACAGGTTCAAAATGATCCACATTCCAGGTGTAAGAAACAAAGCCTCCGACACAAAGTTATCACCAGCAATGTACATCTTTGGACGACCCATCAGAGACCACATCCCCATCTTACCCTGCAAATACCACCCACACAACACCTGGCGCAGTTCCGTAGCAGTCGGAGAAGAAGCCCTCTGCAACCGTCACATGAGAGACTTGGAGAGATGGACGGAACATACCCACCAGCTACCACCCCTCAGAGTTGGTGATCAAGTCAGGCTACAGAATCAGACTGGCCCCAAATCAGACTGGCCCCAACCCAACCAAATGGGACAAAACTGGCTTAGTCGTTGAAGTTCGCCAATTCAATCAGTACTTGGTCAGAACGGAAGGATCTGGCAGAGTCACACTCAGGAACCACAAATTCTTGAGGAAATTTATCCCAATCCAAGCACGGGAACCCAGATTGACCATAAGCAATGACTTGGTTTATCAGCCTCTCCTCCCCCAATCCAATATGACTCTATACTGCTCCAATATGACTCTATACTGCTCCACCATCACCTTCACTGACTACAAATGAAACCACTCCACTTAACCATACTCCACCTCCTAAAGACACCCCACCACCCAGTGCCCTGCCTCCCGACTCCCCACCAAACGGGACACCTATTCTACCCATTGACCTTGCTACTCCTCTACCCTCACCCCCTACTCAGGACAAGGGAACAACTCCTATCAGGCATGCCTATTCCACCGAGACGCTCTACGCGCATGAAAAGACCTCCCCCATGGCAAACCTCTGGCGACTATGACATGGACTGATCTGCCTTCAACACACTCCTGAAGAAAATATTATATTAAAGACTTGGGGGGAGATGGAGGATAATAACAATTTAAGTAGTAACCTATTTAACTGATATCCCTTACCATGCATGCTCAGTTCTGTACACATTCCTTATGTATGTAAGGTTTAGTTGTTGGCTGCTATATATAATACATGTTTTGTAAGTGGGAGTTGTCCCTATCATCTATTCCTTGACTTAAAGAGCACCACCAGGTCACAGCAAGGATAAGGTCCGGGAGAGCAAGGCACTCTGTGTTTAACGTGTTATCATAATATGTAGTGGAGGGGGTATCAAGGGTTGACTTGGAATTAAGCCTTCTTTTCATTATTTATGAATAATATAACAGTGATAGGTTTAACTTGTGGCATGAGCCCTTTGCTGTTCATAGGAACACTCTCTGTGGACCCAGCATGACATTCCATACCACATGCTGCATGGGACCCAACTCTCCCTTTATGGTCATTTCAGAGACAAGGTCCGAGTTGACCCAGATGTAAAAGGAAGAATAATTGGAGTGAAAACACAAATGGCAAAGTTTAATTTGCTGTTTGGTCTGCATCTCAGTGAACGCATCTTAAAGATTACAGATAATTTGAGCAAGACATTGCAAACAGAGTCTCTGCCTGCATCAGAAGCGAACCTTAAAAGCAATGAGGAGTGATGAGATGTCTGAGCTATTTTATAAGCATGTTCAATGTTTATGTGTTCGTACACACGTTGAAGAGCCCTCATTGCCAAGGAAAAGAAGAGCACCAAGCAGGTTCAAAGTGGGTGAAGGAGATGGTTACCACAGTACAGTTGAAGATCACTCGCAAGCTCTATTTTGAAGTACTGGATTTTGCTATATAAAGCATTCAAGATCGTTTTGATCAGCCAGGGTATGCTGTCTACCAGAACCTTTAGGAAGTATTAATGAAAGCAGTTAATAGGAAGGACTACTCAACTAACTTGCAAGCTGTTATTGACTTTTATGGTGAGCTTTCAACACAATTGCAAGTCTTCAGTTCAAGCTTTCCCAGGAATGAACAATCACTCTACATGAAATTCTACATTTTCTGCAAGGTCTCTCTAAAGGTCAAAGGTTTTTTTACAAGCAAGTTTGCTGGATAGCCCGTCTGATCCTTGTTTTGCCTGCTACAAATGCGGCTAGCGAAAGAAGTTTTTCTGCTATGAAGCGAGTGAAGACCTACTTACGTATTCCTTTGTCATTGAAAGTAGTTCTGTTATCATGTTCTACCTAAATTTTTGCCTGACCAATACAAAATAGCTTCCTCCACCACTGAATTATTATGGAGAGCACAGATATATGTACCAATGGACAGGTTCCAGTAATTCCATCTTCACATTCAATTCAAAGTAGCCTTGTAGACGTGTCAATACATAAACCCATCCTCTTCAACTTGACTGTTTTTACTCACAATAACATACTCATTAGTGTCAAGGTCAAGTATAAAGAGCAGGCCATTTCTAAATAACATGTTTAATGGAACATTCTAAACCGAGCCAGTGAGGGGGCAGTCCTTTAACATCTTTATGATTTACATCCTTAAAACTCAGCTTCTTTTTTGTTGTTGAAAGTGATAATAAAATAGGTAATCAACTGGTACGGGCAGTTCTGAAGAGCAGCAAGATAGCACACCCAACTAAGGCGGAAGATAATCATTTTGTTCAATTCTACTTAAATTAAGATCATGTCTTGGTCATTGCCCCCATCGCAAAGGATAGATGATGCATGAGCTTCAATTACTTCTTTCTTTTTTATTAAGTACAGCAGCAAGAGCAGAAACTTGTGTCTTGCTTCTTCCACAAGAATATCCTTCAGCAATTTTGATGTCTGGAAACATTTCTTTACGTAAAGTGGTCTGCAGCAGCAGTTATGCTCAGCTATGAAGGTTCTGAAGTACAACTCATCTGTACTCTAACTTGCTTACTCAGTGATTGCACATAATAGATTGTCTTTGATTTGTGAAAGATTTCGACTTTTCATTTACAGAGTCTTTTTCCCCCTTTTTTTCTGTGGTTCAGCCATTAATCAGAAGAGTAGCTAATCCTGTTAGAGAAATGCATACGCTGCTGGCACTAGTTTGTGGTATATGTCACATTAGCATGTAAGTTTTGTAGTTGACACATTAGTTAACATCAATAAGTGCACAACAGCAATTGCTGCTGTGAAGTGAATTTATTACCACAGCCAATACTTCAACCAACTACTTCAAGTTTTCTTCAGACTGAATGAAAAAATGCACACTATGCTAGATATTTAGTAAAAAAGTCACATGATATGCAAGTCTAAGCACATCAACATTGTCTGATATGAAAGCTGCGTACTGTATTATTCAAAGCAGTTTGGTCAAACGTTAGCATGATACCAAGTTTGAACTAATGTAAAAATATTTGAACTGGTATTCTTAATGGAACAACCGCCAGCCAGAAAATTGAGGGAAATGCTTGTGATGGAGGTGGTGCACATTCACATTTACCCTGAGAATCAGGACTTCAACCAAGATGTAGGGCTGCTACCCGGCTGCTTCACACCACAGGAAACCTTACCTATCATTATCTGCCTGGTCTGTTACTGTGCTTGTACGATAGCATTCTGTCAAGCCAGGAATCATATGAATTTAGTATGAAATGCATTGCCAGTAAAGAGAATGTGTTAGGCCGTGTTAATTTTTCTTCTCCATTTTCCCTGGTGGAGACTTGAGGCATTCTGTTGAAATGTTGGCATGAAGTCAAGCAAACCAAAAACTTATTAAAATATAAATCTTCAGAGCATGTTGTTCTTTTTTCTGTCTATACAAACATTTGCTCCATCCTGTCTGTCTGCCTCTATCTCTGAGACTGTCTTTCTGTCATCTGTCTAACTCCTAGACTGTCCCTCTGTTTCCGTAACTGTCTCTGTCTGTCTGTCTCTGAGTCTCTCTCTCTATCTCTGAGACTGTCTCTCTGTCTCTGCGACTGTCTGTCCATCTGTCTGTCTCTGTGACTGTCTCTGCCTGTCTGTCTCTGAGACTGTCTCTCTGTCTGTCTAACTGTTTGTCTGCCTGCCTCTGTGTGTTTGTTTTTTTGCCTTCAGAGGAATGGCGATCACACAGAGTACAAAGGGATACAACCAGGGTAAATAGGGGGTAACTTGACCAGGGAAAGAACATAGGCAGGGTTTTAGGGCCATTCCATGCCATACACCCAAAACTTTAAAGCCAAACTTTTGGCTAGACTTGATCATTTTCATGTGGACATAATGGCTGAACCAGGGTTGGCACTGGAATATTCCTCTTGGCCATTTGTATGTCTGTCTCTGTTTCTTTTCTTCAATTAGCACTCATGGATAGGGCTAATACCAGTGGCGTGCTGGTATGCCAATTCATACCTTTGCACTCAATCAAAGGGCCAAGTTGTGGCAGGGTCAATCAGAAACCCTGTAACTCCCCTAGTTCAGACACTACATACATAAATAATATTATGGGATGACTTTAAATTCTGCACTTTGTGAATGCGTGGACAGCAGCATTGGAGTAGCATTGGAGTTTGTGCAGTAGCATAAGGCTTCGCCACAATCAACTTGAGCTGCCTAAACAAAGTTTTAAATATCCTTTGATCGGCTCACAGACTTTGAACGACCAAAAATGCCAGAAGTGGATATCAGTTTCAGCATGTATAGTCCACTGGAGGTGTGTGTGTCCTTAGCTTTTGGTACAAAAGCATGTAGCTACGTTCTATAATATTAGAACATCTTGCTGTTTGTATTTTAGCCTATGATGGTGACTGGCAGGGCCAGCTATGAAATATAACCACAATCTGAAAGTCCAGCAAAGTTTACTAGATTAAAGAAAGCAGGTGTGATCAAAGCTATCATTTGGTGCCACACCTTACCAGTCCTGCCAATAAAACCTGCTTCTTGTATCCATGTAGTTATTAATATCTTATTCTCCATTTTATTATAAGACTCACTGACTGGAGAGATTCCTCCGTAAACAAAAAAAACTGGAGATTGACAGGCAGTCTAAGCATCCACCTTTCAGGTGTGTATATGGAATTTGTACTTTTTTAAATCGAGTACATAAATGAATCCAAATATTTATATTGGGAGTGTTTGTGCTTGTTAATAAAATGTGCTCTAAATAAAATGCTCTAAATGAGTACATTCTCTCGTTAATCCAACGTACTTTGTTTAATTTTAAATCATGTATACACAGGATACTTTACCTGCATGTTGGGGGAATGCTCATGATGGTCTTGGTCATGACAGGATAACTTGGCGGAACTAAAGCATCAACGTGTGACGTGCAGCATATGTGTAAATGATGTAATGATGACATAATGTATGGATATTGCAACATGAGCAACAATAACTGCTGTAGCTGCTGCAGCTAATTAAAAGATTTTCATTCAATGAATGACAATGACAACAAGGATACTGTATATATAAGCAATGAAATGAAGATTTTTTTTTTGAAGCGGGGGGGGGGGGGGGGGGGGGCGGGGGTTAAAATTAATCCAAAACTTGATCCAAAACTTGATGCATATATTTTTTACAATTTATTTTTTATTTTTTATTTTTATTGACGTAATGGAGCAGGAGAGGCTAATGGGAGTTGATGAGTTCCATACTGGAAGACAGCACCATAAAACCATGCTAAATAACTGGTGGTAGGCAGTGGAGGACCGATGAAATTTGGAGCAGGATGGTTCGACTTGGATGATTTCCCTAGATTACTTCTATTAGTTACCCACCTTCCAATATTTAGTCATTCAAAAAATCTTCCTCCATATGGCATATTTCATGTGAGTTATAAGGAAGTAATCCTAGAATGTCCTTGAGCAGGGTATAGTTGATTGTTGGAGAGAAGGAAGTACATATATCTTGGATCTTGATCAGGGTATAGTGAATATACTGGTATTTGTTAGAGATCATAAGTAGCAAACATGTCATATATAAATATGTAAAGTGGTTCATACAGAATTTTGAGTTATGGGGAACTCCAGAGTTGACACAGACCCCACCCACCCCAGACCATTTGGAAATATACTTAAAGTCCTTGTAAAGTAACCCCCCCTCCCCCTGCCCAAAAGTATTTGGAGCTTGGAGCTATATAAGTAATTAGCACACGTACAGATTCTAGAATTGTTATGGCCACATGGTTGAACCTTGCCACAGAACATTCTAGAGTAGGACAGCTACATGGTTGAACCTTGCCACAGATCATTCTAGAGTAGGATAGCCACATTGTTGAACCTTGACACAGAACATTCTAGAGTAGGACAGCCACATTGTTGAACCTTGACACAGAACATTCTAGAGTAGGATAGCCACATTGTTGAACCTTGACTCAGAACATTCTAGAGTAGGACAGCCACATGGTTGAACCTTGACACAGAATATTCTAGGGAGGATAACTACATGGTCGAACCTTGCCACAGAACATTCTAGAGTAGGACAGCCACATGGTTGAACCTTGACACAGACATTCTAGAGGACAGCCACTTGGTTGAACCTTGCCACAGAACATTCTAGAGTAGGACAGCCACATGGTTGAACCTTGCCACAGATATTCTAGAGTAGGACAGCCACATGGTTGAACCTTGCAACAGAACCTAGAAATTGTACCTTACCAATTTTTGCAAACAAACCAAGTGAAAAAACCAAGTGGTGCCGAGTGTATTTGACGGTGAGAATTTCACCAGTTAGTACTGCTATTGCTAGCTTTGGTACATGTATGTTAGTTACTCTTATCATGCAGCAGATAAATCGCAAATTTGGACATCACAAAAAATTATAAAAAATGTGTTAAACTTTTTTTAAACCTGCACATAGACGGTTACAACATTATAGTGAAAAAATACTTCCAGATTCACTGGGGAAGCGAGGAAAAGCAAAAAATTAATGTGTGCTGGACATGTGTTCCAACGTTGGTTTGTATCACGTGAGTAAACACGGGTCTTAGCATCTTATTCATATGAAGGGGTTATTCCAGATGAAGGGAACATCGAGAGTAAAATTTCAAGTTGATTATTGAGAAAGTCTTGTAAGTGGTTTTCTCTTAACATGTACTGATTTTTCTGGCAGCTTTTCTTTGGGTGAAAGCTGCACAGGCACCTATGCTTACCTGGAATTGCTCTGAATCCTTCACTCTTGAGGAAAAAAGAGTCGTTCCTTCCAGGATGTATAAGTTAACGTAGAGTGACGTAGCAATGCGTACTTTTATTTGCTTACCTCAATGGAGTTTATATTCCAAATTGCACTTATTGTATTTGATGTGAACATTTTGAATTTTTTTGCTGTAAAAAAACACACAACAGAAACAAAGTTGGTGGTCAATTGAAGCCAACTAAGCTACATGCATAACTCCAAACCACTATCAGCTGTTGGTCTCTCCTGTGTAGTACTTCCCAATACAGCTACAAGGCTACATAGTTGTGATCTTAAAACTACTCTGGTGTTTAACTTCCTGCAGAGCCTCCTGATGTCTTTGCTCATCTGTAAATAAGGAGTTACTACCATAGAATCCTTCTCTCAGACTCTTCACATTCATTTACCCACAAGCCATGCAACTAATCAACACAGTAAGTGCATAACAAACCATCACTTCCCACAGAGAGAATAGCAATATGAACATTACTGAACTCAATATTTGCATCACCTGCATCTTCAAGTTTGGTTTCAGTGGGAAATTTCATTCATGCAGTTGAAGGCATATTCCATACTTAGAACAACTGGATGTAACGTTTGTTTTACCTAGGTTGCCAGTGCAATGACCTCACCAACTCTGTGTAGAGCAATGGACAGCTAAATATGTAGCCCATTTCAGTGCTATTGTCAGTCCATGTTTCAACCCTCCAGTGCCTCCACACTGCAGGATGGATGAGCAACTCCTTGACATCACACTAGCACTATTGTGTGGTGAAGTGAAGTGCCTTAAGGTGTACTCTGGAGTCGAGCTTCTTCTAAATCCTCATGGCAGATAATGTGCATCAGTATAATGGATATTTTTGTTCGTCTACTGCTTCTGTACTTATTCAATCTGTCTCCATCATCGACATCTCTCTCCTCAACTGACTTCCTCTGCTTTGGGTCTGCTAAGTAAATGTTACGACAATTTCTTGCACACTTGAACTGCTGTCCCTAAGGAAGATGGTTACATTTGTATATATGCAATACATATATACATTGTACAGTGCACGGAAAAACCTCACACGTGGGGGTGGGGGGGGGGGCGGCAATCCTTCGCCTCCCTGACCAGCCTCGTTGCATTGGAATATACAAGTTAATCTTCTATGCCCAGCTACTATGCCCACATGATAATGATAATAATAGCTGTAATTGCAGCCACGGATAGAGGAATCTTCAGTGTCAATTAAGGGGGTCGGATGGGCAAAAAAACAAAAAAAACAAAAAAAATATAACTCCTCTCTTGTTTGGAATTTTTGTTTGAAATTTTGTATGATGTGTACCTATACACTGAACTACCTTCTGGTACTGTGACAGCCACCCAGCTCCAACTGATCCAGACTTAAGTGACCTTTTGTGGTTTGGCCAGGACAGCCATATTTGGAGTAGTGTTTACTTTAGGGTTTCACAACTTACTACAAGGAAATTAGCAAGTACAAAGAATGCAACTACATGGAGTTTTTGTGAAAAGATGTGTTGGACGATTTTTAATGATTTTTTTAGTCATGAAAAATATTTTCTGTACTATTCTAAAGCCAATTCAAATATACTTGCTTAAACTGAAAAACTAAGAATGTCATTACGTAGATCTCATTGAGAGGAACCAGAATATATATAATATTTCCTCTTTACTCCAAGTATAAAGCAGGGGAGATCCGTCCTAAGGCCAAAAAATCCCTATTCGGGAATAGGCATTATAAGAAAGGCAGTTCAATCATTGAACTAAACGTTTGAAAAGGGAGGAATATACCGACAAAAATCATCCAAAATGACACATACCAACAAACTATGGCACTATATACCAGAACACAACACATACAAGAGTAACTAAACTGTTTTTTTCTCCTCTTCCAATCCTGGCTCGCGATTCATGGGTCGCTTGCCAGTTCCCCTGCTAGGTCCTGACTGGTTGCTAGGGCATGGGGTAGCAGTGTCAAAGCACCAGCAGCATACATAACACTCCCACTCCTCTGCTGCTGATCCTCAAACCCTTTCATCACCCACTTGGCCCTTCTCCTCAAAGTTTTGGTTCGCTCCGTTGCCCTGTATCTTGCCTTCTTCATCCTAGCAACATCTCAAGAAGTGCCCTACTTCCCAGGCGGGCATAAATCGGTTTCAAAAGCTTAACAATGGCTTCTGGAATGTGTGTGTGCTTGTGATGATAGTCTTCATGCAGTGCCTGAGCCACTTGGTATTTGCACCAAGAGGCCTCTCCAGTTGAGCAAAGGTGGTGACCGCGTCTCTCGTCAGTGGAATTCAAGTGGAGTAGGGTCGCTTGAACCAGACGTTCCAACCCCCAGAGGTGAAAATTAGGGAGGCTTCGCCTAAATTACAAGAAAATTCGGTAGATTTTGCATAAATTAGGGAGATTTCTCCCAATTCTTGTGTATAGCTAGTTGCAGAAACAATGTAAATATTTATAAAAAGTTAAATATAAGGATAAAATTCACTTCATCCAACTAGAATAAATAAAAATCAGTGAACAGCAGTATATAGGTAGCAAAATCAATAGGAATCGCACACTGAATATAAGTCGCTCTGAAAGCCGAACTCCAAATGGTGCACACCAAGCTAATACACCACCGCTCTTGCACACGCGCAGTCAAGAAATCACTTCGTGCTTGTGGCATCACTGTGAAGGTGGACGGGTCTGAAGATGGAGAAATTCACTGCCTCAAAGTTGATAAAGTAGCAGCTTTAGCTATCGCAGCCATTACTCAAAACTACTCGCCAGCTGTTGGAAGGAAGTGACAGCGGAGAAGATCGATTTCCTTCCTTGGACGAAGAGGATGAAGAACAGATCGAACATAACGAACTCATTGGTAATTAGGAACTCTTGCCAGCCAACTACTGATGTCAATCACAACCACAATGACGCACACAAAAATGGTCAGCGCTTGGCACTGCGCAAGCGCAATGTTTGAAAGTCGCAACTTGAACTAATACAAGTCGCGATTTATATTCGAGTGAATACGGTATATATATATTATATATAACGGACATAGGGCATAAGTCCGCGTACAACTGCCACGGGCGCTGGAAGGAAAGAACAACAGTCTGTAGGATTTGTGATAGTCTATGGATTTGTGATTTGTGTTAGCTGCTAGTCTGGATTTAGCAGCTAGATTTTTAAAAATCGGGAGAATTTTATCTGAGACTTGCTAACAATACTAGCCTCATTGCACGGACTCAGTAACAGCTTATTAATTCTGAGGGGAAGGTGGTTAGCCCCCCCCCCCCCAATCCCTTAACTACACCCTTGTAACATGAACACCCTTGTAACATGAATAACTCGCCTTCTCTTTAGGTTTGTAGTGGTCTTACAATTTATATGGTAAGGGGTCGACACGATAATTTTCCTAAAGCATGCCATGGCAGGTCATTAGCAGCTAGTCCAGCTTAATGAACCACTCTAATTGAAGAGTACAGGTTTAGCTAACTTTGGTTCAATTTATAGCACTTCAAGTCTAACCACTGGAAATACCCTTACCTAGCCACCTAACCCATAGTTTTTTAGGGCCTGATGTTTAACTGTATATAACTTTAGCATACATATATATACCTATGATAATATGTTTAATATCACATAAGAGCAGACAGAGAGATCTATCTTTTAAGCTATTTAGCAAGTTCATACAATAAAGCATATAGAGCTCCGAAGTTGGAGGTAATCACAACAAATTATGGGGTAAAAATTAAAATAACCCTTTAAAATCAGGAAGGGATCCCCGATAACTCGCTGTATTGGTGTGTGTGAAAAATAAGAGCATTTCAGCACTGCAAAAAGTATTCCAATGCTATGACAATAATATAACTGGGAAAAAAATTATTTTTCATTCAAATACTTTTTTTGCCCATCCGACCCCCTTAAGTTCTGTACTCATGTTTAATTAGGTAGGGTGGTAGTTGCTCTTGGCCTCACTGCGTGTAGCTGTGGAGCCTACCAAGCATGGGCAAGTAGGAGGAGCCGTATTCCATTAGGAGCTGTTATCAGTGATGATCGAGGGTGATCTGGTGTTGTTGTCAAGTGTCATCCATGGATGCCTAGTTACTAGGGATATCCATAGTTCATCTGTATATATCACATATAGTCCATGTCAGAGTGTTCATGGATTACCAAGTTACAAGGGATATCCATAGTTCATCTGCATATATCACATATACTCCATGTCAGAGTATTCATGGATTACCAAGTTACAAGGGATATCCACCATCTCCATATATCCACATATACCCCATGCCGCCTCAGTCATAGTATCCAAACTTCCATCTTCTCCATATATACATACCCACATGCCCCCTGTCTGAATATCCACAGAACCAAGTTCCAAGTTATCAACCATGGATGACATGTTTTTGACGACAACACTGGACATGTACGAGTTGTGGAGAAGTCAGACATGTTGACTTTCTAGCCAGAGATGAAAACAAGAGATGTCTGAGTTCTAGAACGACAGACCACTTAAAAATACTCAATTTTTTCTTGTCAACTTTAAAAAAACGACAATAGAAACTGACATTTCCACCAACATCACATCATGTTATAAATCATAATCACATTACCTAGTGTAAGTGTCGCATGTAGTTATTCGTATTAGATTATGAATGCAGGTATAGCAACAGTCACCACTTTGTTATGGAAACATGCTTCCTGGTTTGCTGACATAAGTGGTCACTGTCTGGACAAGCAGCCCTAGCTCCTCCTCCAGTCAATCCTGCAGGAACATAATTAAACCGCACACTTATCAACACTTGCATTCATCAAGTGAACCACATTAGTCACATGTCTCTGCCTCATAATCTTGTTGTTTCCTGTATGTGAATGTTGCATTGCTAACACTCAAGTTGTATCAATCCTATTGGTCCACTAGGACACACCCTTGTATGTTTTCCCGCTCTTTTCTCATTCTATAACATCCATCCTCATGACTTTCTGAAGTCAGTCTGCAAAATTCCTCTATCGCTTCTACAACCCGTTCATGATTCGCCTTTAATCAACAGCTCTACAATTGTCAGCAGCTGAACTGCTCATTGTAACTTGTTATTGTCGGATTGCTCCCTGTCATCCTATCTTCCCCTCTGTATTTTCTCTGTTCCCTACCGTTGTGTGCAGGCTCCAGACATTGGTCTGAATCTCTCTCTCTTTACATTTGTCTATGAATTATTAATTGTTTAATCTACTAGTCTGAACTGATGCAAAGGTGCAGCCTTACAACCTGCAACCTTCACTAGGAAACTTAAGCAGTTAAACCAACACATAACAGTCACTGAAAGGACAAAGTCAGCATTCTTATCCTTTCCAAAACTTGATTTTGTTCCTGTTCAACCAAGCCTTCAAATTGGTAATTGTGCTCTTCTCAATCTGAAAATTATTGACAGCAACGGCTTTAGTAATAACTTTCAGTAATGACAAAAGAAGAATGTCATCTGGAAGAGTGATTGATGAGGTTAATGGTGATGCTGCGAGCCAATTCATTATATATTAGTACAAGTAATGGGTGAAGGTAATACCATATAAAAGCTGGGTTGTTGAGCAGGTTGTTTAGAGCATCGGTCAGCAAGAAATTAGCCACTTAACTGTGAGAAGTTTCTTATAGTACAGCAAATATGTGCAATATTTAGATGAATTGTGCCTTTTACGATAAAAGCATGAAACTTTGTGCACAGTCAGAGTATACCTTTTAAAACATTATTGGCATAGGGACATTGCTAATTTGACCCACAACAAAAATGGCAGCGCGATTTTCAAAATGGCCGCCAACGATAGAGAACCTTCAGTATCGTTTCTTGAAACAGACTCCATTGCACAAAATGTATGGCACATGTAAATAGAAGGTACAATCTTGTGACCTAGACCTAATTTTTACCTACATGAGGCATAATTTTCATCTACATGAAGTACAATTAGTAAGAACATCAACACTCCTGAGACTATAGTCATGTGATTCCGCCACCTGAGACTACAGTCATGTGATTCTGCCACATGGTACCAACTGGAGTAGCTACAGAAAGAGAAAGGCCTCTTTGAAGGTAAGTATATATACATAGTTAATAGAAGTAAACCCAATAGCTACTCCATACTTACCTTCTCTTAGAGTGGTAATGGCAAAGATCTACAAAGTGGTGGATCCTCTTAGGTCTCAGGCATCAGCGCAAGTTCTCGTAACTGACTGGAGCAAGTGCTTTCTGTGCCAGGAAGATTCAACAGAGGCTCTTCAGTGTCCAGCTGAGTCCCGTCGTGGCACACGAGGTAGGCTACTCAACAATTGCAGATCTTCTGAAGGGTTCTAGTGCCATAGGTTGCTTGCCAAAGACCTTAAATTTGTCACGGCTTGATGATGATGAGGGCGTTGAGGCTACACTAAAGAAGCACTTGGCCAGGTGGCATGATTCGTGTAGACTTCGGTACAATCAAACCCAGCTACGACGAGCAGAGAAGAGAAAGAGAGACTGGTAGATGATGATGATGGTGATGCGGAAGCCTGTATGAGATTTAGTCGTAGGTGTTCAGAAGATTTGTGTACGTCCATTGAGACATGTTGCTTTTGCAGTAAGCCTGCACCTGCTGGAAGGTCCTTAAGCAAAGCATCAACTTTTGGAGTAGACATCAAGGTGAGACAATGTGCCATCAAACTACAGGACGAGCAATTGCTTGCCAAACTGAGCTCAGGTGACCTGATTGCACAAGATGCCCAGTAATCATGTACAGTGTCTGGCATCATTGTTGTACAACAGAGCAAGGGATTCCGAAACCAAAAAATGTCATGATTTTGATGCTGGTATAGCATTTGCTGAATTGGTGTCGTACATTGAAGATACTTGCATGGATGATCGTATTGCACCTGTCTTCAAACTCAAAGATCTGGTGAACCTCTACAGCACAAGGCTAAAACAGCTTGGAACTGATGTAACTGGACGCATTCACTCCACCAAGCTCAAAGACAGACAACTGGGATATTTTCCTGACATGGAAGCTCACAAGCAAGGACGAGAAGTAGTCCTCATTTCTAACAAAGATATTGGATCTGCACTGAGGAAGGCTTGTGAGCATGATGCTGACAGCGATGCCTTTCATCTTGCCAGGGCTGCTAAGATAGTACGAAGAGAGATGTTCAACTTGAAAAACCAATTCAATGGTTTGTTTGAAATGAAATGCCAGGAAAAATCCGTCCCAACCTCTCTCTTGGCTATGGTTTTGTGTGGACCTAACATTGAAGTACAGTCAAGTTCAACCACATTGTCCCAGCCAGTTCTGACCATTTCACAGTTGCTGATGCACAACAGTTTGGTGCGATCCCGGAAGAATTGTGCTTCAAGTATGGTCAAACATAGCCAGGAAAGAGAAACTCCCTTGCCCATCTATCTAGGTGTGATGCTTCACACCAAGACTCGCAAGCGTGAACTAGTGGATATTATGTACCAGCTGGGTTTGAGTATCCGTGTGTTGGATATTTCAACTGAGCTAGGCAACAAGATATGTCATCACTACCATGTAGCAAATGCTGTCTGTCCTCCTGAGCTTAAATGTGGTCTCTTCACAACTGCTGCAGTTGACAACATAGATCACAACCCCAGCTCCACTTCTGCTCACGATGCATTCCATGGAACTACACAGTCTTTGTTTCAGCATCCAAACAAAGACAACAGTGGAGTTCCTCAGCTTGTTGTGAGGCCAATTGCATGCCTGCCCGAGACCTATACCAGCATCCCTCCTGCTACTCTCATCAAACAAGATCCACTTGTACCACAGCTAACAGGTCCAAACAAAGCTGACTGTCAGATCATATCACAGGCAGTGGAAGAGGAATATAGGTTGGCTTATGGTTCACTCTTTGATGGATAAATTTACTAGCTTTGTATATTGCAGATGGCTGGAGCATTTGAAACAGGTTCTTGACATAGACATGGATGTCTTGTCTGAGGATCAGATGATATCCTGGGCTGCTTATCACGCTAGTCAGCAAGTAGCACCACCTGATGACAGTGAAGTGGCTCTCATTTCCATGTTACCTCTCTTCCATGACCAAGCTAAGTCAGTAGCCATGATCCATCACTCCATGAACATTGTGAAGACAGCAGTTGAAGTCCTGAATCCAGGTCAGGTTCCAGTTCTTGCATGTGATCAGCCACTGTATTTGCTTGCAAAGCAGATTTAGTGGACCTGGCCCGAAAGTCACGGTGAAAAACAATTTGTAATCATGTTTGGTGGACTACATATTGAGATGGCAACTCTCAAGGCACTTGGGAGATCTTTTGGAAGACAGTGGGTGGACAGGAGCACTCACTCAGGCCGGTGTTGCAGGACCTGGAACAGCAAATTCATTCTTGAAAGCAGCGCATGTGACACGTACCCGATGGGCCCATCAGGTCACAGCCAGTAGTCTCTATCTACTCCTGCAGAAGGCATATGCTAAGTACAGAGAAGAAGCTGAAGGTGAGGTGATGTCAATGGAAGAGTGGCGCACGGATAGGGCTGCTGCATACCCCCATTTAAAATTCTGGCACATTATTCTGCAGCTGGAACTGGCTTTGATGATTTATGTGAGAGCCATACGAGAGGGAAACTTTTAACTCTACATAGAGTCCCTGACAAAGATTGTTCCATGGTTCTTTGCTTTAGACCATACCCATTACTCCAGATGGGGGGTGCCAGTTCACTTGCGCGATATGGTTTCACTAAAGGAGTGCCATCCCAACGTCTATGAAGAGTTTGTGAAGGGGAATTTCACTGTGAAGAAGTCGAAGCATGCGTTTTCTACGATTGCAATTGACCATGCACATGAGCAGAACAATGCATCAGTGAAAAGGGATGGTGGAGCTGTAGGCCTGACCGAAAACCCATCAGCTCTACGACGTTGGATGGTGTCTGGTCCTGAGATGGCTCGTTTGATTGGAGAGTTTGAGAGTTCAGTCATGGAGAAGCAGGACAGCGATTGCCATCACCACGAGCAGAAAAGGCACATTTTGCATGAGAGCACTGAGTGCAGCAATGGAAGATATGGGGAACCCATTCACTGAGGACAGCAATGATCTTCTTGTGCTGGACAGCAGGAATATTGCAGATGCAGCAGTGGCAGACACAGTACAGCAGATTGAGCAAGTAGGGCTTGAACACTATGAGGCATATGTGGATGAGAGACTGGTCAACCAGAGAATACCAATCTCTAATACGATCAAATGCAACAACCTGCTTTTGTTCAGTCGGCCTCCAGTCAAGGGAAAATCAAGCAAACAGCAGCATATTTCAAGCTTGAAGAACAACTGCTCTCTCTTTTCCAGGCTATACATTGCCTCTCAAGTTTGTGATGGTGACCTTGACGAGTTCTTTCGGCATGAAAACCAGCCTTGCCCACCATCACTTTCGCAGATGGGTGTTTTGAGAGGAGAGAAAAAGTCAGACTTGTTAAGCTGCTTACAAGACCTTACACCTGTCAATGCCCCCCATAGTCCCACTGGAGAAGTTACATGCACCATTCTTGATGGTGCTGCAGCTAAAACCTTCCAGGACTATGCAACTGATATTTTTTTATATATCACATCACAGCTTCAGCATGTGACCAGACTAGACATTGTCTGGGATGAGTATATATCTGACAGCTTGAAGGCTGGTGCTCAAAGCAAGAGGGGAAAGGGGGTGAGGAGATGTGTTGAGCTATCAAGTGCAGTTCCTGGAAATTGATCGGCATTTCTCCAAATTGCAGACAACAAATCTGAGTTGTTCTCCTATTTGGTTACAATGGCAGTCGGCATTGATACTAGCAAGCAGGTTATCTCCACGCATCATGTCAATGTGATTTGTAAGAATCGGCAAGATATCTCGTCTCTAACTCCATGCACCCATGAGGAGGCTGACACCCGCATGTTCCTCTATGCTGTGCGGGATGGACACAACAAAGTGTCAATACACACAGTAGACACTGATGTTGTCATTTTGGCAGTAACATAAGCTCAACGGCTTGACCTTGCTGAATTGTGGATCGCCTTTGGTGTTGGGAAGAATTTTCGGTTCTTTACTTCACATAAAATAGCCAAGGTACTTGGTCCTGATAAGTGCATTGCATTGCCAATGTTCCATGCCTTCACTGGATGCGACACAGTTTCTTTCTTTGGAGGCAAAGGCAAGAAAACTGCATGCGACACATGGAAGGCATACAAAGAGGTGACTCCAGCATTCTCTGCCTTGGCAACTAGACCAACTCCACAAACCGTCCAGGAATGGCTTGGACCACTTGAGCGATTCGTAATTTTGCTGTACGACCGTTCCAGTAGCCAGGAGTGTGTAAATGAGGCTAGGAAACAGCTCTTCACCCAGAAAGGGAGGGCAATTGAGTGTTTGCCACCTACGCAGGCTGCACTTACCCAGCACATCAAGAGGGCTGCTTACCAGGCTGGTTACTGCTGGGCCCAGATGGTAATCAAGGCCCCCGAACTTCCATCACCAAATGAATGGGGATGGAAGAAGACCGATGAAGGCTGGGAAGCACACTGGCCAACATTACCAGAAGCTGCACAAGCTTGTAGGGAGCTGATAAAATGTAGCTGCAAGAAGAGCTGCAGAGGTTGCTGCAAGTGCAAGAAAGCTGCTCTACCATGCACATCACTTTGCTTTTGTGGTGGCAATTGCACTGACTAAACGTCCCTTCCATCTCATAATGACTTTCTAGCATATTTACCTTGACACAGTTAGTTTATAATCAGTACATCATATTCCTATAGTGATTATTGCATTGACTATTGCCGGCATTTTGAAAAAATGGTAGCCATTTTTCTCACAGGACATATCTGCGATGTCTCTATAGCTTTTCATATAATGCTTTAGCACTGTACAAAGTTTCATGCTTTTATCGTTAAAAGCACAATCGTTGCACATATTTGCTGTACTATTACAAGTAATGTCCGGGCAGACGTAAGCTGATTGCTGAGTGTATGTACTGGGCTAGAATGGCCAGTTAGGATGGTGGATTGTTGTACTGTTGCAGAGCCTCGAGACTGCCATATGTGGACATCATATCTACAAATTTGTCGAGTTTTGTCGAGTTGCCAGGGGGAAAAATGACAGACTTACTTAGCATGAAGAGACACAGTTACAATCAGTTCCTCTAACAAATAGAGGCTAGAACAGTAAAGCAGATGCTTACACAAGTACATACCTGCTTAGCAATCAGCTTAGTACGATAATTGTTGTTACCCAGGTTATTTTCTCTCAGCCTTTTTTATGACATCAGCAGACACTGCTTCCCTCACTGGGTTGAGGCGAGACTCTGTTCCAGGCATAGGACAAGCAGTCATGTTAAAATTATCATTCTGTGACACTGGGGTGGCAGTGAGAAAGCTGTATTCCAGGCAAAGGATGAGCAACTGTAAGTATCGCCCTGTGAAGTTGTCCATGTCCACCGTCCTGACTTTCTATTCAGCTTTATTGCAGGAGTTGCCTGAGGGGCCAATGAACCAGCAACATGATTCCGAGTAGTCTCGGCACTGCTTAATACTGAATTTAGGTTTGCTGGCAGAGCAAGTGCCCTTGCGGAGAGCGAGAGAGGGCTCCCACAGAGAGTGGGAAATCCAGATCTCAACATTCACCAGGAATGAGGACATAGTGAGATCCGGGTCTGGGTTAGAGTAGATCAACGGATGATCCTTAAGCACACAGCAACCAGGATAGCTAGGTAAGAGGTACGAGGGGGGGGGGAGGGGGGGGGGAGGGGGGGGGGAGTTCATTCATTCATGAAACTTCACTGAAGTAGAATTCTAGTCTTTGTTTTTACAAATGCTCACTGAAAGTTAATAACTACGCACCTGAAAGGCAAAGAACACCTGATGGAATATCTCTTGAATGTCGGGCAGAATCATTCCATGCTGTATAATAAACTGCCATTATAATTATTATGCAACTGCATTAGCTGGAGTGATTAGTGATTTTTTATGCTCTTACTAAACCATTGTGCATTCAGGAGACTGGACAAGTCATGACTAAAATGGACAACAGGAATGGGTGAATCTTTGTGTGTTGATGATCTATATATAGCCATGATCATCAGACCTGTTTTTTCCAGTGGAGCCTCAGCTTGTCATAAGTGGGGAACTCAGCAAATGATGAGATGCAGAGTAAAAAAAGAGGCATTGTTATTGCTAACACTGTTCTCCATGTCAATATTGAAAGCCACAGATAATTTTCTTACTTGGGCAGTACCAAACAATGGTTGGTGGTTATGTTCTTCTCACTGATGATGCAGTTCGGGTTTATCTTGAACTTGTTTGTGATAATAGGAGTGAGCCAAGGTCGTCTGACTGTGGAGAGGTGATAACTTACAAACACAACAATAGCAATAATGGCAACTACAAACTAAAGGGTGAAAGAGAGGCAAGGGGTGGGGACAGAAAGGGGTTGGGAGGATAGTTAAAAATGGTTTGAAAAAAGTAATTGTTGTAAGACTTGAACCCCCACTTAAGATTTTGAAGGTCTTTGATCTCATAAATAAATTGGAGTAAAACAGATGGGGGAGCAGGAAAAAGAAAAGTGAGGCTGACAAGGGGAACAAGAAAGTGAACGAAAGGATGGGGGTGAAACTTACTTTTAAAATGCTGAAAGACAACTTATGGGTGTTCAAGTGTGTACTACCTGAACTGTTAGCACAATAAGACGCTTTATTGAGAAGAGTGGATGACCAAATCAGTTATGCTGATGGCAACTTCAAATTCTATACAGCAGCATAAGGTTAATGTCAGGGAAATTACCCTCTCCTGAGGCCTTCCTGCCTCAACGAATAACACTGGTCCGAGCAGAGACTACTTCTGGTAATTTCCACCGCGACGCCTAGGAGCTCAGGGTACTGGCTACACCACCAATCACCACTCCTAACTGGACAAGCCGTACCTCCACCTCTCTCTAGGCCCTTTACGGTCTTGCCCCTTTGGCTCCCTACCCAACACTTGGGTAGATAAGTATTTGATTAAATACAAGTCAATGCCAAAGACACATACAGAGTATAGTCTAACTTCTCTCTCTCTCTCCGACTGTCTCTCTACTCTCCTTATATACATACATTCAGTCACATGATAATGATAGCCAATCAAATACTATAGTTCATTCTATCTGTAATCTTGGTCTTGGGTGTTCTTGTGGTATTCCTTGTGGCTGTTCCCTTTTAGTCTTGGGTGTATCCAATACTTGTGGTATTCACTGTGGCTGTTTCCTTTTAGTTAATCTTAGTCTTGGGTGTATCCAATGCTTGTGGTAGTAGTGATCCATTAACTGTGGGTTGTGGTTATGGTGGGTTACTGTTTGAAAAGTCAGGGAGTGGTCCTGTTAATTTCCCTGACAGTTAACATGAACTCGTAAAATAACCCAACACAGGGCTTACTCTAGATTTATATCATCCTAATCCTGGGGCCTTAGATATACTGAAGAACTCCGAACCTATGTAATATAACGGTAGCTAGAGAGCACATGATAGAATCATGCATACCACACTAGCCACGTGCTAATCACATTCCATTTAGGAGCCAGCCTGGCAATGGCAGTGAACTTATAGCAGGTTTCAAGGATCAACTCAACTTTTTGCTTCGACTATATAGAAAAAAATAAAAGAATAAACAGAATTTGAACACTACATATATATAGTGGGAATATTATTTATGTGATGTTGAGATCTGACAGACTTTTCCAGCACTTTTTGGCTATAAATATATCCATCAAGAAATCCATCTGTGCAAAACACGAGAAACATAAATCATTGCCTCTATGTGCATATTTGGTCTTCTTCAATTCCTCTGCATGCTTAGCTACCAATCCTGCTCCACTGGTAGCCCTGGCAATGTATGATGGTGCAAAATGTATCAGGACAAGTAGCATCCAACACCAATACCTTACCCATTTCCAAGGCACCATACTCACGCCACCCGGTCTTTTTCCATCCGAGCGGAAGAGATCATGAAGTTCCAGTCTAGAAGGGATCTCGGCAGATGATAGTGACCTATGAATTATTTCATTGATTGATGGATGTCTAGGATGACCACCATCACTGAAGCGGGAGCTTAGACCATGTCTGGCCCAGCAATCCACACTTGCACCACCACAGTGATGGCATGCATGTGGCTGAGAAAGAGGGTGTTCCCAAATGAAGGACCACTGAAACATGCACCAAAACATCGTCCATGCAAAGACCCAGAGATGGAATTGTGAGAGCACTCAACCACATACCTGCTACAGGATATGACAAAGCCAGAAATATGAGACACCTCATCCCTGGTACCACCCCAAAAAGTATCCACCATAGCATGTATTTTGCATGTGTCCCATGTCTTCTGCTGACATGCTGCCTGGGGATGGGTTTGGAGGAGGGAAGTCATGGCCCTGCTTCCTAATGGCTAGAGCATCATTGAGAAACAAGGGGGGGCGGGCGGGTTGGTGGTGTAGAATATGGTGCACTAGAGCAGATGATTATTGGCAGAGGGCAAATAAGAAGAAGGGGCCACCTGTATTGCACTCCTAATTTCCAAACACCCCAAACTTGATTGGGAGGCTTGCTTGGTTCCATGCTGAGTCTAAAATGGTTGTTGGTAATGCAACTACTATCTCCCTTAGAGTGTCATCAAAATCCTGTAGCTTGCTTGACAAAAAAACGGTGCAGTACGAAGTAGGTAAAGCAACTTGGGAAAAGGAATGATGCAGCAAAAGCAGAGCATCCTGAGCACGTAGGTATTCCAACTTTTCTCCAAGATCGCACTGTCAACTGCCCCATCCTTTCCCAAAGAGAAGCATAGGTGACATCACGTACATCAGTGTACTGTAATCCAGCAGCAGAAGATAGCATTTTGTCTCTAGTGGAAGGGCTACGACATACCAGCTCTGATTTTGCAATATTCAACTGCAAGCCTAGCTCACTTGCCAACCCTCCTCAACAGTCTTATTATCATCCATCACATCCTCAGAGGAGCCCCCAATAGTCTAGGTAGAAAACACAAAGTTCTGATTTCAGGCTCTGACATAAGTGGTGGATAGATAGACAGAACAATAGCGGACTCAGTGGATCACCCTGCTGTATTCCTTCTTCTAATCTGATATTCCCCCAGATCAAATTGGGGGATGGCTCTGAATATGCTGAGTGAACAAATGGGGAGAGAACAGGAACTAGCTCACCAACAATCTCAAGAAACTCTCTCTGGACAGAATTAAAAGCATTCTTAAAATCTAACTTGACCATGGCCATATCATCCATCAAACTCTGAACATAAATTCTAGCAGCATTCACAACTGCCTCTACCTGCTATCCCCTAACCCAGCTGCTTAGTTGCAAGAAATTTACCCATCTCCTCTCTCACAAATTTCCCAGCACACTTGGCAACTAGACAATTATACAATAGAAAAGCTAACAAAATCTTATGGATACAACTTGGGTGCTCCACAGATTCTGCACATTTCATGTTCTAGATATGAGGAGTCAATATAATGGTTTTGCCCTTCATGGAGAATTGAAACGAGAACGTCATTGTTTTCCAGGATATTTTTACTAAGTTGCTGATGGTGTTTCCGGTCCCCAGAGATTGTGTGTGATGGGGCAACCTCCAGTGTGCCCTGTGACTATGGAACATTGACTGAGAAACTCTTAAGTACAAGTATCACCTTGTTTAATTAGCATTTGTATTGTATCAACCGAATACTGAATACGTTTTATGAAGTCTAAACCCACTGGAAGGCCAAACAGCTGCTCAGCTTGTAGTAAAGCCTGAAAGATAGAGGTTGCTGTACAGTTCATTAAAATTATTTCAACCAGTGAACAGTCATATACTTAGTACTAGCCATGACCATATTGGTATGGGATGAAAGGTGTTGTCTTGGTGGAAGCATAGACACAGATATAACCTACGTGACAGCTGGCACCGGCTAAGCCATCACAATTGGTGGCAGTGCTGAATTGAGGAAATCCCAGATGCCAGATTACAGCAATTTTTTCTCAACCTACGTGAGCCACCTTGCTTCAACCGGAAAAGCCTAACTTCTCAGATTGTAAGTGTATGGTCACAGTTAACTGTTGTTTACTTAACCCAGTTAGAATGAGCAAGGAAACAGAACGTCGCTCAGGAGTGGAAAGGCTGCTTTCAGAAACATAGCAGATCAGAAGGCAGATGAACAGGCATTGGTCAACACCAGCGTAGCAGACAAGACATACTCTACGATAAACAGGAACAAGGACGAAATGGATAGTCAGAGCACAGAAGAGGAAGGGCTAACTGGAGAAACAAGCAATGACTGCACCCATATGATAGCGGAGATGATGAAGCTAATGTGGAAGGAGAGAAAGCAAGAGAAGAAGAGGAGGAGATGGGATGAACTAGTGAGAAGGAAAGCAGAAGATGCCAGGGAACGGAGATTCCTGGAGCTGTTATCTAAGCAAGCATGCAAAAACTAAGATCACTTATCTGCCTAGATTACTTGCCTAAACTGGACTCAGATTAAGAAAGTAAGAGAGCAGGTTAGTCAATATTGAGGTAAGCAAGCTGAGAATGGATGTGGAATAGGGTGGTGGGAAGAAACAGGTTTTGGGAAGAAAGCATGAGATGTCAGGTCAGTGCTGCAAAAGAAAATGATTGAGGAGAGAAATGAGAGAGTGGGAGGAAGAAGTAAATAGAAGAAAAGTGTTCCATTCGGCTGGTTTATTGGTTGATGAGAAGAGATGAAGAATGGTCAGTAATATGAGGTGGATAAAGTGTGACAGTGGAGAAGGAGAGGATGTGGGTAAGTTCTTGGTAGTTCTGAATAATTTGAGAGAGATTGGCAGAGGTTGTTGGATGAGTTGACTAAATAAATTTGGAAGAGTGGGCAAGGAGTAAGCTGTTTGGAAAAGGTGTGGATGGAATAAGGGAGAGAGTGATGGAAGGAGTGAATGTGCAGTATATAGGTCGGGGAAGTGGTGGCAGAGGAGAAGAAATTGTTGTATGGTGAAGAAATGGACGGATCTTGGCCCTCCCCTTAACACAGTACACGTATATTGAACCAATCACAGTGGAAGACTACCGTGAAGAGCTCATGCTTACCTTATCAACAGCAAGATGAGCTGCATTGGATTGCATCAACTGATCACAGGCCAAATACAAGGTTCAGTACAACAAGAAGACCGCACCACTGAAATGTCGTATTGGTAGCTGGGTGCTGCTTCACTTTTGAAGTGAACAGAGAGGAAAGCAGAGGAATCTATCGAGACCTCAGCATGGCCCCTATTGGGTTACAGACACAAACATCACTGCACTACAAAAGTGCATCCGAGCAGAGTGAAGCCTTACCCCAAAAGTCTCATGGACAGGTACTATTGATAAGGGAACATAAGGGCCTGTATGCCTTCCTTAGTGGGTGGAAACCGCTTTGGCTACTGATGGAACCACTTAGCAAGACACCTTAGTAGATGACAGGACCAACTCTCCATCACACGCTTCATCACCTGCATTGTCTGCTCCATCAGATCCACTTCCACTATCTGGAGCTGAACACATCATCTCATGACCTGATCCACCTACGCCAACCAACCAGATGCCCACCCGACCCCCAGAGATGCTGCAGTAGAACAGTCACTAGGTATGAGTTGCTTTTGAAGGAAGGGTTGATGTTACAGAACTGAACAGTGCACATTTTAATTAGTTTTATAATCATATTCAATAATTGGTGATGTCCTATGGATTGGACAAGGGGAGTGACTGGACAAAATGGTGTAACTATCTTATAATAATAATAGAAGCAGTATATTAAAGCCATACAAATTTACCTACAAATTTACCTACAAATTTACCTATAATATTAGACTAAAAAAATGATCATGCACGACAAAAGTTTCAAGATATATATTCCTTGTCTTCATGGCCAAGTTATGATTGAAAAAAAGAAAGAAAAATTATACAACTCATAATCTCTTGGTCCAACTAACAAATAACTTTGTGTTCATCATATGACTTTTGTCTTAAAATCATGCCATTTTTCGTCTGAGTGTGAATGGCAATGTTAGAGCTTTCGCACTTTGAACTATCTCCGGCAACATTAAACCGCAAGTCATGATGTCTGTCTACGACATAAGGACTAATCCAAACACCCACTGACACATCTTCATGGCGGTACAATCCAAGTATATCAGCGTTGGATGCTATATGCACGACAAGATTCTGAGACAAAATGTAGCAGCCACCTGAAGCATAAGGAAGGTAGGTTTTACACAAAAACCATTTCCTTTCTCCCAATTTTCCATTCCTTCTAACTGGAGTCTTTTCTAACATAAATCCCCAGTAATATCCTTTTTTTGATTTTCTCTTTGCCAATTCACTCGAAATAGTATCCAGGACTACGAAAGTGTCATCATCACATTTGAGAAAGTAAGTGAAGTCATAAATATTACTTATTGCCACAAAGCTCCTCAGAACCTTCCAGGTGAAGTCATTGTTTAAATCTTGCACATCAGGGAGAAGCAACAGGTCACCATAAATTGATTTTTCTGAAGACAATCTCTCAACATCTGCAGTGGAAAGTCCTTTAGTTCCAATAGAAAACTTGACCAAAACACCTAATGCCTCTTCACTGTGTGCTTTAATCCATGTATGCCTAATAGCATCTCGAAGTTCTCTGCCATCAGGTCTTGACAAAACTAAAACCACCAGAAAGAAATGATCTCTTTGCAATCCTCTTTCCGCTACATCGAAATGGTCTACTGAGGTACCTTTCTTTCCATTACTCAAGAAGTAGTAAATCACAGTGCTAGATATAATCAATCCAAATATCATAAGCATAGGATATCGTAGGGAAAAGATTGCCATAGTGCAGAACAGGCTTTCGTAACGCAAATTCCTTTCTACTCGTTGGCAAGTAGAGACAATACCGCCTACTGCAAAGTCATTACTAGGATTTGAAACGAGCACAGGCGAATAAAAACAAAGATTACTTATTTGCCTAACAACCACACCTTGTTCTTGCGATCTTGAGTATGCCCGCGGTGGTGTAGCTGAAACCCTCTCAGTGTGCCATCTCAGATTACCTTATACTTCACCCAACTGCACACGCGCGAACCCTTTCCTTCCGCACGCTGGTCGCTGCCATAGGTGCAGCAGATAGTATATACCAAAATTCCCAATTTACCTATGGTGTTGATCTAGCAAACTATCATGCTATAACCTCAGATATAAAATGTTAATATTAGGTTGGTCATGGCGGAACAGAGAAACACACCCATGTGTGTTATTTACAGGATGGCTGTGACACGGTGGTGTTAGAGAACACTGTTGGAGAGTTAGGGATGTTGTGGGTTGGGTATACAGACAGGTAGGAATAGTAGAATAGTGGCTTCAATCTGTAAACTCAGCTGGGTTCTGCCTGGGTCTCCTAGGCCAGCTCCTTTAAATTTGATACTGACCAGAGACCCCAGTAGTCCCTTATAAGGCAGGGGCAGATCTAGAGTATTAGTAAGGGGGGGGTTTATTCTTGGACATGAGTTTGCAATTGAGGGTACTCATCAAAATGTAACATGGCATCCATACATGTTACTATATATTGATAAAGAGAGAGAAATAGTTCTAGACATTCATGCTTTTCTGTCCACCTAGTTTTATGCACTCTATTTTCTGGAGCAAAAGTGTACAAAATTAACTCAAGAATCAGATTAAAATAGAGGACACTTCATTTATGACATCAATTGTATTTCGAATATCAGGCACAGAGCATGATTTTGCTACAGCCAAATTTAAAACATGTGAGTGACAATGAGTGTACAAAACAAGTGCATTCTTCTTCTTGATAAAAGCCTGAGTCCCTCTTCTTGTGCCAGCTATTGCTGAAGCTCCATCATATGACTGTCCTCTCATGTCATCAACTTCAATACCATGCTTATTGAGAAGATCAATAATACCAGCAGCAATGTTTTCTCCAGTAGCCCTTTCGAGGTGGAGATTCGAGGTGGAGAAAGTCCAAATATATTTCATGGATATGCGGCTTAGCTTGATCAAGATCAACAAATCGGATACATAAAGACAAAATTTCCTGATTTGCATGCTTGTGTCTGTGACTTCGTCAGCCATAACGCTGTAATATTTTGAGGTTTTAAAAGCTTTTCATGCAATAAATCTGCCATAATACTTATAATTTCATTTTGTATTACTTTAGATGTGTATTGCTGGTTCTTCTCTCCTAGTTGAAGATGATCCCTTATTATTGGATCGTACTTGGCAACATATTCGAGCAAAGCTAGAAAGTTACCTCTATTTCCAGAAGGATTTGATGTCATGTGGCCCTGCATAGGAAGCCCCTGCATGCTGCAAAATTTAACAGCATCAACAATAGCTGAGAGGATGTGTTTATTTCGGTTGGAGGTTGTGTTAGACATTTTCTGGATTTTCTGGTTTCTAGATTTTTTAATGTCGTCAGGAATAATTTTGCAGCATGTAAAGCATCTTGGTGATATTGAAAATCCTTTGCTGAAATTTTTGAAAAGTGTTTTCACTAGAATTCCTAAATAACCCTTCGTAATTTGTCCAAACAGTACACAATATTCACAGTAACCTCCTTCATGTGAGGCGTGAGTATGGCAACTATTCGAACACTTTTAGCCATGACTTCTGAAATGTTAATGGTAGTTTCTTTCCCTTCTTTATCACTTCAAAGGTTCCAAACTTTGAATGTTTGCCTTCACTCTTCAAAAATTCATGTTTGTCACTATCTGACAAGGAACTGATTGGTATACTACCAGAAGCAACAAGATACCTGTACTTCTACTTCCCGTTTCCATGAAAGCTGTTTGCAAAGAACTAGCATCATTAGAATCTGAAGGAATGGACTGGCACACAATGTCAGTTTCTTTAACACCTTCTTCAGGTCTCATGATAACCTCACATCCCACTAAATCCAATTCGATATCTGAACTGGCATGAGCAGGGCTATTTTTGTTAACTCTTGATGTGGTCCTGAAGTATCTCCAGAAGAAGAGAAAGAGCACTGATGTAGTCTCTTAGGTGGCAAACTATCACTTATGGAATGGTCATGTTCAGAGCCAGAAGTAACTCCAAAGGATGACAAGGAACACTGACGTAGTCTCTTCATTTTTAGCCTCTGAGTTCTGATCTGATACTGTAGCACATATTAAACCATGTGGTTGCCAATTGTCACAGCACATTCATCATGTGGTTGCTAGCCTAAGACCACCAACCACATTGCACTCTACCCAACATTTGCTAGTCCTACATGCAAAAATGTTTTGTCCCTACACTAAATAGACCAAGAAAGTATTTCACATGTAATGTGTTCATTAACATTTTAGACTGAAGGGGGGGGGGGTTTAAACCCCCCAACCCCCCCCCCCAAAAACCCCTGGATCTGCCCCTGTAAGGTAATATGCATACTACAGTGGTTGTTTCTGCTTTGTGCTCTACTGTTGACGGTGTAATGTTCACACTTGTAATGGTTGTTAGGGTTCTCCACCATGGACTCCTCTCCCATCCTGCAGTGTGCCTGGGTAAGTGGTCTTCTGGGTTATCAGCTGTCCAGGCCAGTCGGGAGAGGACATCACTGTTGCCGTTGTCTGTGCCTGTGAGGTGACACTCTGAAAGAAAATGGCCGTAGACGGAGCGACTGAGCCAGCCGCCTACGTCCTTCATGTGGTTGAGAAATCGCAAACAGCTGTCTGTCACAACCGTGAATGGAATGCCTGCGAGGTAAACCTCAAAATGAAGGACCTGATGTCGTTCTTGGTCCTAGGGCGTTCAAACTGGAGAACACCAGTGACCTTGGCTGTGTTTGGCTGTGTCTGGCTGTGCCCCACCTTGTGGCCATATTGTAATTAGCTAGTTTATAATATAACCACAAATTTTCCCAACAATCATTATTGAAATCCATGAAAATATTCCTCGTTGGAAATTACCTGCTACGGTAGTTTTGTACTATAGGAAGCATGGGGGATACAGGAGGGGGCCCAGGGGGCCCAGGCCCCCCCCCTAAAAAGATGTAGTAAATTATTTATCCCCCCCCATTATTATGATCAAAGCTAGTGTCTGTCACTCTAGCTTACTACAAGTTAGTGGTTGATCATACTGATAGTGATTGTAATAATCAATTAACAAACAGCAGCGTGTGTGATATTGACAGCTGGCCTGCCATTCAGTTTCTGACACTTGACTTTCTGAGTGCAAGATGAAAAGAACACTTATTATATACTGATTTCTTTGTTGGTGCCACGGGAGAGGTTGCTGAGAAAAGATGGAGACCTGATGATGACCCTTCAGCAAATCACAACCCTGGCTCAGTTGGAGGTACATGTAATGCAGTTCTCACTGTTAGGCCAGAGCCTGAGCGTCCTGTTGATATCAGTGACTACCTGGAATGTGCTAGCCTACCAGAAAAAACTAAACTCTTGCTACTCTTCAACTTTCCAGATAAAGTTTATAAGGACAAAAACAGTTCTATCAGTATGGGTATTAAGAAGCGGTATTGCCAGCATGAATGGTTTAAAATCTACCCATTTATTTCTTACTCCACTAGGGAGGATGGAATTTACTGCCTATCATGTGTGTTCCTGTCAAACCTGTACATGGGCAAAGAGGATCATTGTTGATAACCAAAGCTCACCAAAATTGGAAAGATGCCCGAAGCGATTTGCGAGCACACTCTTGCCTTGAGTACCACAAAATGTCAGAAGCTCGCCTTAATGCATTTATTCAAACATCTGAAAACACATCGACCCGGATTGATTACTCAATATCTGAGCTCAGTGCAAAAAGAATTGAGAAAAATCGGAAAATTTTGGTAAGTGTGTTTCATTTTGTGGGAGACAAGGAATTGCATTACGTGTTCACATGGAAGAGGAGGCTTCTTTGAATCCAGGGAATCTACTATCTCTAATCGACTTTCGTGTAGATGCTGGAGATACTGATTTAAAGGAACACTTAGAAACATGTGCCAAGTATGTTTCAAAGACAGCACAAAATGAGCTTCTGTTTTGCATCAAGGATTTTATGCAAAATGAGATCATAAAAGAAATAAAAAATCAGGAAAATGGATCCTTATATGCAATTGAAGCTGATGAGGTAACCGACAAATCAAATTGGGAGCAACTTGGGATTGTCCTACGTTAAACTGTAGGTACCACCACTGTTGAAAGATTAATCGAGTACGTAGCTGGTGAACGAATTACTGGAGAAGCATTGTGCTCTGAAATAATTAAAGTTCTCAGACGTCTGAAATTGAAGCCTGAAAACTGCCGAGCACAAACTTATGATGGTGCTGGGAATATGGCATGGTACCTAAATGGTTGTGCAGCAAATTTCATGAAGTTTGCTCCTAAAGCTCCTTACTTCCATTGTTGTAGCCATGATCTTAATCTTGCCCTCTCAAAAACATCATCAGTGCCAGAAATACACTGCTACAATCACTCAGCTTGGAATCTTTTTAAAATACTCACCGAAAAGGCAAAGATATTTAGAGAAGCATATAGATAACTACAACTCAATCAGAACTGAGAATTTGATTCCAATCAAGAAAGTTAAGTTGCTTTGTACAACTCGCTGGGTCGAAAGACACACATCTTTGTTTGATTTCCAGATAATGTATGAGCCTTTGCTTGAATGTCTAGAGGACATTCGTTTAAGACAGGATTCTGACATCAGGTGGGATAGCAAAACAGTAACTGAAGCAAATGGTCTCCTATGTCAGCTAACTTCATCATCATTCATTGCTTCCTTTCAATGTGCAGATATTTTTTTGGTTTTACATCATCACTAGCAACTATGCTTCAGGGAACCAGTATATGGATATTATTGCAGCATACCAGCAGATTCAAGGTGTTTTGGATGTATTCAAAGATATGAGAAAAGAGCCTGAGGAGTCATTAAAAAAAATGTATGAGAGTGTGCTTACAATGGATTTCTGTGCCTCGTAGATGTGCCAAACAAACAATGCGAAGTAATGTTAGTGGTGAAACTTCATATGTGTAGGCGAGCTATTTTTGTTCCTTATCTTGATAACATGATATCTGAATTATCATCTCGATTTTGTCAATGCAACAAAGTTGCAGTACAGGGTTTAGGATTTGGATGATAGGGTTGACAAAATTGTGACCTATTTTGAAGAAGACTTACCTAGCATCCAGTGTTTAGCACAAGAAATCCAGCTATGGAGGAGGCTTTGGCAGGACAATGAGGAAAAACCTGATACAAGTCAAGATACTTTGGAAGAAATGAATCAGCGACTATATCCTAACGTTGCAGCTATTTTGCGTATACTACATTTGATTCCTGTGACCAGTGCTTCAGTTGAGCGAAGTAATTCATCATTAAAATTCATCAAATCTCCTCTACACTCAACAATGGGCGAAGAAAGACTGAAAGCTTTGATACTGTTGTATGTTCACAAAGATATAGCTATTGACATCAATAAAGTTATTGATTTATTTGCTAACAGGAGTCCTAGACGAATGTTACTTAGTAGTCCATAAAATGATTAACTTGGTCAAAGTGATGAATCTGCTTTTTATCTATATTACTGTAAACTCTGGTTGTTTAGCGCCTGTGGATGTTTTAGCACCCATCTGGTTGTTAAGCACTGCTCTCGCTGTCATTAGAATGCATCTTTATTAAGCACTAGTTTATTTTGATTAAGAATAACAGTGTGCATTATATAAAAAGTGCCGTTTAATAAGCACCTGTTCGATGTTTAGCGCTGGTTTTCTTGTCGTTTCAGTTAGAAGCTATGGCACTAAGCAACCAGAGTTTACAGTATATCAATCTGAATGTCTGTCTCTCTCTCTCTCTCTGTGTGTGTGTGTGTGTGTCTGTGTGTGTGTGTGTGTGTTTATCCTTTATAGACTCCTCTCCTGGAGGTGGTAAAATGGAACAACCAACATTTTTGAAAATCTTTTGACCTTGGGCATATTTTGGGCGTGGGCAGCGTCTGATGTTAAATTGGCCCACCTTGAACCAAGTTAATGTTTAGGTGTTAATTTCCTGCAATCAACACATATATTACTTGGAAATTAACACCTGAAAAGCATTAGCTGGTGTCACCTAATGATGCCCAGGAGTAGCCATCTCCACAAAACCAGGCCCAAGACATGCCCAAGGTCAAGAGGTTTTTAGAAATGTGGGTCATGCCATGGAAGCACCCCCAGGAGCAGATTCTATTGGCTATAATTATAGATAGTATATTAACTCTTGCACAGAAATGTACAGGTTAGTATCAGTGCCCACATAGCAGGCCTGATATTGCTAGTTATATTAATATGCTCACTTTTACATTTATGTGGGTATGCCTCTCACACCCTCCCTGATGAAAGATCCTCTAAATCTCCAATATTAATGCCCCCCCCCCCCCCCCCCCCAATTCAACATTCCTGGATCCGCCCCTGAAAGGGGGGAAAGAGAGAAACTTTCAATGGGATGAACCTTTTTAAACTCTTAAATAATTAGATATAGAGCACTCTAAAACATCACTGATGGAGATTGGTTGACAGGTCGAGGTTGTGCTGTCCCTTAAGGGGGGAAACATTCTTTTGTGTTGCTTGTTAGGTGTTTTTTTTGCACACCCAAGCTAACGCTAGGTAGCAACCATCATGTGATGTGTCGATACTGTCGATACTGTTGCAATCCATTTCGTTGTTTGGTACTTCTAGTTTTTGCAGGAGAAGTTCCTGGGAAAAAATGCACAGACCTGTGGTCTGTTTTTGGTCAAACAAGGCTCCATAACTGCTTTCAGCAAGGATGACAGCTGACAACTCTGTCTCTCTGTCCATCTGTCTGTCTTTGAGACAGTCTCTCTTCTGTCAGTCTGTCTATCTGTCTGTCTGCCTGTCTCTTTGTTTCTTTGCCTTCAGTGAAATGATCTCTCACACAGACGACCAAGGGAATATGCAACCATGAGAAATAGGGGGTAACTTGACCAGGGAAAGCGCATAAGCAGAATTTTAGGGCAATTCCATGCCATACCCTCAAAACTTTAAAGCCAAACTTTTGGCTGGAATTAATCATTTGCATGTGGACATAATAGCCAAACTAGACATAATAGCCAAACTAGGAGAGTTACAGGGGGTTGACATTGGAATATTCCTTTGCCTGTCTGCCTCTGTTTCTTTTCTTCAATTGGCGCTCATGGATAGGGCTAATACCAGTGCCAGGCTGGTATGCACAAAAAGCATATAAAGCCACTGCATACATATAATTATGCTGATTGATCCTACACCACAACTTGGGCCTTTGAATGTGTTTAGGTGGGGAGGCCCAGGTTGTGAGGCTCCACTCCCTGGTCCTGTCCTGCTTTGCTCTTTTAAACAACCTTCATCAATTAGTGGCTATTGAGGGTCTAGAAATACCAAATTGGTAGGCAGTTGTGTACAAACATTTGAAAATAATGGTCAAAGGTCAGACTTATTCCCCCAACATTGTAGGAGGGAGTGAGAGAGAAGAGGAGAAAGGAGCAGAGAGTAGGGTGGGAGGAGGTGGGAGGAAGTTGAGGGGTTAAGAAAGGCTTAAGGAAGGAGGGAGGTGGAGATAAAGAGAGGAAGGAGAGAAAAGGAAGGAAGGAGAGGGGGGAGGGGAGAGAAAGGATGGAGGAGAAGAAGGTGGGAGTGTGAAGAAGTGAAATTTGTAAAGAAGCAAAAGAATGTAGGGTAGAATGAGGAAAGGGTCTGAAAACATCATCGCCTTCGCCTACAATAACTTACATTGATAGGCACTTAGACTGAAAAATATCACACACGTGAATCCGAAATGTAATTCATTACCCCATGTTGGGTTGAAAAATCTTGATCAGTTAAACTGTCAGTGCACTGCACTCTGTCACACACATATATCCACACATACACCTTCACCCCCCCCCCCCCCTCCCCCCCACACATACACAAATATATTTTGCATGTATAATTGCTTCCTCACTTATTAGTTACTAAATCACCAGCTAGACCAAAATTGGTGCTAGGCTGTAGATTTTTACTAAGCAACATCGACCTCCAAGAGGGTAACCATCTACCATGTCTTATCACAGTATGTGACAATTTCCAGAGAAAGACAACAGCACTTTGTCCTAGATTAGAATGGGTAGCAAATCCCTGAACACATCAGCAATATTGACACGGGCTAATCCCTGTGTCAACAATATTGATACAGGCTAATATCTGACAGTGTCGATGTTATCGATACAGGTTAATCCCTGAACAATGTCAACCATCAATATTGACACAGGCTTAGACAAAATGAACAAGCCTGGAGTGGAGAGAGCAGAAAACCCAAGCAACCATGTCTTCACAGATAAGCTTGAGATGCAATGTAATGATCTTTTCCTGCCCTCCCTTTGGTGGAGGCAAGGAAATTTAAACGAGTTGTCATTTATTTGTTTGCTACCTTGCTGAACAACACGTTACATGGTGGCAGCTTGGAGTGTCCCTACGCCAATATCTCGACTCGGTGATTGTCTAAATGACTAGTTACTCTCAACTGGTGTGGTTTTGGATGATCAGAATATCGTCAAAGCGTTTCAAAATGGCTGCCAAGTTTATGCCGGATCCAGATCCTTTGTCCATCCATGACTCTGCTGTCTCTGAGGCATGGAAGGAATGGAGGTTAGGATGGGACAACTACAGCCTAGCTATGGAGCTGAATGGGAAGGACGAGAATATACAGGTGGCTACTCTACTAACTGTGATTGGCACTGATGCACGTCGTGTCTTTGCCACATTTGAGTGGCAGAACAATGCTGACAAACAGAAGATACAACCTGTACTGCAGGGTTTCCAATGGTATTGTTGCCCAAGGAGGAACATTGCATTTGAGCGTTATAAATTCAATATGAGGGAACATAATGTGACCGTTCTATGTCAGCTATCTAACAAGTGTGATTTTTAAAACATTACACCGGATGAGCTGCTCAGGGACAGGATAGTGTTTGGTATTGCTGATCCCAAGGTTAGGAAATGACTTCTTCGTGAAGGTGCACTGACATTGAACAGAACACTGGAACTCTGCCGTGCTGCTGGCATGACCCAAGCACAGCTCAAGGTGCTGGGTGGTAGCACTGATGTATATGTCTGTAAGTATGGTGAGGAAGCAAGTATGTGGCAAGTGCAAGGCTGCAAAGGAGCCTAGCATAGCTGTATTGAAAGATTGCAAGTTCTGTGGTGGACATCAACTGATGAAGAAAGAGTCTTGTCCAGCCTGGGGTAAGGAGTGTTCCAAGTGCTCCAAGATGAATAACTTTGCACGTAAATGTCAGTCTGGTGGAAGAAACATGAAGAAGTTTGTCCGTGCTGCTGAGGAGTGCCACACTGATGAAGACCTCGTATTTAAAGTATCTGAAGTTTCAGCCATTGATGACTCCCAGCTGGTCACATTGAAGGTAAGGAGTATTAGTAACTGTATGAGGTTCTAGCTAGATACAGGTGCACAGTGTAGTCACTGGAGCATGTGACCCAAGTGGCTTATCCATCATCTCTTATGGTGGTGCGAAGACCCGTATAGTTGGACGTGTGTTGATTCTTGTGTCTCGAGGTGATATCAGATGCACACTGAACTACAGCATCATAGATGCTCCTACATCTCATCCACTTTTAGTCGTAAAGGATGCCTTGGAATGGGACTTGTATGTATCCTGAAATGTGATGCACAGCAGAAGCCTGATACTAGTAATACTACTGTGTGTGCTGTGAGGAGTATGAGTGCACTCAGTAAAGCACAGATCATCAACAAGTATCCCCTGGTGTACTCTGGTACTGCTGGCAAGCTGGATGGTGAATATCATACCAGAGTGGATCCTGCCATGACACCTTTACAGCAGTCTCTGCAACAGGTAAAAGTCGCACTAAGGGATAAGGTCAAGGATGCTCTGGAAGATCTGGTGCAGGAGGACATGCTGGCACCTGTCACAGAGTCCACACCATGGATATCATCTATGGTTTTGGTGGCCAAGAAGAACGACTAGCTCTGTGTCCGCTTGGACCCTAAGGACTTGAACAAGGCTATGAAGCATGAGCACTACCCTCTACCCTCAATCGAGGACATCACAACTAGGGTGCATGGTGCAAAAGAGTTCATGGTCCTGGATGTGTGTAGTGCTTCTGGCATGTAGTACTCGACCAGGTATCATCTTTTCTGACGACCTTCCACACACCTTTTGGATGCTACAGGTGGAAGCACATGCCATTCGGTATCAACAGTGCCCCTGAGGTCTTCCAGCAGAAGATGAGTTGATCGAAGGCCTGTAGGGAATTGAGGTGATTGCTGATGACTTTTGAGTTAGGTTATGGTAACAGTTTGCCTGAAGCGATTGCAGACCATGATAGACATCTCATGGCATTCATTGAGCGCTGTGAAGAGTGTCACGTCACTCTCAACACTAAGAAGTTTGAACTCAGAAAGTCAGAGGCTCCTTTCATCGGTCATGTTGCTACAGACAAGGGCCTGAAGATACACTCTGACAAGGTGTATGCCATCATGAATATGCCAGAACCGTAGGATGTGCCTTCTATATAGAGGTTGCTGGACATGGTTCAGTACCTGTTGTACCATGTTTGTCTGATATGATGCTCCCACTCAGACAATTAGTTCTTGAGGATTGTCAGGGGCCGCCATGGCCAAGCCTGGCCATAACCTGTAGCTGGAGGTAGCTTATATCTGTTAGTTCTAATTAGCTAACCATGGTTAATTACTGTTAATTGATGTGGTTCACACCTGGATTTATACAGGCTTATGTGTCTCTACCTGTCATCTGTACGTTTGACTTTGGACTGTGTATTGTATGGTGTTAGCCATATTTCACTTACTGTGTGAGGCTGGGAGTGGTTATAAAAAACCCTGCCAGCCAAACTGTTTTAGTCTACTGTTGTTGCTTTGAGTAATAAAACTTAGTCTAACTTTATACCCTAAATTTCTCTGGGTAGACTAGGCGACTTACTCCTAGCTGTTAGGCTCTGGTGGCAGCAATACCTACCATATTGGGACTAGGCAGAAGTTGAACCCCAACACATGGTGGCAGCGGTGCTCAAGAATTTCAATCAGCCATCATCATATCAACCGCTATTTCACAGCCATGAACCAGCCAAGACCCTACAACACTAGATCTGGACAGCAAGAGGAGCCAAGCGCAGGGGAGATGGCTGCTGCTTCCCAACCTTCAGCCCGACTAGGAAGGGAAGACTTGCCGATTGACATGCTCCCATGCCTAGATGGCGACCTCTTCTCTGAATCTGTGGAGGGAAACCCACCTTCTCCAACGCAAACTACTTCCCAGGATCCTATGGCAATGTTGGCGCAAGCTATGACTGCCTTGAGAGCCTCTTCAAATGATGACAAAAGATTTTGGAGAGAGAGACAAATCAGGATGGAGAGGTTTGAGGAACTCAGCACTCGAAGAGGCAACACTGCAATTGAGGAACAAGCTAGAGCTGGGGAACGTAAGGAAGCATTCTTCAAGGCAGAACAGCTTGCCAGGAAGAGGTCCGACATACTTCACAATTTGCATAAGTTGGATGACTCAACAGACCCCGAAGCATACCTAGAGACATTTGAGGTGGCCATGACAGATGGATCTTTCGACCAAAAGGACTGGCTGTCTGCCCTGAGGAAGTTGCTGAAGGGTAAGGCATTGTCCTTCTTCCGGGAGCTGGCAGTGACTGAGGAGACCCCCTACCTGTCCTTCAAAACCTAGTTTCTGGAACGGATGGGTTGCACCATCAAGCAGGCAAGGAAGACGCTATGGAGTAACCATCCGGGCAACAACACTAGTCCACGGGAACACCTTCAGCCTATACTCAGAGCCATCACCAGGTTAGGAGCGAACCTGAAAACCAAAGCATATTTCACAGCTGAACTGTTTCAGGGATGTCTATCTGCTTATTACTCTCCCGACGCAATCTACAACCTGCGGCATAGTGACCCAAAGGACTCCTTCCAGATGGTTGAGGAACTACAAGCTATGTGGGAATCAAAGCCGACATGGGAGCATGGCAGGATGCACAAGCTGAGACCAGACGCCCATACCCTCTACAGCCAACCTAGATGTCACAGGGAAGGATGGACTGCCCCCAAAGATGCCAACCGGACACCCTTCAGGGAAGGTGAGCCTCCTAAAGGTAAGGGCGGGGCCGGGTCAGCTGGGGGTAAGCTGGGAGAGGGCCGAAGGGAAACCCTGCAGGGTACCAGTTCTCAGGCTGGGCAGGCTAGAGGAGGTGCATGCTATAATTGTGGGAAGTTTGGACACTTTAAGAGAGATTGTCCTGAGGCTAACACAACTCTGCATATGATTCAATCTGAATCTGATGAGGATCCTGCTGGAAGACTTATCAAGCGAGTGGGTACCATAGGTGGTAGGACAGGTCGCATGCTGGTGGATACAGGTGCTAGTCGAACCACTGTTCCTGCTAGATTCATAGACCCAGATCAATATACGGGTAATGAGAGAGCAAGGTTAGCCCACTTTGGCACTGTTGATATGCCCACAGCCACAGTAAACATCAAAGTGGATGGGTTTGCGAAGTCCATGGAGGTTTTTGTGGCTAGGGAAGATGTCCCACTTATATTACTGGGTATGGATCACCCAGCAGTAAAGGCTTGGGTTAACCAACGTCCCGTACTTGATCAGGGTGATGTACTTGATCAGGGTGATGTACTTGATCAGGGTAATATCCCTGTTCCCATCCATGCCATTACTAGGGCTGGAAGCCAGGCATTAGATAGGGAGTCTGAGGAGAACAGACTAGCCGATGCAAGGGATGGGACCGAGCCCAAGGAGATGGAGTTAGCCACTCCTAAGCTCAAGACTAAGAGGCGAGGTAGGCCCAGGGAAGCTAGGAAGGCTCTAAGTACACCTGTCCCCCCAACTGATGTCCAAGTCCCCATCCCTAGTGTTGGGCTGCTAAGCAGTAGCATAGCTGAGCCTCGGGATGAAGGGAAGGGATGCTCCATTACCATTCCTCAAGAGGAGGGAAGGGCTATTGATGCTGATGTCAATTCTGAAGTTGATGTGGAGGCTAATAGATTGTTGGATGAGGTTGAGGTGGATGAGGTTGAGGTGGAAGAAGTCTCTTCGGTGGTAGAGGCAGATAGTCTTCATGGATTAGAGAGAGGTGATATAACTGAGATTGCCTTGCCCCTCCCCACACTCGGGAAAGGGACAGAGGATGTTAAGGAGTTTATCAAGCAGCAGTCAGAAGATGGGAGTCTGACCGAGTTGAGGAGGAAGGGAAAGAGGAGTATAGATGGCTATATGTTGGATGAGGGAGTGTTGGTACACACAAAGCTAGCAGACCCAGGGAGGGAGTGGACAAGAGTTGTCGTTCCTATCTGTAGGCGTAGGGAAGTTCTTGATGTAGGCCACCGGGGCCTAGCTGGGGGACATTTTTCCCACAATAAGATGGTCAGTTCCTTATCCCAGCATTTCACTTGGCCAGGGTTACGGAAGGACGCCAGGGCATACTGCAGCACATGCCCTGAGTGTCATAGGTCGAGCAGGCAGCTGCAGCCCAGGGCACCATTAGTGACCACCCCAATCATAGGCGTCCCATACCAACGGTTAGCCTGTGATCTGGTGGTTCCCTTACCTAGGACTAAGAGTGGGTACCGTTATATCCTGACAGTTATGTGCCTTGGTACTAGGTACCCTTATGCCATTCCCCTCAAGAAGGTTGATGCCATCACAGTAGCTGAGGGTCTAATGGAGGTAATAGCCCACACTGGAATTCCTCAGGAGCTATTATCGGACCAGGGGTCTGTGTTCATAGGACGGGTGAACAAAGAACTGTGTAGACTTCTCAACATAGACAAGTTACATACCACTGCCTACCACCCACAAACTGGAAGCCAGGAGAAGACTGCTTTCTGTTCACCATGGGGTAAATTTGCATTCACACGCATGCCCTTTGGGTTAACAAATGCACCAGCCACTTTCCAACGGTGCATGGATCAGGCCTTAGATCAGCAAGCTGAGTTTAGCTCGACTTACATTGATGACGTTTTAGTCTATTCCAGCTCATGGGACGAGCACATAGAGCACCTCAGAGGTGTCTTGGAGGCACTTAGGGAGGCAGGTAAACCCGACAAATGTGTCTGGGGGGGGGGCTCAGTCTCTTGAATACCTAGGACATGAGGTAGGGAATGGATTGGTGAGCGTACCTGAGGCAAGGGTGAAGGCCCTTAGAGATTTTGCTAGGCCTGTAGACAAGAAGGCGTTAAGGGCATTCTTGGGCACTGCAGGGTATTACCGGAGGTTTATTCCCGGGTTCTCCCAGATGGCAGGGCCTTTGTATGATGCCCTGAAGAAGGGGGCTCCCAACCTTGTAGGGTGGACTGGGAAGCATATTGGGGCATTTAATCATCTTATATGTGTTCTTTGTGATGCACACACCCTCACATTGCCGAGGGATGCTGACACCCTGGCCCTCCACACGAACGACTTGCTGGGTAAGGATGCTCGACAGGAAGAAGCGCAGTGCCTGCAGCTGGGAGCAAGCCCTGCTGACTTACATGCCCAGATGCGGGTGGAACAACGACCTCCAGCCGGTTCCACCTTTAGTGAGGGGAGATGTCAGGGGCCGCCTGACATGGCCAAGCCTGGCCACAACCTGTAGCTAGAGGTAGCTTATATCTGTTAGTTCTAATCAGCTAACCATGGTTAATTACTGTTAATTGATGTGGTTCACACCTGGATTTATACAGGCTTATGTGTCTCTACCTGTCATCTGTATGTTTGACTTTGGACTGTGCATTGTATGGTGTTAGCCATATTTCACTTACTGTGTGAGGGTTATAAAAAAACCTGCCAGCCAAACTGTTTTAGTCTACTGTTGTTGCTTTGAGTAATAAAACTTAGTCTAACTTTATACCCTAAATTTCTCTGGGTAGACTAGGCGACTTACTCCTAGCTGTTAGGCTCTGGTGGCAGCAATACCTACCATATTGGGACTAGGCAGAAGTTGAACCCCAACAAGGATGCTGAGTGGACATGGGACCATGCTCAGAAGAAGACGTTTGCAGAAGGTGTTTGCAGAACTTAAGAAGGATGTGAGCAGTGCACCAGTTCTCAAGTACTATGACTTGAACAAGGAGGTAACTGTCAGTGTGATGCATCCAAGTTGGGGCTTGGCACAGCTATACCACAGGATGGTCAGCCAGTGGCCTATGCATTGCATGCTCTGACATCAGCAGAGACTCGATATGCTCAAATCGAGGAGCCTTTGGCCATAGTGTTCGCCTTTGAGCACTTAGACATTTACGTATACAGCAGGGGTGTAGTCACTGTGCAGAGTGAGATCATAAACCTCTAGACTAAAGAGCATCTTCAGGAAGGCGCTATGTTCAGCTCCCAACAGACTGCAACAGTCTGCAGAGCTACTCCCTGGATGTCAGGTATCGCAAAGACATGGAAATGCAGCTGGCTGATACCCTAAGTTGTGCCTACCTTTCTGTGAACAGTTGTGACATCATCCACTTAGTGGAAGCTGTGGATCACACTGCTCACCTTCCTGTAACGCCAGAGAATTTACATTAAATTCGATATGCGAATACAGTGGATCCAACCTTGTCATTACTATACAACATGGTTCTAGATGGCTGGCCTGTGGACAAGAAGCACCTTCCAGTTTCACTGATACCATACTGGGACTATCGTGAAGAACTGATCATGCAGGATCAGCTGCTGTTCAAGAGCCACCAGCTGGTGATACCTGCATGCCACCTAAGGACAGAGCTGATGGCCATCGCTCATGGTAGTCACGTGGGCATAGAAGGTTGTCTGCGACGAGCTCAGGAATGTCTGTTCTGACCCCAAATGACTGCTGATATGAATGTTTTCATGTCAAAGTGTGACATATGTCAATCACATGGTAGGGCACAGCAGAAGGAACTTCTATAGCAACATGAAATCATTGTTCATCCATGGGCCATGGTTGGGACTGACCTGTGTCAGCTGAACGGACACCAACTGTTGGTGGTCACCGATTACTACAGCAACTTCATGGAAGTCGAAAGACTGAATGTTTTGATATCACGTGGTGTTATTCAGGCATTCTCCTCCATATTCTCCAGGCATGGCATTCCAGATGTGCTGGTGTCGGACAATGGCCCACAGTTCTCATCGGCTGAGTTCAAGTTATTCAGTGTAGCCTGGTCATTCGTACATGTAACCTCGTCTCCTCTATATCCACAGTCAAATGGAAAAGCAGAGAATGCGGTGAAGATCATGATGTATCTGTTCAAGAAGACTAAGGAATAAGGACGCTCCGAGTTCCTTGCTCTGCTAGAGTGGAGGAATACTCCTACTGAGGGTGTAGGCACAAGCCCTGCACAGCGATTGATGGTCGAAGGTGCAAAACTCTGATCCCTACAGCATCGGGTCTTCTAAGTCCTAGATATGACTCTACTAGGGATCTGACCGCTATGTGGCTAGTGGAGTTTGTTGGTGATGCTGCCATGTTGCGTAATTTATGAATTATCATCAGGAACACAAAAATGTACATACATGCGCTACAAGCCTGTAGCAAGCAAAATTCAAGTGGTCTGGTCATAGGCTTTTGTGCAAGGACAAGCAGAAAGATCATAATGATGGTTCAGTTAAATCACAGGGGATCCCGTCTACATGAGGCTTCCTGGGAGCTCTACCTGACACGTGGAATGTGTGAGGGCAGCAGGTTGCACCACAATCCTATGATGTCACAGCTGGTGGCACTTACAGTCGCAACCGGCGTTACATTCGTTATGATAACAGTGTTCAACTCTATGAGTATATAGAGCATCCTGAGCCTGAGTGTACAGCTGCACAACCTCTTTCACACACGACGCCTGTCAAGCATAATACTCCTGTGTACAACCAGCCGATGCCAGCTCTGCATCCCTCTCCACCACCTGTTGTAGCACAAACAGAACCTCGTCACTCTACGTGTATACCGACAGCTCCTGTCAAGATGCAAGACTATGTTACGGACTGATCTATTTGTACTTGGATTGGTAATTATAGGTGACATAGTGTGATTAGCCTCTTTGACACATGTTAGTATCCAATTGTGATCATGTAACTTTCATTTCCCCCCCCCCCCCCCCCCCATTTTTGTGACGTCGTTTAGTGTGATTTGCCTTTGACACGTGTTAGTTTCCAATTGTGATCATATAACTCGCCCTAATTTTTTGGTTTTGTCAAGAGGGAAGATGTAACGATCTTTACCTGCCCGTCCTCTGGCGGAGGCAAGGAAATTTAAATGAGTTGTCATTTATTTGTTTGCTATCTAGCTGAACAACACGTTACACACAATGGGCATTCCCGGAGAGCACATAACGATAAAGTGATAGGCCAATACAGTGTCCCAGCATCAATAGCAGGGAGATAGCAAGAGACAAAATGGAAATTCAGAAGAGCAGGAAAGCTGAGCAGTAATACTAAATAGGGTACAGTGTCGGGTACCAGAAGCGAGTATACATATAACTCTGCCAAAAAAGGCAGTTTTTCTTTCAACAGTTGGCCCACAGTTCTCATCGGCTGAGTTAAAGTCATTCATGAGTGATCATAAACCTCTAGACTAAAGAGCATCTTTTTGGAAGGCGCTATGTTCAGCTCCCAACAGACTGCAACAGTCTGCAGAGCTACTCCCTGGATGTCAGGTATCGCAAAGGCATGGAAATGGAGATAACTGTGGAAATCTTGCAGTACATACACACACAGACAGACACACAAAGACATACATGCACAAATAATATCTTGGGTTGACTTTAAACGCTGCACTTTGTGAATGCGTAGATAGCAGAGTTGGAGTAGCATTGGAGTTTGTGCAGTAGCACAAGGCTTTGCCACAAGGTACTTTCAGCCACTAAACAAAGTTTTAAATATCCTTTGATCGGCTCAGAGACTTCGAACAACCCAAAAATGCCAGAAGTGTAAGTTACTTGATATCAGTTTCAGCATGTATAGTCCACTGGAGGTGTGCGTCCTTAGCTTTTGGTACAAAAGCAAGTAGCTACGTTCTATAATATTAGAACATCTTGCTGTTTGTATTTTAGCCTTCGACGGTGACTAGCAGGGTTAGCTATGAAATATAACCACAATCTGAAAATTCAGCAAAGTTTATCTGGATTAAGCAAAGCTATCGTTTGAAGTGTGATCAAAGCTATCATTTGGTGCCATACCTTATCAGTCATGCCGCTTCTTGTATCTAAGGGTATGTGTAGTTATTTATTAATTCTCCATATTATTATAGGACTCACTGCCTAGAGAGGTTCCTCCATAAACAACCCAAACTGGAGATTGACAGACAAGCATTCACCTTTCAGGTGTGTATATGGAATTAAAAAAAATCGAGTACATTAATAAATCCATTTACAACGAATATTTATATTGGGAGTGCTTGTGCTTGTTAGTAAATTGGCAATAATGTGCTCTAAATGGGGTGCCATAAATGGGGTGCTCTAAATGGGTACATTCTCTCGTTAATCCAATGTAGTTTGTTTGATTTTAAATCATGTGCACACAGGATACTCTACCTGCATGTTGGGGAAATCCTCATGATGGTCCTGCTCATGACAGGATAACTTGGTGGAACTAAAGCATCCATGTGTGACGTGCAGCAAATGTGTACATAATGTACTGATGACATAATGTATGGATATTGTAGCATGAGCAACAATAACTGGTGTAGCTGCTACAGCTAATTAAGAGAAAGAAATTTTTCATTCAATGAATGACAATGACAACAGGGATATATATAAGCAATAAAATGAAGAACTTTTTTTTTACGAGGGAGGGGTTAAAATTAATCCAAAACTTGATGCATATATTTTTTACATTTTTATTTTTTATTGATGTAATGGAGCAAGAGAGGCTGATGGGAGTTGATGAGTTCCATACTGGAAGGACAGCACCATTAAAATAAATACTAACTAGGCTGTGGAAGGACCGATGAAATTTGGAGCAGGGTGTCGGTTCGACTTCCATGATTCCCCTAGATTACTTCTATTAGTTACCCACCTTCCAATATTTAGTCATTCAAAAAATCTTCCTCCATATGGCATCTTTCATGTGAGTTATAAGGAAGTACATCGATCCTAGAATGTGCTTGAGCAGGGTATAGTTGATTGTTGGAGAGAAGGAAGTACAGAATCTTAGAATCTTGATCAGGGTATAGTGAATATACTGGTATTTGTTAGAGATCATAAGTAGCAAACAGATCATATATAAAGTGGTTCATACAGAATTTTGAGTTATGGGGAACTCCAAAGTTGGCACAGACCCCACCCATCCCAGAGCATTTTGAAATATACTTTAAAGTCCTTGTAAAGTCCCCCCTGCCCCAGAGTATTTGGAGCTCGGAGCTATATAAGTAATTATCACATGTACAGATTCTAGAATTGTTATGGCCACATGGTTGAACCTTGCCACAGAAGATTCTAGAGTAGGACAGCCACATGGTTGAACCTTGCCACAGATCATTCTAGAGTAGGACAGCCACATAGTAGAACCTTATGCTCAGCTATGAAGGTTCTGAAGTACAACTCATCTGTACTCTAACTTGCTTACTCAGTGATTGCTTCTTTTCACATAATTGATTGTCTTTGATTTGTGAAAGATTTCGACTTTTCATTTACAGTCTTTTTTCTTTTTTCTTTCTGTGATTCAGCCATTAATCAGAAGAGTAGCTAATTCTGTTAGAGAAAGCTTTATTTCATGCTGCCTTGACTATAAACTGCTCAGAAGAGTAGCTAATCCTGTTAGAGAAATGCATACGCTGCTGGCACTAGTTTGTGGTATATATGCATGTAAGTTTTGTAGTTGACACATTAGTTAACATCAATAAGTGCACAACAGCAATTGCTGCTGTGAAGTGAATTTATTACCACATCCAATTCTTCAACCAACTACTTCAAGTTTTCTTCAGACTGAATGAAAAAATGCACACTATGCTAGATATTTAGTAAAAAAGTCACATGATATGCAAGTCTAAGCACATCAACATTGTCTGATATGAAAGCTGTGCTTATACCATACTGTATTATTCAAAGCAGTTTGGTCAAACGTTAGCATGATACCAAGTTTGAACTAATGTAAAAATATTTGAACTGGTATTCTTAATGGAACAACCGCCAGCCAGAAAATTGAGGGAAATGCTTGTGATGGAGGTGGTGCACATTCACATTTACCCTGAGAATCAGGACTTCAACCAATATGTAGGGCTGCTACCCGGCTGCTTCACACCACAGGAAAGCTTACCTATCATTATCTGCCTGGTCTGTTACTGTGCTTGTACGATAGCATTCTGTCAAGCCAGGAATCATATGAATTTAGTATGAAATGCACTGCCAGTAAAGAGAATGCGTTAGGTTGTGTTCATTTTTTCTCTCCATTTTCCCTGGTGGAGACTTGAAGCATTCTGTTGAAATGTTGGCAAGCTAACCAAAAACTTATTAAAGAGCATGTTGTTCTTTTTTCTGTCTATACAAACATTTGCTCCATGCTGTCTGTCTGGCTATCTATCTCTGAGACTGCCTCTCTGTCTGTCTATCTCTGAGACTGTCCCTCTGTTTCCGTGACTGTCTCTGTCTGTCTGTCTCTGAGTCTGTCTCTCTATCTCTGAGACTGTCTCTCTGTCTCTGCAACTGTCTGTCCATCTGTCTGTCTCTGAGACTGTCTCTCTCTCTAACTGTTTGTCTGCCTGCCTCTGTGTGTTTGTTTCTTTGCCTTCAGTGGAATGGCGCTATCACAGAGTACAAAGGGGGTAAATAGGGGGAACTTGACCAGGGAAAGAACATAAGCAGGGTTTTAGGGCCGCATATAAAGCCAATAATTTTGACCTTTTCTGATTGACGCTGCCACAACTTGGGCCTTTGATTTGTGTTTAGGTGGGTAGGCCCAGGGTGAGATGGCTCCACCTCCTCGTCCTACCCTGCTTTGCTCTTTTAATCAACCTTCATCAATTAGTGGCTATTGAGGGTCTAGAAATACCAAATTGGTAAGCAGTTGGAAAAATTTCATTCGATTTTGAAATTAAGGGTCAAAGGTCAGACTCATTCCCCCAACATTGTTGGAGGGAGGGGAACAGGGAATGAGGGTGAGACAGAAGAGGAGAAAGGGGCGGGGAGTAGGGTGGGAGGAAGGTGGGAGGAAGTCTAGGCATTAGGAAAGGCTTAAGGGAAGGAGGGAGGGGGAGAAAAAGAGAGGAGCGAGGAAGGAGAGAAGAAGGAAGGAGAGAGGGGAGGGGAGAGAAAGGATGGAGGAGAAGAAGGCGGGAGTGTGAAGAAGTGAAATTTGTAAAGAAGTAAAAAAATGTGGGGTAGAGTGAGGAAAGGGTCTGAAAACATCATCACCTTGGCCTTTAATTTACATTGGTAGGCACTTTACTGAAAAATATCACACACGTGCATCCGGAATGTAATTCATTACCCCATACTAGATTGACAAATCTTGTATGTTCAATTTAACAGTCAGTGCACTGCAACTTGTCACACACACATACAAATATATTTTGCATGCATATTAGTTTCCTCACTTATTAGTCACTGAATCACCAGCTAGATCAAAATTGGTGCTAGGCTGTAGATGTTTACCAAGCAACTATTACTAGCTAATAATGGCATCGACCTCCAAGAGGGTAACCATCCTACCATGTCTTATCACAGCATGTGACAACTTCCAGAGAAAGACAACAGCACTTTGTCCTAGATTAGAATGGGTAAGAAATCCCTGAACACTAGCAATATCAACACAGGCTAATCCCTGTGTCAACAATATTGATACAGGCTAACCTCTGACAGCATCAATGTTATTGACACAGGTTAATCCCTGAACAGTTTCAACAATCATTATTGTTAACACAGGCTTAGACAAACTGAACAAGCCTGGAGTGGTGAGAGCAGAAAATCTGAGCAGCCATGTCTGCATAGATGTGGGCATGCCAGGAGAGCATATTATGATAAAGTGACACGCCCAATGCCACAGCATCAATAGCAGTGAGACAGGAAGAGACAAAACGGAAATTCAGAAGAGGCAGTTTTCCTTTCAATAGTTGGCTGGTGCATGAATGTTGAAATCTTGCAGTACACAGACATACATACATAAATAATATTATGGGGTGACTTTAAACTCTGCACTTTGTGAATGCGTGGACAGCAGCATTGGAGTAGCATTGGAGTTTGTGCAGTAGCATAAGGCTTCGCCACAAGCAACTTGAGCTGCCTAAACAAAGTTTTAAATACCCTTTGATCGGCTCACAGACTTTGAATAACCCAAAAATGCCAGAAGTGTAAGTTACTTGATATCAATTTCAGCATGTATAGTCCACTGGAGGTGTGTGTGTCCTTAGCTTTTGGTACAAAAGCATGTAGCTAGGTTCTATAATATTGGAACGTCTTGCTGTTTGTATTTTAGCCTATGAATGATGGTGACTGGCAGGGCCAGCTATGAAATATAACCACAATTTGAAGGTCCAGCAAAGTTTATCTAGATTAAAGAAAGCTACCATTAGAGGTGTGATCAAAGCTATCATTTGGTGCCACACCTTACCAGTTCTGCCGATAAAACCTGTTATTGTATCCAAGTGTATGTGTAGTTATTAATCTCTTATTCTCTATTTTATTATAAGACTCACTGGCTGGAGAGGTTCCTCCCTAACAAACAAAACTGGAGATTGACAGGCAGTCTAAGCATCCACCTTTCAGGTGTGTTATGGAATTTGTACTTTTTTAAATCAAGTACATAAATAAATCCAAATATTTATATTGGGAGTGTTTGTGCTTGTTTGTGCTTGTTAATAAAATATGCTCTAAATAAAATGCTCTAAATGAGTCGTTAATCCAATGTACTTCGTTTGATTTTAAATCATGTATACACAGGATACTTTACCTGCATGTTGGGAGAATGCTCATGATGGCCCTGGGATAACTTGGCAGAACTAAAGCAACCACGTGTGACATGCAGCATATGTGTAGATGATGTAATGATGACATAATGTATGGATATTGCAACATGAGCAACAATAACTGCTGTAGCTGCTACAGCTAATTAAAAGAAAGAAATTTTTCATTCAATGAATGACAATGACAACAGGGATATAATTATAGGCTATAAGCAATAAAACGAAGAATTTTTTTTGGAGGGGGGGGGGGGTTAAAATTAATCCAAAACTTCATGCATATATTTTTTACAAGTTTTTTAAATTTTTTTATTTTTATTGATGTAATGGAGCAGGAGAGGCTGATGGGAGTTGATGAGTTCCATACTGGAAGGACAGCACCATAAAAACAATGCTAACTAACCGTTGGTAGGCAGTGGAGGACCGATGAAATTTGGGAGCGGGTGTGCGTTCGACTTCCATGATTCCCCTAGATTACTTCTATTAGTTACGCACCTTCCAAATATTCAGTCATTCAAAAAATCTTCCTCCATATGGCATCTTTCATGTGAGTTATAAGGAAGTACATCGATCTTAGAATGTGCTTGAGCAGGGTATAGTTGATTGTTGGAGAAAAGGAAGTACATATATGTTAGAATCTTGATCGGGTATAGTGAATATACTGGTATTTGTTAGAGATCATAAATAGCAAACACGTCATATATAAATATGTAAAGTGGTTCATACAGAATTTTGAGTTATGGGGAACTCCAAAGTTGACACAGACCCCACCCACCTCAGAGCATTTGGAAATATACTTAAAGTCCTTGTAAAATCCCCCCCCCCCCCTCCCCCCCCCCCCCACCCACCCCCCACCCTCTGCCCCAGAGTATTTGGAGCTTGGAGCTATATAAGTAATTAGCACATGTACAGATTCTAGAATTGTTATGGCCACATGGTGAACCTTGCACAGAACCTTCTAGAGTAGGACAGCCACATGGTTGAACCTTGCCACAGAACATTCTAGAGTAGGACAGCCACATGGTTGAACCTTGCCACAGAACATTCTAGAGTAGGACAGCCACATGGTCGAACCTTGTCACAGAACTTTCTAGAGTAGGACAGCCACATGGTTGAACCTTGCCACAGAACATTCTAGAGTAGGACAGCTACATGGTTGAACCTTGCCAAAGAACCTTCTAGAGTAGGACAGCCACATGGTTGAACCTTGTCACAGAACATTCTAGAGTAGGACAGCTACATGGTTGAACCTTGACACAGAACATTCTAGTAGGACAGCCACATGGTTGAACCTTGACACAGAACATTCTAGAGTAGGACAGCCACATGGTCGAACCTTGTCACAGAACATTCTAGAGTAGGACAGCTACATGGTTGAACCTTGACACAGAACATTCTAGTAGGACAGCCACATGGTTGAACCTTGCCACAGAACATTCTAGAGTAGGACAGCTACATGGTTGAACCTTGACACAGAACATTCTAGAGTAGGACAGCCACATGGTCGAACCTTGTCACAGAACATTCTAGAGTAGGACAGCCACATGGTCGAACCTTGTCACAGAACATTCTAGAGTAGGACAGCCACATGGTTGAACCTTGCCACAGAACATTCTAGAGTAGGACAGCCACATGGTTGAACCTTGCCACAGAACATTCTAGAGTAGGACAGCCACATGGTTGAACCTTGCCACAGAACATTCTAGAGTAGGACAGCCACATGGTTGAACCTTGCCACAGAACATTCTAGAGTAGGACAGCCACATGGTTGAACCTTGCCACAGAATATTCTAGAGTAGGACAGCCACATGGTTGAACCTTGCCACAGAACATTCTAGAGTAGGACAGCCACATGGTCGAACCTTGCCACAGAACATTCTAGAGTAGGACAGCTACATGGTTGAACCTTGCCAAAGAACCTTCTAGAGTAGGACAGCCACATGGTTGAACCTTGACACAGAACATTCTAGAGTAGGACAGCTACATGGTTGAACCTTGACACAGAACATTCTAGTAGGACAGCCACATGGTTGAACCTTGACACAGAACATTCTAGAGTAGGACAGCCACATGGTCGAACCTTGCCACAGAACATTCTAGAGTAGGGCAGCCACATGGTTGAACCTTGCCACAGAACATTCTAGAGTAGGACAGCCACATGGTTGAACCTTGTCACAGAACATTCTAGAGTAGGACAGCTACATGGTTGAACCTTGACACAGAACATTCTAGTAGGACAGCCACATGGTTGAACCTTGACACAGAACATTCTAGAGTAGGACAGCCACATGGTCGAACCTTGCCACAGAACATTCTAGAGTAGGACAGCTACATGGTTGAACCTTGCCAAAGAACCTTCTAGAGTAGGACAGCCACATGGTTGAACCTTGCCACAGAACATTCTAGAGTAGGACAGCTACATGGTTGAACCTTGCCACAGAACATTCTAGAGTAGGACAGCCACATGGTCAAACCTTGTCACAGAACATTCTAGAGTAGGACAGCTACATGGTTGAACCTTGACACAGAACATTCTAGTAGGACAGCCACATGGTTGAACCTTGACACAGAGCATTCTAGAGTAGGACAGCCACATGGTCGAACCTTGCCACAGAATATTCTAGAGTAGGACAGCCACATGGTTTAACCTTGACACAGAACATTCTAGAGTAGGACAGCCACATGGTTGAACCTTGCCACAGAAATTGTACCTTACCAATTTTTGAAAACAAACAAACAAAAAACCAAGTGAAAAAAACAAGTGGTGCTGAGTGTATTTGATGGTGAGAATTTCACCAGTTAGTACTGCTATTGCTAGCTTTGGTACATGTATGTTAGTTACTTTTATCATGCAGCAGATAAATCGCAAACTTGGATATAACAAAAACTATAAAAAATGTGCTTTTTTTACATCACATGCCCAGTAGAATGTTAAAACGATATAGTGAAAACATACTTCCAGATTGACCCGGAAAGAGAGGAAAAGCAAAAAATGAACGTGTGCTGGACATGTGTTCCAAGGTTAGTTTGTATCACATGAGTAAACACGGATCTTGGCATCTTATTCCAGATGAAGGGAACATCGAGAGTAAAATTTCAAGTTGATTATTGAGAAAGTCTTGTAAGTGGTTTCCTCTTAACTGATTTTTCTGGAAGCACCTATGCTTACCTGGAATTGCTCTGAATTCCTTCACCCTTGAGGGAAAAAAGAGTCGTTTCATCCAGGATGTATAAGTCAACATAGAGTTAGAGGATAACCGACTCGGACATAGACAATATCCATGTATAACATTGTATATAACATTGTATACTTACGACCCCTTACCTAACGCATGCGCACGCACCATGCACGGCATAAGTTGCCTACATTGTTAATGTTTGTATGATGTTTATATCCTCTGCCATCCTCTTGACAAATGCGTGAGCGCTATTCTCTATGTAGGCAACTTATCTTTTCATAGCCTCTGTTAGAGTAGCAGAGCAAGTTGGAGACACCAGAGCATTCGTTTCGCCATCCTCTCCATTTAACGCCCACCCGCCTTATGGCGGTCCGATGTCCTATCGTGGGCTGTGACTTTGCAACAGCGGCTGACATGCCACCAGTGGTGGCCGCAGCAGTGTTGACCACCCATGCCTCTGTGCACACGAATGCACCAAGGGCCAAACCTGCCCCAGTCCGACGACCAGAGATCGCACCAGTGGGGACCACAGAAGGATGGTCCTACTTCGTCACGCGCTGGAAGGCCTACTCCCAGGCAGTCCATCTGGCTGGACGGGACATCAGTGTTCAACTCCTTGAATGCTGCGAGCAGAAACTAAGGAGGGATGTGACCCGCAATGCAGTTGGTCCCGTACCCATTGAGGACATGGAAGAGGGCGATCTCCTGAAGGCAATCCGAGAGCTCGCTGTGAGGGAGGAGAACCCCAAAGTCGCCAGGGTGGCCCTCTCTCGGATGATGCAAGACCGTGGAGAGACCGTGAGATCTTTTGCAGCCCGCCTTCGGGGACAGGCGGAGGTATGCAGGTTCACAAAAAAGTGCACCAACTGTGAAGCCATCTCCAACCAAGGGGAGGAACGGGTTGCCGACCAGATTTGTGTCGGGTTAGCAGATGCTGAGATCCAGGAGGACCTCCTCAAAGATCCCAATCAAAACATGACTGTAGAAGAGGCCATCCGGTTCGTTGAGGTCAGGACAGCCGGAAAGAGGTCGGCAGTGATGATGACCACTCCCACTGCAACCCACGGGATTGAAGACCAGGGAGATGGGGGTGAGGCTCTAGTAAGTAGATACAGGCACACACTAAGGCGCCCCACCCCCCATATGACCCCTCCCACACCCAAGCCCAACAACATGAGACCCCGAGCCACCCCACCACCACACCCAACCCAGCCCAGAGGGAGCCACCCCAACCAGCGTTCACCGCAGACCAGGGGCCAGAGCACAAACCCCCCACCCAGACCCAACCAGCCCAACAAGGCAGTCTGCCTCTACTGTGGCCTCACAGGCCACGGTGAACAGGAGAGAACGGCTATCCGCCGCCTCCAATGCCCGGCATTCGGGACCACATGCACATCGTGCTCGAAGACGAACCACTATCCCAGCATGTGCTGGCAGACCCTCGAATTCGAGAATGCAGTCTCAGAACGCATTGACACAATGGCTGAAGGAGCTCTCCCCCATCAAGCCTGGGACTCATCCTCCCAGACTTGGCACCAGAGACGCTCTCCCCCCCAACCTAACATAGAAGTCCTCGTGTCCACATGTGCCGAGGACTTCAGGACCCACGGCCACACCTTGAGACATGAGACCCACCAAGTCGCCACCACGGCACTAGCGGACACCGGCTGTCAAAGCTGCCTGGCTGGACCCCAACTGATGGCATCCCTACGACTCAAAGAGCAGGATCTCATCCCGGCGTGCCTCATAATGCACTCGGCAAGTGGAACAAACCTCCCCATCATCGGAGCCGCCCTTATACGCATCTGTGTGAAGGCATCAGGCCACTCTACCCGACAGATGGTATATATCAGCAACATCGCCACCAAGCTCTACCTAAGCATGACGACTTGCATGGACCTCGGGCTCATATCCAGCGGATTCCCACTATCCACACCCATGGGCACACACCCTGGCCTCCCAACACACGGTCACCCCGCACGTACCAACACCGCATGCCTACATGCCATTGACCGACCCTTCAAGAGGGCAAAGGGAGATGATCCAATAACTACCACCATGCCCCAAGATAGGCGATCGGGAGGAGGAGAACCCCAAACAGGCATGCGCAGCACCACGGGCACCCACAACGAGCACCCAAGAACCTGCTCATGCCCACCCAGATCCCAACCACCACCCAGACCAACCACACTCCCCTACCCAGCCACAGAGGCGAACAGGGAGAAGCTCGAGAAACACCTGCTGGACCTCTATGCCAGTAGCGCTTTCAATGTCTGCGAACAGCAGACGCTACCCATGATGTCTGGACCACCACTCTCCCTCAAGATCGACCCGTCAGCCAGCCCAAAGCCGTGCCACACACCCATAGATATCCCTGTGCACTGGCAAGAGGAGGTGAAGGCTGGCCTCGATCGCGATGTGAGACTCGGCGTGCTGGAGAAGGTTCCCCTGGGTACGCCCGTCACTTGGTGCCACCGTATGGTGATATGCACAAAGAAAAACGGTTCACTTAGACGGACCATCGACTTTCAGGCCCTGAACCAGCACGCCACCCGGGAGACACACCACTGTGCATCCCCCTTCCACCAGACACGAGCCGTCCCGGCCAATACAAAGAAGACGATATTTGATGCATGGAACGGATACCACTCCGTTGCCCTTGATAAACGTGACCGGCACTTCACCACATTCATTACCCCTTGGGGCAGGTATCGTTACTGCTCGGCCCCACAGGGGTACATTGCATCTGGGGACGCCTACACCGCACGATGTGATGCCCTCGTCGCCCACTTACAGCACAAGACGAAGTGCATAGACGACGCCCTCCTCTGGTCAAATACTATCGAGGAGGCATTCCACCGGGCGGCTGAATGGCTCGAAATCTGTGCGGTGAATGGAATTACCCTGAACCCCCGCAAATTTCACTTTGCAAAGGACGAGGTGGAATTCGCGGGCTTCACCATCACCAAGAAAGAAGTCAAGCCAGCCACCAAGTACCTTGAGGCAATCACAGATTTCCCAACACCAACCAACATCACAGACGTACGTGCCTGGTTCGGCCTAGTCAACCAGGTCGCGTACACCTTCTCGATGGCAGCAATCATGAGCCCCTTTAGGAGCCTGCTGAAACCATCTGTTACATTTATGTGGACCGAACCCCTCGACCAGGCATTCAAAGCCTCGAAGCTGGAGATCTGTGAGCGGATCAGAGAGGGGGTAACCATCTTCAACAAAGACCGCCCGACCTGCCTGGCAACAGACTGGTCCAAGGACGGGATCGGGTACTGGCTGTTCCAGAAACACTGCCAGTGCCCATCCTTGGAAGTACTCTGTTGCCAGGAGGGCTGGAAGGTCACACTAGTGGGCTCCAGATTCACCCACCCGGCCGAGTCTCGGTATGCTCCGGTGGAAGGGGAGGCCCTGGCTGTCGCCGACGCCCTGGACAAGACGCGTCACTTTGTATTGGGCTGTAAAAACCTGAGCATCGCGGTCGACCACAAGCCCCTTCTTAAACTCTTCGGGGACCGCTGCCTGGAGGACATAGCAAACCCCCGTCTTCGCAATCTGAAAGAGAAGACGCTGCGGTACCGCTTCCGGATGGTGTATATCCCTGGTGTGAGGAACCTCACCAGTGACGCACTCTCACGCCACCCATCCGGGACCAAGCAGCCAACCCGAATGCAGCTACAGGACGACTCACACCTGACTAACCCGTCCTGCTCCCCTATCGGGAAGTCCATCTCTGCCACCATCTCCACCACCTACCCCACCGACCAGGATGACATGGGCCTAACTACCGCCATGTGCGCTGCAGTGTCCCATATTCCAATATCCTGGGAATCACTGCAGAGCGCAACTGCGACGGATCAGCAACTCCAAGACCTGATGTGGATCATAGAGGAAGGCACTCCCCTCGAGAAATCAATGATGCCACCAGAAATCAGGGACTACCACCCACAGATGGGAGACATGACCGTCATTGACGGAGTCATTTGCTTAGGCACAAGGATTGTGGTCCCAACATCCCTACGACAACCCTGCCTCGATGCCCTACACGCAGCCCATCAGGGTACCAGCGGCATGACGGCCCGGGCCAAGACATCAATCTTCTGGCCTCACATTAATGCTGACATCGCCAAAACCCGCAATCAATGCCCAATTTGCAATGGCAACGCGCCCTCCCAAGCGGCCATGCCATCTATCACGCCAATCGACCCGGAGTATCCCTTCCAACACATTTGCGCCGACTTCTTCCACCACGAAGGATCGGCGTACTTGGTGTTGGTCGACCGATACTCTGGATGGCCAATCGTGACACCAGCACATAATGGAGCCACTGGATTAACCCGCATCCTGAGAGAGACCTTCTCCACCTTTGGGATCCCGGACACCCTAACCACAGACGGAGGCCCGGAGTTCACCGCCCATTCCACACGGGAGTTCCTGCAGACATGGGGCGTCCACCACCGTGTTTCATCCGCCTATAACCCACACAGTAACTGCAGAGCCGAGGTGGCCGTCAAGACGGTCAAACGAATAATAGCCGGCAACACTGGAGCTGGAGGCAGCCTCGACAACGCGTTCCACCGAGCCCTCCTGCAGTACAGAAACGGCCCGAGCCAGGACACCGGGATATCCCCTGCAGTATGCCTCTTCGGTCGCGCCACAAGGGATTTGCTCCCAGGGATCCCTCAGCGATTCCGACCCCACCAGGAGTGGGACATCAGAACGGATCAGAGAGAGAGAGCCCTCTCGAAACGGCGCATTGACGGCCGCGCCCGATGGGACGAGCATTCACAAGGACTCAGCCCATTGAAGTGTGGTGACACAGTACTGGTGCAGAACCAGACCGGCCGCCACCCCACCAAATGGGACAAGAGCGGCACTGTGGTGGAGGTACTTCAGTTCCACCAGTACGCAGTGCGTACTGATGGATCAGGCCGCCTCACTACGCGGAATAGGAGGTACCTTCGGAAGTACACCCCCCTACATTACAAGGATGCCCACCCAGCTCAACGGCCACTTCCCGACACCCACTACACCCCACCGGTGCAGACGCCCCATACCAGCCCTACCAACCAGACACCCCTGGCGCCAGTCCAACCACTCGCAATCGCCACACCGGCTCTTCCTCAACCTACGACCCCAACCCCGCCACCCACCACACCGGTTTCCCATCCAACTACGCCGACGACCGTGACACCCAGGCTACCAGTGCTGGCCACCCCGGCGACCCAGACGACGCCCGACCAGTCACTGACACGCTCCTATGCCTCCGTGGCCAAGACCCCCCATCGTCCACAGTTACTGCGGGGTAAACCAACCGCTGGCAACACCCTTAACCGCATGCCACCACCACCTGTCATACTTCGTCGAAGCAAGAGGGGCCCAAAGCCCGTTGACAGGTACGGCCATTGAACTCGTCGATTCATCATCAGTAGCCCTACAGCCTACTTGGGGGAGGTAGAGGATAACCGACTCGGACATAGACAATATCCATGTATAACATTGTATATAACATTGTATACTTACGACCCCTTACATAACGCATGCGCACGCACCATGCACGGCATAAGTTGCCTACATTGTTAATGTTTGTATGATGTTTATATCCTCTGCCATCCTCTTGACAAATGCGTGAGCGCTATTCTCTAAGAGTGACGTAGCATGCACACTTTTATTTGCTTACCTCAATGGAGTTTATATTCCAAATTGCACTTATTGTATTTTCATTCTTATGATGTAAACATTTTGAATTGTTTGCTGTTGTAGTTATAAAAAACACACACAGCAGAAACAAAGTTGGTGGTCAATTGCAGCCAACTAAGCTACACGCATAACTCCCAACCACTATCTGCTGTTGGTATCTCCTGTGTAGTACATCCCAACACAGCTACAAGGGGCTTGCACAGAGTTGAGTTCTTTCTGATCTGAAAACGACTCTGGTATTTAACTTCCTGCAGAGCCTCCTGATGTCTTTGCTCATCCTGCTAAATAAGGAGTTACTACCATAGAATCCTTATCTCAGACTCGGCACATTCATTTACCCACAAGCCATGCAACTAATCAACACAGTAAGTGCATAACAAGCCATCACTCCAAGTCCACAGAGAAAATCGCAATATGAACATTACTGAACTCAATATTTGCATCAACTGCATCTTCAAGTTTGGCTTCTGTGGGTAATTTCATTCATGCAGTGGAGGGCATATTCCATACTAGAACAGATGGATGGAACATTTGTTTTACCTAGGTTGCCAGTACAATGACCTCACTAACTCTGTGTGGAGCAATGGACAGCTAAATATGTAACCCATTTCAGTGCTATTGTCAGTCCATGTTTTCAACCCTCCAGTGCCTCCACACTGCAGGATGGATGAGCAACTCCTTGAGGTCACACTAGCAACTTATGGGTGTTCAAGTGTGTACTACCTCAACTGTTAGCACAATAAGACACTTTATTGATGACCAAATCAGTTATGCTGATGGCAACTTCAAATTCTATACAGCAGCATAAGGTTAACATGAACTCATAAAATAACCCAACACAGGGCTTACTCTAGATTTATATCATCCTAATCTCCTGGGGCCTTTTAGATATACTGAAGAATTCCGAACCTATGTATGTAATATAACGGTAGCTAGAGAGCACATGATAGAATCATGCATACCACACTAGCCACGTGCTAATCACATTCCATTTAGGAGCCAGCCTGGCAATGGCAGTGAACTTATAGCAGGTTTCAAGGATCAACTCAACTTTTTGCTTCGACTATATAGAAAAAAATAAAAGAATAAACAGAATTTGAACACTACATATATATAGTGGGAATATTATTTATGTGATGTTGAGATCTGACAGACTTTTCCAGCACTTTTTGCTATAAATATATCCATCAAGAAATCCATCTGTGCAAAACACGAGAAACATAAATCATTGCCTCTATGTGCATATTTGGTCTTCTTCAATTCCTCTGCATGCTTAGCTACCAATCCTGCTCCACTGGTAGCCCTGGCAATGTATGATGGTGCAAAATGTATCAGGACAAGTAGCATCCAACACCAATACCTTACCCATTTTCCAAGGCACCATACTCACGCCACCCGGTCTTTTTCCATCCGAGCGGAAGAGATCATGAAGTTCCAGTCTAGAAGGGATCTCGGCAGATGATAGTGACCTATGAATTATGTTATTGATTGATGGATGTCTAGGATGACCACCATCACTGAAGCGGGAGCTTAGACCATGTCTGGCCCAGCAATCCACACTTGCACCACCACAGTGATGGCATGCATGTGGCTGAGAAAGAGGGTGTTCCCAAATGAAGGACCACTGAAATATGCACCAAAACATCGTCCATGCAAAGACCCAGAGATGGAATTATGAGAGTACTCAACCACATACCTGCTACAGGATATGACAAAGCCAGAAATATGAGACACCTCATCCCTGGTACCACCCCAAAAAGTATCCACCATAGCATGTATTTTACATGTGTCCCATGTCTTCTGCTGACATGCTGCCTGGGGATGGGTTTGGAGGAGGGAAGTCATGGCCCTGCTTCCTAATGGCTAGAGCATCATTGAGAAACAAGGGGGGCGGGCGGGTTGGTGGTGTAGAATATGGTGCACTAGAGCAGTTGATCATTGGCAGAGGGCAAATAAGCAGAAGGGGCCACCTGTATTGCACTCCTAATTTCAAAACACCCCAAACTTGATTGGGAGGCTTGCTTGGTTCCATGCTGAGTCTAAAATGGTTGTTGGTAATGCAACTACTATCTCCCTTAGAGTGTCATCAAAATCCTGTAGCTTGCTTGACAGAAAAACGGTGCAGTACGAAGTAGGTAAAGCAACTTGGGAAAAGGAATGATGCAGCAAAAGCAAAGCATACTGAGCACATAGGTATTCCAACTTTTCTCCAAGATCGCACTGTCAACTGCCCCATCCTTTCCCAAAGAGAAGCATAGGTGACATCACGTACATCAGTGTACTGTAATCCAACAGCAGAAGATAGCATTTTGTCTCTAGTGGAAGGGCTACGACATACCAGCTCTGATTTTGCAATATTCAACTGCAAGCCTAGCTCACTTGCCAACCCTCCTCAACAGACTTATTATCATCCATCACATCCTCAGAGGAGCCCCCAATAGTCTAGGTAGAAAACACAAAGTTCTGATTTCAGGCTCTGACATAAGTGGTGGATAGATAGACAGAACAATAGCGGACTCAGTGGATCACCCCGCTGTATTCCTTCTTCTAATCTGATATTCCCCCAGATCAAATTGGATGGCTCTGAATATGCTGAGTGAACAAATGGGGAGAGAACAGGAACTAGCTCACCAACAATCTCAAGAAACTCTCTCTGGACAGAATTAAAAGCATTCTTAAAATCTAACTTGACCATGGCCATATCATCCATCAAACTCTGAACATAAATTCTAGCAGCATGCACAACTGCCTCTACCTGCTATCCCCTAACCCAGCTGCTTAGGTGCAAGAAATTTACCCATCTCCTCTCTCACAAATTTCCCAGCACACTTGGCAACTAGACAATTATACAATAGAAAAGCTAACAAAATCTTATGGATACAACTTGGGTGCTCCACAGATTCTGCACATTTCATGTTCTAGATATGAGGAGTCAATATAATGGTTCTGCCCTTCATGGAGAATTGAAACGAGAACGTCATTGTTTTCCAGGATATTTTTACAAAGTTGCCGATGGTGTTTCCGGTCCCCAGAGATTGTGTGTGATGGGGCAACCTCCAGTGTGCCCTGTGACTATGGAACATTGACTGAGAAACTCTTAAGTACAAGTATCACCTTGTTTAATTAGCATTTGTATTGTATCAACCGAATACTGAATACGTTTATGAAGTCTAAACCCACTGGAAGGCCAAACAGCTGCTCAGCTTGTAGTAAAGCCTGAAAGATAGAGGTTGCTGTACAGTTCATTAAAATTATTTCAACCAGTGAACAGTCATATACTTAGTACTAGCCATGACCATTATTGGTATGGGATGAAAGGTGTTGTCTTGGTGGAAGCATAGACACAGATATAACCTACGTGACAGCTGGCACCGGCTAAGCCATCACAATTGGTGGCAGTGCTGAATTGAGGAAATCCCAGATGCCAGATTATAGCAATTTTTTCTCAACCTACGTGAGCCACCTTGCTTCAACCGGAAAAGCCTAACTTCTCAGATTGTAAGTGTATGGTCACAGTTAACTGTTGTTTACTTAACCCAGTTAGAATGAGCAAGGAAACAGAACGTCGCTCAGGAGTGGAAAGGCTGCTTTCAGAAACATAGCAGATCAGAAGGCAGATGAACAGGCATTGGTCAACACCAGCGAAGCAGACAAGACATACTCTACGATAAAGAGGAACAAGCACAAAATGGATAGTCAGAGCACAGAAGAGGAAGGGCTAACTGGAGAAACCAGCAATGACTGCACCCATATGATAGCGGAGATGATGAAGCTAATGTGGAAGGAGAGAAAGCAAGAGAAGAAGAGGAGGAGATGGGATGAACTAGTGAGAAGGAAAGCAGAAGATGCCAGAGAACGGAGATACCTAGAGCTGTTATCTAAGCAAGCATGCAAAAACTAAGATCACTTATCTGCCTAGATTACTTGCCTAAACTGGACTCAGATTAAGAAAGGAAGAGAGCAGGTTAGTCAATATTGAGGTAAGCAAGCTGAGAATGGATGTGGAATAGAGTGGTGGGAAGAAACAGGTTTTGGGAAGAAAGTATGAGATGTCAGGTCAGTGCTGCAAAAGAAAATGATTGAGGAGAGAAATGAGAGAGTGGGAGGAAGAAGTAAATAGAAGTAAAGTGTTCCATTTGGCTGGTTTATATGAGAAGAGATGAAGAATGGTCAGTAATTTGAGGTGGATAAAGTGTAACAGTGGAGAAGGAGATGATGTGGGTAATTTCTTGGTAGTTCATGATTGAGAGAGATTGGCAGAGGTTGTTGGATGAGTTGACTAGATGAATTTGGAAGAGCAAGGAGTAAGGTTGCATTGCTGTTTGGAAAAGGTGTGGATGGAATAAGAGAGAGGAAGGAGTGAATGTGCAGTATATTGGTCGGGGAAGTGGTGGCAGAAGGAGAAGAAATTGTTGTATGGTGAAGAAATGGATGGATCTTATCCCTCCCCTTAACACAGTACACGTATATTGAACCAATCACAGTGGAAGACTACCGTGAATAGCTCATGCTTACCTTATCAACAACAAGATGAGCTGCATTGGATTGCATCAACTGATCACAGGCCAAATACAAGCTTCAGTACAATAAGAAGACCGCACCACTGAAATGTCGTATTGGTAGCTGGGTGCTGCTTCACTTGTGAAGTGAAGAGAGAGGAAAGCAGAGGAATCTATCGAGACCTCAGCATGGCCCCTATTGGGTAACATCACTGCAGTACAAGTGCACTTTCCTTGTGAAGATACTGTAAAAGTGCATCCGAGCAGAGTGAAGCCTTACCCCAAAAGTCTCATGGACAGGTACTATATACTGATAAGGGAACAAAAGGGCCTGAATGCCTTCCTGAGTGGGTTGAAACTGCTTTGGCTACTGATGGAACCAAGATGATAGGACCAACTCTCCATCACATGCTTCATCATCGGCATTGCCTTGTCCATCAGATCCACTTCCACCATCTGGAGCTGAACACATCATCTCGTGACCCGATCCACCTACGCCAACCAACCAGACGCCCACCCTACCCCTAGAGAGGCTGCAGTAGAACAGTCACTAGGTATGAGTTGCTTTTGAAGGAAGGGTTGATGTTACAGAAAACTGAAAAGTGCACATTTTAATTAGTTTTATAATTGTATTCATTTTTCTCTTTAATTGGTATGTCCTATGGACTGGACAAGGAGAGTGACTGGATAAAATTATGTATCTTACAATAATAATAGAAGTAGTATATTATAGCCATACAAATTTACCTCTAATATTAGAGTGATATGAATAAAAAAATGATCATGCATGACAAAAGTTTCAAGATATACATTCCTTGTCTTCATGGCCAAGTCATGATTGGAAAAAAAGAAGAAAAAGTTGTACAACTCATAATCTCTTGGTCCAACTAACAAATAACTTTGTGTTCATCATATGACCTTTGTCTTAAAATCATGCCATTTTTCATCTGATAATGAATGGCAATGTTTAGAGCTTTTGCACTTTGAACTATTTCTGGCAACATTAAACCGTAAGTCATGATGTCTGTCTACGACATAAGGACTAATCCAAACACCCACTGACACATCTTCATGGCGGTACGATCTAAGGATATCAGCGTTGGATGCTATATGACTGATAAGATTCTGAGACAAAATGTAGCAGCCACCTGAAGCATAAGGAAGGTAGGTTTTACACAAAAACCATTTCTTTTCTCCCAATTTTCCATGCCTTATGACTGGAGTCTTTTCTAACATAAATCCCCAGCAATATCCTTTTTTTGATTTTCTCTTTGCCAATTCACTCAAAATAGTATCCAGGACTACGAAAGTGTCATCATCGCATTTGAGAAAGTAAGTGAAGTCATAAATATTACTTATTGCCACAAAGCTCCTCAGAACCTTCCAGGTTAAGTCATTGTTTAAATCTTGCACATCAGGGAGAAGCAGCAGGTCACCATAAATTGATTTTTCTGAAGACAATCTCTCAACATCTGCAGTGGAAAGTCCTTTAGTTCCAATAGAAAACTTGACCAAAACACCTAATGCCTTTTCACTGTGTGCTTTAATCCATGTCTGCCTAATAGCATCTCGAAGTTCTCTGCCATCAGGTCTTGACAAAACTAAAACCACCAGAAAGAAATGATCTCTTTGCAATCCTCTTTCCGCTACATCAAAATGGTCTACTGAGGTACCTTTCTTTCCATTACTCAAGAAGTAGTAAATCGCAGTGCTAGATATAATCAATCCAAATATCATAAGCATAGGATATCGTAGGGAAAAAATTGCCATAGTGCAGAACAGGCTTTCGTAACGCAAATTCCTTTCTACTCGTTGGCAAGTAGAGACAATACCGCCTACTGCAAAGTCATCACTAGGATTTGAAACGAGCACAGGCGAATAAAAACAAAGATTACTTATCTGCCAACAACCACACCTTGTTCTTGCGATCTTGAGTATGCCCGCGGTGGTGTAGCTGAAACCCTCTCAGTGTGCCATCTCAGATTACCTTATACTTCACCCAACTGCACACGCGCGAACCCTTTCCTTCCGCACGCTGGTCGCTGCCATAGGTGCAGCAGATAGTATAAACCAAAATTCCCAATTTATCTATGGTGTTGATCTAGCAAACTATCATGCTATAACCTCAGATATAAAATGTTAATATTAGGTTGGTCATGGCGGAACAGAGAAACACACCCATGTGTGTTATTTACAGGATGGCTGTGACACGGTGGTGTTAGAGAACACTGTTGGAGAGTTAGGGATGTTGTGGGTTGGGTATACAGACAGGTAGGAATAGTAGAATAGTGGCTTCAATCTGTAAACTCAGCTGGGTTCTGCCTGGGTCTCCTAGGCCAGCTCCTTTAAATGTGATACTGACCAAAGACCCCAGTAGTCCCTTATAAGGCAGGGGCAGATCTAGAGTATTAGTAAGGGGGGGTTTATTCTTGGACATGAGTTTGCAATTGAGGGTACTCATCAAAATGTAACATGGCATCCATACATGTTACTATATATTGATAAAGAGAGAGAAATAGTTCTAGACATTCATGCTTTTCTGTCCACCTAGTTTTATGCACTCTATTTTCTGGAGCAAAAGTGTACAAAATTAACTCAAGAATCAGATTAAAATAGAGGACACTTCATTTATGACATCAATTGTATTTCGAATATCAGGCACAGAGCATGATTTTGCTACAGCCAAATTTAAAACATGTGAGTGACAATGAGTGTACAAAACAAGTGCATTCTTCTTCTTGATAAAAGCCTGAGTCCCTCTTCTTGTGCCAGCTATTGCTGAAGCTCCATCATATGACTGTCCTCTCATGTCATCAACTTCAATACCATGCTTATTGAGAAGATCAATAATACCAGCAGCAATGTTTTCTCCAGTAGCCCTTTCGAGGTGGAGATTTGAGGTGGAGAAAGTCCAAATATATTTCATGGATATGCGGCTTAGCTTGATCAAGATCAACAAATCGGATACATAAAGACAAAATTTCCTGATTTGCATGCTTGTGTCTGTGACTTCGTCAGCCATAACGCTGTAATATTTTGAGGTTTTAAAAGCTTTTCATGCAATAAATCTGCCATAATACTTATAATTTCATTTTGTATTACTTTAGATGTGTATTGCTGGTTCTTCTCTCCTAGTTGAAGATGATCCCTTATTATTGGATCGTACTTGGCAACATATTCGAGCAAAGCTAGAAAGTTACCTCTATTTCCAGAAGGATTTGATGTCATGTGGCCCTGCATAGGAAGCCCCTGCATGCTGCAAAATTTAACAGCATCAACAATAGCTGAGAGGATGTGTTTATTTCGGTTGGAGGTTGTGTTAGACATTTTCTGGATTTTCTGGTTTCTAGATTTTTTAATGTCGTCAGGAATAATTTTGCAGCATGTAAAGCATCTTGGTGATATTGAAAATCCTTTGCTGAAATTTTTGAAAAGTGTTTTCACTAGAATTCCTAAATAACCCTTCGTAATTTGTCCAAACAGTACACAATATTCACAGTAACCTCCTTCATGTGAGGGTGAGTATGGCAACTATTCGAACACTTTTAGCCATGACTTCTGAAATGTTAATGGTAGTTTCTTTCCCTTCTTTATCACTTCAAAGGTTCCTTCACTCTTCAAAAATTCATGTTTGTCACTATCTGACAAGGAACTGATTGGTATACTACCAGAAGCAACAAGATACCTGTACTTCTACTTCCCGTTTCCATGAAAGCTGTTTGCAAAGAACTAGCATCATTAGAATCTGAGGAATGGACTGGCACACAATGTCAGTTTCTTTAACACCTTCTTCAGGTCTCATGATAACCTCACATCCCACTAAATCCAATTCGATATCTGAACTGGCATGAGCAGGGCTATTTTTGTTACCTCTTGATGTGGTCCTGAAGTATCTCCAGAAGAAGAGAAAGCGCACTGATGTAGTCTCTTAGGTGGCAAACTATCACTTATGGAATGGTCATGTTCAGAGCCAGAAGTAACTCCAAAGGATGACAAGGAACACTGACGTAGTCTCTTCATTTTTAGCCTCTGAGTTCTGATCTGATACTGTAGCACATATTAAACCATGTGGTTGCCAATTGTCACAGCACATTCATCATGTGGTTGCTAGCCTAAGACCACCAACCACATTGCACTCTACCCAACATTTGCTAGTCCTACATGCAAAAATGTTTTGTCCCTACACTAAATAGACCAAGAAAGTATTTCACATGTAATGTGTTCATTAACATTTTAGGGGGGGGGGGGGGGGGGGGGGGTTTAAACCCCCCAAACCCCCCCCCCAAAAAAAACACCTGGATCTGCCCCTGTAAGGTAATATGCATACTACAGTGGTTGTTTCTGCTTTGTGCTCTACTATTGACGGTGTAATGTTCACACTTGTAATGGTTGTTAGGGTTCTCCACCATGGATCGGAGATCCCTAAAACTCCTCTCCCATCCTGCAGTGTGCCTGGGTAAGTGGTCTTCTGGGTTGTCAGCTGTCCAGGCCAGTCGGGAGAGGACATCACTGTTGCCGTTGTCTGTGCCTGTGAGGTGACACTCTGAAAGAAAATGGCCGTAGACGGAGCGACTGAGCCAGCCGCCTACGTCCTTCATGTGGTTGAGAAATCGCAAACAGCTGTCTGTCACAACCGTGAATGGAATGCCTGCGAGGTAAACCTCAAAATGAAGGACCTGATGTCGTTCTTGGTCCTAGGGCGTTCAAACTGGAGAACACCAGTGACCTTGGCTGTGTTTGGCTGTGTCTGGCTGTGCACCACCTTGTGGCCATATTGTAATTAGCTAGTTTATAATATAACCACAAATTTTCCCAACAATCATTATTAAAATCCATGAAAATATTCCTCATTGGAAATTACCTGCTACGGTAGTTTTGTACTATAGGAAGCATGGGGGATACAGGAGGGGGCCCAGGGGGCCCAGCCCCCCCCCCCCCTAAAAGATGTAGTAAATTATTTATCCCCCCACCCCCATTATTATGATCAAAGCTAGTGTCTGTCACTCTAGCTTACTACAAGTTAGTGGTTGATCATACTGATAGTGATTGTAATAATCAATTAACAAACAGCAGCTTGTGTGATATTGACAGCTGGCCTGCCATTCAGTTTCTGACACTTGACTTTCTGAGTGCAAGATGAAAAGAACACTTATTATAATTATACTGATTTCTTTGTTGGTGCCACGGGAGAGGTTGCTGAGAAAAGATGGAGACCTGATGATGACCCTTCAGCAAATCACAACCCTGGCTCAGTTGGAGGTACATGTAATGCAGTTCTCACTGTTAGGCCAGAGCCTGAGGTTCCTATTGATATCAGTGACTACCTGGAATGTGCTAGCCTACCAGAAAAAACTAAACTCTTGCTACTCAAAGAGAGATGTCCTGACAAAACTTTCAAATTTCCAGATAAAGTTTATAAGGACAAAACAGTTCTATCGGTATGGGTATTAATCGGTATGGGTATTAAGAAGCGGTATTGCCAGCATGAATGGTTTAAAATCTACCCATTAATTTTTTACTCCACTAGGGAGGATGGAATTTACTGCCTATCATGTGTGTTCCTGTCAAACCTGTACATGGGCAAAGAGGATCATTGTTGATAACCAAAGCTCACCAAAATTGGAAAGATGCCCGAAGCGATTTGCGAGCACACTCTTGCCTTGAGTACCACAAAATGTCAGAAGCTCGCCTTAATGCATTTATTCAAACATCTGAAAACACATCGACCCGGATTGATTACTCAATATCTGAGCTCAGTGCAAAAAGAATTGAGAAAAATCAGAAAATTTTGGTAAGTGTGTTTCATTTTGTGGGAGACAAGGAATTGCATTATACGTGTTCACATGGAAGAGGAGGCTTCTTTGAATCCAGGGAATCTACTATCTCTAATCGACTTTCGTGTAGATGCTGGAGATACTGATTTAAAGGAACACTTAGAAACATGTGCCAAGTATGTTTCAAAGACAGCACAAAATGAACTTCTGTTTTGCATCAAGGATTTTATGCAAAATGAGATCATAAAAGAAATAAAAAATCAGGAAAATGGATCCTTATATGCAATTGAAGCTGATGAGGTAACCGACAAATCAAATTGGGTGCAACTTGGGATTGTCCTACGTTATACTGTAGGTACCACCACTGTTGAAAGATTAATCGAGTACGTAGCTGGTGAACGAATTACTGGAGAAGCATTGTGCTCTGAAATAATTAAAGTTCTCAGACGTCTGAAATTGAAGCCTGAAAACTGCCGAGCACAAACTTATGATGGTGCTGGGAATATGGCATGGTACCTAAATGGTTGTGCAGCAAATTTCATGAAGTTTGCTCCTAAAGCTCCTTACTTCCATTGTTGTAGCCATGATCTTAATCTTGCTCTCTCAAAAACATCATCAGTGCCAGAAATACACTGCTACAATCACTCAGCTTGGAATCTTTTTTAAATACTCACCGAAAAGGCAAAGATATTTAGAGAAGCATATAGATAACTACAACTCAATCAGAACTGAGAATTTGATTCCAATAAAGAAAGTTAAGTTGCTTTGTACAACTCGCTGGGTCGAAAGACACACATCTTTGTTTGATTTCCAGATAATGTATGAGCCTTTGCTTGAATGTCTAGATGAGATTCATTCAAAACAGGATTCTGACATCAGGTGGGATAGCAAAACAGTAACTGAAGCAAATGGTCTCCTATGTCAGCTAACTTCATCATCATTCATTGCTTCCTTTCAATGTGCAGATATTTTTTTGGTTTTACATCATCACTAGCAACTATGCTTCAGGGAACCAGTATGGATATTATTGCAGCATACCAGCAGATTCAAGGTGTTTTGGATATATTCAAAGATATGAGAAAAGAGCCTGAGGAGTCATTAAAAAAAATGTATGAGAGTGTGCTTACAATGGATTTCTGTGCCTCGTAGATGTGCCAAACAAACAATGCGAAGTAATGTTAGTGGTGAAACTTCATATGTGTAGGCGAGCTATTTTTGTTCCCTATCTTGATAACATGATATCTGAATTATCATCTCGATTTTGTCAATGCAACAAAGTTGCAGTACAGGGTTTAGGATTTGGATGATAGGGTTGACAAAATTGTGACCTATTTTGAAGAAGACTTACCTAGCATCCAGTGTTTAGCACAAGGAATCCAGCTATGGAGGAGGCTTTGGCAGGACAATGAGGAAAAACCTGATACAATTCAAGATACTTTGGAAGAAATGAATCAGCGACTATATCCTAACGTTGCAGCTATTTTGCGTATACTACATTTGATTCCTGTGACCAGTGCTTCAGTTGAGCGAAGTAATTCATCATTAAAATTCATCAAATCTCCTCTACACTCAACAATGGGTGAAGAAAGACTGAAAGCTTTGATACTGTTGTATGTTCACAAAGATATAGCTATTGACATCAATAAAGTTATTGATTTATTTGCTAACAGGAGTCCTAGACGAATGTTACTTAGTAGTCCATAAAATGATTAACTTGGTCAAAGTGATGAATCTGCTTTTTATCTATATTACTGTAAACTCTGGTTGTTTAGCGCCTGTGGATGTTTTAGCACCCATCTGGTTGTTAAGCACTGCTCTCGCTGTCATTAGAATGCATCTTTATTAAGCACTAGTTTATTTTGATTAAGAATAACGGTGTGCATTATATAAAAAGTGCCGTTTAATAAGCACCTGTTCGATGTTTAGCGCTGGTTTTCTTGTCATTTCAGTTAGAAGCTATGGCACTAAGCAACCAGACTTTACAGTATATCAATCTGAATGTCTGTCTCTCTCTCTCTCTCTCTGTGTGTGTGTGTGTGTCTCTGTGTGTGTGTGTGTGTTTATCCTTTATAGACTCCTCTCCTGGAGGTGGTAAAATGGAACAACCAACATTTTTGAAAATCTTTTGACCTTTGGCATATTTTGGGTGTGGGCAGCGTCTGATGTTAAATTGGCCCACCTTGAACCAAGTTAATGTTTAAGGTGTTAATTTCCTGCAATCAACACACATATTACTTGGAAATTAACACCTGAAAAGCATTAGCTGGTGTCTATAATAGGACCTAATGATGCCCAGGAGTAGCCATCTCCACAAAACCAGGCCCAAGACATGCCCAAGGTCAAGAGGTTTTTAGAAATGTGGGTCATGCCATGGAAGCACCCCCAGGAGCAGATTCTATTGGCTATAATTATAGATAGTATATCAACTCTTGCACAGAAATGTGCAGGTTAGTATCAGTGCCCACATAGCAGGTCTGATATTGCTAGTTATATTAATATGCTCACTTTTACATTTATGTGGGTATGCCTCTCACACCCTCCCTGATGAAAGATTCTCTAAATCTCCAATATTAATGGCCCCCCTCCCAATTCAACATTCCTGGATCCGCCCCTGGAAGGGGGGAAAGAGAGAAACTTTCAATAGGATGAACAAGTAATACAATCCTTTTTAAACTCTTAAATAACTAGATATAGAGCACTCTAAAACATCACTGATGGAGACTGGTTGACAGGTCGAGGTCTTGCTGTCCCTTAAGGGGGGAAACATTCTTTTGTGTTGCTTGTTAGGTGTTTTTTTTGCACACCCAAGCTAACGCTAGGTAGCAACCATCATGTGATGTGTCGATACTGTCGATACTGTTGCAATCCATTTCGTTGTTTGGTACTTCTAGTTTTTGCAGGAGAAGTTCCTGGGAAAAAATGCACAGACCTGTGGTCTGTTTTTGGTCAAACAAGGCTCCATAACTGCTTTCAGCAAGGATGACAGCTGACAACTCTGTCTCTCTGTCCATCTGTCTGTCTTTGAGACAGTCTCTCAGTCTGTCTATCTGTCTGTCTGCCTGTCTCTTTGTTTCTTTGCCTTCAGTTGAATAATCTCTCACACAGAGGACCAAGGGAATATGCAACCATAAGAAATAGGGGTAACTTGACCAGGGAAAGCACATAAGCAGAGTTTTAGAGCAATTCCATGTCATACCCTCAAAACTTTAAAGCCAAACTTTTGGCTGGAATTAATCATTTGCATGTGGACATAATAGCCTATAGCAAGCGAGGTCTCGAATGTAACGAGAGCGAGAGAGACAACTAAACTTCAACTATAACTTTATTCAAAATGATCAGAATAGGTAAAGCTTCAGTAAAAACGGGTAAGTCAATGACGTTTACATCTGACAGTTATATAAACAGCATACGTAATAACATGACTAACAGCATACGTAATAACATGACTGCCACAAGACTCCCCCTCCAGTGACTGAACAGAGATCTACTGAAAACGAAGAGGAAGGTTCACAGCACGACCACAACGGGTGGTTGGAGACACCCGAGGCGGCAGTGAAGGAGGGGTCGGAACGATAGGTGGAATGATAACCTGAGGTGCTGGCACAAATGGCTGGGCTGCTGGTGAAAGTCTGGATGACCTTGGTGCCATAGGTAACGGAGGAGGTCCTTCCACTAGGTAAGCCAGCTTGAGGCGATCGATGGAGATCTTGTCAACCCTTCCTTTCAACTCGATTTCGAAATACTTTGGAGTATGAGCGAGCACCCGGAAAGGACCGTCGTAGGGCCGTTGAAAAGGAGTTCGATGACTGTCGTGGCGAACAAAAACATGAGAACTGGATTGGAGGTGCTCTGAAACATTTGTAGTAACCCTACCATGAGCTGAAGTAAGGGTCGGCTGTACTCGGGACATTTGAACTCGATGCTGCCCTGCAAAAGAAACCGGATCGATATATGCTGAGGAAGGTTCGAAAAACTCCCCTGGCAGGCGCACGTTGGTCCCATAGACTAAATCGGCTGCGGAGCAGGCAAGATCGTCTTTGAAGGTGGCTCGAAGGCCTAAAAGCACCACTGGTAAGTCATCAATCCAAGAAGACGAGGTCAGGCGAGCCCTAAGTGAAACCTTGAGTTGCCGATGCATTCTCTCAACGAGACCGTTGGCTTGTGGGTGATAAGCAGTGGTGTGTGTTTGAGCGATTCCGAGCAATGAGAGAACCGTAGACCACAGTTCCGAGGTAAACTGGCGGCCACGATCAGACGTGATAGTAGCAGGTACGCCGAAACGGGAAATCCAACCACTTAAAAGGGCACGACCACAGGATTCAGCAGTCATGTCTGCCATGGGGATTGCTTCGGGCCACCTGGTGAAATGGTCCATCATTGTGAACAAATACATAGAGCCCCGTGATGGTGGAAGTGGGCCCACAATGTCAACATGTATATGCTCGAACCGAGAATCAGGAACATCGAACTGTTGAAGTGGACTGACCGTGTGGCGGTGAATCTTTGACTGCTGACAAGGGATACAGGTTTTGGCCCAATGCATCACATCTCGGTGTAGACCATGCCAAACAAATCGCCTGGCTATCAAACGGTTTGTAGCCTTTATCCCTGGGTGAGAAAAACTGTGGAGTGAGTCGAAAATTAACCGGCGAAAAGATCTAGGTACGATTGGCCGAGGGGCCCCCATGGACACGTCACAAAGCAGCAGGCAGCTAGAACCTTCGAGTGGAACATCTTGAAGCTGGAGTGAAATTGCAGCAATCCTAAGAGATTGAGTTTCTTCGTCCGCCTGTTGCTCGATTGCCATGGCGTCAAAAGCTATCATCATGGTCGCAGTCGTATGGAGAGTTTGCAGAGACCCAGGGAAAGGAGTGACTGGAAGTGTTATGGTTTCAATCTCTTCCAATTCTATGCATGAGAGTGCGTCAGCCACCACATTGCTCTTCCCTTGGACATGATGTATGTCTGTCGTGAATTCTGAGATGTATGAAAGTTGTCGAATCTGCCGTGGCGACCATTTGTCAGACTTGCTGGCAATGGCAAAGGTAAGGGACTTGTGGTCAGTATAAATATGAAAGGACCGGCCCTCTACGAAATAGCAAAAATGACGAATGGACAGGTAGATAGCCAAAAGTTCTCTGTCGAAAGCAGAATATTGTGTTTCAGGTGGTCTTAGCTTGCGGGAGAAGAAAGATATCGGTGTCCAAACCCCCTCTAAGACCTGTTCCAGTACCCCTCCAACTGCCAGATTGGAGGCGTCAACAGTAATATTCATGGGTGCCTCGCCGGACGGGTGAGCGAGAAGGCCTATAGACGCCAAAGCCTGCTTACATTGTTTGAAAGCTACCGTGCATTCTTCAGTCCAGACGAATGACTTCGGATTCCCTCTGAGTAGCTCATGCAGAGGGTGTAGCAGTGTTGCATAATTAGGAACAAACCGGTGATAGTAGTTCATTAAACCCAAGAACTCACGTAACTGGGTGTGGTCAGTTGGTGCCGGAAAATCTGTGATAGCTTGGATCCGATTGGGCAAGGGTCGAATGCCGAGAGCATCGACTTGATGGCCAAGGAACTGAAGAACACTACATCCAAGCTCACACTTCTCAGGATGGATGATGAGTCCATGCTTGGCGAGTTGAGCTAAAACTCTTCGCAGATGAGAGATATGTTCTTCTGGCGACGAGCTGGCGATTAGAAGATCGTCTAGATATACATACACAAAAGGTAAACCTCGGCAGACATCATCCATAAAACGTTGGAAGGTTTGAGCTGCATTACTGAGACCGTATGGCATGCGCATGTATTCAAACAAACCAAAAGGAGTGATGATTGCTGTTTTTTGGATGTCACTATAACACATGGGAATCTGGTGGTATGCACGCACAAGATCGTGTTTAGAAAATATTGACTTACCACGAAGGTGTGCTCCAAAATCCTGGATGTGTGGAATGGGGTAACGATCGGGGATGGTGGCCTTTGTTGAGCGCCCGGTAGTCCTCACATGGGCGCCAATCTCCGGACTTCTTGAGGACCATGTAGAGAGCTGAGGACCAAGTGCTGGATGAAGGTCGAATAAAGCTCAGCTTGAGCATGTGATCGAATTCTTTCTTAGCAGTGATGAACTTGTCAGGTGCAAGTCGACGCGCCCTTGCAAAAACCGGTGGACCTTTGGTCTCAATATGATGTTTGACACCATGCGCTGGCTCAGCGGTTTAGAATTCTGGGACAGAAATGGACGGAAACTCCTTGAGGATGGTCGAGTATTGGGATGACGGTTGAAGGAAGTTGAGGCCGAATGCGGCATGGCCAGAAACAAGAGCAGAAATGCTGCTAAAGGTCTGACTGTCAATGAGGCAATTGTGTTTCATGTCGATTAGAAACCCATAGTGGCGGAAAAAGTCAGCACTGATGATTGGGTAACGGACATCAGCCAGGATAAATGCCCATTTGAACTTTGTATGAAATCCCAAATCCAGTGTGATCAAGCGGGATCCAAACGTGTCAATGGGAGTCCCGTTGGCTGCTGTGAGAGGTCGTCCAACTGTGCTCGATTGCCTCTCATACCGAGAGGCTGGCATCACACAAACTTGTGCACCTGAATCAATGAGATAACGGCGGCCCGAGATGCGATCGGCGATAAAAAGTAAGTGACTGCTATTCCGCGGAGCACTGGTCACCATCAGTGCCTGGGGAGAGCGTTTCCCGAATATTGACAAGGTGCCCGGCATTTTTTTTGCCTGATCACCGTACTTAGCATGATACCAACATAAGGCAGGAATGTTGGGTGTTGCAGTTGAAACTGGGGCAATACGAGAGCTCTTTTTCAGTTCAGTAACGTCGGCGCGAAGAGATGCAATTTCAGCTTCCCAGACCTGTGGGAGAACCGCTGGAGGTACGTCCGAGGAAGGTCGAAATGTGGGTTGCTGTGATTGGCACATTGTGAGAAGAGCAACATTTTGTTTGATAACAGAACACAGAGTGTCAGCTTTTTCTGCCAATGCGGACAGACTGAGGGTATCATACGCTGCTAGACTGAGACGCACCTGTAGTGGCAAGCGAGGAAGAAACATATCCCGCATCATGGGATCCTGGCTAATGTCACGTTTGGCCAACTGTTCAATCCTTCGCATTAAATCAGACGGCCTGAGGTCGCCCAATGGTTGAAATTCCCACAACTTCTGGAGCCTCTCCCACTCTGAGAGAGGTGTGGAGCACCAGCTTGCTCTTGAGCTCATCATAGGGCATTACTTCAGAGACCGTCTCGATGCAATCAAAGACTTTTTCGGCAATGTCGGAAGGGAGTCCAGCCACAACATACTGGTATTTGGTGAGTTGCTGCATGATATTTCTCGACGCGAATTGAGCCTCGACTTGGAGGAACCAAAGTTCAGGGTTCGCCGACCAAAAGGGGGGGGGTTTGAGAGAAACAGCAGAAACAGCCATGCTAAAAGAGACGTTCTAAAAAACGTTGAAAGAGACGTCTGATGTCGAAGTATCGTCGGGTTCACCAATATAGCGAGCAAGGTCTCGAATGTAACGAGAGCGAGAGAGACAACTAAACTTCAACTACATGTATAACTTTATTAAAAATGATCAGAATAGGTAAAGCTTCAGTAAAACAGTCACGTGATACAATAACGGGTAAGTGAATGACGTTTACATCTGACAGTTATATAAACAGCATACGTAATAACATGACTAAAAGCATACGTAATAACATGACTGCCACAAGCCAAACTAGACATAATAATAGCCAAACTAGGAGAGTTACAGGGGGTTGACATTGGAATATTCCTTTGCCTGTCTGCCTCTGTTTCTTTTCTTCAATTGGCGCTCATGGATAGGGCTAATACCAGTGCCAGGCTGGTATGCACAAAAAGCATATAAAGCCACTGCATACATATAATTATGCAACCTTTTCTGATTGATCCTACACCACAACTTGGGCCTTTGATTGTGTTTAGGTCAGGTTGTGAGGCTCCACTCCCTGGTCCTATCCTGCTTTGCTCTTTTAAACAACCTTCATCAATTAGTGGCTATTGAGTGTCTAGAAATACCAAATTGGTAGGCAGTTGTGTACAAACATTTGAAAATAATGGTCAAAGGTCAGACTTATTCCCCCAACATTGTAGGAGGGAGTGAGAGAGAAGAGGAGGAGCGGGGAGTAGGGTGGGAGGAGGTGGGAGGAAGTTGAGGAGTTAAGAAAGGCTTAAGGAAGGAGGGAGGTGGAGAGAAAGAGAGGAAGGAGAGAAAAGGAAGGAAGGAGAGAGGGGAGGGGAGAGAAAGGATGGAGGAGAAGAAGGTGGGAGTGTGAAGAAGTGAAATTTGTAAAGAAGTAAAAGAATGTAGGGTAGAATGAGGAAAGGGTCTGAAAACATCATCGCCTTCGCCTACAATAACTTACATTGGTAGGCACTTAGACTGAAAAATATCACACACGTGAATCCGAAATGTAATTCATTACCCCATGTTGGGTTGAAAAATCTTGATCAGTTAAACTGTCAGTGCACTGCACTCTGTCACACACATATATCCACACATACACCTTCACCCCCCCCCACACATACACAAATATATTTTGCATGTATAATTGCTTCCTCACTTATTAGTTACTAAATCACCAGCTAGACCAAAATTGGTGCTAGGCTGTAGATTTTTACTAAGCAACATCGACCTCCAAGAGGGTAACCATCTACCATGTCTTATCACAGTAAGTGACAATTTCCAGAGAAAGACAACAGCACTTTGTCCTAGATTAGAATGGGTAGCAAATCCCTGAACACATCAGCAATATTGACACGGGCTAATCCCTGTGTCAACATTATTGATACAGGCTAATATCTGACAGTGTCGATGTTATCGATACAGGTTAACCCCTGAACAATGTCAACCATCAATATTGACACAGGCTTAGACAAAATGAACAAGCCTGGAGTGGAGAGAGCAGAAAACCCAAGCAACCATGTCTTCACAGATAAGCTTGAGATGCAATGTAACGATCTTTTCCTGCCCTCCCTTTGGTGGAGGCAAGGAAATTTAAACGAGTTGTCATTTATTTGTTTGCTACCTTGCTGAACAACACGTTACATGGTGGCAGCTTGGAGTGTCCCTACGCCAATATCTCGACTCGGTGATTGTCTAAATGACTAGTTACTCTCAACTGGTGTGGTTTTGGATGATCAGAATATCGTCAAAGCGTTTCAAAATGGCTGCCAAGTTTCTGCCAGATCCAGATCCTCTGTCCATCCATGACTCTGCTGTCTCTGAGGCATGGAAGGAATGGAGGTTAGCATGGGACAACTACAGCCTAGCTATGGAGCTGAATGGGAAGGACGAGAATATACAGGTGGCTACTCTACTAACTGTGATTGGCACTGATGCATGTCATGTCTTTGCCACATTTGAGTGGCAGGACAATGCTGACAAACAGAAGATACAAACTGTACTGTAGGTTTCCAATGGTATTGTTGCCCAAGGAGGAACATTGCATTTGAGCGTTATAAATTCAATATGAGGGAACATAATGTGACCGTTCTATGTCAGCTATCTAGCAAGTGTGATTTTTAAAACATTACACGGGATGAGCTGCTCAGGCAGGGACAGGATAGTGTTTGGTATTGCTGATCCCAAGGTTAGGAAATGACTTCTTCGTGAAGGTGCACTGACATTGAACAGAACACTGGAACTCTGCTGTGCTGTTGGCATGACCCAAGCACAGCTCAAGGTGCTGGGTGGTAGTACTGATATATATATGTCTGTAAGTATGGTGAGGAAGCAAGTATGTGGCAAGTGCAAGGCTGCAAAGGAGCCTAGCATAGCTGTAGTGAAAGATTGCAAGTTCTGTGGTGGACATCAAGTGATGAAGAAAGAGTCTTGTCCAGCCTGGGGTAAGGAGTGTTCCAAGTGCTCCAAGATGAATCACTTTGCATGTAAATGTCAGTCTGGTGGAACAAACATGAAGAAGTTTGTCCGTGCTGCTGAGGAGTGCCACACTGATGAAGACCTCGTATTTAAAGTATCTGAAGTTTCAGCCATTGATGACTCCCAGCTGGTCACATTGAAGGTAAGGAGTATTAGTAACTGTATGAGGTTCCAGCTAGATACAGGCGCACAGTGTAGTCACTGGAGCATATGACCCAAGTGGCTTATCCATCATCTCTTATGGTAGTGCGAAGACCCGTATAGTTGGACGTGTGTTGATTCTTGTGTCTCGAGGTGATATCAGATGCACACTGAACTACAGCATCATAGATGCTCCTACATCTCATCCACTTTTGGTCGTAAAGGATGCCTTGGAATGGGACTTGTATGTATCCTGAAATGTGATGCACAGCAGAAGCCTGATACTAGTAATACTACTGTGTGTGCTGTGAGGAGTATGAGTGCACTCAGTAAAGCACAGATCATCAACAAGTATCCCCTGGTGTACTCTGGTACTGCTGGCAAGCTGGATGGTGAATATCATACCAGAGTGGATCCTGCCATGACACCTTTACAGCAGTCTCTGCAACAGGTAAAAGTCGCACTAAGGGATAAGGTCAAGGATGCTCTGGAAGATCTGGTGCAGGAGGACATGCTGGCACCTGTCACAGAGTCCACACCATGGATATCATCTATGGTTTTGGTGGCCAAGAAGAACGACTAGCTCCGTGTCCGCTTGGACCCTAAGGACTTGAACAAGGCTATGAAGCATGAGCACTACCCTCTACCCTCAATCGAGGACATCACAACTAGGGTGCATGGTGCAAAAGAGTTCATGGTCCTGGAAGTGTGTAGTGCTTCTGGCATGTAGTACTCGACCAGGTATCATCTTTTCTGACAACCTTCCACACACCTTTTGGATACTACAGGTGGAAGCACATGCCATTCGGTATCAACAGTGCCCCTGAGGTCTTCCAGCAGAAGATGAGTTGATCGAAGGCCTGTAGGGAATTGAGGTGATTGCTGATGACTTTTGAGTTAGGTTATGGTAACAGTTTGCCTGAAGCGATTGCCGACCATGATTATCAGATAGACATCTCATGGCATTCATTGAGCGCTGTGAAGAGTGTCACGTCACTCTCAACACTAAGAAGTTTGAACTCAGAAAGTCAGAGGCTCCTTTCATCGGTCATGTTGCTACGGACAAGGGCCTGAAGATACACTCTGACAAGGTGTATGCCATCATGAATATGCCAGAACCGTAGGATGTGCCTTCTATATAGAGGTTGCTGGACATGGTTCAGTACCTGTTGTACCATGTTTGTCTGATATGATGCTCCCACTCAGACAATTAGTTCTTGAGGATTGTCAGGGGCCGCCTGACATGGCCAAGCCTGGCCATAACCTGTAGCTAGAGGTAGCTTATATCTGTTAGTTCTAATTAGCTAACCATGGTTAATTACTGTTAATTGATGTGGTTCACACCTGGATTTATACAGTCTCTACCTGTCATCTGTATGTTTGACTTTGGACTGTGCATTGTATGGTGTTAGCTTACTGTGTGAGGCTGGGAGTGGTTATAAAAAACCCTGCCAGCCAAACTGTTTTAGTCTACTGTTGTTGCTTTGAGTAATAAAACTTAGTCTAACTTTATACCCTAAATTTCTCTGGGTAGACTAGGCGACTTACTCCTAGCTGTTAGGCTCTGGTGGCAGCAATACCTACCATATTGGGACTAGGCAGAAGTTGAACCCCAACACATGGTGGCAGCGGTGCTCAAGAATTTCAATCAGCCATCATCATATCAACCGCTATTTCACAGCCATGAACCAGCCAAGACCCTACAACACTAGATCTGGACAGCAAGAGGAGCCAAGCGCAGGGGAGATGGCTGCTGCTTCCCAACCTTCAGCCCGACTAGGAGGGGAAGACTTGCCGATTGACATGCTCCCATGCCTAGATGACGACCTCTACTCTGAATCTGTGGAGGGAAACCCACCTTCTCCAACGCAAACTACTTCCCAGGATCCTATGGCAATGTTGGCGCAAGCTATGACTGCCTTGATAGCCTCTTCAAATGATGACAAAAGATTTTGGAGAGTGAGACAAATCAGGATGGAGAGGTTTGAGGAACTCAGCACTCGAAGAGGCAACACTGCAATTGAAGAACAAGCTAGAGCTGGGGAACGTAAGGAAGCATTCTTCAAGGCAGAATAGCTTGCCAGGAAGAGGTCCGACATACTTCACAATTTGCATAAGTTGGATGACTCAACAGACCCCGAAGCATACCTAGAGACATTCGAGGCGGCCATGACAGATGGATCTTTTGACCAAAAGGACTGGCTGTCTGCCCTGAGGAAGTTGCTGACGGGTAAGGCATTGTCCTTCTTCCGGGAGCTGGCAGTGACTGAGGAGACCCCCTACCTGTCCTTCAAAACCTCGTTTCTGGAACGGATGGGTTGCACCATCAAGCAGGCAAGGAAGACGCTATGGAGTAACCATCCGGGCAACAATACTAGTCCACGGGAACACCTTCAGCCTATCCTCAGAGCCATCACCAGGTTAGGAGAGAACCTGAAAACCAAAGCAGATTTCACAGCTGAACTGTTTCAGGGATGTCTACCTGCTTATTACTCTCCCGACGCAATCTACAACCTGCGGCATAGTGACCCAAAGGACTCCTTCAGATGGTTGAGGAACTACAAGCTATGTGGGAATCAAAGCCGACATGGGAGCATGGCAGGATGCACAAGCTGAGACCAGACGCCCATACCCTCTACAGCCAACCTAGACATCACAGAGAAGGATGGACTGCCCCCAAAGATGCCAACCGGACACCCTTCAGGGAAGGTGAGCCTCCTAAAAGTAAGGGCGGGGCCGGGTCAGCTGGGGGTAAGCTGGGAGAGGGCCGAAGGGAAACCCTGCAGGGTACCAGTTCTCAGGCTGGGCAGGCTAGAGGAGGTGCATGCTATAATTGTGGGAAGTTTGGACACTTTAAGAGAGATTGTCCTGAGGCTAACACAACTCTGCATATGATTCAATCTGAATCTGATGAGGATCCTGCTGGAAGACTTATCAAGCGAGTGGGTACCATAGGTGGTAGGACAGGTCGCATGCTGGTGGATACAGGTGATAGTCGAACCACTGTTCCTGCTAGATTCATAGACCCAGATCAATATACGGGTAATGAGAGAGCAAGGCTAGCCCACTTTGGCACTGTTGATATGCCGACAGCCACAGTAAACATCAAAGTGGATGGGTTTGCGAAGTCCATGGAGGTTTTTGTGGCTAGGGAAGATGCCCCACTTATATTACTGGGTATGGATCACCCAGCAGTAAAGGCTTGGGTTAACCAACGTCCCGTACTTGATCAAGGTGATGTACTTGATCAGGGTGATGTACTTGATCAGGGTAATATCCCTGTTCCCATCCATGCCACTACTAGGGCTGGAAGCCAGGCATTAGATAGGGAGTCTGAGGAGAACAGACTAGCCGATGCAAGGGATGGGACCGAGCCCAAGGAGATGGAGTTAGCCACTCCTAAGCTCAAGACTAAGAGGCGAGGTAGGCCCAGGGAAGCTAGGAAGGCTCTAAGTACACCTGTCCCCCCAACTGATGTCCAAGTCCCCATCCTAGTGTTGGGCTGCTAAGCAGTAGCATAGCTGAGCCTCGGGATGAAGGGAAGGGATGCTCCATTACCATTTCTCAAGAGGCTATTGATGCTGATGTCAATTCTGAAGTTGATGTGGAGGCTAATAGATTGTTGGATGAGGTTGAGGTGGATGAGGTTGAGGTGGAAGAAGTCTCTTCGGTGGTAGAGGCAGATAGTCTTCATGGATTAGAGAGAGGTGATATAACTGAGATTGCCTTGCCACTCCCCACACTCGGGAAAGGGACAGAGGATGTTAAGGAGTTTATCAAGCAGCAGTCAGAAGATGGGAGTCTGACCGAGTTGAGGAGGAAGGGAAAGAGGAGTATAGATGGCTATATGTTGGATGAGTGAGTGTTGATACACACAAAGCTAGCAGACCCAGGGAGGGAGTGGACAAGAGTTGTCGTTCCTATCTGTAGGCGTAGGGAAGTTCTTGATGTAGGCCACCGGGGCCTAGCTGGGGGACATTTTCCCCACAATAAGATGGTCAGTTCCTTATCCCAGCATTTCACTTGGCCAGGGTTACGGAAGGACGCCAGGGCATACTGCAGCACATGCCCTGAGTGTCATAGGTTGAGCAGGCAGCTGCAGCCCAGGGCACCATTAGTGACCACCCCAATCATAGGCGTCCCATACCAACGGTTAGCCTGTGATCTGGTGGGTCCCTTACCTAGGACTAAGAGTGGGTACCGTTATATCCTGACAGTTATGTGCCTTGGTACTAGGTACCCTTATGCCATTCCCCTCAAGAAGGTTGATGCCATCACAGTAGCTGAGGGTCTAATGGAGGTAATAGCCCACACTGGAATTCCTCAGGAGCTATTATCGGACCAGGGGTCTGTATTCATAGGACGGGTGAACAAAGAACTGTGTAGACTTCTCAACATAGACAAGTTACGTACCACTGCCTACCACCCACAAACTGGAAGCCAGGAGAAGACTGCTTTCTGTTCACCATGGGGTAAATTTGCATTCACACGCATGCCCTTTGGGTTAACAAATGCACCAGCCACTTTCCAATGGTGCATGGATCAGGCCTTAGATCAGCAAGCTGAGTTTAGCTCGACTTACATTGATGACGTTTTAGTCTATTCCGGCTCATGGGAGGAGCACATAGAGCACCTCAGAGGTGTCTTGCACTTAGGGAGGCAGGTAAACCCGACAAATGTGTCTGGGGGGCTCAGTCTCTTGAATACCTAGGATATGAGGTAGGGAATGGATTGGTGAGCGTACCTGAGGCAAGGGTGAAGGCCCTTAGAGATTTTTCTAGGCCTGTAGACAAGAAGGCGTTAAGGGCATTCTTGGGCACTGCAGGGTATTACCGGAGGTTTATTCCCGGGTTCTCCCAGATGGCAGGGCCTTTGTATGATGCCCTGAAGAAGGGGGCTCCCAACCTTGTAGGGTGGACTGGGAAGCATATTGGGGCATTTAATCATCTTATATGTGTTCTTTGTGATGCACACACCCTCACATTGCCGAGGGATGCTGACACCCTGGCCCTCCACACGAACGACTTGCTGGGTAAGGATGCTCGACAGGAAGAAGCGCAGTGCCTGCAGCTGGGAGCAAGCCCTGCTGACTTACATGCCCAGATACGGGTGGAACAACGACCTCCAGCCGGTTCCACCTTTAGTGAGGGGAGATGTCAGAGGCCGCCTGACATGGCCAAGCCTGGCCACAACCTGTAGCTAGAGGTAGCTTATATCTGTTAGTTCTAATTAGCTAACCATGGTTAATTACTGTTAATTGATGTGGTTCACACCTGGATTTATACAGGCTTATGTGTCTCCACCTGTCATTTGTATGTTTGACTTTGGACTGTGCATTGTATGGTGTTAGCCATATTTCACTTACTGTGTGAGGCTGGGAGTGGTTATAAAAAACCCTGCCAGCCAAACTGTTTTAGTCTACTGTTGTTGCTTTGAGTAATAAAACTTAAGTCTAACTTTATACCCTTAATTTCTCTGGGTAGACTAGGCGACTTACTCCTAGCTGTTAGGCTCTGGTGGCAGCAATACCTACCATATTGGGACTAGGCAGAAGTTGAACCCCAACAAGGATGCTGAGTGGACATGGGACCATGCTCAGAAGAAGACGTTTGCAGAAGGTGTTTGCAGAACTTAAGAAGGATGTGAGCAGTGCACCAGTTCTCAAGTACTATGACTTGAACAAGGAGGTAACTGTCAGTGTGATGCATCCAAGTTGGGGCTTGGCACAGCTATACCACAGGATGGTCAGCCAGTGGCCTATGCATTGCATGCTCTGACATCAGCAGAGACTCGATATGCTCAAATCGAGGAGCCTTTGGCCATAGTGTTCGCCTTTGAGCACTTAGACATTTACGTATACAGCAGGGGTGTAGTCACTGTGCAGAGTGAGATCATAAACCTCTAGACTAAAGAGCATCTTCAGGAAGGCGCTATGTTCAGCTCCCAACAGACTGCAACAGTCTGCAGAGCTACTCCCTGGATGTCAGGTATCGCAAAGACATGGAAATGCAGCTGGCTGATACCCTAAGTTGTGCCTACCTTTCTGTGAACAGTTGTGACATCATCCACTTAGTGGAAGCTGTGGATCACACTGCTCACCTTCCTGTAACGCCAGAGAATTTACATTAAATTCGATATGCGAATACAGTGGATCCAACCTTGTCATTACTATACAACATGGTTCTAGATGGCTGGCCTGTGGACAAGAAGCACCTTCCAGTTTCACTGATACCATACTGGGACTATCGTGAAGAACTGATCATGCAGGATCAGCTGCTGTTCAAGAGCCACCAGCTGGTGATACCTGCATGCCTAAGAACAGAGCTGATGGCCATCGCTCATGGTAGTCACGTGGGCATAGAAGGTTGTCTGCGACGAGCTCAGGAATGTCTGTTCTGACCCCAAATGACTGCTGATATGAATGTTTTCATGTCAAAGTGTGACATATGTCAATCACATGGTAGGGCACAGCAGAAGGAACTTCTATAGCAACATGAAATCATTGTTCATCCATGGGCCATGGTTGGGACTGACCTGTGTCAGCTGAACGGATACCAACTGTTGGTGGTCACCGATTACTACAGTAACTTCATGGAAGTCGAAAGACTGAATGTTTTTAGATAAGATCCACGATCTATTTGTTCCCCGATTCAACAAGATGTAAAAGTAGTATCACCAGAAAACAATGCACGAAATAATGATCTATATTATTGTGGGCATGCGCGTACATGTAGGTATTGGCATGTGGGTAAAGGGTCCTTGTTCATTAGGTAAAGGGTCTCTGATCCCATAATTAGCTATCTCCCCCAGGCGGATTAGTCCTTGTAATTCGGCCGATTGTTGGTCACGCAATGCCTTTTGGATCGGCGTACTTTCGTCTGTGGGCGTGAAGGTGCCGGAGTGGTGTGGCGGGCTGGTGTAGAGGGAGGTTCGGGTGGCAGAGGCGTCTCGAACGTGTCCTGTGTGGGCCGAAGTGGCGGTTCGGGAGGTGCCGGTAGGGTCGGTATAGGATCGGGCACGACTGAGGGAAGGCCCTGGTCGGCTGAGTACGGTAAGTGGTGGATAACGGGAGTGTCCACTAGTTGGGTTGGAGGGTGGGGCGGAGGTGAGGGCAGCCGCTCCATGGGGGTGTCTGAATGCGTGGGCACGGCGCATCTTCGGAGGAATTTCCTGTTCCTTAGAGTAGCACGTCCAGATCCAGACATTCGTATCCAGTACTGATGAAATTGTTTCACCTCGATCACGACTCCAAGTTTGTCCCATCGACGAGGGAATGGGCCAGTTTGGTTCTGGACCCGTACTTGGTCGCCGACTCTGAGGGGCGTGAGTGGATGAGAGTGCTCTGCCCACTTGTCCTGTTCGTTGGCACCTCGTCTGGCCATTGTGGCTTCCCGCTCGTCGAGTAGGCGATCCCAGTAGGCATGGACTTTGAGTTTGCCAGGGATGACGGGTAGCAGGTCCTTGATGGGCCTGGCGAATACAGCTATGGCCGGTGAGATCTTTGTGACTGGGTCCGGGGTGTTGCGGTAGGTCAGCATGGCTCTCTGGAAGCGGTCGGTGTCGAGGTTGCCGTCGTCTCGCGTGTTGCCGGCTAGGACACGCTTGACAGTCTTGACCCCGATCTCCGCGCGAGCGTTGCTGTGGGGGAACGCCACTGAGCAGAGTCGATGGTGAACGCCCCAGTCGGAGAGGAATTGACGTGTTACTGAAGCAGTAAATTCAGGACCCCCGTCCGTGGTGATATCGTCGGGTATCCCGAATGTGACAAATATTGACCGTAGGTTAGAGGTGAGGCCGGTGGCGCCGTTGGTGGAGCGTTCCACGATGGGCCAGCCCGAAAAACGGTCAACAATCACCACATAGGTGTGTCCCTTGTGGTGAAAATAATCGGCGCAGATGCTCTGAAATGGCCGTGTTGGCAGGGCAGGCTGCGTCGGTGGTAGAGATGCTTGGGAGGGCGACATCGTGTTGCACATGGTGCAAGTTGTCCTGTGGGCAGAGATGTCCGCTGCGATGCCCGGCCAGAAGATGGAGGCATCGGCTTTTGCCATCATGAGGGTCGTCCCTTGATGGGCAGAGTGTAGGGCGTGTAGACAGTCGCTTCTCAGGGAGGAGGGTATAATCACACGGTCTTTGTATACAGCGACGCCATCGGCAGAGTACAGGTGCGACCTGTGGACATGGAACATGCGAATTTCCTTGGGCACGTCGGCCTGCTTGTCTGGGAATCCTTCCTCGATGGCCGTAAGCAGGAGCTGCATGGCGTCATCAGAGGTAGTCTCCTCTTTGAGGCGTTGCCAGGTGATGGGCAGAGTTGAATGGAGTGTCGAGCACAGGGTGCTGATTAGCTTCTCCTCGTCCGCGTCCCCAGACTGATCGACCGAGAGGCCGGCCATCAGTGTGAGGGGAATTCTTGGGGGTGGTGCCGAAACAGGGTCTGGTAGGGACATCCCGTGGGGTTTGTGTGAACCAGTTGGATACCGCGATAGGGCGTCAGATGTGCGGTTTCGCACACCAGGGATGTAAAGCATTGTGAATGCGAATTGGAGGGTTTTCTCCTTGAGATTTCTGAGTCGCGAGTTTGTTATGTCGGCCAGAGCTCTATCCCCGAATATCTTTACTAGGGGTTTGTGGTCGACGGCAACGTAGAGGTCGGTGCAGCCGAGGACAAAATGTCTGCATTTGTCCAGAGCTTCGGCCACAGCAAGGGCTTCGCCCTCGATGGCCGCGTATCGGGATTCCGCGTCATGCGTGAACCTTGAACCAACGAGGGTGATTCTCCAGCCGTCTTTGCAGCAGAATAGCTCCCTCTGTGGACATGTGCAGTGCTTTTGGAACATCCAATAGCCTATCCCTGTCTTGCTCCAGTCTGTTGCAATGCATGTTGGTCTGTCCCTTTCGAATATCTCGACGCCGTGGTTGATTTGTTCCACGATAGTTTGTTTAGACTCCTCGAACGCTTCTTGGTGATCGGATGTCCAGTTGAACTTCGTGGCTGGCTTGAGCAGATCCCTGAAGGGGGCCATTGTGGCAGCGCGAGAGAACGCATAGGCCACCTGGTTTACCAGGCCGAACCAGGATCTGACATCCGTGGTGGAGGCTGGGGTGGGGAACTCAGCAATGGCCTTGGTGAATTTCCGTGCGGGCTTGACCGTGGTTAAGCCGATCTCGAAGCCGGCGAATTCGACAGTGTCCTGTGCGAATACGAACTTGGATGGGTTTAGTGTTATCCCGTTTGCGCCGCATCTGGTCAGCCAGGCAGCTGCGTCATGGAATGCCTGTTCGATGTCTGAGGACCAGATGAGCGTGTCATCCACGCACTTCGTCTTGTTCTGTATGTCCTCTATGATACTGTCGAACCTGGCGGTGTAACCGTCCCCGGACGCCTTGTACCCTTGAGGGGCGGTTAGGTAGCGGTAGCGCCCCCAGGGTGTGATGAATGTTGTGAAGTGCGTGTCCTCCGGGTGAAGTGGAACGGAGTGGTAACCGTTCCACGCGTCGAACACCGACTTCTTCATTCCCTTGGGAACGCCGCGGGCCTGGTGGTAGGGTGACTTCGTGTGGTGAGTCTCCCTTGTGGCGTGGGCGTTGAGGGGTTGAAAATCAATGACGCGTCTCGGTTCCCCATTGGACTTCCCGACAATCAACATGCGGTGACACCAGGTGTCTGGTGTTCCAATGGGTACCTTTTCAATCACTCCGAGGCGTACATCACGGTCCAGGTGTTCCTTGACTGTAGCCTCCCAGTGCACGGGTACTGAAGCAGCCTTGTGTGCTGTGACAGGCGTGGCCTCCGGGTCAATGTTGAGCCGTAGGGGTGGGCCTGCCATCATGGGGAGTGTTTGGTGGGTGCACATATTGAATGTTGATGCCTTGAAGATAGTCCGTAGGTGCATTTCTAGGGCTCCCCTGTTTGCATCGGTGGCAGGGATAGGTAGCGGGATCGTACCTGATGGTGGAAGTGACCTCGTCGGACATCTGCATTCGCGTGGCTGCGTAGGACTTGGTGGCTCAGGCCGCTTGGGTAGAGCTATGTTAGATAGTGCTCCCACTGACGTGGATGGAAACCGGGGTGGTATGATGCCGAGGTCTGAGCAGGCTTCCCTGCTCAGGAACAGGCGCGTGACATTGGGGGTTACGTATACCATCTGTTTGGTGGTTGCAGAGGAGTCCGGGAGGGAGAATTCCAGCAGTATCGCCCCCAGAAGCTTGATGCCACTCTTGTTGGCTGCCTGCATCTTCTGTGATACAGGGATGAGGTTGGACCTCGATATCCTGAGCTTGTGAAGGATGTGTGTCCCTGCCAGGCAGCTTTGGCATCCGGTGTCCAGCATGCCTTCAATGGAGCATTGAGTGCGCCGTGGTCGCTGATGGATCCTCAGCATGGCGTAATCGCTCGGGTGTAGTTTGGCCATCAGTTGCCTCGTGGGCTGGGGAAGGGATTGTCTCTTCACCCATCTGCCAGCAGTGCTGTCAAAAACGTGGTGGTCCAGGGTTTTATCTCCTATTGCCTCATGGGTGGAGATGTCGCATACATTGTTAAAATTGTTAAAAATTGCATTCTCAGTTACCTGAGTAGGTGTTGACTTAGACTTACATACCCTCTCAGAGTGATTGAGTTTTCCGCATTTTCCACACCTATGCCCGAATGCTTTGCATTCGGCGCTCCTTGTTGGGGGCGGAGGGTACTTGCCATGTCCGGTCCTGCCGCAAAAATAGCACTTCTCGTCGCCTTCTTCCGGATCGGGCTGGGGTCTCCCTTGTCGTGGCAGCTTCTTGTATTTGCTTTTGAGGGCATTTACTGAGCTGTTCGGGTCCAGTTGTGTCACCGATGCCTTTGCTGCCTCCTTCGACTCGACGAATAGCATGGCTCTCTCCATGCTCAGGGGTTGGTTTGGCTCCCCGAGGAGGCCCTGCTTGATCTCGGGGTCGGCTAGCCCTGTAATGAGGGCGTCCGCGACGTTTTCTTCGGTGTAGTCGACGATCAGGCGGCAAGTGCATGGCTTGCTGTATTGGCAAGTTGCTGCCTGTCCCCTCAACCGTGCTCCGAATGCACGCACGCCTTCCTCTCGGTCCTGTGACATGTTGTGAAGCCTGTCCCTGGCCACAGTGGGGTTTTCAATCCTGACGGCAAGTACCTTGATGGCCTTCATGATGTCACCGATCGGTAGCCCCGATATGACCACGCCCCCATTGTTTCTTTGTAGGCCCTTCCTCAGGTCCTGGTCTAAGAGCTGGATTGCTCTGTCATCTCCTTCCACTCTCGTGGCCTTGAGGTAGTCCCCCCATCGTGACACGAAGTATAGCCAGTCCTGGCTGGTCCCTGCCGCCGATATCGTGGGTCTCCTAACAGCCTCGACCTTTGATCGGTCTTTATTCCGGCCTTCGTGGTTGATGAGGTGACCTTGCAGATGAGCAGCAGCCAGTACAGGGTTGACCATCGCTCCCTCGGGTATCTGGTACCCACAACCATCGACAGGGCACTGTCTTTCACCCATGCCTCGCGGAGGTGGGCGCTAATTGGAGAATCACTTGGCTTGACAGATACTAGACTCAGGTCGCCAGGTACTATACAACTAGACTACAAATGATCTAGATAGACGATTATTTCGTGCATAGATAAGATCCACGATCTATTTGTTCCCCGATTCAACAAGATGTAAAAGTAGTATCACCAGAAAACAATGCACGAAATAATGATCTATATTATTGTGGGCATGCGCGTACATGTAGGTATTGGCATGTGGGTAAAGGGTCCTTGTTCATTAGGTAAAGGGTCTCTGATCCCATAATTAGCTAGTTTTGACATCACGTGGTGTTATTCAGGCATTCTCCTCCATATCCTCCAGGCATGGCATTCCAGATGTGCTGGTGTCGGACAATGGCCCACAGTTCTCATCGGCTGAGTTCAAGTTATTCAGTGTAGCCTGGTCATTCGTACATGTAACCTCGTCTCCTCTATATCCACAGTCAAATGGAAAAGCAGAGAATGCGGTGAAGATGATGTATCTGTTCAAGAAGACTAAGGAATAAGGACGCTCCGAGTTCCTTGCTCTGCTTGAGTGGAGGAATACTCCTACTGAGGGTGTAGGCACAAGCCCTGCACAGCGATTGATGGTCGAAGGTGCAAAACTCTGATCCCTACAGCATCGGGTCTTCTAAGTCCTAGATATGACTCTACTAGGGATCTGACCGCTATGTAGCTAGTGGAGTTTGTTGGTGATGCTGCCATGTTGCGTAATTTATGAATTATCATCAGGAACACAAAAATGTACATACATGCGCTACAAGCCTCTAGCAAGCAAAATTCAAGTGGTCTGGTCATAGGCTTTTGTGCAAGGACAAGCAGAAAGATCATAATGATGGTTCAGTTAAATCACAGGGGATCCCGTCTACATGAGGCTTCCTGGGAGCTCTACCTGACACGTGGAATGTGTGAGGGCAGCAGGTTGCACCACAATCCTATGATGTCACAGCTGGTGGCACTTACAGTCGCAACCGGCGTTACATTCGTTATGATAACAGTGTTCAACTCTATGAGTATATAGAGCATCCTGAGCCTGAGTGTACAGCTGCACAACCTCTTTCACACACGACGCCTGTCAAGCATAATACTCCTGTGTACAACCAGCTGATGCCAGCTCTGCAGCCCTCTCCACCACCTGTTGTAGCACAAACAGAACCTCGTCACTCTACGTGTATACCGACAGCTCCTGTCAAGATGCAAGACTATGTTACGGACTGATCTATTTGTACTTGGATTGGTAATTATAGGTGACATAGTGTGATTAGCCTCTTTGACACATGTTAGTATCCAATTGTGATCATGTAACTTTCATTTCCCCCCCCCCCCCCCCCCCCATTTTTGTGACGTCGTTTAGTGTGATTTGCCTTTGACACGTGTTAGTTTCCAATTGTGATCATATAACTCGCCCTAATTTTTTGGTTTTGTCAAGAGGGAAGATGTAATGATCTTTACCTGCCCGTCCTCTGGCGGAGGCGAGGAAATTTAAATGAGTTGTCATTTATTTGTTTGCTATCTTGCTGAACAACACGTTACACACAATGGGCATTCCCGGAGAGCATATAACGATAAAGTGATAGGCCAATACAGTGTCCCAGCATCAATAGCAGGGAGATAGCAAGAGACAAAATGGAAATTCAGAAGAGCAGGAAAGCTGAGCAGTAATACTAAATAGGGTACAGTGTCGGGTACCAGAAGCGAGTATACATATAACTCTGCCAAAAAAGGCAGTTTTTCTTTCAATAGTTGGCCCACAGTTCTCATCGGCTGAGTTAAAGTCATTCATGAGTGATCATAAACCTCTAGACTAAAGAGCATCTTTTTGGAAGGCGCTATGTTCAGCTCCCAACAGACTGCAACAGTCTGCAGAGCTACTCCCTGGATGTCAGGTATCGCAAAGGCATGGAAATGGAGATAACTGTCGAAATCTTGCAGTACATACACACACAGACAAACACACAAAGACATACATGCACAAATAATATCATGGGGTGACTTTAAACGCTGCACTTTGTGAATGCGTAGATAGCAGAGTTGGAGTAGCATTGGAGTTTGTGCAGTAGCACAAGGCTTTGCCACAAGGCACTTTCAGCCACTAAACAAAGTTTTAAATATCCTTTGATCGGCTCAGAGACTTCGAACAACCCAAAAATGCCAGAAGTGTAAGTTACTTGATATCAGTTTCAGCATGTATAGTCCACTGGAGGTGTGCGTCCTTAGCTTTTGGTACAAAAGCAAGTAGCTACGTTCTATAATATTAGAACATCTTGCTGTTTGTATTTTAGCCTTCGACGGTGACTAGCAGGGTTAGCTATGAAATATAACCACAATCTGAAAATTCAGCAAAGTTTACCTGGATTAAGCAAAGCTATCGTTTGAAGTGTGATCAAAGCTATCATTTGGTGCCATACCTTATCAGTCATGCCGCTTCTTGTATCTAACGGTATGTGTAGTTATTTATTAATTCTCCATTTTATTATAGGACTCACTGCCTAGAGAGGTTCCTCCATAAACAACCCAAACTGGAGATTGACAGACAAGCATTCACCTTTCAGGTGTGTATATGGAATTTTTACTTTAAAAAAAAATCGAGTACATAAATAAATCCATTTACAACGAATATTTATATTGGGAGTGCTTGTTCTTGTTAGTAAATTGACAATAATGTGCTCTAAATGGGGTGCCCTAAATGGGGTGCTCTAAATGGGTACATTCTCTCGTTAATCCAATGTAGTTTGTTTGATTTTAAATCATGTGTACACAGGATACTCTACCTGCATGTTGGGGAAATCCTCATGATGGTCCTGCTCATGACAGGATAACTTGGTGGAACTAAAGCATCCATGTGTGACGTGCTGCATATGTGTACATAATGTACTGATGACATAATGTATGGATATTGTAGCATGAGCAACAATAACTGCTGTAGCTAATTAAGAGAAAGAAATTTTTCATTCAATGAATGACAATGACAACAGGGATATATATAAGCAATAAAATGAAGAACTTTTTTTTTACGAGGGAGGGGTTAAAATTAATCCAAAACTTGATGCATATATTTTTTACATTTTTATTTTTTATTGATGTAATGGAGCAAGAGAGGCTGATGGGAGTTGATGAGTTCCATACTGGAAGGACAGCACCATTAAAAACAATACTAACTAGGCTGTGGAGGACCGATGAAATTTGGAGCAGGATGTCGGTTCGACTTCCATGATTCCCCTAGATTACTTCTATTAGTTACCCACCTTCCAATATTTAGTCATTCAAAAAATCTTCCTCCATATGGCATCTTTCATGTGAGATATAAGGAAGTACATCGATCCTAGAATGTGCTTGAGCAGGGTATAGTTGATTGTTGGAGAGAAGGAAGTACAGAATCTTAGAATCTTGATCAGGGTATAGTGAATATACTGGTATTTGTTAGAGATCATAAGTAGCAAACAGATCATATATAAAGTGGTTCATACAGAATTTTGAGTTATGGGGAACTCCAAAGTTGGCACAGACCCCACCCACCCCAGAGCATTTGGAAATATACTTTAAAGTCCTTGTAAAGTCCCCCCTGCCCCAGAGTATTTGGATATATAAGTAATTATCACATGTACAGATTCTAGAATTGTTATAGCCACATGGTTGAACCTTGCCACAGAAGATTCTAGAGTAGGACAGCCACATGGTTGAACCTTGCCACAGATCATTCTAGAGTAGGACAGCCACATAGTAGAACCTTGCCACAGAAGATTCTAGAGTAGGACAGCCACATGGTTGAACCTTGCCACAGATCATTCTAGAGTAGGACAGCCACATGGTTGAACCTTGCCACAGATCATTCTAGAGTAGGACAGCCACATAGTAGAACCTTGCCACAGAAGATTCTAGAGTAGGACAGCCACATGGTTGAACCTTACTACAGAACATTCTAGAGTAGGACAGCCACATGGTTGAGAACCTTGCCACTAGAAATGGTTGATCCTTACCAATGTTTGAACAACAAACCCCAAAAAACCACGTGAAAAAACCAAGTGGTGCTGAGTGTATTTGATGGTGAGAATTTCACCAGTTAGTACTGCTATTGCTAGCTTTGGTACAAGTATGTTATCTCTTATCATGCAGCAGATAAATCGCAAATTTGGACATCACAAAAATTATAAAAAATGTGTTAAACTTTTTTTAACCTCCACATCCCCAGTTGACTGTTACAACATTATAGTGAAAACATACTTCCAGATTGACTGGGGATGCGAGGAAAAGCAAAAAATGAACGTGTGCTGGACATGTGTTCCAAGTAAACATGGGTCTTATTCCAGATGAAGGGAACATCGAGAGTAAAATTTCAAGTAGATTATTGAGAAAGTCTTGTAAGTGGTTTCCTCTTAACATGTACTGATTTTTCTGGAAGCTTTTCCTTCGGGTTAAAGCTGCACAGGCACCTATGCTTACCTGGAATTGCTCTGAATCCTTCACTCTTGAGGGGAAAAAAGAGTCGTTCCATCCAGGATGTATAAGTCAACGTAGAGTGACGTAGCAATGCGTACTTTTATTTGCTTACCGCAATGGAGTTTATATTCCAAATTGCACTTATTGTATTTGCATTCTTATGATGTAAACATTTTGAATTGTTTGCTGTTGTAGTTATAAAAAAAACACACAGCAGAAACAAAGTTGGTGGTCAATTGCAGCCAACTAAGCTACACGCATAACTCCCAACCACTATCTGCTGTTGGTCTCTCCTGTGTAGTACCTCCCAACACAGCTACAAGGGGCTTGCACAGAGTTGAGTTCTTTCTGATCTGAAAACGACTCTGGTATTTAACTTCCTGCAGAGCCTCCTGATGTCTTTGCTCATCCTGCTAAATAAGGAGTTACTACCATAGAATCCTTATCTCAGACTCGGCACATTCATTTACCCACAAGCCATGCAACTGATCAACACAGTAAGTGCATAACAAGCCATCACTTCCAAGTCCACAGAGAAAATCGCAATGTGAACATTACTGAACTCAATATTTGCATCAACTGCATCTTCAAGTTTGGCTTCAGTGGGTAATTTCATTCATGCAGTGGAGGGCATATTCCATACTAGAACAATTGGATGGAACGTTTGTTTTACCTAGGTTGCCAGTACAATGACCTCACTAACTCTGTAACCCATTTCAGTGCTATTGTCAGTCCATGTTTTCAACCCTCCAGTGCCTCCACACTGCAGGATGGATGAGCAACTCCTTGACGTCACACTAGCAACTTATGTCTGTTCAAGTGTGTACTACCTCAACTGTTAGCACAATAAGACACTTTCTTGATGACCAAATCAGTTATGCTGATGGCAACTTCAAATTCTATACAGCAGCATAAGGTTAATATGAAAAATAACCCAACACAGGGCTTACTCTAGATTTATATCATCCTAATCCTGGGGCCTTAGATATACTGAAGAATTCCGAACCTATGTAATATAACGGTAGCTAGAGAGCACATGATAGAATCATGCATACCACACTAGCCATGTGCTAATCACATTCCATTTAGGAGCCAGCCTGGCAATGGCAGTGAACTTATAGCAGGTTTCAAGGATCAACTCAACTTTTTGCTTCGACTATATAGAAAAAAATAAAAGAATAAACAGAATTTGAACACTACATATATATAGTGGGAATATTATTTATGTGATGTTGAGATCTGACAGACTTTTCCAGCACTTTTTTGCTATAAATATATCCATCAAGAAATCCATCTGTGCAAAACACGAGAAACATAAATCATTGCCTCTATGTGCATATTTGGTCTTCTTCAATTCCTCTGCATGCTTAGCTACCAATCCTGCTCCACTGGTAGCCCTGGCAATGAATGATGGTGCAAAATGTATCAGGACAAGTAGCATCCAACACCAATACCTTACCCATTTCCAAGGCACCATACTCACGCCACCCGGTCTTTTTCCATCCGAGCGGAAGAGATCATGAAGTTCCAGTCTAGAAGGGATCTTGGCAGATGATAGTGAACTATGAATTATTTCATTGATTGATGGATGTCTAGGATGACCACCATCACTGAAGCGGGAGCTTAGACCATGTCTGGCCCAGCAATCCACATTTGCACCACCACAGTGATGGCATGCATGTGGCTGAGAAAGAGGATGTTCCCAAATGAAGGACCACTGAAATATGCACCAAAACATCGTCCATGCAAAGACCCAGAGATGGAATTGTGAGAGCACTCAACCACATACCTTCTACAGGATATGACAAAGCCAGAAATATGAGACACCTCATCCCTGGTACCACCCCAAAAAGTATCCACCATAGCATGTATTTTGCATGTGTCCCATGTCTTCTGCTGACATGCTGCCTGGGGATGGGTTTGGAGGAGGGAAGTCATGGCCCTGCTTCCTAATGGCTAGAGCATCATTGAGAAACAAGGGGGGGCGGGCGGGTTGGTGGTGTAGAATATGGTGCACTAGAGCAGTTGATCATTGGCAGAGGGCAAATAAGCAGAAGGGGCCACCTGTATTGCACTCCTAATTTCAAAACACCCCAAACTTGATTGGGAGGCTTGCTTGGTTCCATGCTGAGTCTAAAATGGTTGTTGGTAATGCAACTACTATCTCCCTTAGAGTGTCATCAAAATCCTGTAGCTTGCTTGACAGAAAAACGGTGCAGTACGAAGTAGGTAAAGCAACTTGGGAAAAGGAATGATGCAGCAAAAGCAGAGCATCCTGAGCACGTAGGTATTCCAACTTTTCTCCAAGATCGCACTGTCAACTGCCCCATCCTTTCCCAAAGAGAAGCATAGGTGACATCACGTACATCAGTGTACTGTAATCCAGCAGCAGAAGATAGCATTTTGTCTCTAGTGGAAGGGCTACGACATACCAGCTCTGATTTTGCAATATTCAACTGCAAGCCTAGCTCACTTGCCAACCCTCCTCAACAGACTTATTATCATCCATCACATCCTCAGAGGAGCCCCCAATAGTCTAGGTAGAAAACACAAAGTTCTGATTTCAGGCTCTGACATAAGTGGTGGATAGATAGACAGAACAATAGCGGACTCAGTGGATCACCCTGCTGTATTCCTTCTTCTAATCTGATATTCCCCCAGATCAAATTGGATGGCTCTCAATATGCTGAGTGAACAAATGGGGAGAGAACAGGAACTAGCTCACCAACAATCTCAAGAAACTCTCTCTCTGGACAGAATTAAAAGCATTCTTAAAATCTAACTTGACCATGGCCATATCATCCATCAAACTCTGAACATAAATTCTAGCAGCATGCACAACTGCCTCTACCTGCTATCCCCTAACCCAGCTGCTTAGGTGCAAGAAATTTACCCATCTCCTCTCTCACAAATTTCCCAGCACACTTGGCAACTAGACAATTATACAATAGAAAAGCTAACAAAATCTTATGGATACAACTTGGGTGCTCCATAGATTCTGCACATTTCATGTTCTAGATATGAGGAGTCAATATAATGGTTCTGCCCTTCATGGAGAATTGAAACGAGAACGTCATTGTTTTCCAGGATATTTTTACAAAGTTGCTGATGGTGTTTCCGGTCCCCAGAGATTGTGTGTGATGGGGCAACCTCCAGTGTGCCCTGTGACTATGGAACATTGACTGAGAAACTCTAAGTACAAGTATCACCTTGTTTAATTAGCATTTGTATTGTATCAACCGAATACTGAATACGTTTATGAAGTCTAAACCCACTGGAAGGCCAAACAGCTGCTCAGCTTGTAGTAAAGCCTGAAAGATAGAGGTTGCTGTACAGTTCATTAAAATTATTTCAACCAGTGAACAGTCATATACTTAGTACTAGCCATGACCATATTGGTATGGGATGAAAGGTGTTGTCTTGGTGGAAGCATAGACACAGATATAACCTACGTGACAGCTGGCACCGGCTAAGCCATCACAATTGGTGGCAGTGCTGAATTGAGGAAATCCCAGATTCCAGATTCCAGCAATTTTTTCTCAACCTACGTGAGCTGCCTTGCTTCAACCGGAAATGCCTAACTTCTCAGATTGTAAGTGTATGGTCACAGTTAACTGTTGTTTACTTAACCCAGTTAGAATGAGCAAGGAAACAGAACGTCGCTCAGGAGTGGAAAGGCTGCTTTCAGAAACATAGCAGATCAGAAGGCAGATGAACAGGCATTGGTCAACACCAGCGAAGCAGACAAGACATACTCTACGATAAACAGATACAAGGACGAAATGGACAGTCAGAGCACAGAAGAGGAAGGGCTAACTGGAGAAACAAGCAATGACCGCACCCATATGATAGCGGAGATGATGAAGCTAATGTGGAAGGAGAGAAAGCAAGAGAAGAAGAGGAGGAGATGGGATGAACTAGTGAGAAGGAAAGCAGAAGATGCCAGAGAACGGAGATTGCTGGAGCTGTTATCTAAGCAAGCATGCAAAAACTAAGATCACTTATCTGCCTAGATTACTTTCCTAAAGTGGTCTCAGATTAAGAAAGGAAGAGAGCAGGTTAGTGAATATTGAGGTAAGCAAGCTGAGAATGGATGTGGAATAGGGTGGTGGGAAGAAACAGGTTTTGGGAAGAAAGTATGAGATGTCAGGTCAGTGCTGCAAAAGAAAATGATTGAGGAGAGAAATGAGAGAGTGGGAGGAAGAAGTAAATAGAAGAAAAGTGTTCCATTCGGCTGGTTTATTGGTTGATGAGAAGAGATGAAGAATGGTCAGTAATATGAGGTGGATAAAGTGTGACAGTGGAGAAGGAGAGGATGTGGGTAAGTTCTTGGTAGTTCTGACTAATTTGAGAGAGATTGGCAGAGGTTGTTGGATGAGTTGACTAGATGAATTTGGAAGAGTGGGCAAGGAGTAAGCTGTTTGGAAAAGGTGTGGATGGAATAAGGGAGAGAGTGATGGAAGGAGTGAATGTGCAGTATATTGGTCGGGGAAGTGGTGGCAGAGGAGAAGAAATTGTTGTATGGTGAAGAAATGGATGGATCTTGGCCCTCCCCTTAACACAGTACACATATTTATATTGAACCAATCACAGTGGAAGACTACCGTGAAGAGCTCATGCTTACCTTATCAACAGCAAGATGAGCTGCATTGGATTGCATCAACTGATCACAGGTCAAATACAAGGTTCAGTACAACAAGAAGACCGCACCACTGAAATGTCGTATTGGTAGCTGGGTGCTGCTTCACTTTTGAAGTGAAGAGAGAGGAAAGCAGAGGAATCTATCGAGACCTCAGCATGGCCCCTATTGGGTTACAGACACAAACATCACTGCACTACAAGTGCACTTTTCTTGTGAAGATACTGTAAAAGTGCATCCGAGCAGAGTGAAGCCTTACCCCAAAAGTCTCATGGACAGGTACTATTGATAAGGGAACAAAAGGGCCTGTATGCCTTCCTTAGTGGGTGGAAACCGCTTTGGCTACTGATGGAACCACTTAGCAAGACACCTTAGTAGATGACAGGACCAACTCTCCATCACACGCTTCATCACCTGCATTGTCTGCTCCATCAGATCCACTTCCACTATCTGGAGCTGAACACATCATCTCATGACCTGATCCACCTACGCCAACCAACCAGATGCCCACCCGACCCCCAGAGATGCTGCAGTAGAACAGTCACTAGGTATGAGTTGCTTTTGAAGGAAGGGTTGATGTTACAGAACTGAACAGTGCACATTTTAATTAGTTTTATAATCATATTCAATAATTGGTGATGTCCTATGGATTGGACAAGGGGAGTGACTGGACAAAATGGTGTAACTATCTTATAATAATAATAGAAGCAGTATATTAAAGCCATACAAATTTACCTACAAATTTACCTACAAATTTACCTATAATATTAGACTAAAAAAATGATCATGCACGACAAAAGTTTCAAGATATATATTCCTTGTCTTCATGGCCAAGTTATGATTGAAAAAAAGAAAGAAAAATTATACAACTCATAATCTCTTGGTCCAACTAACAAATAACTTTGTGTTCATCATATGACTTTTGTCTTAAAATCATGCCATTTTTCGTCTGAGTGTGAATGGCAATGTTAGAGCTTTCGCACTTTGAACTATCTCCGGCAACATTAAACCGCAAGTCATGATGTCTGTCTACGACATAAGGACTAATCCAAACACCCACTGACACATCTTCATGGCGGTACAATCCAAGTATATCAGCGTTGGATGCTATATGCACGACAAGATTCTGAGACAAAATGTAGCAGCCACCTGAAGCATAAGGAAGGTAGGTTTTACACAAAAACCATTTCCTTTCTCCCAATTTTCCATTCCTTCTAACTGGAGTCTTTTCTAACATAAATCCCCAGTAATATCCTTTTTTTGATTTTCTCTTTGCCAATTCACTCAAAATAGTATCCAGGACTACGAAAGTGTCATCATCACATTTGAGAAAGTAAGTGAAGTCATAAATATTACTTATTGCCACAAAGCTCCTCAGAACCTTCCAGGTGAAGTCATTGTTTAAATCTTGCACATCAGGGAGAAGCAACAGGTCACCATAAATTGATTTTTCTGAAGACAATCTCTCAACATCTGCAGTGGAAAGTCCTTTAGTTCCAATAGAAAACTTGACCAAAACACCTAATGCCTCTTCACTGTGTGCTTTAATCCATGTCTGCCTAATAGCATCTCGAAGTTCTCTGCCATCAGGTCTTGACAAAACTAAAACCACCAGAAAGAAATGATCTCTTTGCAATCCTCTTTCCGCTACATCAAAATGGTCTACTGAGGTACCTTTCTTTCCATTACTCAAGAAGTAGTAAATCACAGTGCTAGATATAATCAATCCAAATATCATAAGCATAGGATATCGTAGGGAAAAAATTGCCATAGTGCAGAACAGGCTTTCGTAACGCAAATTCCTTTCTACTCGTTGGCAAGTAGAGACAATACCGCCTACTGCAAAGTCATTACTAGGATTTGAAACGAGCACAGGCGAATAAAAACAAAGATTACTTATCTGCCTAACAACCACACCTTGTTCTTGCGATCTTGAGTATGCCCGCGGTGGTGTAGCTGAAACCCTCTCAGTGTGCCATCTCAGATTACCTTATACTTCACCCAACTGCACACGCGCGAACCCTTTCCTTCCGCACGCTGGTCGCTGCCATAGGTGCAGCAGATAGTATATACCAAAATTCCCAATTTACCTATGGTGTTGATCTAGCAAACTATCATGCTATAACCTCAGATATAAAATGTTAATATTAGGTTGGTCATGGCGGAACAGAGAAACACACCCATGTGTGTTATTTACAGGATGGCTGTGACACGGTGGTGTTAGAGAACACTGTTGGAGAGTTAGGGATGTTGTGGGTTGGGTATACAGACAGGTAGGAATAGTAGAATAGTGGCTTCAATCTGTAAACTCAGCTGGGTTCTGCCTGGGTCTCCTAGGCCAGCTCCTTTAAATTTGATACTGACCAGAGACCCCAGTAGTCCCTTATAAGGCAGGGGCAGATCTAGAGTATTAGTAAGGGGGGGGTTTATTCTTGGACATGAGTTTGCAATTGAGGGTACTCATCAAAATGTAACATGGCATCCATACATGTTACTATATATTGATAAAGAGAGAGAAATAGTTCTAGACATTCATGCTTTTCTGTCCACCTAGTTTTATGCACTCTATTTTCTGGAGCAAAAGTGTACAAAATTAACTCAAGAATCAGATTAAAATAGAGGACACTTCATTTATGACATCAATTGTATTTCGAATATCAGGCACAGAGCATGATTTTGCTACAGCCAAATTTAAAACATGTGAGTGACAATGAGTGTACAAAACAAGTGCATTCTTCTTCTTGATAAAAGCCTGAGTCCCTCTTCTTGTGCCAGCTATTGCTGAAGCTCCATCATATGACTGTCCTCTCATGTCATCAACTTCAATACCATGCTTATTGAGAAGATCAATAATACCAGCAGCAATGTTTTCTCCAGTAGCCCTTTCGAGGTGGAGATTCGAGGTGGAGAAAGTCCAAATATATTTCATGGATATGCGGCTTAGCTTGATCAAGATCAACAAATCGGATACATAAAGACAAAATTTCCTGATTTGCATGCTTGTGTCTGTAACTTCGTCAGCCATAACGCTGTAATATTTTGAGGTTTTAAAAGCTTTTCATGCAATAAATCTGCCATAATACTTATAATTTCATTTTGTATTACTTTAGATGTGTATTGCTGGTTCTTCTCTCCTAGTTGAAGATGATCCCTTATTATTGGATCGTACTTGGCAACATATTCGAGCAAAGCTAGAAAGTTACCTCTATTTCCAGAAGGATTTGATGTCATGTGGCCCTGCATAGGAAGCCCCTGCATGCTGCAAAATTTAACAGCATCAACAATAGCTGAGAGGATGTGTTTATTTCGGTTGGAGGTTGTGTTAGACATTTTCTGGATTTTCTGGTTTCTAGATTTTTTAATGTCGTCAGGAATAATTTTGCAGCATGTAAAGCATCTTGGTGATATTGAAAATCCTTTGCTGAAATTTTTGAAAAGTGTTTTCACTAGAATTCCTAAATAACCCTTCGTAATTTGTCCAAACAGTACACAATATTCACAGTAACCTCCTTCATGTGAGGGTGAGTATGGCAACTATTCGAACACTTTTAGCCATGACTTCTGAAATGTTAATGGTAGTTTCTTTCCCTTCTTTATCACTTCAAAGGTTCCAAACTTTGAATGTTTGCCTTCACTCTTCAAGAATTCATGTTTGTCACTATCTGACAAGGAACTGATTGGTATACTACCAGAAGCAACAAGATACCTGTACTTCTACTTCCCGTTTCCATGAAAGCTGTTTGCAAAGAACTAGCATCATTAGAATCTGAAGGAATGGACTGGCACACAATGTCAGTTTCTTTAACACCTTCTTCAGGTCTCATGATAACCTCACATCCCACTAAATCCAATTCGATATCTGAACTGGCATGAGCAGGGCTATTTTTGTTAACTCTTGATGTGGTCCTGAAGTATCTCCAGAAGAAGAGAAAGAGCACTGATGTAGTCTCTTAGGTGGCAAACTATCACTTATGGAATGGTCATGTTCAGAGCCAGAAGTAACTCCAAAGGATGACAAGGAACACTGACGTAGTCTCTTCATTTTTAGCCTCTGAGTTCTGATCTGATACTGTAGCACATATTAAACCATGTGGTTGCCAATTGTCACCGCACATTCATCATGTGGTTGCTAGCCTAAGACCACCAACCACATTGCACTCTACCCAACATTTGCTAGTCCTACATGCAAAAATGTTTTGTCCCTACACTAAATAGACCAAGAAAGTATTTCACATGTAATGTGTTCATTAACATTTTAGACTGAAGGGGGGGGGGGTTTAAACCCCCCAACCCCCCCCCCCCAAAAAACCCTGGATCTGCCCCTGTAAGGTAATATGCATACTACAGTGGTTGTTTCTGCTTTGTGCTCTACTGTTGACGGTGTAATGTTCACACTTGTAATGGTTGTTAGGGTTCTCCACCATGGACTCCTCTCCCATCCTGCAGTGTGCCTGGGTAAGTGGTCTTCTGGGTTATCAGCTGTCCAGGCCAGTCGGGAGAGGACATCACTGTTGCCGTTGTCTGTGCCTGTGAGGTGACACTCTGAAAGAAAATGGCCGTAGACGGAGCGACTGAGCCAGCCGCCTACGTCCTTCATGTGGTTGAGAAATCGCAAACAGCTGTCTGTCACAACCGTGAATGGAATGCCTGCGAGGTAAACCTCAAAATGAAGGACCTGATGTCGTTCTTGGTCCTAGGGCGTTCAAACTGGAGAACACCAGTGACCTTGGCTGTGTTTGGCTGTGTCTGGCTGTGCCCCACCTTGTGGCCATATTGTAATTAGCTAGTTTATAATATAACCACAAATTTTCCCAACAATCATTATTGAAATCCATGAAAATATTCCTCATTGGAAATTACCTGCTACGGTAGTTTTGTACTATAGGAAGCATGGGGGATACAGGAGGGGGCCCAGGGGGCCCAGGCCCCCCCCTAAAAGATGTAGTAAATTATTTATCCCCCCCCCCATTATTATGATCAAAGCTAGTGTCTGTCACTCTAGCTTACTACAAGTTAGTGGTTGATCATACTGATAGTGATTGTAATAATCAATTAACAAACAGCAGCGTGTGTGATATTGACAGCTGGCCTGCCATTCAGTTTCTGACACTTGACTTTCTGAGTGCAAGATGAAAAGAACACTTATTATATACTGATTTCTTTGTTGGTGCCACGGGAGAGGTTGCTGAGAAAAGATGGAGACCTGATGATGACCCTTCAGCAAATCACAACCCTGGCTCAGTTGGAGGTACATGTAATGCAGTTCTCACTGTTAGGCCAGAGCCTGAGCGTCCTGTTGATATCAGTGACTACCTGGAATGTGCTAGCCTACCAGAAAAAACTAAACTCTTGCTACTCTTCAACTTTCCAGATAAAGTTTATAAGGACAAAAACAGTTCTATCGGTATGGGTATTAAGAAGCGGTATTGCCAGCATGAATGGTTTAAAATCTACCCATTTATTTCTTACTCCACTAGGGAGGATGGAATTTACTGCCTATCATGTGTGTTCCTGTCAAACCTGTACATGGGCAAAGAGGATCATTGTTGATAACCAAAGCTCACCAAAATTGGAAAGATGCCCGAAGCGATTTGCGAGCACACTCTTGCCTTGAGTACCACAAAATGTCAGAAGCTCGCCTTAATGCATTTATTCAAACATCTGAAAACACATCGACCCGGATTGATTACTCAATATCTGAGCTCAGTGCAAAAAGAATTGAGAAAAATCGGAAAATTTTGGTAAGTGTGTTTCATTTTGTGGGAGACAAGGAATTGCATTACGTGTTCACATGGAAGAGGAGGCTTCTTTGAATCCAGGGAATCTACTATCTCTAATCGACTTTCGTGTAGATGCTGGAGATACTGATTTAAAGGAACACTTAGAAACATGTGCCAAGTATGTTTCAAAGACAGCACAAAATGAGCTTCTGTTTTGCATCAAGGATTTTATGCAAAATGAGATCATAAAAGAAATAAAAAATCAGGAAAATGGATCCTTATATGCAATTGAAGCTGATGAGGTAACCGACAAATCAAATTGGGAGCAACTTGGGATTGTCCTACGTTAAACTGTAGGTACCACCACTGTTGAAAGATTAATCGAGTACGTAGCTGGTGAACGAATTACTGGAGAAGCATTGTGCTCTGAAATAATTAAAGTTCTCAGACGTCTGAAATTGAAGCCTGAAAACTGCCGAGCACAAACTTATGATGGTGCTGGGAATATGGCATGGTACCTAAATGGTTGTGCAGCAAATTTCATGAAGTTTGCTCCTAAAGCTCCTTACTTCCATTGTTGTAGCCATGATCTTAATCTTGCCCTCTCAAAAACATCATCAGTGCCAGAAATACACTGCTACAATCACTCAGCTTGGAATCTTTTTTAAATACTCACCGAAAAGGCAAAGATATTTAGAGAAGCATATAGATAACTACAACTCAATCAGAACTGAGAATTTGATTCCAATCAAGAAAGTTAAGTTGCTTTGTACAACTCGCTGGGTCGAAAGACACACATCTTTGTTTGATTTCCAGATAATGTATGAGCCTTTGCTTGAATGTCTAGAGGACATTCGTTTAAGACAGGATTCTGACATCAGGTGGGATAGCAAAACAGTAACTGAAGCAAATGGTCTCCTATGTCAGCTAACTTCATCATCATTCATTGCTTCCTTTCAATGTGCAGATATTTTTTTGGTTTTACATCATCACTAGCAACTATGCTTCAGGGAACCAGTATATGGATATTATTGCAGCATACCAGCAGATTCAAGGTGTTTTGGATGTATTCAAAGATATGAGAAAAGAGCCTGAGGAGTCATTAAAAAAAATGTATGAGAGTGTGCTTACAATGGATTTCTGTGCCTCGTAGATGTGCCAAACAAACAATGCGAAGTAATGTTAGTGGTGAAACTTCATATGTGTAGGCGAGCTATTTTTGTTCCTTATCTTGATAACATGATATCTGAATTATCATCTCGATTTTGTCAATGCAACAAAGTTGCAGTACAGGGTTTAGGATTTGGATGATAGGGTTGACAAAATTGTGACCTATTTTGAAGAAGACTTACCTAGCATCCAGTGTTTAGCACAAGAAATCCAGCTATGGAGGAGGCTTTGGCAGGACAATGAGGAAAAACCTGATACAAGTCAAGATACTTTGGAAGAAATGAATCAGCGACTATATCCTAACGTTGCAGCTATTTTGCGTATACTACATTTGATTCCTGTGACCAGTGCTTCAGTTGAGCGAAGTAATTCATCATTAAAATTCATCAAATCTCCTCTACACTCAACAATGGGCGAAGAAAGACTGAAAGCTTTGATACTGTTGTATGTTCACAAAGATATAGCTATTGACATCAATAAAGTTATTGATTTATTTGCTAACAGGAGTCCTAGACGAATGTTACTTAGTAGTCCATAAAATGATTAACTTGGTCAAAGTGATGAATCTGCTTTTTATCTATATTACTGTAAACTCTGGTTGTTTAGCGCCTGTGGATGTTTTAGCACCCATCTGGTTGTTAAGCACTGCTCTCGCTGTCATTAGAATGCATCTTTATTAAGCACTAGTTTATTTTGATTAAGAATAACAGTGTGCATTATATAAAAAGTGCCGTTTAATAAGCACCTGTTCGATGTTTAGCGCTGGTTTTCTTGTCGTTTCAGTTAGAAGCTATGGCACTAAGCAACCAGAGTTTACAGTATATCAATCTGAATGTCTGTCTCTCTCTCTCTCTCTGTGTGTGTGTGTGTGTGTCTGTGTGTGTGTGTGTGTGTTTATCCTTTATAGACTCCTCTCCTGGAGGTGGTAAAATGGAACAACCAACATTTTTGAAAATCTTTTGACCTTGGGCATATTTTGGGTGTGGGCAGCGTCTGATGTTAAATTGGCCCACCTTGAACCAAGTTAATGTTTAGGTGTTAATTTCCTGCAATCAACACATATATTACTTGGAAATTAACACCTGAAAAGCATTAGCTGGTGTCACCTAATGATGCCCAGGAGTAGCCATCTCCACAAAACCAGGCCCAAGACATGCCCAAGGTCAAGAGGTTTTTAGAAATGTGGGTCATGCCATGGAAGCACCCCCAGGAGCAGATTCTATTGGCTATAATTATAGATAGTATATCAACTCTTGCACAGAAATGTACAGGTTAGTATCAGTGCCCACATAGCAGGCCTGATATTGCTAGTTATATTAATATGCTCACTTTTACATTTATGTGGGTATGCCTCTCACACCCTCCCTGATGAAAGATCCTCTAAATCTCCAATATTAATGCCCCCCCCCCCCCCCCAATTCAACATTCCTGGATCCGCCCCTGGAAGGGGGGAAAGAGAGAAACTTTCAATGGGATGAACCTTTTTAAACTCTTAAATAATTAGATATAGAGCACTCTAAAACATCACTGATGGAGATTGGTTGACAGGTCGAGGTTGTGCTGTCCCTTAAGGGGGGAAACATTCTTTTGTGTTGCTTGTTAGGTGTTTTTTTTGCACACCCAAGCTAACGCTAGGTAGCAACCATCATGTGATGTGTCGATACTGTCGATACTGTTGCAATCCATTTCGTTGTTTGGTACTTCTAGTTTTTGCAGGAGAAGTTCCTGGGAAAAAATGCACAGACCTGTGGTCTGTTTTTGGTCAAACAAGGCTCCATAACTGCTTTCAGCAAGGATGACAGCTGACAACTCTGTCTCTCTGTCCATCTGTCTGTCTTTGAGACAGTCTCTCTTCTGTCAGTCTGTCTATCTGTCTGTCTGCCTGTCTCTTTGTTTCTTTGCCTTCAGTGAAATGATCTCTCACACAGACGACCAAGGGAATATGCAACCATGAGAAATAGGGGGTAACTTGACCAGGGAAAGCGCATAAGCAGAATTTTAGGGCAATTCCATGCCATACCCTCAAAACTTTAAAGCCAAACTTTTGGCTGGAATTAATCATTTGCATGTGGACATAATAGCCAAACTAGACATAATAGCCAAACTAGGAGAGTTACAGGGGGTTGACATTGGAATATTCCTTTGCCTGTCTGCCTCTGTTTCTTTTCTTCAATTGGCGCTCATGGATAGGGCTAATACCAGTGCCAGGCTGGTATGCACAAAAAGCATATAAAGCCACTGCATACATATAATTATGCTGATTGATCCTACACCACAACTTGGGCCTTTGAATGTGTTTAGGTGGGGAGGCCCAGGTTGTGAGGCTCCACTCCCTGGTCCTGTCCTGCTTTGCTCTTTTAAACAACCTTCATCAATTAGTGGCTATTGAGGGTCTAGAAATACCAAATTGGTAGGCAGTTGTGTACAAACATTTGAAAATAATGGTCAAAGGTCAGACTTATTCCCCCAACATTGTAGAAGGGAGTGAGAGAGAAGAGGAGAAAGGAGCAGAGAGTAGGGTGGGAGGAGGTGGGAGGAAGTTGAGGGGTTAAGAAAGGCTTAAGGAAGGAGGGAGGTGGAGATAAAGAGAGGAAGGAGAGAAAAGGAAGGAAGGAGAGAGGGGAGGGGAGAGAAAGGATGGAGGAGAAGAAGGTGGGAGTGTGAAGAAGTGAAATTTGTAAAGAAGTAAAAGAATGTAGGGTAGAATGAGGAAAGGGTCTGAAAACATCATCGCCTTCGCCTACAATAACTTACATTGATAGGCACTTAGACTGAAAAATATCACACACGTGAATCCGAAATGTAATTCATTACCCCATGTTGGGTTGAAAAATCTTGATCAGTTAAACTGTCAGTGCACTGCACTCTGTCACACACATATATCCACACATACACCTTCACCCCCCCCCCCCCCCCCCCCCCCCCCCACACATACACAAATATATTTTGCATGTATAATTGCTTCCTCACTTATTAGTTACTAAATCACCAGCTAGACCAAAATTGGTGCTAGGCTGTAGATTTTTACTAAGCAACATCGACCTCCAAGAGGGTAACCATCTACCATGTCTTATCACAGTATGTGACAATTTCCAGAGAAAGACAACAGCACTTTGTCCTAGATTAGAATGGGTAGCAAATCCCTGAACACATCAGCAATATTGACACGGGCTAATCCCTGTGTCAACAATATTGATACAGGCTAATATCTGACAGTGTCGATGTTATCGATACAGGTTAATCCCTGAACAATGTCAACCATCAATATTGACACAGGCTTAGACAAAATGAACAAGCCTGGAGTGGAGAGAGCAGAAAATCCAAGCAACCATGTCTTCACAGATAAGCTTGAGATGCAATGTAACGATCTTTTCCTGCCCTCCCTTTGGTGGAGGCAAGGAAATTTAAACGAGTTGTCATTTATTTGTTTGCTACCTTGCTGAACAACACGTTACATGGTGGCAGCTTGGAGTATCCCTACGCCAATATCTCGACTCGGTGATTGTCTAAATGACTAGTTACTCTCAACTGGTGTGGTTTTGGATGATCAGAATATCGTCAAAGCGTTTCAAAATGGCTGCCAAGTTTCTGCCGGATCCAGATCCTCTGTCCATCCATGACTCTGCTGTCTCTGAGGCATGGAAGGAATGGAGGTTAGCATGGGACAACTACAGCCTAGCTATGGAGCTGAATGGGAAGGACGAGAATATACAGGTGGCTACTCTACTAACTGTGATTGGCACTGATGCATGTCGTGTCTTTGCCACATTTGAGTGGCAGAACAATGCTGACAAACAGAAGATACAACCTGTACTGCAGGCTTTCCAATGGTATTGTTGCCCAAGGAGGAACATTGCATTTGAGCGTTATAAATTCAATATGAGGGAACATAATGTGCCGTTCTATGTCAGCTATCTAGCAAGTGTGATTTTTAAAACATTACACCGGATGAGCTGCTCAGGGACAGGATAGTGTTTGGTATTGCTGATCCCAAGGTTAGGAAATGACTTCTTCGTGAAGGTGCACTGACATTGAACAGAACACTGGAACTCTGCTGTGCTGTTGTTGGCCTGACTCAAGCACAGCTCAAGGTGCTGGGTGGTAGTACTGATATATATATGTCTGTAAGTATGGTGAGGAAGCAAGTATGTGGCAAGTGCAAGGCTGCAAAGGAGCCTAGCATAGCTGTAGTGAAAGATTGCAAGTTCTGTGGTGGACATCAAGTGATGAAGAAAGAGTCTTGTCCAGCCTGGGGTAAGGAGTGTTCCAAGTGCTCCAAGATGAATCACTTTGCACGTAAATGTCAGTCTGGTGGAACAAACATGAAGAAGTTTGTCCGTGCTGCTGAGGAGTGCCACACTGATGAAGACCTCGTATTTAAAGTATCTGAAGTTTCAGCCATTGATGACTCCCAGCTGGTCACATTGAAGGTAAGGAGTATTAGTAACTGTATGAGGTTCCAGCTAGATACAGGCACACAGTGTAGTCACTGGAGCATATGACCCAAGTGGCTTATCCATCATCTCTTATGGTGGTGCGAAGACCCGTATAGTTGGACGTGTGTTGATTCTTGTGTCTCGAGGTGATATCAGATGCACACTGAACTACAGCATCATAGATGCTCCTACATCTCATCCACTTTTGGTCGTAAAGGATGCCTTGGAATGGGACTTGTATGTATCCTGAAATGTGATGCACAGCAGAAGCCTGATACTAGTAATACTACTGTGTGTGCTGTGAGGAGTATGAGTGCACTCAGTAAAGCACAGATCATCAACAAGTATCCCCTGGTGTACTCTGGTACTGCTGGCAAGCTGGATGGTGAATATCATACCAGAGTGGATCCTGCCATGACACCTTTACAGCAGTCTCTGCAACAGGTAAAAGTCACACTAAGGGATAAGGTCAAGGATGCTCTGGAAGATCTGGTGCAGGAGGACATGCTGGCACCTGTCACAGAGTCCACACCATGGATATCATCTATGGTTTTGGTGGCCAAGAAGAATGACTAGCTCCGTGTCCGCTAGGACCCTAAGGACTTGAACAAGGCTATGAAGCATGAGCACTACCCTCTACCCTCAATCGAGGACATCACAACTAGGGTGCATGGTGCAAAAGAGTTCATGGTCCTGGATGTGTGTAGTGCTTTTGGCATGTAGTACTCGACCAGGTATCATCTTTTCTGACAACCTTCCACACACCTTTTGGATGCTACAGGTGGAAGCACATGCCATTCGGTATCAACAGTGCCCCTGAGGTCTTCCAGCAGAAGATGAGTTGATCGAAGGCCTGTAGGGAATTGAGGTGATTGCTGATGACTTTTGAGTTAGGTTATGGTAACAGTTTGCCTGAAGACCATGATTATCAGATAGACATCTCATGGCATTCATTGAGCGCTGTGAAGAGTGTCACGTCGCTCTCAACACTAAGAAGTTTGAACTCAGAAAGTCAGAGGCTCCTTTCATCGGTCATGTTGCTACGGACAAGGGCCTGAAGATACACTCTGACAAGGTGTATGCCATCATGAATATGCCAGAACCGTAGGATGTGCCTTCTATATAGAGGTTGCTGGACATGGTTCAGTACCTGTTGTACCATGTTTGTCTGATATGATGCTCCCACTCAGACAATTAGTTCTTGAGGATTGTCGGGGCCGCCTGACATGGCCAAGCCTGGCCATAACCTGTAGCTAGAGGTAGCTTATATCTGTTAGTTCTAATTAGCTAACCAGGGATAATTACTGTTAATTGATGTGGTTCACACCTGGATTTATACAGGCTTATGTGTCTCTACCTGTCATCTGTATGTTTGACTTTGGACTGTGCATTGTATGGTGTTAGCCATATTTCACTTACTGTGTGAGGCTGGGAGTGGTTATAAAAAACCCTGCCAGCCAAACTGTTTTAGTCTACTGTTGTTGCTTTGAGTAATAAAACTTAGTCTAACTTTATACCCTAAATTTCTCTGGGTAGACTAGGCGACTTACTCCTAGCTGTTAGGCTCTGGTGGCAGCAATACCTACCATATTGGGACTAGGCAGAAGTTGAACCCCAACACATGGTGGCAGCGGTGCTCAAGAATTTCAATCAGCCATCATCATATCAACCGCTATTTCACAGCCATGAACCAGCCAAGACCCTACAACACTAGATCTGGACAGCAAGAGGAGCCAAGCGCAGGGGAGATGGCTGCTGCTTCCCAACCTTCAGCCCGACTAGGAGGGGAAGACTTGCCGATTGACATGCTCCCATGCCTAGATGACGACCTCTACTCTGAATCTGTGGAGGGAAACCCACCTTCTCCAACGCAAACTACTTCCCAGGATCCTATGGCAATGTTGGCGCAAGCTATGACTGCCTTGATAGCCTCTTCAAATGATGACAAAAGATTTTGGAGAGAGAGACAAATCAGGATGGAGAGGTTTGAGGAACTCAGCACTCGAAGAGGCAACACTGCAATTGAGGAACAAGCTAGAGCTGGGGAACGTAAGGAAGCATTGTTCAAGGCAGAACAGCTTGCCAGGAAGAGGTCCGACATACTTCACAATTTGCATAAGTTGGATGACTCAACAGACCCCGAAGCATACCTAGAGACATTCGAGGCGGCCATGACAGATGGATCTTTCGACCAAAAGGACTGGCTGTCTGCCCTGAGGAAGTTGCTGACGGGTAAGGCATTGTCCTTCTTCCGGGAGCTGGCAGTGACTGAGGAGACCCCCTACCTGTCCTTCAAAACCTCGTTTCTGGAACGGATGGGTTGCACCATCAAGCAGGCAGGGAAGACACTATGGAGTAACCATCCGGGCAACAATACTAGTCCACGGGAACACCTTCAGCCTATCCTCAGAGCCATCACCAGATTAGGAGAGAACCTGAAAACCAAAGCAGATTTCACAGCTGAACTGTTTCAGGGATGTCTACCTGCTTATTACTCTCCCGACGCAATCTACAACCTGCGGCATAGTGACCCAAAGGACTCCTTCAGATGGTTGAGGAACTACAAGCTATGTGGGAATCAAAGCCGACATGGGAGCATGGCAGGATGCACAAGCTGAGACCAGACGCCCATACCCTCTACAGCCAACCTAGACGTCACAGAGAAGGATGGACTGCCCCCAAAGATGCCAACCGGACACCCTTCAGGGAAGGTGAGCCTCCTAAAAGTAAGGGCGGGGCCGGGTCAGCTGGGGGTAAGCTGGGAGAGGGCCGAAGGGAAACCCTGCAGGGTACCAGTTCTCAGGCTGGGCAGGCTAGAGGAGGTGCATGCTATAATTGTGGGAAGTTTGGACACTTTAAGAGAGATTGTCCTGAGGCTAACACAACTCTGCATATGATTCAATCTGAATCTGATGAGGATCCTGCTGGAAGACTTATCAAGCGAGTGGGTACCATAGTTGGTAGGACAGGTCGCATGCTGGTGGATACAGGTGCTAGTCGAACCACGGTTCCTGCTAGATTCATAGACCCAGATCAATATATGGGTAATGAGAGAGCAAGGCTAGCCCACTTTGGCACTGTTGATATGCCCACAGCCATGGTAAACATCAAAGTGGATGGGTTTGCGAAGTCCATGGAGGTTTTTGTGGCTAGGGAAGATGCCCCACTTATATTACTGGGTATGGATCACCCAGCAGTAAAGGCTTGGGTTAACCAACATCCCGTACTTGATCAGGGTGATGTACTTGATCAGGGTGATGTACTTGATCAGGGTAATATCCCTGTTCCCATCCATGCCACTACTAGGGCTGGAAGCCAGGCATTAGATAAGGGAGTCTGAGGAGAACAGACTAGCCGATGCAAGGGATGGGACCGAGCCCAAGGAGATGGAGTTAGCCACTCCTAAGCTCAAGACTAAGAGGCGAGGTTGGCCCAGGGAAGCTAGGAAGGCTCTAAGTACACCTGTCCCCCCAACTGATGTCCAAGTCCCCATCCCTAGTGTTGGGCTGCTAAGCAGTAGCATAGCTGAGCCTCGGGATGAAGGGAAGGGATGCTCCATTACCATTTCTCAAGAGGAGGGAAGGGCTATTGATGCTGATGTCAATTCTGAAGTTGATGTGGAGGCTAATAGATTGTTGGATGAGGTTGAGGTGGATGAGGTTGAGGTGGAAGAAGTCTCTTCGGTGGTAGAGGCAGATAGTCTTCATGGATTAGAGAGAGGTGATATAACTGAGATTGCCTTGCCCCTCCCCACACTCGGGAAAGGGACAGAGGATGTTAAGGAGTTTATCAAGCAGCAGTCAGAAGATGGGAGTCTGACCGAGTTGAGGAGGAAGGGAAAGAGGAGTATAGATGGCTATATGTTGGATGAGGGAGTGTTGATACACACAAAGCTAGCAGACCCAGGGAGGGAGTGGACAAGAGTTGTCGTTCCTATCTGTAGGCGTAGGGAAGTTCTTGATGTAGGCCACCGGGGCCTAGCTGGGGGACATTTTTCCCACAATAAGATGGTCAGTTCCTTATCCCAGCATTTCACTTGGCCAGGGTTACGGAAGGACGCCAGGGCATACTGCAGCACATGCCCTGAGTATCATAGGTCGAGCAGGCAGCTGCAGCCCAGGGCACCATTAGTGACCACCCCAATCATAGGCGTCCCATACCAACGGTTAGCCTGTGATCTGGTGGGTCCCTTACCTAGGACTAAGAGTGGGTACCATTATATCCTGACAGTTATGTGCCTTGGTACTAGGTACCCTTATGCCATTCCCCTCAAGAAGGTTGATGCCATCACAGTAGCTGAGGGTCTAATGGAGGTAATAGCCCACACTGGAATTCCTCAGGAGCTATTATCGGACCAGGGGTCTGTGTTCATAGGTCGGGTGAACAAAGAACTGTGTAGACTTCTCAGCATAGACAAGTTACGTACCACTGCCTACCACCCACAAACTGGAAGCCAGGAGAAGACTGCTTTCTGTTCACCATGGGGTAAATTTGCATTCACACGCATGCCCTTTGGTTAACAAATGCACCAGCCACTTTCCAACGGTGCATGGATCAGGCCTTAGATCAGCAAGCTGAGTTTAGCTCGACTTACATTGATGACGTTTTAGTCTATTCCAGCTCATGGGAGGAGCACATAGAGCACCTCAGAGGTGTCTTGGAGGCACTTAGGGAGGCAGGTAAACCCGACAAATGTGTCTGGGGGGCTCAGTCTCTTGAATACCTAGGACATGAGGTATGGAATGGATTGGTGAGCGTACCTGAGGCAAGGGTGAAGGCCCTTAGAGATTTTGCTAGGCCTGTAGACAAGAAGGCATTAAGGGCATTCTTGGGCACTGCAGGGTATTACTGGAGGTTTATTCCCGGGTTCTCCCAGATGGCAGGGCCTTTGTATGATGCCCTGAAGAAGGGGGCTCCCAACCTTGTAGGGTGGACTGGGAAGCATATTGGGGCATTTAATCATCTTATATGTGTTCTTTGTGATGCACACACCTCACATTGCCGAGGGATGCTGACACCCTGGCCCTCCACACGAACGACTTGCTGGGTAAGGATGCTCGACAGGAAGAAGCGCAGTGCCTGCAGCTGGGAGCAAGCCCTGCTGACTTACATGCCCAGATGCGGGTGGAACAACGACCTCCAGCTGGTTCCACCTTTAGTGAGGGGAGATGTCAGAGGCCGCCTGACATGGCCAAGCCTGGCCACAACCTGTAGCTAGAGGTAGCTTATATCTGTTAGTTCTAATTAGCTAACCATGGTTAATTACTGTTAATTGATGTGGTTCACACCTGGATTTATACAGGCTTATGTGTCTCTCCCTGTCATCTGTATGTTTGACTTTGGACTGTGCATTGTATGGTGTTAGCCATATTTCACTTACTGTGTGAGGCTGGGAGTGGTTATAAAAAACCCTGCCAGCCAAACTGTGTTAGTCTACTGTTGTTGCTTTGAGTAATAAAACTTAGTCTAACTTTATACACTAAATTTCTCTGGGTAGACTAGGCGACTTACTCCTAGCTGTTAGGCTCTGGTGGCAGCAATACCTACCATATTGGGACTAGGCAAAAGTTGAACCCCAACAAGGATGCTGAGTGGACATGGGACCATGCTCAGAAGAAGACGTTTGCAGAAGGTGTTTGCAGAACTTAAGAAGGATGTGAGCAGTGCACCAGTTCTCAAGTACTATGACTTGAACAAGGAGGTAACTGTCAGTGTGATGCATCCAAGTTGGGGCTTGGCACAGCTATACCACAGGATGGTCAGCCAGTGGCCTATGCATTGCATGCTCTGACATCAGCAGAGACTCGATATGCTCAAATCGAGGAGCCTTTGGCCATAGTGTTCGCCTTTGAGCACTTAGACATTTACGTATACAGCAGGGGTGTAGTCACTGTGCAGAGTGAGATCATAAACCTCTAGACTAAAGAGCATCTTCAGGAAGGCGCTATGTTCAGCTCCCAACAGACTGCAACAGTCTGCAGAGCTACTCCCTGGATGTCAGGTATCGCAAAGACATGGAAATGCAGCTGGCTGATACCCTAAGTTGTGCCTACCTTTCTGTGAACAGTTGTGACATCATCCACTTAGTGGAAGCTGTGGATCACAGTGCTCACCTTCCTGTAACGCCAGAGAATTTACATTAAATTCGATATGCGAATACAGTGGATCCAACCTTGTCATTACTATACAACATGGTTCTAGATGGCTGGCCTGGGACAAGAAGCACCTTCCAGTTTCACTGATACCATACTGGGACTATCGTGAAGAACTGATCATGCAGGATCAGCTGCTGTTCAAGAGCCACCAGCTGGTGATACCTGCATGCCTAAGAACAGAGCTGATGGCCATCGCTCATGGTAGTCACGTGGGCATAGAAGGTTGTCTGCGACGAGCTCAGGAATGTCTGTTCTGACCCCAAATGACTGCTGATATGAATGTTTTCATGTCAAAGTGTGACATATGTCAATCACATGGTAGGGCACAGCAGAAGGAACTTCTATAGCAACATGAAATCATTGTTCATCCATGGGCCATGGTTGGGACTGACCTGTGTCAGCTGAACGGACACCAACTGTTGGTGGTCACTGATTACTACAGTAACTTCATGGAAGTCGAAAGACTGAATGTTTTGACATCACGTGGTGTTATTCAGGCATTCTCCTCCATATTATCCAGGCATGGCATTCCAGATGTGCTGGTGTCGGACAATGGCCCACAGTTCTCATCGGCTGAGTTCAAGTTATTCAGTGTAGCCTGGTCATTCGTACATGTAACCTCGTCTCCTCTATATCCACAGTCAAATGGAAAAGCAGAGAATGCGGTGAAGATGATGTATCTGTTCAAGAAGACTAAGGAATAAGGACGCTCCGAGTTCCTTGCTCTGCTTGAGTGGAGGAATACTCCTACTGAGGGTGTAGGCACAAGCCCTGCACAGCGATTGATGGTCGAAGGTGCAAAACTCTGATCCCTACAGCATCGGGTCTTCTAAGTCCTAGATATGACTCTACTAGGGATCTGACCGCTATGTAGCTAGTGGAGTTTGTTGGTGATGCTGCCATGTTGCGTAATTTATGAATTATCATCAGGAACACAAAAATGTACATACATGTGCTACAAGCCTGTAGCAAGCAAAATTCAAGTGGTCTGGTCATAGGCTTTTGTGCAAGGACAAGCAGAAAGATCATAATGATGGTTCAGTTAAATCACAGGGGATCCCGTCTACATGAGGCTTCCTGGGAGCTCTACCTGACACGTGGAATGTGTGAGGGCAGCAGGTTGCACCACAATCCTATGATGTCACAGCTGGTGGCACTTACAGTCGCAACCGGCGTTACATTCGTTATGATAACAGTGTTCAACTCTATGAGTATATAGAGCATCCTGAGCCTGAGTGTACAGCTGCACAACCTCTTTCACACACGACGCCTGTCAAGCATAATACTCCTGTGTACAACCAGCCGATGCCAGCTCTGCAGCCCTCTCCACCACCTGTTGTAGCACAAACAGAACCTCGTCACTCTACGGTATACCGACAGCTCCTGTCAAGATGCAAGACTATGTTACGGACTGATCTATTTGTACTTGGATTGGTAATTATAGGTGACATAGTGTGATTAGCCTCTTTGACACATGTTAGTATCCAATTGTGATCATGTAACTTTCATTTCCCCCCCCCCCCCCCCCCATTTTTGTGACGTCGTTTAGTGTGATTTGCCTTTGACATGTGTTAGTTTCCAATTGTGATCATATAACTCGCCCTAATTTTTTGGTTTTGTCAAGAGGGAAGATGTAACGATCTTTACCTGCCCGTCCTCTGGCGGAGGCGAGGAAATTTAAATGAGTTGTCATTTATTTGTTTGCTATCTTGCTGAACAACACGTTACACACAATGGGCATTCCCGGAGAGCACATAACGATAAAGTGATAGGCCAATACAGTGTCCCAGCATCAATAGCAGGGAGATAGCAAGAGACAAAATGGAAATTCAGAAGAGCAGGAAAGCTGAGCAGTAATACTAAATAGGGTACAGTGTCGGGTACCAGAAGCGAGTATACATATAACTCTGCCAAAAAAGGCAGTTTTTCTTTCAATAGTTGGCCCACAGTTCTCATCGGCTGAGTTAAAGTCATTCATGAGTGATCATAAACCTCTAGACTAAAGAGCATCTTTTTGGAAGGCGCTATGTTCAGCTCCCAACAGACTGCAACAGTCTGCAGAGCTACTCCCTGGATGTCAGGTATCGCAAAGGCATGGAAATGGAGATAACTGTCGAAATCTTGCAGTACATACACACACAGACAGACACACAAAGACATACATGCACAAATAATATCATGGGGTGACTTTAAACGCTGCACTTTGTGATTGCGTAGATAGCAGAGTTGGAGTAGCATTGGAGTTTGTGCAGTAGCACAAGGCTTTGCCACAAGGTACTTTCAGCCACTAAACAAAGTTTTAAATATCCTTTGATCGGCTCAGAGACTTCGAACAACCCAAAAATGCCAGAAGTGTAAGTTACTTGATATCAGTTTCAGCATGTATAGTCCACTGGAGGTGTGCGTCCTTAGCTTTTGGTACAAAAGCAAGTAGCTACGTTCTATAATATTAGAACATCTTGCTGTTTGTATTTTAGCCTTCGACGGTGACTAGCAGGGTTAGCTATGAAATATAACCACAATCTGAAAATTCAGCAAAGTTTATCTGGATTAAGCAAAGCTATCGTTTGAAGTGTGATCAAAGCTATCATTTGGTGCCATACCTTATCAGTCATGCCACTTCTTGTATCTAAGGGTATGTGTAGTTATTTATTAATTCTCCATTTTATTATAGGACTCACTGCCTAGAGAGGTTCCTCCATAAACAACCCAAACTGGAGATTGACAGACAAGCATTCACCTTTCAGGTGTGTATATAGAATTTTTACTTAAAAAAAAAATCGAGTACATAAATAAATCCATTTACAACGAATATTTATATTGGGAGTGCTTGTGCTTGTTAGTAAATTGGCAATAATGTGCTCTAAATGGGGTGCCCTAAATGGGGTGCTCTAAATGGGTACATTCTCTCGTTAATCCAATGTAGTTTGTTTGATTTTAAATCATGTGTACACAGGATACTCTACCTGCATGTTGGGGAAATCCTCATGATGGTCCTGCTTATGACAGGATAACTTGGTGTAACTAAAGCATCCACGTGTGACGTGCAGCATATGTGTACATAATGTACTGATGACATAATGTATGGATATTGTAGCATGAGCAACAATAACTGCTGTAGCTAATTAAGAGAAAGAAATTTTTCATTCAATGAATGACAATGACAACAGGGATATATATAAGCAATAAAATGAAGAACTTTTTTTTTACGAGGGAGGGGTTAAAATTAATCCAAAACTTAATGCATATATTTTTTACATTTTAATTTTTTATTGATGTAATGGAGCAAGAGAGGCTGATGGGAGTTGATGAGTTCCATACTGGAAGGACAGCACCATTAAAAACAATACTAACTAGGCTGTGGAGTAGAGAATACAGAGCTAACCTAACTAACTACAGACTCATATATATGTATCCCAATGCTATGTATGGACCTTACCTACTTAACGACCCCTTACCTTGCGCATGCTTCCTATACATCCTTCACTTGTGCATGCATTGCTTTATGATGATAATGATTCTATATCCAGTTACATCTATGGGCAAATGCACAGTGTGTTATCCTCGATGCATGCACAAGTGAATTTGAATAGTCCTTTGAGTAGTCTCTATTAGCCACCTCTACTATTTGGCAGCAAGTCGAAATTGAGCAAAAGAGTGAATTCTATTTGCAGCCCACCCACCCATCATGGCTATTAAATGCCCATTCCACGGCTGCGAATGGGTGATCCCAGAGGGCACAAGCCCCATCCTAGCACCAGTGCTCCTCACGACCCACGCATTAAACCACTGTGCCACCCCCAGAGCAAAACCAGTCGCGGTCAGACGCCCTGAACTAACATCTGGAGGGACCACTGAGGCATGGACTTATTTCCTTCAAAGGTGGAGATCATATGTCACATCAGTTCACATTGAGGGCCAGGACCTGGCAATACAACTCCTGGAATGCTGTGACGCGAAGCTTCGGCGTGACGTCACACGAAACGCGATCGGTCCCCTACCCATCGAAGGGATGACTGAGGAAGACCTATTGGCAGCGATCAAATCCCTAGCCGTGACAGCCGAGAACACTAAGGTGGCCCGCGTCACCCTATCGAGGATGACCCAAGATCGCTCAGAACCCATCAGGGCATTCGCGGCACGCCTCCGGGGACAAGCCGAGGTCTGCCGCTTCCTCAAGAAGTGCCCTGATTGCGACGGAGTAGTGAATCAAGGTGAGGAGCGGGTGGCTGACCAGCTATGCATAGGCCTAGCAGATGCTGAGATCCAGGAGGATCTCCTCAAGCACCCGGACCAGGACATGTGTGTAGAGGACACCATCCGCTTCATCGAAGTGAGGGCCACGGGTAAGAAGTCTGCCATGACCATGACCACCCCCAGTAGCACACTCGCCCTGGATGACCACACTGCTGAGGCTGTGACCTCTCAGTACAGGATGCAACAACGCCCAACCCCTACACAGCCTTCCCCAACCACATCCAGTGGACGTGGCATCAATCCTACCCGTCCACAGCAGCAAACCAAACCACATCCCACACTGCCCAAAGGCCCATGCACCTACTGCGGCCAACGAGGCCACGGGGAGCAAGAGCGGACTGCCTACCGTCGCATCCATTGCCCGGCCTTTGGCACCACCTGCACCTCATGCGGCCGTCAACACCACACAGCCTCGGTATGCTGGCAGCGAATTGAACACGAGTTAGCCCTCACAGAAACAGCTCTAGGAATGTCCGAGGGCACCCTGCAACACCAAACATGGCAGAGGGACACCAGCTCCTGGGTGCAACAACGCTCCCCATCACAACCCGTGATCCAAATCCTGGTGTCATCCCATGTGGAGGACTTCAGAGCCCACGGCCACACACTGCCCAGAGAGTCCAGACACATCTCTACCACAGCACTCGCGGACACCGGCTGCCAAAGCTGCTTGGCAGGCCCGGACCTTATGAAGAACCTCCATATCCTGCCAACCGACCTCATTCCAGTCAATCTAACGATGAAGTCAGCCAGTGGTAACAACCTCCCCATCCTCGGGGCAGCCCTACTGCGCATCCAGATTCCATCCGGCGCGGAGACGCGCCAGATGGTCTACTTCAGCTCGGAGGCATCCCAGATCTACCTCAGCATGGCCACACTGGCCGACTTGGACCTGATCCCAAGGAACTTCCCGTCAGGATCACCCTCCAACCGATCTACCAGGCACTGCAACAACGTGGCCCAGATCACCCAGGAGACTCAACCGTCCAACATCCCCTTGCCCACCCAGAGGCGACCGGGAGACCAACCGCCCCGAACCAGCGACCTACCCGCACTGATCCGGGACTACTTCCCCATCATAGACAACCTCTCCACAGTAGACGGCGTCGTATGCAATGGGGAACGGATTGTAATTTCCCTGGCCCTCCGTCAAAGATGCCTCAACGCTCTCCACGCTGCCCACCAAGGCACAAGCAGCATGACCGCCAGAGCTCAGACCTCCCTATATTGGCCCGGCATGTCCAAGGACATCACAGCAACACGGCAACAATGCGCCAGATGCAATGGGAATGCCCCTTCCCAACCAGCCATGCCATCAACGACACCAGCCGACCCGGAGTACCCATTCCAGCACTTGTGCGCGGACTACTTCCATCACGAAGGGTTCGCGTATCTCGTGCTGGTGGACCGATACTCCAACTGGCCGGTCGTCACAAGAGCCACCAATGGAGCAGACGGCCTATGTCAAGTACTACGCGACACATTCTCCACTTATGGCATTCCAGAGACACTCACATCAGACGGCGGCCCGGAATTTGCATCCCACACCACCAGGGACTTCCTTGCAGCCTGGAGCGTCCTGCATCGCATATCTTCAGCATACAACCTGCACGCTAACTGCCGGGCAGAAACAGCCGTGAAGACTACCAAAAGACTGATCGCCGGTAACACAGACCCAGGCGGCTCACTATCCGACAGTTTCCACATCGCATTGCTCCAATATCGGAACGGGCCAAGTGCCGACACCAACATGTCCCCGGCACAATGCCTGTTCGGGCGGGCCACCAGAGACCTCCTCCCTGGACTCCCTGCATCATACCTCCCACATCAGGACAGGACGACACGGCTCGACCTACGACAACGTGCGCTGTCCAGACGCCAGGTCACCAGCCGTGCCAGATGGGATGAACACTCCCAAGGCCTGTCCCCACTCCGTTGCGGTGACACAGTCATGATTCAAAATCAGACTGGACGTCACCCAACGAAGTGGGACAAGTCTGGCACGGTCGTGGAAGTACTGCAGTATCACCAATATGCAGTACGGACCGACGGCTCTGGGAGGCTCACAACTCGAAACCGACGATACCTTCGGAAATTCGACCCCTTAACCACCTCAGCCAACCCGCACACTATCATACCCCAACCATCACCTGTGCCGGCCAAGGCAACACCTACACCCGACCGCCCAGCTATCCCCCCTCAGCCCTCATCCGCCCCGGTGGCAAGGACTACGCAACCGCCTCCAAACAGCGCGACCACTCCAACCCCTGCCAACCCAAACCTTCAGGCTCAACCGGCAGTACATCCTCACACGCCACCGGCCACCATAAGCCAACCAACCCAGAACCCACCGGCGTCGCCCCCCCTGCCAACATCGGATAACCCAACAGGACCAAGCTATGCTTCGGTGGCCAAAACACCTGTAAGACCTGCCCCCATGCTGCAGCGCCACCTGACCCCCCTGCCCACACCTCCTCGGAAAGCCACGCCCACACCGAAGTCACCCAGAAGAAGCAAGAGAGGCCCAAAGCCCGTAGACCGTCTGGGTTACTAATCACTCCTCAGCAGAACCCGAGCCTCTGCTTGGGGGGAGATAGAGAATACAGAGCTAACCCAACTAACTACAGACTCATATATATGTATCCCAATGCTATGTATGGACCTTACCTACTTAACGACCCCTTACCTTGCGCATGCTTCCTATACATCCTTCACTTGTGCATGCATTGCTTTATGATGATAATGATTCTATATCCAGTTACATCTATGGGCAAATGCACAGTGTGTTATCCTCGATGGAGGACCGATGAAATTTGGAGCAGGGTGTCGGTTCGACTTCCATGATTCCCCTAGATTACTTCTATTAGTTACCCACCTTCCAATATTTAGTCATTCAAAAATCTTCCTCCATATGGCATCTTTCATGTGAGTTATAAGGAAGTACATCGATCCTAGAATGTGCTTGAGCAGGGTATAGTTGATTGTTGGACAGAAGGAAGTACAGAATCTTAGAATCTTAATCAGGGTATAGTGAATATACTGGTATTTGTTAGAGATCAAACAGATCATATATAAAGTGGTTCATACAGAATTTTGAGTTATGGGGAACTCCAAAGTTGGCACAGACCCCACCCACCCCAGAGCATTTGGAAATATACTTTAAAGTCCTTGTAAAGTCCCCCCTGCCCCAGAGTATTTGGAGCTCGGAGCTATATAAGTAATTATCACATGTACAGATTCTAGAATTGTTATGGCCACATGGTTGAACCTTGCCACAGAAGATTCTAGAGTAGGACAGCCACATGGTTGAACCTTGCCACAGATCATTCTAGAGTAGGACAGCCACATAGTAGAACCTTGCCACAGAAGATTCTAGAGTAGGACAGGCACATGGTTGAACCTTGCCACAGATCATTCTAGAGTAGGACAGCCACATGGTTGAACCTTGCCACAGATCATTCTAGAGTAGGACAGCCACATAGTAGAACCTTGCCACAGAAGATTCTAGAGTAGGACAGCCACATGGTTGAACCTTACTACAGAACATTCTAGAGTAGGACAGCCACATGGTTGAGAACCTTGCCACTAGAAATGGTTGATCCTTACCAATGTTTGAACAACAAACCAAAAAAAACCACGTGAAAAAACCAAGTGGTGCTGAGTGTATTTGATGGTGAGAATTTCACCAGTTAGTATTGCTATTGCTAGCTTTGGTACAAGTATGTTACCTCTTATCATGCAGCAGATAAATCGCAAATTTGGACATCACAAAAATTATAAAAAATGTGTTAAACTTTTTTTTGACCTCCACATCCCCAGTAGACTGTTACAACATTATAGTGAAAACATACTTCCAGATTGACTGGGGATGCGAGGAAAAGCAAAAAAGAACGTGTGCTGGACATGTGTTCCAAGTAAACACGGGTCTTATTCCAGATGAAGGGAACATCGAGAGTAAAATTTCAAGTAGATTATTGAGAAAGTCTTGTAAGTGGTTTCCTCTTAACATGTACTGATTTTTCTGGAAGCTTTTCCTTCGGGTTAAAGCTGCACAGGCACCTATGCTTACCTGGAATTGCTCTGAATCCTTCACTCTTGAGGGGAAAAAAGAGTCGTTCCATCCAGGATGTATAAGTCAACGTAGAGTGACGTAGCAATGCGTACTTTTATTTGCTTACCGCAATGGAGTTTATATTCCAAATTGCACTTATTGTATTTGCATTCTTATGATGTAAACATTTTGAATTGTTTGCTGTTGTAGTTATAAAAAAAACACACAGCAGAAACAAAGTTGGTGGTCAATTGCAGCCAACTAAGCTACACGCATAACTCCCAACCACTATCTTCTGTTGGTCTCTCCTGTGTAGTACCTCCCAACACAGCTACAAGGGGCTTGCACAGAGTTGAGTTCTTTCTGATCTGAAAACGACTCTGGTATTTAACTTCCTGCAGAGCCTCCTGATGTCTTTGCTCATCCTGCTAAATAAGGAGTTACTACCATAGAATCCTTATCTCAGACTCGGCACATTCATTTACCCACAAGCCATGCAACTAATCAACACAGTAAGTGCATAACAAGCCATCACTTCCAAGTCCACAGAGAAAATCGCAATATGAACATTACTGAACTCAATATTTGCATCAACTGCATCTTCAAGTTTGGCTTCAGTGGGTAATTTCATTCATGCTGTGGAGGGCATATTCCATACTAGAACAGATGGATGGAACGTTTGTTTTACCTAGGTTGCCAGTACAATGACCTCACTAACTCTGTAACCCATTTCAGTGCTATTGTCAGTCCATGTTTTCAACCCTCCAGTGCCTCCACACTGCAGGATGGATGAGCAACTCCTTGACGTCACACTAGCAACTTATGGCTGTTCAAGTGTGTACTACTTCAACTGTTAGCACAATAAGACACTTTATTGATGACCAAATCAGTTATGCTGATGGCAACTTCAAATTCTATACAGCAGCATAAGGTTAACATGAACTCATAAAATAACCCAACACAGGGCTTACTCTAGATTTATATCATCCTAATCCTGGGACCTTAGATATACTGAAGAACTCCGAACCTATGTAATATAACGGTAGCTAGAGAGCACATGATAGAATCATGCATACCACACTAGCCACGTGCTAATCACATTCCATTTAGGAGCCAAGCCTGGCAATGGCAGTGAACTTATAGCAGGTTTCAAGGATCAACTCAACTTTTTGCTTCGACTATATAGAAAAAAATAAAAGAATAAACAGAATTTGAACACTACATATATATAGTGGGAATATTATTTATGTGATGTTGAGATCTGACAGACTTTTCCAGCACTTTTTTGCTATAAATATATCCATCAAGAAATCCATCTGTGCAAAACACGAGAAACATAAATCATTGCCTCTATGTGCATATTTGGTCTTCTTCAATTCCTCTGCATGCTTAGCTACCAATCCTGCTCCACTGGTAGCCCAGGCAATGTATGATGGTGCAAAATGTATCAGGACAAGTAGCATCCAACACCAATACATTTCCAAGGCACCATACTCACGCCACCCGGTCTTTTTCCATCCGAGCGGAAGAGATCATGAAGTTCCAGTCTAGAAGGGATCTCGGCAGATGATAGCGACCTATGAATTATTTGATTGATTGATGGATGTCTAGGATGACCAACATCACTGAAGCGGGAGCTTAGACCATGTCTGGCCCAGCAATCCACACTTGCACCACCACAGTGATGGCATGCATGTGGCTGAGAAAGAGGGTGTTCCCAAATGAAGGACCACTGAAATATGCACCAAAACATCGTCCATGCAAAGACCCAGAGATGGAATTGTGAGAGCACTCAACCACATACCTGCTACAGGATATGACAAAGCCAGAAATATGAGACACCTCATCCCTGGTACCACCCCAAAAAGTATCCACCATAGCATGTATTTTGCATGTGTCCCATGTCTTCTGCTGACATGCTGCCTGGGGATGGGTTTGGAGGAGGGAAGTCATGGCCCTGCTTCCTAATGGCTAGAGCATCATTGAGAAACAAGGGGGGGCGGGCGGGTTGGTGGTGTAGAATATGGTGCACTAGAGCAGATGATCATTGGCAGAGGGCAAATAAGCAGAAGGGACCACCTGTATTGCACTCCTAATTTCAAAACACCCCAAACTTGATTGGGAGGCTTGCTCGGTTCCATGCTGAGTCTAAAATGGTTGTTGGTAATGCAACTACTATCTCCCTTAGAGTGTCATCAAAATCCTGTAGCTTGCTTGACAGAAAAACGGTGCAGTACGAAGTAGGTAAAGCAACTTGGGAAAAGAAATGATGCAGCAAAAGCAGAGCATCCTGAGCACGTAGGTATTCCAACTTTTCTCCAAGATCGCACTGTCAACTGCCCCATCCTTTCCCAAAGAGAAGCATAGGTGACATCACGTACATCAGTGTACTGTAATCCAGCAGCAGAAGATAGCATTTTGTCTCTAGTGGAAGGGCTACGACATACCAGCTCTGATTTTGCAATATTCAACTGTAAGTCTAGCTCACTTGCCAACCCTCCTCAACAGACTTATTATCATCCATCACATCCTCAGAGGAGCCCCCAATAGTCTAGGTAGAAAACACAAAGTTCTGATTTCAGGCTCTGACATAAGTGGTGGATAGATAGACAGAACAACAGCGGACTCAGTGGATCACCCTGCTGTATTCCTTCTTCTAATCTGATATTCCCCCAGATCAAATTGGATGGCTCTGAATATTCTGAGTGAACAAATGGGGAGAGAACAGGAACTAGCTCACCAACAATCTCAAGAAACTCTCTCTGGACAGAATTAAAAGCATTCTTAAAATCTAACTTGACCATGGCCATATCATCCATCAAACTCTGAACATAAATTCTAGCAGCATGCACAACTGCCTCTACCTGCTATCCCCTAACCCAGCTGCTTAGGTGCAAGAAATTTACCCATCTCCTCTCTCACAAATTTCCCAGCACACTTGGCAACTAGACAATTATACAATAGAAAAGCTAACAAAATCTTATGGATACAACTTGGGTGCTCCACAGATTCTGCACATTTCATCTTCTAGATATGAGGAGTCAATATAATGGTTCTACCCTTCATGGAGAATTGAAACGAGAACGTCATTGTTTTCCAGGATATTTTTACAAAGTTGCTGATGGTGTTTCCAGTCCCCAGAGATTGATGGGGCAACCTCCAGTGTGCCCTGTGACTATGGAACATTGACTGAGAAACTCTTAAGTACAAGTATCACCTTGTTTAATTAGCATTTGTATTGTATCAACCGAATACTGAATACGTTTATGAAGTCTAAACCTACTGGAAGGCCAAACAGCTGCTCAGCTTGTAGTAAAGCCTGAAAGATAGAGGTTGCTGTACAGTTCATTAAAATTATTTCAACCAGTGAACAGTCATATACTTAGTACTAGCCATGACCATATTGGTATGGGATGAAAGGTGTTGTCTTGGTGGAAGCATAGACACAGATATAACCTACGTGACAGCTGGCACCGGCTAAGCCATCACAATTGGTGGCAGTGCTGAATTGAGGAAATCCCAGATGCCAGATTACAGCAATTTTTTCTCAACCTACGTGAGCCACCTTGCTTCAACCGGAAAAGCCTAACTTCTCAGATTGTAAGTGTATGGTCACAGTTAACTGTTGTTTACTTAACCCAGTTAGAATGAGCAAGGAAACAGAACGTCGCTCAGGAGTGGAAAGGCTGCTTTCAGAAACATAGCAGATCAGAAGGCAGATGAACAGGCATTGGTCAACACCAGCGAAGCAGACAAGACATACTCTACGATAAACAGGAACAAGGACGAAATGGATAGTCAGAGCACAGAAGAGGAAGGGCTAACTGGAGAAACAAGCAATGACCGCACCCATATGATAGCGGAGATGATGAAGCTAATGTGGAAGGAGAGAAAGCAAGAGAAGAAGAGGAGGAGATGGGATGAACTAGTGAGAAGGAAAGCAGAAGATGCCAGAGAACGGAGATTCCTGGAGCTGTTATCTAAGCAAGCATGCAAAAACTAAGATCACTTATCTGCCTAGATTACTTGCCTAAACTGGACTCAGATTAAGAAAGTAAGAGAGCAGGTTAGTCAATATTGAGGTAAGCAAGCTGAGAATGGATGTGGAATAGGGTGGTGGGAAGAAACAGGTTTTGGGAAGAAAGTATGAGATGTCAGGTCAGTGCTGCAAAAGAAAATGATTGAGGAGAGAAATGAGAGAGTGGGAAGAAGAAGTAAATAGAAGAAAAGTGTTCCATTCGGCTGGTTTATTGGTTGATGAGAAGAGATGAAGAATGGTCAGTAATATGAGGTGGATAAAGTGTGACAGTGGAGAAGGAGAGGATGTGGGTAAGTTCTTGGTAGTTCTGACTAATTTGAGAGAGATTGGCAGAGGTTGTTGGATGAGTTGATTAGATGAATTTGGAAGAGTGGGCAAGGAGTAAGCTGTTTGGAAAAGGTGTGGATGGAATAAGGGAGAGAGTGATGGAAGGAGTGAATGTGCAGTATATTGGTCGGGGAAGTGGTGGCAGAGGAGAAGAAATTGTTGTATGGTGAAGAAATGGATGGATCTTGGCCCTCCACTTAACACAGTACACGTATATTGAACCAATCACAGTGGAAGACTACCGTGAAGAGCTCATGCTTACCTTATCAACAGCAAGATGAGTTGCATTGGATTGCATCAACTGATCACAGGCCAAATACAAGGTTCAGTACAACAAGAAGACCGCACCACTGAAATGTCGTATTGGTAGCTGGGTGCTGCTTCACTTTTGAAGTGAAGAGAGAGGAAAGCAGAGGAATCTATCGAGACCTCAGCATGGCCCCTATTGGGTTACAGACACAAACATCACTGCAGTACAAGTGCACTTTCCTTGTGAAGATACTGTAAAATGCATCCGACCAGAGTGAAGCCTTACCCCCAAAAGTCTCATGGACAGGTACTATTGATAAGGGAACAAAAGGGCCTGTATGCCTTCCTTAGTGGGTGGAAACCGCTTTGGCTACTGATGGAACTACTTAGCAAGACACCTTAGTAGATGACAGGACCAACTCTCCATCACACGCTTCATCACCTGCATTGTCTGCTCCATCAGATCCACTTCCACTATCTGGAGCTGAACACATCTCATGACCTGATCCACCTACGCCAACCAACCAGATGCCCACCCGACCCCCAGAGATGCTGCAGTAGAACAGTCACTAGGTATGAGTTGCTTTTGAAGGAAGGGTTGATGTTACAGAACTGAACAGTGCACATTTTAATTAGTTTTATAATCATATTCAATAATTGGTGATGTCCTATGGATTGGACAAGGGGAGTGACTGGACAAAATGGTGTAACTATCTTATAATAATAATAGAAGCAGTATATTAAAGCCATACAAATTTACCTACAAATTTACCTATAATATTAGACTAAAAAAAATAATGATCATGCACGACAAAACGTTCAAGATATATATTCCTTGTCTTCATGGCCAAGTTATGATTGAAGAAAAGAGAAAAAAATTATACAACTCATAATCTCTTGGTCCAACTAACAAATAACTTTGTGTTCATCATATGACTTTTGTCTTAAAATCATGCCATTTTTCGTCTGAGTGTGAATGGCAATGTTAGAGCTTTCGCACTTTGAACTATCTCCGGCAACATTAAACCGCAAGTCATGATGTCTGTCTACGACATAAGGACTAATCCAAACACCCACTGACACATCTTCATGGCGGTACAATCCAAGTATATCAGCGTTGGATGCTATATGCACGACAAGATTCTGAGACAAAATGTAGCAGCCACCTGACGCATAAGGAAGGTAGGTTTTACACAAAAACCATTTCCTTTCTCCCAATTTTCCATGCCTTCTAACTGGAGTCTTTTCTAACATAAATCCCCAGTAATATCCTATTTTTAATTTTCTCTTTGCCAATTCACTCAAAATAGTATCCAGGACTACGAAAGTGTCATCATCACATTTGAGAAAGTAAGTGAAGTCATAAATATTACTTATTGCCACAAAGCTCCTCAGAACCTTCCAGGTGAAGTCATTGTTTAAATCTTGCACATCAGGGAGAAGCAACAGGTCACCATAAATTGATTTTTCTTTTCGAATATATATTATTACAAGTCAAGGAAGTTATGTCCCGATTACTGTTCCGTAATTGCGCCGCCACACAGCTCCCCCCAGAACTCCATTGTGGGAGTTCTTTCAAAGCCAGTCAGGTATCCAGTGGCCTCTAAATATATTCATACCTAATTTATCGGTGTGTATTATACAGAGAAACAAACTATTCGTTATGGCTACTGATTTCAACCCCTCTTTTTTATCAAAGCCATCCGACAGAATATCCTGGCAAAGTGAGTGATTTCACCCAAGTTTGAAGAGGAAACCTTGAGTGCCAACTGAATATAGGGACAAAAAGAAAGAAAAGTTTGGTTGCAAAGTGAAGAATGATTCTACCTGTGATTGAACTGGGGACGTTGAGTACCTACAACCAGACACACACAATCAACATCACAAAATCACTCAACGAACTGTCAGTTGACTCAGTATGAATGCAATAACTTTATTGATAATTTCAATTCGCTCATTCAATTCTGTGGTATGGCTTTGACATTAAAAAAATAAAGAAAAAATCTGTACTATGGATAGCTATTTCTGTCTGTACATGCTGTATAGGTATGTATGTGTTTGCATTTAGAGGCCACCAGCTTGAAATCTCTCTTAAACTGGAAATCCAGTGGGTTTATCCTTTTGTCTGTTCACTTTAGTAGTCAAAGAGATGAGAATCTGCTCACTTAATTATCTAGATTCACATTTTTCTGAAGACAATCTCTTAACATCTGCAGTGGAAAGTCCTTTAGTTCCAATAGAAAACTTGACCAAAACACCTTTTGCCTTTTCACTGTGTGCTTTAATCCACGTCTGCCTAATAGCATCTCGAAGTTCTCTGCCACCAGGCCTTGACAAAACTAAAACCACCAGAAAGAAATGATCTCTTTGCAATCCTGTTTCCTCTACATCAAAATGGCGTACTGAGGTACCTTTCTTTCCATTACTCAAGAAGTAGTAAATCACAGTGCTAGATATAATCAATCCAAATATCATAAGAATAGGATATCGTATGGCCATAGTGCAGAACAGGCTTTCGTAACGCAAATTCCTTTCTACTCGTTGGCAAGTAGAGACAATACGCCTACTACAAAGTCATTACTAGGATTTGAAACGAGCACAAGTGAACAAAAACACCTATCTGCCTAACAACCACACCTGATCTTGAGTACGCCCGCGGTGGTGTAGCTGAAACCCTGTCTAGTCATACTACTTCACCCAACTGCGCAAGCGCAAACCATCAATTCCTTCCCGTACGCTTGGTCTGCCGCCTTCGCTGGGACGATATCTAAATAGGTGTAGCAGATTGTATATACCAATAATTCCATTTACCTATGGTGTTGATCTAGCAAACTATCAAAACCTCAGATATAATATTAGGTCGGTCATGGCAGAACAGATAAACACCTATATACATACCTTCCAACTGGTCCCGGATTTGCACTTGATAAAATGTGCCCCACACGGATTTGGTGTTTGTCCCGGATTAGTAATTGTCTGTACAATTTACAACTGGCTACAGCACTGTGAGAGACTAAAGGCTCCTCCTTAGCAGCTGCCAATTTACTGGCTACAGCACACGCTGCTACACCTGGCCCCTACACAAGTCAGCGCTTCACTTCACAACTCTGACTGTCAGGTAGCAGCTGGATTTTCCTCCGCTCTGTGAGACTAAAGGCTCCTCCTCCTTAGCAGCTGCTACACCTGGCCCCTACACAAGTCAGCCTTCACTTCACAACTGACGCTTGAACTGACCAGCGGAGGAAAATGCAGCTGCTACCCGACTGCTGCTAGTTTACCTTGGCCTCACTCTCTCTCTCTCTCTCTCTCTCTGTCATGGCTGAGCCTGAGGAATCAGTAACACCTCCACGCAAGAAGCCAAAGAGGTACTGTCACTTTACCTCTACATGGGTAAAAGAATTCCAAGGAATAGGAAAGAGTTATAGAGGCAATAGCCTGTTAGAACTTATATTGACTGTACTAATGTAGATCAATTATATTTGTTATGACTTTATAGGTGACACATTTGCACACTGCTCCTTGTGCTCTTCTGATTTTAGTGTTTCCCATGGGGAGAGAAATGATGTGACTACCCATGATATTACAGGGCATCACAAGGAAATGGCTACTACATCCCAATCAGTTTCATCATTTTTTTAGACCACAAGCACGAAAGAATGTTACTGAGGCTGAGACGAGATGGGCATTGTTTGTGGATAAACACAACATTTCTCTCCAAACTAGTGATCATGCCACTAAGCTGTTCAAAGTTATGTTTCCGGATTCGGATATTGCCAAAAAATTTGCATGTGGGCATACCAAAACAGCAGCCATTGTAACATAACTATAAAAACCAATAAACCGTTTTCCATCATGCTGGATGAATCAAATGATCACACTGATAAGTCGTGTATCATTCTCATAAGAATCATTGACACTGAAGAGAAGAACATGTGTATATACGAGGTTCCTGGATATGTGCCAATGGTCAATATTGGTACTGCAAGAAACATTTTCCAGGCTCTTACAGAATCTTTGAAAAAGGATGGTTTGGATATCAACAAGGCCCTAGCTTTCATGTCTGACACTGCCAATGTCATGAAAGGTGCGAGATCTGGAGTACAAAAGCTCAAAAAATGAGATGCCTCATCTCTATGATGTTGGTTGCGTTTGCCACTTGGCTGATCTCACTATCAAAGCTGGCTTACAGACATTACCAGTGAATTTAGACCAGCTATTTGTTGATGTTTTTTAATTATTTTTATCATAGCAGCAAGAGAGGTCAGCTTTTTATTGACAATTGGTGCTCCCTTTTTTATTCTGAACCTGAACCTAAGGCTATCTTAAAAAGCAAGTCTGCTTCGATGTGTGCATATATATCTCAATCAGCTTGACGGTTTGATATCTTACTTCCTATCCTGTGGTGAACAGACAGAGAAAGTAATTAGCATCACTCGTAGAATCCTCTCACCAAGCTTATTCTTCAATTGTTAGCTTTCATCTTGTCTTCAATGGATTGTTTTAATAAACAATTCCAGAAGTCAACAGAAAATTATACCTGCAAACTTTATGAAGAGCTAAGTCAACTTGTAAAGCTGTATGCAAAACATTTGTTGATGGCTGAAACTATTCTTGCTGCTGGTGACAACCTTAGACTTCTTAAGTTTGATGAAGAGTGTCAAGTTTCAGATGAAAGTCTAGGAATAGGTACTGAAACTTGGGGATGTCTTGCAGCAGTTGAAGAAGAGAGAGATCCAAAGCCATTCTTTACAGCATTACGCAACTTCTACCTGGCAACCATTGCAAAAATGGTAAAGAAGTTCCTTTTGGGATCCTCTCCTAAAGTATTTAGGTGTTCTTCAGCCAGACAAAACATCCACTTATTCAACAGCTACTGTCTTGAATTTGGCGAGACGATTTCCGCAGATTGGTTTATCTGGTTCTGAATCACTTAACCACATTGAAGAGGAATTTAATGACTTTCTTCTTTCCCCAGCTGACATTCCCAAACCTCACCAAAACTGTAGAAAAGCCTTGTGCTGGCTCTTTTAAAGTGGGCCAAATCAAAACTTTGGCTGGGGAGTTAAGGTTTAGTTACTTGTTCCGTCTCATGGCTGGTCTATTGACCAACCCTGCAATGCTGATGTAGAGAGGGGCTTTTCTATACTCAGAAAAGTCCACACGGACCAGAATCCTGTCTAAACCAGGATACCATTGTTTCCTTAATGTCAGTCAAGTTTAACAGCAATTCTCATTCTTGTTGTTTTGATGCTAAACTTTCAGATGAACTCCTTACAAAATGTAAACAAGCCACAACCATTTCTATGCAAAAATGATCAAAAATGATACTCTTCATAACAATTTAATTATAATTATTCATGGTAGGTGTGGTCAATGTCCCGGATTTCAATTTTGAAAAGTTGGAGGGTCTGATATACCTGTGGAAGGTTATTTACAGAATGGTGCATAATGATATAGCTGTGACACGGTGGTGTTGGAGAACACTGTTGGAGAGTTAGGGATGTTATAGGTTGGGTATACAGACAAGAGGTAGGAATAGTAGAATAGTGGCAATCTGTAAACTCAGCTGGGCTCTGCCTGGGTCTCCTCCTTTAAATGTGATACTGACCAGAGACTCCAGTATATTCCCTTATAAGGTAATATGCATACTATGCATACTACAGTGGTTGTTTCTGCTTTGTGCTCTACGGTTGAATGTGTAATGTTCACACTTGTAATGGTTGTTAGAGTTCTCCATGGATCGGAGATCCCTAAAACTCCTCTCCTGTCCTGGTGCCTGCGTAAGGGATCTTCTGGGTTGTCAGCTGTCCAGGCCAGTTGGGAGAGTACATCAGTGTTGCCATTGTCTGCACCTGGAAGGTGACAGACTCTGAAAGAATGTAGACGGAGGACCACCTGGTGAGCCGGCCGCCTACATCCTTCATGTGGTTGAGAAATTGCAAACAGCTGTCTGTCACAACCGTGAATGGAACGCCTGCAAGGTAAACCTCAAAATGAAGGCCTGATGTCGTTCTTGGTCCTAGGGCGTTCAAACTGGAGAACACCAGTGACCTTGGCTGTGTCTGGCTGTGTCTGGCTGTGCCCCACCCTGTGGCCAAGTTACAAACATTCTGACATTATGAATTGACATTTACTAGACTTGATGGTTAGGCCTCACCAGCCAGTTTGTCTAGGGTCTGTCTGATGTGGTGGAGGTAGTCCTCCCAGGTGTTGCTAAATATCAACGTCATCCATATATGCCACGTCATGTGAGGAGAGGTCACCTACTAGCATGTTCATCAGGCACTGGAAGGTTGCAGGTGCCCCGACCAGACTGAAAGGCATCACCAAGAACTGGTATTTCCCAAAGGGAACTGTGAATGCAGTCTTCTGTCGGGAGCCATCGGCCACAGGTACCTGTCAGTACCCCTTGGTTAAGTCCAGCGCCATGATGAACTTGGGACCAGCGAGGCAGGTCCTCCACACGGGGCATAGGAAAGGGATCCGGGTATGTCACTGCATTCAGCTCACGATAGTCAACACACAAGTGCAGTGACCCATCCGGTTAGGGTAAGGACTATTGAGGAGGCCCAGGGGCTGTGCTAACTTCTATCAGTCATGCCCTGAGCATGGATGCTATCTCCTCTTTGGCTGTCTGGATTCTTGCTTGTGTCAACATTAATGGTGTCCATGGATGTTAGGCTTGTTTGATCGGAAAAGACAATTTCCTGGTCATTTAGGAGGAGGAGGAGCGCCTCCTTCTGGCTCTGACAATTCTGTGTTCATCTTGGAGGACTTAGATGTGTGAATTGCATACCAGATGGGAATGTCCTACTCCCAGAACTAGTAGGCGTTAAAAAAAACACTTGTGGTTACCAGTATAACTCCATAGATTCTGCACACTTCAATAGACATAATATATAGCTCAAAAGATCGGTTTGTGTGCTCTCCTTTGAACTAAAGCATTTTCCATAGGTATAACTAGACCCAAGTTACTGGAGTTAAAGTGGGGGATAACCCATGACTTGAGTGCCTGGTCTTGTAGCACACTTTTCTGTAGATTGCCGGAACTGTCGCTCTCGGTTTCACAATGATGTGATAAAATGTTCCTCCTGGCTTGCTAACATTGATGTTGACTGGCTCATTGACATTGATAGCATTGTTGACCTGCTTGCTTTTGGTATCCCCCTTTATTTGCTGTGCAGTTTTAGGAGCTCGACAGCCAGGAAATATGTCCCTGTTTGCTGCAGTTGTGGCACTTCACTGTTTTCAAGAGACATTAGCTTTGTGATTCTTCCTCCCACAGACTTGCGGAAGACGGTTTGCAACATGCTTGATGTCAGGGTTGTCATCAGATTCATAGAAACTTTGGGGACTCTTAGCAGCTGCATCCATGTCATTGATTATATCCACAGTTCAAGCAAAAGTGAGGCATTCTTTCTCGGTAAGCCATTGCTTATGCAGCTTCACTATGCAATCCACTGACAAATTGGTGGGGAAGGGAGTCATCCAGCTTGTCATAAAATTCTCAGTCTATGGCCAATCAGCACATGAAATTGACAATGGACTCGTCCAGCTGATACCTTCTTCGGTGGAAGTGAAAATGCTCTGTAATGCGAGAGGGTTTGGGTGCATAATGTCACTTGACAGTTCTCTTCAAGCCTTCAAAAGACTTAGTGCTTGACAGATCAGGAGAAAGTAAATTCTTTACGATCCCATAAGCCTTGACACGATGCAGGTAAGTGAATGTAACCTTTTTTGCATCAGCAATATCATTGGGATGATTAAAATAGAGCTCCATTCTTTCGAAGTAGGTCATAATGTGGACAATACCTACTGCAACAGTTGCCATTTTGATAATGAGATTTAACCAGTAGCCTTGTCCCCAATTGTAGTCTTTGTGCTACATTTAGAACTCGCACACACTGAACGGAACTTGCACTCTTATTCAAAGGACTAGTAGGTGCTAAAACTCGTGGTTACCACTTTATTCCATAGACATAAATTCTGCACACTTCATGGTATGGACTTGATATATAGCTCAAAAGATAGTCTTGTAAACTGCTGCCCTTCAGTTTGCTTGCTCGGTACACATAGTATAGTGTGATGACAGTTTTACATCACTATGTTCACGCATTATGATTGGGGGTTAACTTACCTTAAAAGAGCTTTCTTGAAGTCGTAGTCTGTGTTCTCTAAGGATACAGACTGTCTACAGCTAAACACCAGGACAGTTTCAGCACACCAGTTCATTCGTTTGCTGCTCATAGGAACACTCTCCGTGGACCCAGCATGACAAATTTGGAATTGGACAGTATCGTTCCATACTACATGCTGTAAGGGACCCAACTCTCCCTTTGTGCTTGGCATGGCCTTTGGAATATCAGTTATTCTCCTCTCAAAGTGGCATGTCATTTCAGAGACAAGGTCTGAGTTGAACTGACTACTGTGATCTTTCAGCCTCTTTTATAAGTGTAGCTCGCACCAAATATATTTTTGTGATCAAGTAAATCATGAGAATGTTTTCCAAATTTAGATTGAGTAGATCACACAAACTAAATTCTTGTGATTAAGTAATTGCTTCTAATCAACCATTCTCACCTATCTGCCTACAGCAGGTCATCAAAAATAAACTGGTCAGATTCTGATCGATATGTGTTTGTTGTCTTCAATTGACTACGACTAGGCTTTCTAAAGTAGCACTCCACCAAAGATCGATAGCAGCATCTGGTGGAAATATTGCAGCGGAAGTTTATCCACATTTCAGAACCAGCAGGTCATTAAGGTATTGTTACCCAGTCACCGTCGTAGGCTAAAATACAAACAGCAAGATGTTCTAATATTATAGAACGTAGCTACATGCTTTTGTACCAAAAGCTAAGGACACACACACCTCCAGTGGACTATACATGCTGAAACTGATATCAAGTAACTTACACTTCTAGCATTTTTGGGTTGTTCGAAATCTCTGTGCCAATCAAAGGATATTTAAAACTTTGTTTAGTTGCTGAAAGTACCTTGTGACAAAGCCTTATGCTACTGCACAAACTCCAATGCTACTCCAACTCTGCTATCTACGCATTCAGTTTAAAGTTCACCCCATGATATTATTTGTGCATGTATGTCTTTGTGTGTCTGTCTGTGTGTGTATGTACTGCAAGATTTCAACATTCATGCTGGCCAACTATAGAAAGAAAAACTGCCTAGTTATATGTATACTCGTATACTCGCTTCTGGTACCCGACACTGTACCCTATTTAGTATTACTGCTAAGCTTTCCTGCTCTTCTGAATTTCCGTTTTGTCTCTTGCTATCTCCCTGCTATTGATGCTGAGACACTGTATTGGCCTATCACTTTATCTTTATGTGCTCTCCAGGCATGCCCATTGTGTGTAACGTGTTGTTAAGCAAGATAGCAAACAAATAAATGGCAACTCATTTATCGGGCAGGTAAAGATCGTTACATCTTCCCTCTTGACAAAACCAAAAAATTAGGGGGAGTTACATGATCACAATTGGAAACTAACACGTGTCAAAGGCAAATCACACTAAATGACCTCACAAAAATGGGGGGGGGGGGGGGGAATGAAAGTTACATGATCACAATTGGAAACTAACATGTGTCAAAGGCTAATCACAGTATGTCACCTATAATTACCAATCCAAGTCATATAGATCGGTCTGTAACATAGTCTTGCATCTTGACAGGAGCTGTCGGTATGTGCATAGAGTGGCGAGGTTCTGGTTGTGCTACAACAGGTGGTGGAGAGGGCTGCAGAGCTGGCATCAGCTGGTTCCACACAGGAGTATTATGCTTGACAGGCGTCGTGTGTGAAAGAGGTTGTGCAGCTGTATGCTCAGGCTCCGGATGCTCTATATACTCATTCCACGTGTCCAGGTAGAGCTCCCAGGAAGCCTCATGTAGATGGGATCCCCTGGCTGCAGCTCACAAAGGGATTTAACTGATCATAATGATCTTTCTGCTTGACCTTGAGCTTTCTCATAGCGGTCACATCCCTAGTAGTGTCATATCTAGGACTTAGAAGACCCGAAGCTGTAGGGATCAGAGATTTGCACCTCCGACCATTCGCTGTGCAAGATTTGTGACTACACCCTCAGTAGGAGTATTTCTCCACTCGAGCAGAGCAAGGAACTCAGAGCGTCCTGATTCCTTAGTCTTCTTGAACAGATGCTTCATGTTCTTGACCGCATTCTCTGCTGTTCGATGTATATAGAGGAGACGAGGTTACATGTATGAATGACCAGGCCACACAGAATGACTTGAACTCAGCCAATGAGAACTGTGGGCCATTGTCCGCGACACCAGCACATCTGGAATGCCTTGCCTGGAGAACATGGAGGACAATGCCTGAATAACACCACGTGATGTCAAAACATTCAGTCTTTCGACTTCCATGAAGTTACTGTAGTAATCGGTGACCACCAACAGTTAGTGTCCGTTCAGCTCACACAGGTCAGTCCCAACCATGGCCCATGGATGAACAATGATTTCATGTTGCTGTAGAAGTTCCTTCAGCTGTGCCCTACCATGTGATTGACATATGTCACACTTTGACATGAAAACATTCATATCAGCAGTCATTTAGGGTCAGAACAGACATTCCCAAGCTCGTCGCAGACAACCTTCTATGCCCACATGACTACCATGAGCGATGGCTATCAGATCTGTTCTTAGGCATGCTGGTATCACCAGCTGGTGGCTCTTGAACAGCAGCTGATCCTGCATGATCAGTTCTTCACGATAGTCCCAGTATGGTATCAGTGAAACTGGAAGGTGCTTCTTGTCTACAGGTCAGCCATCTAGAACCATGTCGTATAGTAATGACATGGTTGGATCCACTGTATTCGCATGCCGAATTTGATGTTAATGCTCCGGCGTTACAGGAAGGTGAGCAGTGTGACCTACAGCTTCCACTAAGTGGATGATGTCACAACTGTTCACAGAAAGGTAGGCACAACTTAGGGTATCAGCCAGCTGCATTTCCATGCCTTTGTGATACCTGGCATCCCCAGGGAGTAGCTCTGCAGACTGTTGCAGTCTGTTGGGAGCTGAACATAGCGCCTTCCTGAAGATGCTCTTTAGTCTAGAGGCTTATGATCTCACTCTGCGCATTGACTACACCCCTGCTGTATACATAGATGTCTAAGTGCTCAAAGGCAAACACTATGGCCAAACGGCTCCTTCTCATATCGAGTCTCTGCTGATATCAGAGCATGCAATACATAGGCTACTGGCTGACCATCCTGTGGTATAGGTGTGCCAAGGCCCAACTTGGATGCATCACACTGACAGTTACCTCCTTGTTCAAGTCATAGTACTTGAGAACTGGTGCACTGCTCACATCCTTCTTAAGTTCTGCAAACACCTTCTGCAAACGCCTTCTTCTGAGCATGGTACCATGTCCACTAAGCATCCCAAAGAACTAATTGTCTGAGTGGGAGCATCATATCAGACAAACATGGTACAACAGGTACTGAACCATGTCCAGCAACCTCTGTACAGAAGGCACATCCTGCGGTCCTGGCATATCCACGATGGCATACACCTTGTCAGAGTGTATCTTCAGGCCCTTGTCTGTAGCAACATGACCGATGAAAGGAGCCTCTGACTTTCTGAGTTCAAACTTCTCAGTGTTGAGAGTGACGTGACACTCTTCACAGTGCTCAATGAATGCCATGAGATGTCTGTCATGGTCTGCAATCGCTTTAGGCAAACTGTTACCATAACCTACAACACAAAAGTCATCAGCAATCACCTCAATTCTCTGCAGGCCTTCGATCAACTCATCTTCTGCTGGAAGACCTTAGGGGCACTGTTGATGAATGGCATGTGGTTCCACCTGTAGCATCCAAAAGGTGTGTGGAAGGTCGTCAGAAAAGACGATACCTGGTCGAGTACTACATGCCAGAAGCACTACACACATCCAGGACCATGAACTCTTTTGCACCATGCACCCTAGTTGTGATGTCCTCGATTGAGGGTAGAGGGTAGTGCTCATGCTTCATAGCCTTGTTTAAGTCCTTAGGGTCTAAGCGGACACAGAGTTCGTCGTTCATCTTGGGCACCAAAACCATAGATGAGATCCATGGTGTGGACTCTGTGACAGGCACCAGCATGTCCTGCTGTACCAGATCCTCCAGAGCATCCTTGATCTTATCCCTTAGTGTGACTTTTACCCGTTGCAGAGCATGCTGTAAAGGTGCCATGACAGGATCCACTCTGATATGATATTCACCATCCAGCTTGCCAGCAGTACCAGAGTACACCAGGGGATACTTGTTGATGATCTGTGCTTTACTGAGTGCACTCATACTCCTCACAGCACACACAGTAGTATTAGTAGTGTCAGGCTTCTGCTAGGGGCATCACATTTCAGGATATATACAAGTCCCATTCCAAGGCATCCTTTACAACCAACAGTAGGAGTATCTATGATGCTGTAGTTCAGTGTGCATCTGATATCACCTCGAGACACAAGAATCAACACACGTTCAACTGTACGGGTCTTCGCACCACCATAAGAGATGATGGATAAGCCACATGGGTCACATGCTCCAGTGACTTCACTACGCGCCTGTATCTAGCTGGAACCTCATACAGTTACTAATACTCCTTACCTTCAATGTGACCAGCTGGGAGTCATCAATGGCTGAAACTTCAGATACTTTAAATACGAGATCTTCATCAGTGTGGCACTCCTCAGCAGCACGGACAAACTTCTTCATGTTTATTCCACCAGACTGACATTTACATGCAAAGTGATTCATCTTGGAGCACTTGGAACACTCCTTACCCCAGGCTGGACAAGACTCTTTCTTCATCACTTGATGTCCACCACAGAACTTGCAATCTTTCACTACAGCTATGCTAGGCTCCTTTGCAGTCTTGCACTTGCCACATACTTGCTTCCTCACCATACTTACAGACATATACATCAGTGCTACCACCCAGCACCTTGAGCTGTGCTTGGGTCATGCCAGCAACACGGCAGAGTTCCAGTGTTCTGTTCAATGTCAGTGCACCTTCACGAAGAAGTTATTTCCTAACCTTGGGATCAGCAATGCCAAACACTATCCTGTCCCTGCCTGAGCAGCTCATCTGGTGTAATGTTTTCAAAATCACACTTGTTAGATAGCTGACATAGAACGGTCACATAATGTTCAAAGGTCTTACCTACTTCCTGAACCCTCTATTACGCTCAAATGGAATGTTGCTCCTTGGGCAACAATACCATTGGAAACCCTACAGTACAGGTTGTATCTTCTGTTTGTCAGCATTGTCCTGCCACTCAAATGTGGCAAAGACATGACATGCATCATTGCCAATCACAGTTAGTAGAGTAGCTACCTGTATATTCTCGTCCTTCCCGTTCAGCTCCATAGGTAGGCTGTAGTTGTCCCACGCTAACCTCCATTCCTTCCATGCCTCAGAGACAGCAGAGTCATGGATGGACAGAGGATCTGGAGCCGGCAGAAACTTGGCAGCCATTTTGAAATGCTTTGGCGATATTGTGATCATCCAAAACCACACAGGTTGAGAGTAACTAGTCATTCAGACAATCACCGAGTCGAGATATTGGCGTAGGGACACTCCAAGCTGCCACCATGTAACGTGTTGTTCAGTAAAGTAGCAAACAAATAAATGAAAACTCATTTAAATTTCCTTGCCTCCACCAAAGGGAGGGCAGGTAAAAGATCATTACATTGCATCTGAAAGCTTTTCTGTGAAGACATGGTTGCTTGGGTTTTCTGCTCTCTCCACTCCAGGCTTGTTCATTTTGTCTAAGCCTGTGTCAATATTGATGGTTGACATTGTTCAGGGATTAACCTGTGTTGATAACATCTACACTGTCAGAGATTAGCCTGTATCAATATTGTTGACACAGGGATTAGCCTGTGTCGATATTGCAGATGTGTTCAGGGATTTGCTACCCATTGTAATCTAGTACAAAGTGCTTGTCACATACTGTGATAAGACATGATAGGATGGTTACCCTCTTGGAGGTCGATGCCATTAATAGTTGCTTAGTAAAAATCTACAGCCTAGCACCAATTTTGGTCTATCTGGTGATTTAGTGACTAATAAGTGAGGAAACAATTATACATGCAAAAGATATTTGTGTGTGTGTGGGGGGGGGGGGGGGGGGGGTGAAGGTGTATGTGTGGATATATGTGTGTGGCAAAGTGCAGTGAGTTTAACTGATAAAGATTTGTCAACCCAACATGAGGTAATGAATTACATTTCGGATTCACATGTGTGATATTTTTCAGTCTAAGTGCTAGTTATTGTAGGCGAAGGCGATGATGTTTTCGGACCCTTTCCTCATTCTACCCTACATTCTTTTACTTCTTTACAAATTTCACTTCTTCACACTCCCACCTTCTTCTCCTCCATCCTTTCTCTCCCCTCCCCTCTCTCCTTCCTTCCTTTTCTCTCCTTCCTCTCTTTCTCTCCACCTCCCTCCTTCCTTAAGCCTTTCTTAACCCCTCACCTTCCTCCCACCCCCTCCCACCCTACTCCCTGCTCCTTTCTCCTCTTCTCTCTCACTCACTCCTACAATGTTGGGGGAATAAGTCTAACCTTTGACCATTATTTTCAAATTTTTGTACATAACTGCCTACCAAGTTGGTATTTCTAGACCCTCAACAGCCACTAATTGATGAAGGTTGTTTAAAAGAGCAAAGCAAGGTAGAACCAGGGAGTGGAGCCTCACAACCTGGGCCTCCCCACCTAAACCCAATCAAAGTCCCAAGTTGTGGTGTAGGATCAATCAGAAAAGGTCGCATAATTATATGTATGCAGTGGCTTTATATGCTTTTTGTGCATACCAGCCTGCCAGTGGTATTAGCCCTATCCATGAGCGCCAATTAAAGAAAAGAAACAGAGGCAGACAGGAAAAGGAATATTCCAATGTTAACCCTGTAACTCTCCTAGTTTGGCCATTATGTCCACATGCAAAATGATCAATTCCAGCCAAAAGTTTGGCTTTAAAGTTTTGAGGGTATGGCATGGAATGGCTCTAAAACCCTGCTTATGCGCTTTCCCTGGTCAAGTTACCCCCTATTTCTCATGGTTGCATCTTCCCTTGGTCCTCTGTGTGAGAGGTCATTCCACTGAAGGCAAAGAAACAAACACACAGAGACAGGCAGACAGACAGATAGACATACAGAGAGACTGTCTCAAAGACAGACAGATGGACAGAGAGACAAACCCAAAACAGACCACAGGTTTGTGCATTTTTCCCAGGGACTTCTCCTGGAAGTACCAAACAACAAAATGGATTGCAACAGCATCGACACATCACATGATGGTTGCTACCTAGCGTTAGTTAGCTTGGATGTGCAAAAAACACCTAACAAGCAACACAAAAGAATGTTTCTCCCCTTAAGGGACAGCACGACCTGACTTGTCAACCAATCTCCATCAGTGATGTTTTAGAGTGCTCTATATCTAATTATTTAAGAGTTTAAAAAGGATTGTTTCATCCACATTGAAAGTTTCTCTCTTCCCCCCCTTCCTATAAGTACAAAACTACCGTAGCAGGTAATTTCCAATGAGGAATATTTTCATGGGTTTCAATAATGATTGTTGGGAAAATTCATGATTATTATAAACTAGCTAATTACACATGCACATTTGATTACACTTCTTTTCAATTTGGGCTGGGAAAAAATCGGGCAATGGCAAATTTTCTGAAGTAGAGGCTGTCATTCGAGGCTACATCACCTATAAGGAAATTTAGGGTGGTGCCTTTAGGAAAGGAACTGTAATGCTAGCGTGCGACTGTCAATCAGCACGATATTTTTGCTGTGGTTGTGCTGAAGTCTGTATATAGTTAGTCATGTTCTCAGAAAGATATTTCTGCAGTCTATTTTTTTATGATGAGGTGAAGTGATTCATTGCACAGTTACGGGTGCTACATAGACAGCAGGTTGTCTTTCTTAAGCCTTACAAAAGTAATGGAGAAATAAATCGCTGTCTAGTTAAAGATTTAGCACAATGCCACACTGAGGGTGTGTGTCCATATGTGGGCATGTTTCTCAATAAATGCAGTTATTCTATTCTCATGAGGCAGACCCCTTGCCGACTTGCTAAGAGTTTGGCTTCAAACACTACAGTAATCTGTGGGTAAACCAAACAAAACCAAAAAAATCTTGGTTTTCTTTTAACCATGAAATCCCCCAAAATATTGCCCCATGGAAATTACCTGCTATACGGCAGGCTAGACATGTTCTGTGTGTAACCCACTACAGCACTGTTCAGTAAATTAAAAACTGTTGAGTAATCCATGGCTACACTGATGCTTCTTCAGATTCTTGAGGATACGTCAGAAGCCACCATTGACAATAGCCTTCAAATTCTCATTATTTCGACATGCACCATTCACATGCTTTCCCATGAATGTGCCGTCCTTTAGCTACAGAAATGATGCCACATTGGTCCACAGCATGTGTTTTACTTTGCTTGGAAACATCGTATGCAATTTGTCTGGTCTTCCTAGTTTGACTCGAGTCGAAGGAAGGAAAAAGAAACGGGAAAAATATATATATATACATGATAGATAAATGCTCCCAGTATGTTGTTGTCAAGCCTGTGCAGGCCATAGTCCCAAGCAGTGCTATAATCATACAGCTTCTTACAGGAATGAAGAAGCCTCCAGGTACAGGGAAGAGGGGAAGGAGGGGGAGAAGAAGCTTTGATAGCAAACTCGCTACATCCAGGCACACAAATCCTTGGCTCGGAATCTATTTAATTTTGCTGCACTGGTGCACACAGCTGTACAGCTGCGAGACAGGTGTAGTGTGACTTTAGATCTCCATAACTTATATCTGTGTTCTTCACTCGTGCTAAAATATACCTATGTACTCTCTGCTAAAACTATCTCTGTGCTCTAAACTGGTGCTAAAATTACCTCTGTGCTCTCCATTGGTGTTAAAATTATCTCTGTGCTCTCCACTGCTGCCAAAATTATCTCTGTGTTTTCTGTTGGTGCTAAAATTATCTCCATACTCTCCACTGGTGCTAAAATTATCTCCATCTCTCCACTTGGAGCTTGGAGTTATATATAGTAATTAGCACATGTACAGATTCTAGAATTGTTATGGCCACATGGTGAACCTTGCCACAGTTCAACTCAGACCTTGGCTCTGAAGTGACATGCCACTTCGAGAGGAGAATAACTGATATTCCGAAGGCCATGCCAAGCACAAAGGGAGAGTTGGGTCCCTTACAGCATGTAGTATGGAACGATACTGTCCAATTCCAAATTTGTCATGCTGAGTCCACGGAGAGTGTTCCTATGAACAGCAAACGAATGAACTGGTGTGCTGAAACTGTCCTGGCGTTTGGCTGTAGACAGTCTGTATCCTTAGAGAACACAGACTACGACTTCAAGAAAGCTCTTTTAAGGTGAGTTAACCCCCAATCATAATGCGTGAACATAGTGATGTAAAACTGTCATCACACTATACTATGTGTACCGAGCAAGCAAACTGAAGGGCAGCAGTTTAGAAGACTATCTTTTGAGCTATATATCAAGTCCACGCATTTTTCCCAGGGACTTCTCCTGGAAGTACCAAACAACAAAATGGATTGCAACAGCATCGACACGTCACATGATGGTTGCTACCTAGCGTTAGTTAGCTTGGATGTGCAAAAAACACCTAACAAGCAACACAAAAGAATGTTTCCCCCCTTAAGGGACAGCACGACCTGACTTGTCAACCAATCTCCATCAGTGATGTTTTAGAGTGCTCTATATCTAATTATTTAAGAGTTTAAAAAGGATTGTTTCATCCACATTGAAAGTTTCTCTCTTCCCCCCCTTCCTATAAGTACAAAACTACCGTAGCAGGTAATTTCCAATGAGGAATATTTTCATGGGTTTCAATAATGATTGTTGGGAAAATTCATGGTTATTATAAACTAGCTAATTACACATGCACATTTGATTACACTTCTTTTCAATTTGGGCTGGGAAAAAATCGGGCAATGGCAAATTTTCTGAAGTAGAGGCTGTCATTCGAGGCTACATCACCTATAAGGAAATTTAGGGTGGTGCCTTTAGGAAAGGAACTGTAATGCTAGCGTGCGACTGTCAATCAGCACGATATTTTTGCTGTGGTTGTGCTGAAGTCTGTATATAGTTAGTCATGTTCTCAGAAAGATATTTCTGCAGTCTATTTTTTTATGATGAGGTGAAGTGATTCATTGCACAGTTACGGGTGCTACATAGACAGCAGGTTGTCTTTCTTAAGCCTTACAAAAGTAATGGAGAAATAAATCGCTGTCTAGTTAAAGATTTAGCACAATGCCACACTGAGGGTGTGTGTCCATATGTGGGCATGTTTCTCAATAAATGCAGTTATTCTATTCTCATGAGGCAGACCCCTTGCCGACTTGCTAAGAGTTTGGCTTCAAACACTACAGTAATCTGTGGGTAAACCAAACAAAACCAAAAAAATCTTGATTTCTTTTAACCATGAAATCCCCCAAAATATTGCCCCATGGAAATTACCTGCTATACGGCAGGCTAGACATGTTCTGTGTGTAACCCACTACAGCACTGTTCAGTAAATTAAAAACTGTTGAGTAATCCATGGCTACACTGATGCTTCTTCAGATTCTTGAGGATACGTCAGAAGCCACCATTGACAATAGCCTTCAAATTCTCATTATTTCGACATGCACCATTCACATGCTTTCCCATGAATGTGCCGTCCTTTAGCTACAGAAATGATGCCACATTGGTCCACAGCATGTGTTTTACTTTCCTTGGAAACATCGTATGCAATTTGTCTGGTCTTCCTAGTTTGACTCGAGTCGAAGGAAGGAAAAAGAAACGGGAAAAAAATATATATATACATGATAGATAAATGCTCCCAGTATGTTGTTGTCAAGCCTGTGCAGGCCATAGTCCCAAGCAGTGCTATAATCATACAGCTTCTTACAGGAATGAAGAAGCCTCCAGGTACAGGGAAGAGGGGAAGGAGGGGGAGAAGAAGCTTTGATAGCAAACTCGCTACATCCAGGTACACAAATCCTTGGCTCGGAATCTATTTAATTTTGCTGCACTGGTGCACACAGCTGTACAGCTGCGAGACAGGTGTAGTGTGACTTTAGATCTCCATAACTTATATCTGTGTTCTTCACTCGTGCTAAAATATACCTATGTACTCTCTGCTAAAACTATCTCTGTGCTCTAAACTGGTGCTAAAATTACCTCTGTGCTCTCCATTGGTGTTAAAATTATCTCTGTGCTCTCCACTGCTGCCAAAATTATCTCTGTGTTTTCTGTTGGTGCTCAAATTATCTCCATACTCTCCACTGGTGCTAAAATTATCTCCATCTCTCCACTTGGAGCTTGGAGTTATATATAGTAATTAGCACATGTACAGATTCTAGAATTGTTATGGCCACATGGTGAACCTTGCCACAGTTCAACTCAGACCTTGGCTCTGAAGTGACATGCCACTTCGAGAGGAGAATAACTGATATTCCGAAGGCCATGCCAAGCACAAAGGGAGAGTTGGGTCCCTTACAGCATGTAGTATGGAACGATACTGTCCAATTCCAAATTTGTCATGCTGAGTCCACGGAGAGTGTTCCTATGAACAGCAAACGAATGAACTGGTGTGCTGAAACTGTCCTGGTGTTTGGCTGTAGACAGTCTGTATCCTTAGAGAACACAGACTACGACTTCAAGAAAGCTCTTTTAAGGTGAGTTAACCCCCAATCATAATGCGTGAACATAGTGATGTAAAACTGTCATCACACTATACTATGTGTACCGAGCAAGCAAACTGAAGGGCAGCAGTTTAGAAGACTATCTTTTGAGCTATATATCAAGTCCACGCATTTTTCCCAGGGACTTCTCCTGGAAGTACCAAACAACAAAATGGATTGCAACAGCATCGACACATCACATGATGGTTGCTACCTAGCGTTAGTTAGCTTGGATGTGCAAAAAACACCTAACAAGCAACACAAAAGAATGTTTCCCCCCTTAAGGGACAGCACGACCTGACTTGTCAACCAATCTCCATCAGTGATGTTTTAGAGTGCTCTATATCTAATTATTTAAGAGTTTAAAAAGGATTGTTTCATCCACATTGAAAGTTTCTCTCTTCCCCCCCTTCCTATAAGTACAAAACTACCGTAGCAGGTAATTTCCAATGAGGAATATTTTCATGGGTTTCAATAATGATTGTTGGGAAAATTCATGGTTATTATAAACTAGCTAATTACACATGCACATTTGATTACACTTCTTTTCAATTTGGGCTGGGAAAAAATCGGGCAATGGCAAATTTTCTGAAGTAGAGGCTGTCATTCGAGGTTACATCACCTATAAGGAAATTTAGGGTGGTACCTTTAGGAAAGGAACTGTAATGCTAGCGTGCGACTGTCAATCAGCACGATATTTTTGCTGTGGTTGTGCTGAAGTCTGTATATAGTTAGTCATGTTCTCAGAAAGATATTTCTGCAGTCTATTTTTTTATGATGAGGTGAAGTGATTCATTGCACAGTTACGGGTGCTACATAGACAGCAGGTTGTCTTTCTTAGCCTTACAAAAGTAATGGAGAAATAAATCGCTGTCTAGTTAAAGATTTAGCACAATGCCACACTGAGGGGGTGTGTCCATATGTGGGCATGTTTCTCAATAAATGCAGTTATTCTATTCTCATTAGGCAGACCCCTTGCCGACTTGCTAAGAGTTTGGCTTCAAACACTACAGTAATCTGTGGGTAAACCAAACAAAACCAAAAAAATCTTGGTTTTCTTTTAACCATGAAATCCCCCAAAATATTGCCCCATGGAAATTACCTGCTATACGGCAGGCTAGACATGTTCTGTGTGTAACCCACTACAGCACTGTTCAGTAAATTAAAAACTGTTGAGTAATCCATGGCTACACTGATGCTTCTTCAGATTCTTGAGGATACGTCAGAAGCCACCATTGACAATAGCCTTCAAATTCTCATTATTTCGACATGCACCATTCACATGCTTTCCCATGAATGTGCCGTCCTTTAGCTACAGAAATGATGCCACATTGGTCCACAGCATGTGTTTTACTTTCCTTGGAAACATCGTATGCAATTTGTCTGGTCTTCCTAGTTTGACTCGAGTCGAAGGAAGGAAAAAGAAACGGGAAAAAAAAATATATATACATGATAGATAAATGCTCCCAGTATGTTGTTGTCAAGCCTGTGCAGGCCATAGTCCCAAGCAGTGCTATAATCATACAGCTTCTTACAGGAATGAAGAAGCCTCCAGGTACAGGGAAGAGGGGAAGGAGGGGGAGAAGAAGCTTTGATAGCAAACTCGCTACATCCAGGTACACAAATCCTTGGCTCGGAATCTATTTAATTTTGCTGCACTGGTGCACACAGCTGTACAGCTGCGAGACAGGTGTAGTGTGACTTTAGATCTCCATAACTTATATCTGTGTTCTTCACTCGTGCTAAAATATACCTATGTACTCTCTGCTAAAACTATCTCTGTGCTCTAAACTGGTGCTAAAATTACCTCTGTGCTCTCCATTGGTGTTAAAATTATCTCTGTGCTCTCCACTGCTGCCAAAATTATCTCTGTGTTTTCTGTTGGTGCTCAAATTATCTCCATACTCTCCACTGGTGCTAAAATTATCTCCATCTCTCCACTTGGAGCTTGGAGTTATATATAGTAATTAGCACATGTACAGATTCTAGAATTGTTATGGCCACATGGTGAACCTTGCCACAGTTCAACTCAGACCTTGGCTCTGAAGTGACATGCCACTTCGAGAGGAGAATAACTGATATTCCGAAGGCCATGCCAAGCACAAAGGGAGAGTTGGGTCCCTTACAGCATGTAGTAGTATGGAACGATACTGTCCAATTCCAAATTTGTCATGCTGAGTCCACGGAGAGTGTTCCTATGAACAGCAAACGAATGAACTGGTGTGCTGAAACTGTCCTGGTGTTTGGCTGTAGACAGTCTGTATCCTTAGAGAACACAGACTACGACTTCAAGAAAGCTCTTTTAAGGTGAGTTAACCCCCAATCATAATGCGTGAACATAGTGATGTAAAACTGTCATCACACTATACTATGTGTACCGAGCAAGCAAACTGAAGGGCAACAGTTTAGAAGACTATCTTTTGAGCTATATATCAAGTCCATACCATGAAGTGTGCAGAATTTATGGCTATGGAATCAAGTGGTAACCACGAGTTTTTAGCACATAATTATTAGTCCTTTGAATAAGAGTGCAAGTTCCATGTAGTGTGTGCAAGTTCTAAATGCAGCACAAACACTACAATTGGCGACAAGGATACTGGTTAAATCTCATTATCAAAATGGCAACTGTAAGTAGGTATTTTGTCAAATTGACCACATTATGACCTACCTCGAAAGAATGGAGCTCTATTTTAATCCCAATGGTATTGCTGATGCAAAATAAGTTGCAGTTCACTTACCTGAATCATGGCAAGGCTTATGGGATTGTAAAGAATTTACTTTCTCCTGATCTGTCAAGCACTAAGTCTTTTGAAGGCTTGAAGAGAACTGTAAAATGACATTATGCACCCAAACCCTCTCGCATTACAGAGCATTTTCACTTCCACCGAAGAAGGTATCAGCTGAACGAGTCCATTGTCAATTTCACTGATGAGTTGTGCTGATTGGCCATAGACTGAGAATTTGGCTGACAAGTTGGATGACTCCCTTCCCTACCAATTTAGTGTGCCCGAAGTTTCCATGAATCTAATGACAACCCTGACATCAAGCATGTTGCAAACTGTCTTCCTTGCAAGTACTGTGGGAGGAAGAATCACAAAGCTTACCAATGTTGCTTCAAAACAGTGAAGTGCCACAACTGCAGCAAACAGGGACATATCGCCGAGTTCCTAAAACTGCATGGCAAATAAAGGGGGATACCAAAAGCAAGCAGGCAATTCTGGTCAACAATGCTATCAATGTCAATGATCCAGCCAATGTCAATGTTTGCAAGCCAGGAGGTCATGCATCATTGTGAAACCGAGAGCGACAGTTCCAAGCACTTGGCAATCTGAAGAAAAGTGTGCTGCAAAATCAGGCACTCAGATCGTGAGGTATCCCCCACTTTAGCTCCAGTAACTTGGGTCTAGTTATACCATGCTTTAGTTCAAAAGAGAGCACACAGAGAAACCGATCTTTTGAGCTATATATCATGTCTATTGAAGTGTGCAGAATCTATGGAGCTATAGTGGTAACCACAAGGGTTTTTTAAACGCCTACTAGTTCATGGGAGGAGGACATTACCATCTAGTATGCAATTCACACATCTAAGTCCTCCAAGATGAACACAGAATTGTCAGAGCCAGAAGGAGGCGCTCCTCCTCCTCATAAATGACCAGGCAATTGTCTTTTCCAATCAATCAAGCCTAACAGCCATGGACACCATTAACGTTGACACGTATGGATTCTTGCACACCCCCTTAGCCTCCCGCAAGCAAGAATCCAAACAGTCAAAGAGGAGATAGCATCCATGCTCAGGGCAGGACTGATTGAAGTTAGCCACAGCCCCTGGGCCTCCTCAATAGTCCTTACCCTAACTGGATGGGTCACTGCACTTGTGTGTTGACTATCGCAAGCTGAATGCAGTGACCTACCCGGATCCCTTTCCCATGCCCTGTGTGGAGTACCTGCTAGATAGCCTCGCTGGTGCCAAGTTCATTATGGCACTGGACTTAACCAAGGGGTACTGACAGGTACCTGTGGCCAATGGTTCCTGACAGAAGACTGCATTCACAACTCCCTTTGGGAAATACTAGTACTTGGTGATGCCTTTCGGTCTGGTCGGGGCACCTGCAACCTTCCAGTGCCTGATGAACATGCTGGTAGGTGACCATTCCTCACATGATGTGGCATATATGGATGACGTTGATATTTAGCACCACCAGGGAGTACTACCTCCTCCACATCAGACAGACCCTAGGCAGACTGGCTGGTGCAGGCCAAACCATCAAGTCAAGTAAATGTCAATTCATAATGTCAGAATGTTTGTAACTTGGCCACAGGGTGGGGCACAGCCAGACACAGCCAGACACTGCCAAGGTCACTGGTGTTCTCCAGTTTGAACGCCCTAGGACCAAGAACGCCACCAGGTCCTTCATTTTGATGTTTACCTCACAGGCATTCCATTCACGGTTGTGACAGACAGCTGTTTGCGATTTCTCAAGCACATGAAGGATGTAGGTGGCCGGCTCAGTCGCTCCGTCTACAGCCATTTTCTTTCAGAGTGTAGGCGCAGAAAACGGCAACACTGATGTCCTCTCCCGACTGGCCTGAACAGCTGACAACCCAGAAGAGCACTTACCCAGGCACACTGCAGGTTGGGAGAGGAGTTTTAGGGATCTCCGATCCATGGTGGAGAACCCTAACAACCATTACAAGTGTGAACATTACACAGTCAACAGTAGAGCACAAAGCAGAAACAACCACTGTAGTATGTATATTACCTTATAAGGGACTACTGGGGTCTCTGGTTAGTAGCACATTTAAAGGAGCTGGCCTAGGAGACCCAGGCAGAAACCAGCTGAGTTTACAGATTGAAGCCACTATTCTACTATTCCTTCCTCTTGTCTGTATACCCAACCTATAACATCCATAACTTTCCAACAGTGTTCTCTAACACCACCGTGTCACAGCTATATGCACCCTTCTGTAAATAACCTTCCACAGATATATATACACACACATGGGGTGTTTCTCTGTTCTGTCATGACCGACCTAATATATATCTGAGGTTATAGTATGATAGTTTGCTAGATCAACACCATAGGTAACTGGAATTATTGGTATATACTATCTGCTGCACCTATTTAGATATCGTCCCAGCAAAGGCTTAGGCAATGATGGCTACGCGAGTATGGCAGCGGATTTCTGAGCATACGATTATTGTGACGTTGATAAGTGAAGATAGACTTTCCAGCTTGAAAGTGAGCTCAGCAATTCATTAAATAACAGGAGCGTAGCTTTAGCTAGCTAGCTAGCTAGCTAGCGCACCCTTGTAGCTTCGTACTGTATTTTTATTTATATCGAGTCATCCAACCGATTAAGTTGTTGGCAGTTTCTGTGGGGTTGGAAAGCGCTATTCACTCGACATCACCAGATAACGAGTTCCAATAGGAATGGTTTGTTGTAGGTGTAATCGGAGTGGTCGTTGTACAAGTTGTTCCTGTTGTCAGCTGAAGAACCCCTGTACAAACTGCCTGCCCTCCCGACTTGGCATGAACATTCCTGCTGCCAAGGGTCTCCCTCCATAACGGCCTCCACATCTACCATCCCAGGTTCCTCTGTCTTTGCCTCGGCAGTTTTCAACCACCATGTGGCAGTTGACGACCCCATACCATCTTCCGCTGTATTGCCCAATTTCCAGGCCATCTTTTCCTTGACAACCCCATCCTTGACAACCCCAACCCTACATCATGTCCCAAAGGGAGCCAGGAATGTTTGGGCCGGTCTGGTGGAAGCGGTCTCTCGTGACATTTGCGAAGCCCCTTCAGATCTCATGCCTTGGAGCAAGTTCTTTTTGCTCCCCAAGTGCATCCTCGCAGCCCCTCCCAGTAAGGGCAGAAGTCATCTGCGTGACACCGGGAAGTTAGTCAAGGCTCGTATCTGAAGATGGAAAGATGGTGACGTCCTGGGCCTTTGGTCCGATGCCGTAAATGCAGGTCACCTCCTGAAAGGAAAGCACAAGAAAAGGTCCTCAGACCCTTCACGACTAGCGCAATGCCAGACGTGCCAGGCAGGCCATGGAGGATGGTCAGTTCAGGAAGGCCATCCAAGCCCTGTCTTCTAATAGTCTTGCCCCTGCTTCGGATGACATCCTTGCCCAGATGTTGATTAAACACGCCCAGGCCTCTCTTCCTCATATTCCATCTGAGCCGTCCCCTCCATATGTTAGGATTTCAGCCGAAGGGCTCGTCAAAGCTCTTAGGTCCTTCCCAAACGGGTCTGCCCGCGGTCCTTCCAGCCTTAGAGCCAACCACCTAAAGGAGGCCACCCTCTGCCCCTCCCCAGCTAGAGCTAACGGTGCTCTTCAGGCTTTTCTAAGTTTGGTTAACTGTTTGTGTGTGGGGCTGTTCCCCCCTGATGTCGTCCCCCACCTCTGCGGCGCCACCCTCATCGCCTGTAAAATAAAATGGGGGGGTCCGGCCAATTGCAGTTGGTGAGGTTTTGCGACGGCTCACTTCCAAGTGTATCTCCCAGGCTGTAAGATCTGAGGCCATCAGGGTCTTTTCACCTCTTCAGCTCGGTGTTGGAGTCCCTGTTGGCTGCGAGGCCATAGTACACTCTCTACGTTGTGTGTTGGAAGATAACATCCCTCCGGACGACTGTTGGACCCTTCTCCTCGACTTTTCTAATACCTTCTATAGCATTGACCGCGGGAAAATGTTCCAAGAGATCAGGACTCACATTCCCTCCATGGCAGCCTGGATGGAGGTATGTTATGAGGCCCAACCCCTTTTGCATCTGGGTGATCACACCATCCTCAGTTGATGTGGTGTACAGCAGGGTGACCCTTTAGGCCCCTTTGGTTTTGCCCTCGCCCTTCATCCAATAATAGAAAGAATCAGGGACCAAGTACCTGATCTGCTTATCAATGCCTGGTATCTTGATGATGGAACCCTGTGTGGTAGGGCTGATGATCTTCAGACTGCTCTATCCATCATTGAGGAGAATGGTCCAGCTCGTGGACTTCACCTGAACAGGTCTAAGTCCATCCTTTACATTCCTGGGATCCTGGGGCAGCCCCCCCTGCCCACAACCCTCTCCCTACCGAGATACCTATTGCCAGTGAGGTATTGAGCTCCTAGGTTCCCCCATAGGTCCTCCTTCCTTCTGTGACTCCATCATCCTTAAACGTGTGGAAAAAATCGATGAGATCCTGGACAGGCTCCCGGACCTCGAGGACGCTCAGATGGAGTCTGCCCTCCTACGTTCATGTCTCTCTCTACCAAAGGTCGCCTTTGCTCTCAGAACCTGCCCCCCAAGTTACGCTAAGGGTGCTATCAAAGCCTTTGATTCCTCTATGCGTGAAGCAGTATCATCTATCGCAGGGGGTCCCCTCTCTGACTGGGCGTGGTCAAAAGCCTCCTTACCTTGCTCTCTAGGTGGTCTCTCCATCAAATCTGCTTCACTCCATGCTCCAGCAGCGTTTTTGGGCTCTCTACACCACCTCATTGCCAGCATCCTGGGTCCGATTCCTGATGTTTCTCCTCATTTGTCCCCCGCCCTGGCCTCCTTGGCTCTGGTGCCGATAAACCAGCATGGTGTACCCTGGAAGACGTGGATGTCCCCATCAGACAACATTCCCTCTCACACTCTATCGATCTTGCATCCTTCGACCATCTTATTGCCACGGCTCCCAGCCCCGTTCTAAGGCCCTTGCCCTGTCCACTGCTATTCCCCATGCTGGTGACTGGCTTAATGTCATTCCCTGCCAGGCTCTGGGCATCCATCTCCTGGACCTGGACTTCAGACACTGTCTCCAGTACTGGCTGGGTATGCAGATGGTAGCGAAGGGTTCTTTCTGTCCCATATGCCAGACTGCTTCCGATCCTCATGGTGACCATCAAGTTGGTTGTGGTGGGAATGGAGATAGGATTCATCGGCATGACGCTATCAGGGACACTCTTTTCTCTGCTGCCCAATCTGCTGCCCTCGCGCCCCGGAAAGAAGCGCCTGCCCTCATTCCTAGCTCCCACAGTCGCCCTGTCGACGTTTTCCTCCCTAACTGGAAAGGAGGGAAACCAGCAGCAATAGATGTCCACATCATCTCCACCCTCCAGCAGCTCACACTAGCCGGCGCTGCCTCCACCCAGGGTCATGCCCTTAATGTTGGCTGTGAGAGAAAGATGGCAGCCCACTCTGCCGCCTGCCAGTCGGTTGGGGTAACCTTTGTTCCCCTGGTTGTTGAGTCTCTGGGTGGTTGGTGCCCTGAAGCTGTTGACCTCATTAGGTCTATTGGCCGTCAACAAGGACAGAGACTTGGAATCCCACCTGCAGAAACAACACGCCACCTCTTCCAGAAACTCTCCATCACCCTTTGGAGAGGCAACGCCACACTTTGGGCGAACAGAGTCCCCATCAACCCCCCTGACATCGATGGCGTCATTTAAAAACTTGACTTATTAATTTAGTTATTTAGTTATTTATGTTAATTTGATTGTCTCATGTGTGTACGCGGGGAAAAAAGAAAACCCCCCAGCGAATTAAGGGTTTGCGCATGCGCAGTTGGGTGAAGTATGACGCTACCTGGGATGGCACACTGACAGGGTTTCAGCTACACCACCGCGGGCGTACTCAAGATCGCAAGAACAAGGTGTGGTTGTTAGGCAGATAAGTAATCTATGTTTTTATTCACCTGTGCTCGCTTCAAATCCTAGTAATTACTTTGCAGTAGGCGGTACTGTCTCGACTTGGAAAGGAATTTGCGTTACGAAAGCCTATTCGACTATGGCAATTTCCCCCGTACGATATCCTAAGCTTACTATATTTGGATTGATTATATCTAGCATTGCAATTTACTACTTCTCGAGTAATGGAAAGAAAGGTACCTCAGTAGACCATTTTGATGTAGCGAAAACAGGACTGCAAAGAGATCATTTCTTTCTGGTGGTTTTAGTTTTGTCAAGACCTGGTGGCAGAGAACTTCGAGATGCTATTAGGCAGACGTGGATTAAAGCACACAGTGAAAGGGCACTAGGTGTTTTGGTCAAGTTTTCTATTGGAACTCAAGGACTTTCCACTGCAGATGTTGAGAGATTGTCTTCAGAAAAATCAATTTATGGTGACCTGCTGCTTCTCCCTGATGTGCAAGATTTAAACAATAACTTCACCTGGAAGGTTCTGAGGAGCTTTGTGGCAATAAATAATATTTATGACTTCACTTACTTTCTCAAATGTGATGATGACACTTTCGTAGTCCTGGATACTATTTTGAGTGAATTGACAAAGAGAAAATCAAAAAAAGGATATTACTGGGGATTTATGTTAGAAAAGACTCCAGTCATAAGGCATGGAAAATTGGAAGAAAAGAAATGGTTTTTGTGTAAAACCTACCTTCCTTATGCTTCAGGTGGCTGCTACATTTTGTCTCAGAATCTTGTCGTGCATATAGCATCCAACGCTGATATGCTTAGATCGTACCGCCATGAAGATGTGTCAGTGGGTGTTTGGATTAGTTCTTATGTCGTAGACAGACATCATGACTTACGGTTTAATGTTGCCGGAGATAGTTCAAAGTGCGAAAGCTCTAACATTGCCATTCATTATCAGACGGAAAATGGCATGATTTTAAGACAAATGTCATATGATGAACACAAAGTTATTTGTTAGTTGGACCAAGAGATTATGAGTTGTATAATTTTTTTTTTCAATCATAACTTGGCCATGAAGACAAGGAATATATATCTTGAAACTTTTGTCGTGCATGATCATTTTTTTAGTCTAATATTATAGGTAAATTTGTAGGTAAATTTGTATGGCTTTAATATACTGCTTCTATTATTATTATAAGATAGTTACACCATTTTGTCCAGTCACTCCCCTTGTCCAATCCACTTGTCCAATCCATATATAGGACATCACCAATTATTCAATATGATTATAAAACTAATTAAAATGTGCACTGTTCAGTTCTGTAACATCAACCCTTCCTTCAAAAGCAACTCATACCTAGTGACTGTTCTACTGCAGCATCTCTGGGGGTCGGGTGGGCATCTGGTTGGTTGGCGTAGGAGGATCAGGTCATGAGATGATGTGTTCAGCTCCAGATAGTGGAAGTGGATCTGATGGAGCAGACAATGCAGGTGATGAAGTGTGTGATGGAGAGTTGGTCCTGTCATCTACTAAGGTGTCTTGCTAAGTGGTTCCATCAGTAGCCAAAGCAGTTTCCACCCACTAAGGAAGGCATACAGGCCCTTTTGTTCCCTTATCAATAGTACCTGTCCATGAGACTTTTGGGGTAAGGCTTCACTCTGCTCGGATGCATTTTACAGTATCTTCACAAGGAAAGTGCACTTGTATATAGTGCAGTGATGTTTGTGTCTGTAACCCAATAGGGGCCATGCTGACGTCTCGATAGATTCCTCTGCTTTCCTCTCTTCACTTCAAAAGTGAAGCAGCACCCAGCTACCAATGACATTTCAGTGGTGCGGTCTCTTTTTTTTGTACTGAACCTTGTATTTGGCCTGTGATCAGTTGACGCAATCCAATGCATTGTTGTTGATAAGGCAAGCATGTGCTTTTCACGGTAGTCTTCCACTGTGATTGGTTCAATATACGTGTACTGTGGAAGAAACTTACCATCCTCTCCTTCTCCACCGTCACACTTTATCCACATATTACTGACCATTCTTCATCTCTTCTCATCAACCAATAAAAACCAGCCGAATGGAACACTTTTCTTCTATTTACTTCTCCCCCCCAGTCTCTCATTTCTCTCCTCAATCATTTTCTTTCGCAGCACTGACCCGACATCTCATACTTTCTTCCCAAAACCTGTTTCTTCCCACCACCCTATTCCACATCCATTCTCAGCTTGCTTACCTCAATATTCACTAACCTGCTCTCTTCCTTTCTTAATCTGAGACCAGTTTAGGCAAGTAATCTAGGCAGATAAGTGATCTTAGTTTTTGCATGCTTGCTTAGATAACAGCTCTAGGTATCTCTGTTCTCTGGCATCTTCTGCTTTCCTTCTCACTAGTTCATCCCATCTCCTCTTTTTCTCTTGCTTTCTCTCCTTCCACATTAGCTTCATCATCTCCGCTATCATATGGGTGGGGTCATTGCTGGTTTTTCCAGTTAGCTCATCCTCTTCTGAGCTTTGACTGCCCATTTCGTCCTTGGAATAGAAATCGATGATCATTAAGGAAATATCCCATGGTGTGCAAATTTATGACAAAACTAAACCCACTGATTGGTCCAAGAATGGCATTGGTTTTTGGTTATTCCAAAACATTGCTCATGCCCAGACAACAACCTCTTCTTCTGCAAATCAGGCTGGAAGATTACCCTTGTAGGCAGTCGCTTCACGCACATGGCATAGTCAAGATATGCTCCAGTTGAAGGTGAAGCCCTAGCTGTAGCAGATGTCCTATATAGACAAGGCCAGACATTTCGTCCTCGGCTGTACAAATCTCATCATAGCTGTGGACCACAAACCACTCCTCAAACTATTTGGGAATTGCTCATTGGAACACATCAGTAACTCATGCTTCCGCAATCTGAAAGAAAAGACACTATGATACGAATTCAAAATGGTACACATCCCAGGTGCGAAGAATAGGGAATCCGACACCATTTCTCGCCATCCCACTGGCAACCAGCTTCCCACAAAAATGCATCTACAGGATGATATTTACAACATCAGCAACTCAACCACCCAACCTCCTCTCAACATACCTAACCATCTCATATATAGCAGGAGTAAAAATCACAGAGGAAACCCAGACTAGTCTCGAAAATAATCTACGAGACCACGCAATTGGCTCCCTCCACCCTCTGCAATCCATAACCTGGGATCGAGTCCGCACAGCCACAAGCAGTGACGAAAACATTATGCTACTAATGTCCACCATAGAAGATGGCATGACTGATCACCGCCACGAACTTCCAACACCGACAAAAGAGAGTACCACCAATTCCGTGATAACCTTACTGTCGATGGGGTAGTCATGTACAAAGACAAAATTGTCATCTCATCATCACTAAGACAAAATTGCCTCAGGGCCCTTCATGCATCCCATCAGGGCACATCATCTATGATCGCGAGAGCTGAGATCCATTTTCTGGCCAGGCATCACCCCAGATATCTACTCCACCAGGAACAACTGCAAACACTGCAACAGAATGGCACCTTCACAACCCAACATGCCACCTACACCACCGATTCCTTCGGTATACCCTTTCCAGTGCATATGTGCTGACTATTTTTATCACCAAGGAATCAGCTATGTTGTCATCATTGACAGGTACTCTGGATGGCCAATAGTAGAGAGATCAATGGAGGGCATGAAAGGATTGATCAACACCCTAAGATGGACATTTGCTACCTATGGAATTCCAGACGAGCTGTCGTCTGATGGAGGACCAGAATTCACGGCCAACTCGACCAGATCCTTCCTGCTGAACTGGGGTGTACAACATTGCCTCAATTTTGTTGCATTCCCACACAGTAACTGCCGTGCTGAAATAGGGGTCAAGACAATCAAACGCCTCATCTAGAACAACACTGGTCCAAAAGGCGAACTTGACCTAGACAATTTCCAACTAGCAATCCTTCACACCCCAGACAGAGACACCAAAATGTCCCCTGCCATGTGTGTCTTCAATCGACCTGTCAAGGACTTCATCCCAATCTTACCAGGCGAATATAAACCTCATGACATCTGGTGCAGTTCACTATCAGCCAGAGAAGAGGCACTCAGAAATCGTCATATGTTAAACCATGAACGATGGAGTGAGCACACTAAATCTCTACCACCTCTCGTCATTGGAGATCATGTTCGCTTACCAAATCAAACGGGAAATTACCCAAGAAAATGGGACAAGACAGGTATCGTCGTGGAGGTCAAACAGTTCCATCAATATGTCATCAAGCTTGATGGATCTGGGAGAATCACACTACAAAACAGAAAATTCCTCAGGAAATACACCCCAGTATACACATGCCTACCAACCAGAACCATACTAGAGGACATGAAATATCTTAAACCCCTCCCCGATGAACCAAAGCCCAACATATCCATGACCCCACCCAAACCTTCAACCGTCCCACTAACAGTGGACGACACAGAGTCTCTAATTGAACCACCTGAAGCCATCCCCTTCTCGCCCTCTCCTTCAAATCCTATTCTTCCACCTACCACAGAGTTGCCAACCGTCCCGGTGTAACGGTCTGAGATTGTACCCAGTCTCAAAATGTATTTCGGTATTCTGCGCATGCGCTAAATCGAGGTTACAATTTCAGACTGCATGGGGCTGGTCTGAAGTTGTATCCGGTCTGAAATTGTATCGGACTGCTAATGTTCTAGTAGGATTATAGCGCTGTAGTTTACCATAATCTCATAAAGACAAACATGTTTTCATGTCAACCCCTCTCTCTCCCACTATAACAAAAAAACATATTATATATAGCTGGGTCTGAAGTTGTATCCAGTCTGAAATTGTATCGACTGCTAATGTTCTAGTAGCGCTGTAGTTTACCATAATCTCATAAAGACAAACATGTTTTCATGTCAACCCCTCTCTCTCCCACTATAACAAAAAAACATATTATATATAGCTGGGTCTGAAGTTGTATCCAGTCTGAAATTGTATCGGACTGCTAATGTTCTATATAGTAGGATTATAGCGCTGTAGTTTACCATAATCTCATAAAGACAAACATGTTTTCATGTCAACCCCTCTCTCTCCCACTAACAAAAAAACATATTAATAGCTGGTCTGAAATTGTATCCAGTCTGAAATTGTATCAGACTGCTAATGTTCTAGTAGGATTATAGCGCTGTAGTTTACCATAATCTCATAAAGACAAACATGTTTTCATGTCAACCCCTCTCTCTCCCACTAACAAAAAAACATATTAATAGCTAGTCTGAAATTGTATCCAGTCTGAAATTGTATCAGACTGCTAATGTTCTAGTAGGATTATAGCGCTGTAGTTTACCATAATCTCATAAAGACAAACATGTTTTCATGTCAACCCCTCTCTCTCCCACTATATAACAAAAAACAAACATATTATAGCTCATTAAAAACCCAACATCAAAATTTTGTGCTCAGAATTGTACAATTCATGTTAAACACTTCAAACTGCATCTACACATTATTTGCAATGTTTACATAAAATGGAATGTTATCTTCCATAACTTTCGGCACTTTCTCTCAGTCACGGTGAAACCAGTCACGACACAGGTTACATTCGATCATGAACCTCTTGTTAGTGTACGGCTGACGACAGTGACAGAACACCTCAACTACTTCCTGTTGGCAGAATATATCGTGTGACCTTGGTTGTGCACTTCCTGGAAAGGGTGACATCTCTCCCTGTTTGAAGCATTCGGACAAGTGACAACGCATGAGTTCCTGGTCCCACAAACAATCCTGCGGTGAAACAGAATGGCACAGAGCAGTTGCTGTAGATATTGCAAACAGCCCACAGTCTGAGCTACCTCTGCATATCAGCCCACTTCAGTGTCATCTTTCCGTTTGATGGGTACAGCATGAAAGCAAGTTGTCTAAGGAACTTATTTTTGTATGACGTGCTCATTGAATAGTTTAAGGAGTCATATATCACAATGGTGTCTTTAGCACAACCAATGTTGCTAACAGTCAACCAATGATTGCCTGGGATTTGAATGAAGTCCTTGTCTGGTGTACCAACATTTGACACTCCTCTGGCTGAAACACACATACTGACTGGCAGCCTCCGATGTCTTTGAACTGACGAGAGAGTAAGGATTGCGCATGATCAATATGCTCATCGGCCAACCAGGTACCTTTCCGAAGAATACTTCTGGTGAGGGAGGGGATGTCCTTGCTTTGATAGGCTGGTTTCAATACATCCACAGGACCAACCTTGCGAATTTTTGGTCCAGTATCCTTTGTGATATACACATCTGCCTTGCGTTTCGGAAATGACTTCTCGGGTGAACTGTGTGTTAGAATCTTCACAGGTTTTCTGCTACTATCCGAAGTAACCTGTGTGTTGATGGAATCTTTGGTGATTTTGAGGGCTGTTGAATAAAGGTTGCTGGTGCTGTGTGGTTTGACCTGGTCATAAGGAACCTTCACCTTAAGGGGTTTCCCAGTCTCGGGATGTGCAATTGATATTCGTTGATTGCTGTCGATCTCAATAATTCTGTAAAGAGCAAAGTAAACAGAAGATATAAATAACATGCACATTAAAACAATGTTATTACTATTACCTAAATATATAATTTTACACCATCATTTATACCAGGCGGAATATAAGCCACAATGTAGCTATACGAGAGTTACAGGCAAGTAGCCTGTTAGCAAGAGAAAGGATTGGCTAGCTAACTTAGCAGGATATATACTCATGGAAAAAGTTTAGTAGCAGTATTTTTTTTGCTCCTGTACGCACTTAGAGTGTTACCTATATGGGCCAGTCCAGAGGGGTTCCATTTTCCCTCCTTTCCGTCCGACATTTTTCATTGCTTTCTGGAGAACCAGGTCTCCAATGCAATGGTGAAAAACTTTAACGCCTTTGGCCTTTTTCTTGCTATAATCTTCTCGCTGTTTGATTTGTGCTCTGTCCACATTTTGTTGAACCTATAATTATAACAATACAGGGGAAAAATTATTAACAGGAATAAGTAGTCATACAATCAGTAAATCACTACCATAAAGTATGTATATAGCAAGAGCCCATGGCCAGTTTAACGTCCCCCTAGAGAATCAGATGGGTGGGCACTTATTACGTGTAATGGACGCATGCACACACCACACATGGACGCATGCACATACCACACCACACATGGACGCATGCACACATCACACATGGACGCAATGTATAAGCTTTAGCTAATTCTTTTTGATAAATGTTGTGGTAGAAACATATTTTGTCATAAAAAATGGCCGGGTTAGTGAATTTGATATTACTTTCCTTAGTTCCTGGGTATACATGTACCGTAAAGTACGCAGCAAGCGCCTAGGGGCGCTTAAGGCGGGACTAATCCATTCGTTCGGGGAAAAAACATTTTTTAAAGTTATTTATTCATTCTATAGTATAGTTCATGTAGTATTTCTATTTCAAGTTTCAGAGCATTTGAATGCTTCACTGCAAAGTTTTACACACTTTTGTCCATGCTATTGACTACATAAATTCGAAGTTACGAACCTGAAAGGAATATAGAGAACATAATAATGTACTTTTTTCAAGAGCCGTTATCTCAAAACGAGTTATTTCAAGTTTGTGTGCACATAACTGGGCCATGCTTTGTCCTATATCAACTTTTAATATATCATTTGAAAGCTCTTTTCATACTCTTTCATTTGAATAGAAAGAATCCACTAAAAAGAATCTATGGGAGAGATATTAGCCCTGGAATGTTGCTAATCATGAGCAAAACACTGACCTTTTCTTAAAAATCCATTTTACAAGTTATGATGTTTTCATCCATTCAAAATGCATGTCTGTGGGTTCTCTAAGTGCTGTCAAAATTGTAAGTGGTTATGTGACACAGGTGTTGAGTAAAGTGAAATCACCTTGGTGTCCACAACTGTCCACAACTCTGACCAGAATGGCGCTAGGTCAAAACTAAATATATCATTAGAAAGCTCTCTGAATGAGCAGCATTTTGGTACTAATTTCAACATCATAGTATATAGAACAAAAAAGTTATGAATGAATTAAAAAAAGGCCCAGAAATGGATTAGTCCCGCCTTAAACATTTAAACCCAAAATCATAGGGAGGGGTGCTTGCTACATTTAGTGGGCACTTGCCTCGTGATATTTGTGTTTTAATTCTAAATGACGCACATAACGCTTTTTTTTTTAAAGGGCATACAAAATCAACAAGTTCGAGCAAAAATAGCTAGCTATTCTCTATCAGGGGTAAAGTGTTATGTTGTTCTTAACATTTAGTGCAATTCTTCTGGTTCACTGAAAGACACCAAGTCGTTCACTTCTTCATCCAAATCAGCGAACGGATCTTCGTCGCTATTGCTCTCCTCTCTGTCTTCGCCTGGCCTCGGAATACAGTCTCTGACTAGACCATCCTCAGAGCCGTCAGTTCTGTTGAAGATGCCACAAGAGAGAAAGGAACTCTCTGCCTATTATTGCGCATGTGCATATATTATGATCAATTTCTATATAGTGGGCGCTTGCTACCATACACTTAAAAATTCTAGATCGATGAAAACAGCATAGTGGGCGCTTGCTGCGTACTTTACTTTACGGTACATGGTATCCAAATTTGGAGGCTAAATGAGACATCGTGCTAACTAACAAAACAAGAAGAAATTCTCGAGAGCCCATCGCTACACGTTTGAAAAACTTGGCATTATATTATAGTTTATGAAGTCTTCCCTCTATTCAAGAATCGTTACAGATAAGGGAATAACTAATATTCATTGGTGCTTCACAATCACTGGTGTGAACTTACTTTGAGCATCCCATTTGTGTGTCTTACACTGGTTCTTCAAGTTTCTGGCCTCATTCTTTGGAAGATCAGTTGGGAATTCTTTAGTTTGAAGGTAAGTCGCAAGGATCTGGCATCTCTGTATGTACTTAAACAATCTCTCCTCTCTACCGATGGGACCTTCGCCTTTGGTGGAGCATTCAGCAGACATCCTTGAGACAGAACAATCTCAGCACGCTTCAAGTTCGGTGTGACAGCGCGCATGCGCAGAATACCGAAATACATTTTGAGACTGGGTACAATCTCAGACCGTTACACCGGAATGGCCGGGACAGTCCCGGAATTTTGAGAATTGTCCCGGTGGTGTCCTTGTCCCGGAAATGTCCCGGAATTTACAGCTACGCGCACCTTGCGCTTCCACTCGCTTAGATGGCCACTGCTGTCTCAAGCTTGTTTAGTTTAGTCCTTTAACACTCGTAAAGCAACAAAAACAGGACACTTTTTAGCAGATCAAGTGTGCGAAACAACCTTTGACCTTGTTTCGATTGGAGGTGCGGCACTCACGTGAAACTTCTCACAATCTCAGCTAGCAAAGAAGCAGGAGAGAATGTGCCATTTTGACAATAAATGGATCAAAGAATTTCAGGGGATAGGCAAGAGTTTCAAAGGTATAAATAAAATATATATAATGAAATTGATTGCCAAAGTAAGTAAGCATGGAATACAGCAAATACAGGGTAAATAATAACATCATGGGTACAGTGTGCTGCTTGTGTTCAATGCAATAGTAATGTCAGTAGTCTTGCCTTCATTTTAGTTCACTTGTATGCCCGATGTACTCTGTGTGCAATCGACTTTGGTGTTACCCATGGTGGCCGTAATGATGTCACATCTCACCTCAAGAGCAAGAAACATAAGGATATGTCAAAGGCTGTGCTATCAATTATTCCAATCACCTCTCTCTTCCAACATCAGAGAAGTGATCAAGTAATCGAAGCAGAGGTCAGGTGGGCTACATTTGTTGCTAAGCACAACATATCCTTTCTGTCTAGTGACCATGCCACCAAGCTTTTCAGCAAGATGTTTCCAGACTCTGAAATTGCAAAGAAATTATCCTGTTCCCACACCAAAACCACCGCCATAGTGAAGAAAGCTCTTGCTCCTTACTTCACACAGAGAGTTATGGAGTCAATGTCAAGTGGTCCATTCTCTTTGATGATTGATGAATCCCCATGACAAGAGGGATAAGTCTTGCATAATTCTTTTGAGGCTTCTTGATCCACAGGTAGGTGAAGTACGGACGAGATTCTTGGATATGCCTGTTGTGAACATTGATATAGCTACCAACTTGTTTCAAGACTTGAAGGAGTCACTGACTAAGAATGGGCCTTTGACAATGCAGTGTCTTTCATGTCTGATATATACCACCAATGTTATGAAAGGAGTGAGGTCAGGTGTGCAGAAGCTGATTAAAGATGAGATCCCAACTTTGTATGATGTTGGTTGCATCTGCCATTTGGCTGATTTAACAGTCAAAGCTGGTTTGAAGGTACTCCCAGTGAACATTGACCAGCTGTTCATCGACATATTCTACTACTTCCATAGCAGCAAGAGAGTGGCAATTTGTCATCCTATGGTGTTCACTTTTCACCACTGAGCCAGGGGTGATTTTGAAGCATTGCCCCACACGATGGCTGAAGTGTGTGAATCGTTACCTCAGCAGTATGATGGTTTGAAGTCATTCTTCTTGTCTTGTGAGGAAGCTAAGGTCTGTAGCATTCTTTCAAGGCATGAGAATCCTCTGATGAAACCTCTGTTGTTCTTTTATCTTGCCCTCAATGGATCAATTCAACCGCCTCTTCCAGAAATCTACAGAGAATACTACCTCACAGCTGTATGATGAGATGAACCGGTTAGTTGTCGGCGTATAAAATAATGGCACGCTAATTAGGGGGCGTGGCCGAAAATTTTGGCAAGTATGCCAGTGAGTACCATCTCTACTCCACCCCCACCGTCCCTTATTACAATGCCAAGACGCTCATCCCACACTAGAAAGGCACTAAGTTGGCAAACCACAGGGGATTACGACATGCCTTGATATATCAGTCTTTACAATGCTTCCAAGGGACCTCATAAAGACTTGGGAGGAGATAGAGGACATTTAGAATAATGACATTGCATATACTTGATGACCCTTACCACATGCACCAGTTTAACCCTCTAAATCCCGTTATAAATTCGAGCATTTTGGGTCAAAATGACCCGTATACAAAAATTCATTTATTTCTCCAAAATTTTCAATTAAACTTATGCTTTATTTTGACACTGTGTAAGCATACATCACATTTGATGATATAATAATGAAAATAACATGCTAATACTTGACCAAAGTATGAAAACGTTGAAAGCATCGACCTCTACATAAATAAGTATCACATTTCACACAGTAATTACCAGTTTTTGTGTCCTTCACTTTGCCTGCAGGTGTTTTTTTCTTTGCACATACAGCACAACGTTTCCTTGGTTGCTGATTGGTAGCAAAATGCTTCCCCTTAAGACGGTCCAAGCTTTTCATGCTAGGAGAACGACGTCCATGACCCTGTACCAGTAGATGCATTGGAGCAGATAAAGCATAAGCTAAGGTAACACGATATTCCTTTTGTGAAAGACGAGTTTTACACCTTTTATCTTGCATTAGATTGTAAAGCACATGGGAGTTCAAGACAACTTGATCCAGTATTCTCCAAGTAATACGCCTCCAATACTTCATGCCCCTGCGGCCACAGCTGTAATACATCATATGCTGGTCAGCCAGATCCACCCCACCCATGAATGCATTGTAATCTTGCACTATTTTAGGGCAGGTAACAGACAAGACTGAATGGCCAGAACGACGATCGACTATAACTGTTTCATCTTGAAAGATAGAAGATAGCATCATAACATCTCTTTTGTCAAACCAACGTACTGCAGTAATTGAATCATAATATAATGTTTTTATGTCACCCCTAGCTGCCTTTTCTCGTCTTTGACGCTTCAACTCCTTAGGGAAATTTCGGCGGTTAGTACGTGCAGTTCCAGAACAGTATGTTTCATCTTTGAGAAGATCATGGAACAACTGTGGACTTGTGTAAAAATTGTCCACATAGAGGAAGTGGCCCTTATTCAAACAACCAGCCATAAGTCCATGTACCACATTATAAGCCAGGCCTTTAGAAACAGTATTTCCATCCTTACCAGTGTAAATTTTGAAATTGTAAATATAGCCTGTTTTAGAATCACTGAGTATCCACACCTTTACTCCCCACTTCGTAGGCTTCTTAGGCATGTATTGAAGAAAAGAAATTCTGGCTTTTGTTCCAATCATGCTTTCGTCAATAGACACTTCCTTACCAAGGGTAAAATTAGCTTGTGAAATTCGATTGACCTGGTCTATCAAGGGCCTAATTTTCCATAGTTTGTCATAAGCAGGTGATGTACTGTCCAAGGCTGTGGAATTGTCCACTATGTGAAAATAACGAAGAATTTGCTGGAATCTACTCCTTGTCATGACAGTACCAAACCATGGATGGGCAAATAGTGGGTCCTTAGACCAGTAATCTCTTATAGATGGGAGGGAAATTATGCCCATGGCTATATTGAGGCCTATAAAGGCTAGAATTTCTTCATAAGTAACATCCGACCAGGGAGAAAGATGATTATGTGTTGAACGTTCCTGACATGCATACCTATTAGTCTCTTCGACAATACGGTCAACCATGTTCTTGTCTATGAACAACTGAAAAAAATCCAAGGGTGTGCTGCAATTTAGGCAGTCACCCTTTGGGCCACGAAGATCAGTATAGAGAACTTTATTATTAGCAACATGCGATTTGTTACGTCTCCATGTGTCAGAGAAGGAGCCTGGGTACAACATTGAATAAGAGTGAATCGCCCTTCTCTGACATGCCTAATAAGGAGATGTAACTTAAACCCACAATGTAAACGTAAACATACCACAATGTAAACATCCCGAATACGCACACAGAAACGAACAGCCAGCACGTCCCGAATCACCCCATCAACTTCAAGGATCACCCCACCAAGCACCACACCTTAGGAATACCACAGCACCTGCGCACAGAGATAAACTAGTTATAGAACGAACCTTAGATAGATGTATTTGGACATTGTATAATTAGAATGTATGTATGTGTGTGCGTGTGTAGGTAGCTATATAATACGAGCAGAGAGAGAGAGGAGGGAGAGAGGCGAAGACAGAAAGATAGAGCGAAACCGAATAGTCAGGCTGGGACTATTCTAGTGACAGATATATTGTAAAGAGAGCGAGAACACTTAAGGGGGGGCTAGGGGTTGGATTTAAATTTAATTTTTTTTTTTTTTTACAATTTTTTTATCTCACCTAACTATGCTTCAACATACTGGAAAGGTGGATTCCAAGTTACAGAAGATTTGGATGCTCTATTCTGGACTTACAGTGGCTTTTGCACACACCATCCCCCCAGGAAGGCGATCAAGAAGCCTACCTGAATTCAGTGGGGACAATGGCATTTCCCCCCTTTTTTTCTTATGGTTACCACTTTAGAGCTCCATAGATTCTGTAAACTTCATGGTATGGACTTGATATATAGCTCAAAAGATAGGTCTCTCTGTGTGCTCTCTTTTGATACTAAAATATGTTTCATAGGTATAACTATAGGCAAGTTACTAGACTCTAAAGCGGAGTGACCTCAAAAGCTAGAATGCCTCAACCTCTGCCAAGATAACTCCAGATTGCTAAGTGCCAAAAAAATTATAATGGTACGAGTGGCTAGAGGAAGCTCGCCTCTATGCAAACACCTTTTTGATTAGGCGTTAAAAATTTATTACCTGGTCAAGCGACGGGTAGAAAATTGAAGGCGTTGTAAAAGCAACACCTTCAATTTTCCACCCACACGCTTGACCAGGTAATAAATTTTTAACGCCTAATCAAAAAGGTGTTTGCATAGAGGCGGGCTTCCTCTAGCCACTCGCACCAATTTCAATTTTTTTGCACTTAGCAATCTGGAGTTATTCTGGATGGGGACTTTGGGATGCAGGTTTTTGAGGTCCCTCCTCTTTAGGCTCTAGTAACTTGCCTATAGTTATCCTATGAAACATATTTTAGTATCAAAAGAGAGCACACAGAGAGACCTATCTTTTGAGCTATATATCAAGTCCATACAATGAAGTTTGCAGAATCTACGGAGCTCTAAAGTTGTAAACACAAGTTAAAAAGGGGGGGGGAGAATGCAGCTGTCTCCCCTGTCAGTGCAAAACCCAAACTTCAATGTTTACATTGCCATAACTTTTTTTGGTCAAAAATGTTGACTCCTTGCCTCCCGCCCACAATAACTCATTCGAATAATTTTTTTATGTCTAACATTTTATACCATTATGTAGCTCTGTCTTTACTCTACAAATTGAATGGTTTCAAAAAAAATTCATTGCCTCTTTTGTGAAGTTATTGATGATCTAATGATGATCTAAGGTAAAATTTTACATTTGTACTCGCCATAACTAGTGGATTTAAAAAAAAAAGATTCTAAACCATTCAATTTGTAGCACTATGCATGCTCTAGCCACTGAAGCAATTACAAGCCAATACAAAATACTAGTAAGGGTGGGGAGTGGGCGGCATCTTCTTCAATGGTGCTTGCTTCTTTGAGTTACTTTGAAGGAGGACAAAAAGAAAGTATATGATATGCATATCATTTGAAAGCATGACAAGTGGGCTATCTTTTGATAGCAAAATTATGTTCATACAGGGGTGTATTTAGGGGGGGGGGCGGGGGGGGGGGGCATTCGCCCCCCCTTGTATCATTCTCGCCCCCCCCCCTTGAAATTAGACACCACCCTTATACATTACATACACCATCATTGTATCATTCTCGCCCCCCCTTATTTTTCCATATCTCAAGTTCGCCCCCCCTTGGCAAAATTTCTGTATACAACCCTGGTTCATAGGAGTAGAAACAAAAAAGTTATGATCAGTTGTATTTGAGGTTAACTTCTTTTTTTAAGTACCCCTAGCACCCCCTTAAGATCACGAGTGTGATTGAGTAGCTAGTCTGTAGAGCTAGTACTATACTGTGGATTTGATAAGATTTTAATTAACTTATCAATTACTTCTCTCCCACTGAGTATAGGGTTGGGCCCAGTGGCAGCTGGAACAACGACTGGTGCACCCTGTGCAAGTAGTGCCGAACGATCTGCATAGAGGGTGCGCGTCATCGGGATTCCCTTGGATTCTGGACGGAGAGAACTTGATTATTAATTGAATACTAGTGTATTAGCTAGGCTGAGGAGGTGAAACCTTAGCTAGTGTGTCCAGAGAGGTGTAACTCCGACATTTGGTGGCAGCGGTGGGATCCGACTCTCATAGCAGATCCTGGACCAGCCATAGCTAGTAGCGGAAGAAGCTAGCTAGCTGAAGAACGATTGTCCCTAGTTAGGGCGAGGAATCGATATTCTTTTTTTTTATTTTTCCCGTGTTTTTGTAAATTTTTCATCCGTTTTTCCCCTTTGTGCTTTGTGTGTGCCTAGGGTGAGGCATGGCCTACCTTGGAGAAAGGACCCCCCCCCCCGATCAACAAGCTCCGAACGACCCCAAGAGCACGTCATCTCGAATCCCATCATGAGAGACACACCAATCATCGACCCCGAAACCCCTGAAATTCTCGGAGCTCCCGAGGAACCCGGATTCCCCCGACCTCCCGTGTTCACTCCAACAGGGAGCAGACTAGATGACTTTATAGAGGAAAGTACCTTGCGGGACCGTGCAAGAGTACACTTCGAAGAAGATCTTCGAAGAGAAACCCAAGAAGCGGCTCACCGCCAACAAGACCAACAGGCTGAGCTCCTCCACCTATTGTCAATACAAAGGGAGGACAGAGCAGATGCCCAGGAACAACAAGCCCGACAAACAGAAATCTTGAACCTGTTGGCACGGGCACAGTTAGTCCGAGACACAGCCCCCGCAACTCCCCCGACACCGCAACTTCCCCGACTCTCCGTGGCCAAATTCACCGAAGGTCAGGACGATATGGCGGCCTATCTAGCCACATTTGAGGCTACGGCGCTGGCCGGGAGTTGGCCCTCTCACCAATGGGCAGTCATCCTGCGTGGCTCCTTATCTGGTGTTGGCCTCACTGCAATTGCAGCTATGGCCGCAGACGAGCAGAGTTCCTACGCCCGGGTGAAGGAGGAGCTGCTGCGGCGTTATCAGATCTCCACGGAACACTACAGAAGAAAGACCTTTTCATGCCCATTCGACCAGACCCACCCCGAGGTGTGGTTTAGCCATCACAGGCAGTCCTTCCGACAATGGACTGCGTCATCCAGAGTTGAGCAAACCGAACTGCTCTTGATGGAGACCACAATGACAGCCCTTCCTGGTTGGTTGGAGGCATACATCCGGAACCTGAACCCCGCCTCCTACCAGGAAATGGCCGACCTCTGCACAAGATACCTCACCACCCGTACCCGAAGACCCGACCACACCCCCTTCCGGCCGTCCAACACCAGAGACCCACCCCCCTTGTATGCTCTGAGGCCGGAAGCTCCCCATCCCCGATTTTCCCCGAGAAACGAAAGACCGAGAGAGGAGATCCGCCCCCACAACAGGAATCCAAACCGAGGCAACCTGGGAAAGCCTCCACCCCCACCCCTCAGCGAAATAAGGTGCTTCAAGTGCGGTCAGATCGGTCACTACCGAGCCGACTGTCGCGTGAAGCCGGAGAGAGCACAGTTGGGACAAGCAACCACCCCCATGAACCCCGAGAACCCCTGGCTACGCAAGGCCAGAGTGAATGGAAAGACAGCAACTGTGTGGCTAGACACAGGGTGTACCAAGTCGCTGGTGCACCCCCGATTCGTGTCTCCAAGCCAATACCTACCCCACCGACTCTCCTACGCCACTGCAAGTTCCAGGGTAACGTGGTTCCCTGCGGCCAAGGTCTCGCTGGAGATGAATGACACGGCCATCGACCTTGAAGTAGGAGTCTCCCCCCACCTAAATGTAGACATGCTAGTGGGGCAAGACGTGCCACACCTGGCACGCCTGCTCCACGGTAGCAACACTACCCCCCCCGAGATTCCCTCCACATCCGCCTACGTGACCACGAGGTCAATGAGAGCAAGGCAGGAGGAAGACGACGAAAAAGACAAGAATCAGCAGGCAGAGCAGGAAGTGGTGGTCACTTCCCCGAGCTCGCCCCCCGAATCAACCCCAGAAGAAACGGAAGGGATGGATTTCCCCTTCCAGGGAGAACCAGAGATTCTCCCAGAGACTGTCGACTCACCACCCCGACCCCCAAGAGAAGAACCTTGGTACCCCGAGTTGGTTGAACCATCTCAACTGATTGAACAGCAAAGAGGAGATCCCACTCTCGAAAAGGCCCGCGAGGACGCAGATGGCCCCAGTAAAGCGTACAAGTGGAAGAAGGACATATTGTTCAAGAAGTCGACCCACCCCCAGGGCCGAGACCTCATCATGGTCCCAGAGCCAAACAGGAAAGAGATAATCAGGATGGCGCACTCGTCACCGATTGCCGGACACTTCGGGCTAGAGCGCACGATGGAGATTATCAGACGATCGCTGGACTGGCCAGGCATGGTGTCTGTAGGGACGGGTCCTCAGAGCCTCCGGGTCTATCACTGCAACGGGATGAAGGAGTGGCAATCTCCCGTCTCCTCAGCATTGATGGCCCTGGAGTGCACCTCAACCGAGGACTCAATACCTGCAGCCCTGTCCCCTTCCAACCTATCCCCCGAGAAAGAACAAGAAGTCAACGATTTAAAGAAAGAATTCCCAACCCTCTTCAGCAGCCTACCTGGCAGGACGGACCTGGTCGAGCACTGCATCAAGACCGGAGACACGTCTCCCATCCGCCTGCCAGCGTACCGGCTCTCCCAGACATCCAATGAGTTCCTAAGAAAGGAGATCAAAGATTTGTTACACTCCGGACTTATAGTGCATTCGAAAAGTCCATGGGCCGCCCCAGTGGTCATAGTACCAAAGCCGGGAGGGAAAAAACGTCTATGCGTGGACTTTAGAAAATTAAACCTGATGACTCAGGGTGATCCCTACCCCATTCCCCGTGTGGATGATGTCATCGACACGATTGGCAACGCCCCCTGGATTACAACCTTAGACCTGACCAAAGGGTACTACCAAGTCCCCATGGAGTCGACCAGCCAGCCGAAAACTGCCTTCGTCACTCCATGGGGCAAGTACGAATTCACCACCATGCCCTTTGGTCTGTTCTCTGCCCCCTCTACGTTCCAGCGCCTCATGAATGATATTCTAGCTGAGACCGTCACGTTTGCCATTCCATACATCGATGACATTGTGGTGTTCAGTCAATCCTGGGCCGAGCACCTGAACCACCTGAGAATTGTGTTTGCGCTGCTGCACTCAGCAGGGCTCACCCCCAACCCCGACAAGTGCCACATAGCACGAAATGAAGTGGACTACTTAGGCCATCGAATTGGCCACGGCAAGGTATCTCCCTTGGCCTCAAAGATTGACGCCGTTCAAACTTACCTCCGACCACGAACAAAGAGAGACATCCGGGCCTTCCTGGGTCTCACAGGGTACTATCGCAAGTTTATCCCAAACTTCGCGACCCTGGCCGTACCCCTGTCAGACGCCACCAGGAAGGACCAACCCAACATCGTGAACTGGACGCCAGACAAAGAAGAAAGTTTCCAAGCCCTGAAAGAACTCCTAACAGAGTACCCCGTCTTGAGATCTCCCCAATTTGGGAGAAGATTCTATCTACAAACCGACGCCTCGGACTCGGGCATCGGTTTTGTTTTGAGTCAACTGGATGAGTACGGGGAGGACCATCCAGTAGCCTTCGGCTCGCGCAAGCTCCTCCCCAGAGAACAGAACTACTCGACAATTGAACGAGAAGCCCTCGCTATTATAGCCGGAGTGAGGCATTTTCGAGTCTATCTAGATGGTGTAGACTTCACAATAGAGACGGATCACAATCCGCTAACCTACCTCGATAGGATGAAGGATAGCCACGGCAGGCTGGCCCGGTGGAGGATGGAACTCCTCCAGTACCGGTACCTCATCCGGTACCGATCCGGACCAAAGAACGGCAATGCCGACGGGCTAAGTCGCGAGCACGGCTCGCGTCTTGAGGAGGGAGGAATGTCAGAGAAGGAGCCTGGGTACAACATTGAATAAGAGTGAATCGCCCTTCTCTGACATGCCTAATAAGGAGATGTAACTTAAACCCACAATGTAAACGTAAACATACCACAATGTAAACATCCCGAATACGCACACAGAAACGAACAGCCAGCACGTCCCGAATCACCCCATCAACTTCAAGGATCACCCCACCAAGCACCACACCTTAGGAATACCACAGCACCTACGCACAGAGATAAACTAGTTATAGAACGAACCTTAGATAGATGTATTTGGACATTGTATAATTAGAATGTATGTATGTGTGTGCGTGTGTAGGTAGCTATATAATACGAGCAGAGAGAGAGAGGAGGGAGAGAGGCGAAGACAGAAAGATAGAGCGAAACCGAATAGTCAGGCTGGGACTATTCTAGTGACAGATATATTGTAAAGAGAGCGAGAACACTTAAGATCACGAGTGTGATTGAGTAGCTAGTCTGTAGAGCTAGTACTATACTGTGGATTTGATAAGATTTTAATTAACTTATCAATTACTTCTCTCCCACTGAGTATAGGGTTGGGCCCAGTGGCAGCTGGAACAACGACTGGTGCACCCTGTGCAAGTAGTGCCGAACGATCTGCATAGAGGGTGCGCGTCATCGGGATTCCCTTGGATTCTGGACGGAGAGAACTTGATTATTAATTGAATACTAGTGTATTAGCTAGGCTGAGGAGGTGAAACCTTAGCTAGTGTGTCCAGAGAGGTGTAACTCCGACACCATGTCCATGCTGATGATTCTTTATCATTCCTCCTTTCGCTATCTCCCGACTCTGACTGACCATCACTTTCGTCTTCACCCTGGCTCTCAATCTCTCCCTCTTTTCCACTAGCTCGACCCCGTCCTCGACCCCTTCTCCATCCACGACCCCGTCCTCGACCCCTCTGTCCATGACCCCTTCCCCGTCCCCTCCCTCTCCCATGAACACCCCTCTCAATTTCATGTTCTGGACTCTCACACCCACTGCTTGCACTATCATCTGGCATGGTTATCTGCTCACTTACATCCAAGCCAGCAACAGAAGAACTAGTGTCACTTTCACCAACATCATCTTCCTCCATCAGTTCAGCATCAAATAGCAGTAATGAGTCCACTTCACATGGCAAAACATCTTCATCGATTCTTCTCAAAGCTCATGACACTAGGGTGAAGTAAATCAGAATCTACCAGCACCTGTTTACCATCTTCATCAGTGTAGTCACCAGTCTCGAGTGTTTCGCCATCACTTTCTTGCTCTAGTTCTTCGTCATAGTTATCTAAACCGTCATCCTGAACATCTTCTAACATAGCTAAGACTTCAGCAGCGGCGAACTTCCGAGTAGCCATAGCTTTTAAAAAACCCGATCGAAACCTATACACTTCTATAGTTCATTCGATTCCTTTAAAAGCACACTATCCAATAATGCTTAGTGCGCAATGATTGAACTTACCCGACTTTGGCTGCGCATGCTTAGAAGCGTGACCATTTTTCCGGGTCTTTTGACCTCCCGGCGTATTTAAAGGGTTAAGTTAGCCTCAACATTAATGCATCGATTGTTAACTAAGTTTTGCATATGTGTAAATAGGGTTGCCCTTATCTTCTACTAAGCAGCTGAGTTAGGGGATAGCAGGTAGAGGCAGCTGCGCATGCTGCTAGAATTTATGTTCAGACTTTGACAGATGATATTATGGCCATGGTCAAGTTAGATTTTAAGAATGCTTTTAATTCTGTCCAGAGAAAGTTGCTTGAGATTGTTGGTGAGCAGTTCCTGTTCTCTCCCCATTTGTTCAATCAGCATATTCAGAGCCATCCAAATTGTTCTTGGGGAATATCAGATTAGAAGAAGGAATACAGCAGGGTGATCCACTGGATCTGCTATTGTTCTGTCTATCTATCCACCCATTATGTCAGAGCCTGAAATCAGAATTTTATGTTTTCTACCTGGATAATGGATAATGGAACTATTGGGAGCTCCTCTGAGGATGTGATGGATGATAATAAGTCTGCTGAGGAGAGTTGACAAGTATGATAGGCTTGCAGTTGAATATTGCAGAATCAGAGCTGGTATGTCGTAGCCCTCCCACTAGAGACAAAATGTTATCTTCTGCTGCTGGATTACAGTAGACTGATGTATGTGATGTCACCTTTGCTTGCCTTTGGGAAAGGAGGGGGCAGTTGACAGTGCGATCTTGGAGAAAAGTTGGAATACCTACATGCTCAGGATGCTCTGCTTTTGCTGCGTCATTCCTTCTCTATTCCCAAGTTGCTTTACCTACTTCGTACTGCACCGTGTTTTCTGTCAAGCAAGCTACAGGATTTTGATGACACTCTAAGGGAGATAGTTATTCCATTACCAACAACCATTTTAGACTCAGCATGGAACCAAGCTAGCCTCCCAGTCAAGTTTTGGGTGTTTGGAAATTAGGAGTGTAATACAGGTGGCCCCTTGTGCTTATTTGCTCTCTGCCAATGGATCATCTGCTCAGGTGCACCATATTCTACCACACCAATTTCAAGTCTGCCCCCCCCCTTGTTTCTCAATGATGCTCTAGCCATTAGGATGCAGGGCCAAGACTTCCCTACTCCAGACCCATCCATCCAGGCAGCCTGTCAGCAGAACACATGGGATGCATGCAAAATACATGCCATGGTCACAGGTGGAAACTTTTTTGGGTGGTACCAGGTGTCAGGGGCCGCCTGACATGGCTGTCAGTGATTTCTTTCTAAGATTATATATACCTTAAGCCTTGCTTTGGGTTTATGCTAACCTTCGATCAACCACTGATGACGCCTATAACCTCGCTATAGACCACCTTGCTAGCAATCTCTCTCTCTCTCCTAGTTTATATAGGCAAACTCATATAACAACTTGAACACAACTGTTATACACTCTTTCGAAATATATCTAGGACACAATCATACAATAAAGTCTTTCTACACAGTTTTCCCTTTCTGCTCAACCCCCCTCCCTGTTCGAGCAGTTCCTTTTATAATTTACTAGCTGTTTCTTCTAGGAACACCTCCCCAGTGACCAATCCGATCCCTTGCTGTCCATGTGTGTGCCTATGGAAGACTCTGGAAGGTGAATTGAATATACAGATGTCTTGTGGTTGTGTAGTTGTTCTTGTAACTGGATGTCTTGATCTGAGTTGAACAGGCTGGTGTATGGGCAGCTGTTCCGTGGTGTTTTTCAGAAGTGTTTCTGACATTTCCCCCTCCTTTACCCGAGAACCATGTTCTCGAGAAAGTCTGTCCGTTTCCATTCAGTCTCCCGGCGATAAATCATCTTGAAATCGTATAGTTGCAATGCTAGGATCCATCTAGCAATTCTTCCATGACTATCCTTTAGTTTGGATAGTTGTGTCAGGGGGTTGTGGTAGGTCATAATTTGGAAGGGAACGCCCTCTAAATATACCCGGAAGTGCTTGACTCCTTCTACAATCGCCAAGCCCTCTTTTTCCATTGCTGCATACTTCATTTCCCTCGTTAGTAGTTTGCAGGAACCGAAAGCTAGTGGGTGTTCGTCCCCTTCCTCATCGGTTTGGCTAAGTACATACCCAATGCCTATAAATACATACCCAATGCCTGTGTCTGAGGCATCCGTTTTTAGAGTAAAACTCCTTCCCCAGATAGGCATGCTCAGAACTGGATACGTCATTAGTAGTATCTTTAGTTTCTGGAATTCTTTCTCCTCTTTGTTTGTCCAAATGACTCGGTTGGGAGAATCTTTCCGTGTAAGATCCGAGAGGGGTGTGGTTACTGTCGCGAAAGATGGGGGTATAAACCGTCTATAGTAGCCACAGAGCCCTAGGAATGTGCCCTAACATCCTTCTTGGTTCTGGGGGTCTGAAATTCCTGCACAGCTGTGACCTTTTCATCTCTGGGTCTGATTCTCCCACCACCTACAACATGTCCTAGGTATGTGCACCGGTTGCAGGTGAAGTTGCACTTCCTCTCTTTTATCTTGAGCCCTGCCTCTCGCAGTCTCTGAAACACTTCCTGTAGATGTCTCATGTGTTCTTCCCATGATTCACTATGAATGATGATATCATCCAGATAAGCAGTGGCATATTCATACATGTCACTGAGTACCTGGTCCATAAGCCTTTGGAAGGTTGAAGGTGCGGCTATTAGGCTGAAAGGCATGGTCTGATATTCATATTTTCCCCATGGGGTTACGAATGCCATTTTCTCTTTGCTTGCCTTCTCCATTGGTACCTGATGATAGCCTTTGGTCAAATCCAGCACTGTGATCCATTTTGCATTTCCGATCCCATCGATTAGTTCCTTGAACCGGGGGATGGAGTATGGATCAGCTTGGGTGACCAAGTTCAGTTTCCTGAAATCAATGCATAGTCTCTTTGTCCCATCCCCTTTTGGTACTAGAACCACTGGGGTGGCCCAGGGGCTCTTTGATGGTTTGATGACTTTTTGTTCTAACAGTGTTTTTATTTCATTCCTCAGGAATTCGTGTGATGAATGGGCCAGTCGATAGGCCGGTAAACGAATTGGTGATGCATCTCCGGTCTTGATGACATGCTCTACCAATGTGGTTCTTCCTGGCACATCACTAATCACGTCCCAGACCTCTCTCTTGAGTTGTTGGAGCTCCTCCCTTTCGTGGGGTAACAGCTCCACCGCCATCCATCTCTCTTCTGAGTCGGGGTCATTCTCTTCTCCTTCAATGGCTAGTAGCATGGCTGGGACCGGAGAATTCCACGCTTTGAAGCCGTTTATGTGGAACATTCTGAACCGTTTAGGTCCTGAACCAAAGTCCACTTGATACGTCACGTCGGTTAGTTGTTTGGTAATGACCATTGAACCTCTCCATTCACTTTGTAATTTTTGTAGCCGTTTGGGTTGGAAGACCAACACATAATCCCCCACTTGGAAGCTTCTCTCCTTTGCCCGGATATCGTGGAAGTGTTTGTGTTGCTGTTTGGCTTCCACCTCATTCTTCCCAGCTATTTCCTGTGCAGTTTCTAGCTTTCCTCTCAATAACTGGAGATACTCGATGACTTCGATCTCCTGCTCATCCTGTTGCTCTCTCCAATATCGTGAGAGCTCGTCTAGGGATGTCCTCATCCTCTTTCCGTACACCAGTTCGAATGGGGAATACCCTGTTGAACTATGGACTGTCCCACGATAAGCCCATAGCACAAAAGGTATGCACTTATCCCAGTCGCTCTCACACTTCTGTGTCAATTTCTTTAACAAGCGTTTGAGGGTGGAATTAAATCGCTCCACCATACCATCCGTCTGGGGATGGTATGGGGACGTCTTGATTTGTTGGATACCTAATAGCTTGCAAAACTGGGTCATAGTTCGAGACACAAAATTGCTCCCGTTGTCTGATAATATTTCCTGAGGAATCCCCAACCTTGCTGTTAGTTCCAACAAACACTCTATGATAGACTCGGTTGTGGTATTCTTTAAAGGGAATGCTTCGGGCCATTTTGTGGCGTAATCCATTACCACAAGAATGAATTTATGCCCTGCCTTAGTACATTGGGGCCCAAAAATGTCCATCGCTACCCTCTTAAATGGAATGCCAATCACTGGTAAGGAATGTAGGTGTGCCCTCCTTACAGTAGCTGTGGCTGCCCGTTGGCAGGTAGGACAGGATGCACACATATCTCTCACCTCCTTTGTTAGGTTCGGCCAGTCCATGGATCATCTTATCGTCTCGAGCATCCTGTCAAGCCCGAAGTGCCCAGCTGTGAGGGAATTATGGGCCATCCCGCAGGGATTTGGTGTTTGTCCCGGAAATGCTAGATTAGTAATTGTTTGTACAATTTACAACCCTTTAGAAGATAAGGGCAACCCCTATTTACTCATATGCGAAACTCAGTTAACAATCGATGCATATATAACATTAATGTTGGGTGATGTGGTAAGGGTCATCAAGTATATGCAATGTCATTATTCTAAATGTCCTCTATCTCCCCCCAAGTCTTTATGAGGTTCCATGGAAGCATTGTAAAGACAAGTCATGTCGTAATCTCCTGTGGTTAGCCAACTTGGTACCTTTCTAGTGCGGGATGAGCGTCTTGGCGTTGTAATAATGGATGGTAGGGGTGGAGTAGAGATGGTAGGTGGAAGAATAGGATTTGAAGGAGAGGGCAAGAAGGGGATGGCTGCAGGTGGTTCAATTAGAGACTGTGTCGTCCACTGTTAGTGGGACGGTTGATGGGTTGGGTGGGGTCATGGATATGTTGGGCTTTGGTTCATCGGCAATGGGTTTAAGATATTTCATGTCCACTCGGATGGTTCTGGTTGGTGGGCGTGGGTATACTGGGGTGTATTTCCTGAGGAATTTTCTGTTTTGTAGTGTGATTCTCCCAGATCCATCAAGCTTGATGACAAATTGATGGAACAGTTTGACCTCCACGACGATACCTGTCTTGTCCCATTTTCTTGGGTGATTTCCCGTTTGATTTGGTAAGCGAACATGATCTCCAATGACGAGAGGTGGTAGGGATTTAGTGTGCTCACTCCATCGTTCATGGTTTAACATATGATGATTTCTGAGTGCCTCTTCTCTGGCTGATAGTGAACTGCGCCAGGTGTCATGAGGTTTATATTTGCCTGGTAAGATTGGGATGAAGTCCTTGACAGGTCGATTGAAGACACACATGGCAGGGGACATTTTGGTGTCTCTGTCTGGGGTGTTGCAATATTGAAAGATTGCTAGTTGGAAATTGTCTAGGTCAAGTTCGCCTTTTGGACCAGTGTTGTTCTGGAAGAGGTGTTTGATTGTCTAGACCCCTATTTCAGCACGGCGGTTACTGTGTGGGAATGCAACAGAACTGAGGCGATGTTGTACATCCCAGTTCAGCAGGAAGGATCTGGTTGAGTTGGCCGTGAATTCTGGTCCTCCATCAAACGACAGCTCGTCTGGAATTCCATAGGTAGCAAATGTCCATCTTAGGGTGTTGATCAATCCTTTCGCGCCCTCCATTGATCTCTACTATTGGCCATCCAGAGTACCTGTCAATGATGACAACATAGCTGATTCCTTAGTGATGAAAATAGTCAGCACATATGCACTGGAAAGGGTATACCGAAGGAATCGGTGGTGTAGGTGGCATGTTGGGTTGTGATGGTGCCATTCTGTTGCAGTGTTTGCAGGAGTAGATATCTGGGGTGATGCCTGGCCAGAAAATGGATGTCTCAGCTCCCCGATCATAGATGATGTGCCCTGATGTGCATGAAGGTCCCTGAGGCAATCTTGTCTTAGTGATGATGGGATGACAATTTTGTCTTTGTACATGACTACCCCATCGACAGTGTAAAGGTTATCTCGGAACTGGTGGTACTCTTTTGTCGGTGTTGGAAGTTCGTGGCCGTGATCAGGCATGCCATCTTCTATGGTGGACATTTTGCATCATGTTTTCGTCACTGCTTGTGGCTGTGTGGACTCGATCCCAGGTTATGGATTGGAGAGGGTGGAGGGAGCCAATTGCATGGTCTCGTAGATTATTTTCGAGACTAGTCTGGGTTTCCTCTGTGATTTTTACTCCTGCTATGAGATGGTTAGGTATGTTGAGAGGAGGTTGGGTGGTTGAGTTGCTGATGTTGTAAATATCATCCTGTAGATGCATTTTTGTGGGAAGCTGGTTGCCAGTGGGATGGCGAGAAATGGTGTCGGATTCCCTATTCTTCGCACCTGGGATGTGTACCATTTTGAATTCGTATCATAGTGTCTTTTCTTTCAGATTGCGGAAGCATGAGTTACTGATGTGTTCCAATTAGCAATTCCCAAATAGTTTGAGGAGTGGTTTGTGGTCCACAGCTATGATGAGATTTGTACAGCCGAGGACGAAATGTCTGGCCTTGTCTATATAGGACATCTGCTACAGCTAGGGCTTCACCTTCAACTGGAGCATATCTTGACTATGCCATGTGCGTGAAGCGACTGCCTACAAGGGTAATCTTCCAGCCTGATTTGCAGAAGAAGAGGTTGTTGTCTGTGCATGAGCAATGTTTTGGAATAACCAAAAACCAATGCCATTCTTGGACCAATCAGTGGCCAAGCATGTGGGTTTAGTTTTGTCATAAATTTGCACACCATGGGATATTTCCTTAATGATCATCGACTTCGATTCCTTGAAAAGTGTAGTGAGATCGTCATTCCATTGGAAGGGGGTGCTTGGTTTGAGGAGTTGGCGGAAAGGTAGCATTTTCTCTGTCATGCTGAATGTGGAGGCCACTTGATTGACAAGGCCGAACCAGGATCTAACGTCGGTGATGTTGTTTGGAGTGGGAAAGTCAGAGATGGCGCGCATGTATTTTTGGCATGGTCGTACGGTATTTGCTGTAATCTCAAAGCCAGCAAATTCCACCTCAACCAGACCGAATCTGAACTTGCTGGGATTTAATGTGATGCCGTTTCTCCCACCGATATCAAGCCATGGTGCAGCCTGATGAAAACATTCTTCAAGGTTGTCTGCCCAGAGTAGGATGTCGTCGATTCACTTGGTTTTGTTGGGAATGTGCACTATGATCTAGTCATATCTTCTGGAATAGCCATCCCCGGAGGCGATGTAACCTTGTAGGGCTGTACAGTAACGATATCTTCCCCAAGGGTTCTAAATGTGGCGAAATGATGGTCCTGTTGATGTAATGGCACACTATGGTAGCCGCTCCATGCATCGAACACAGTCTTCTTTTTGTTGTGTGATACTGATCTGGCCTGATGAAATGGTGACTGTGTGTGATGCATCTCTCTTGCCGCATGAGCATTGAATGCCTGGAAATCAATCGTTCTGCGAGGTTTGCCGGTCTTTTTTTGCACATATCACCATTCTATGGCACCAGGTCACAGGTTCACCAACAGGTACTGGCTCGATTACACCTAGCCTCACCTCTCTGTCCATCCCTGCTTTCACATCTTTCTGCCAATGAAGGGGGACTGGTATGGAGGAGTGGTGGGCCACTGGGGTCGCATTGGGGTCAATCATGAGCCTCATCGGGGGACCCTCCATCATTGGGAGTGGGTGGTGTTCACAAGTGTTGAATGTACTGGACTTGTAGTGATCAAGTAGGTATTGCTCCTGTTGAATACAATTTGCTTCGGTGGCTTTACATGGTAGTTCTTTTGGTAATGGTGGTGGTAGTGTACGCTTTGGGGTAGTCTGATGTAAGGCTGCTATCGCTATGTACCAGGGTGTTGCATTTGGACGCAGGTGCTGCACCGATAGTCGGGAATTTGGGTGATACCACCCCTAGATCGATGCATGCCTCCCTGCTCAAGAAGAGTTTGTTCGTACAGTCTGTGACATAAATGATCTGGCGAGTTTCCCTCTGGGTGCCTGATGCATCTTTGCCAGAAAGCGCAATATTGTGGCACCTAGCACTTTAATGTCGTGATTGTCGGTGGCATGCATTCTCATCTCCACTGGAATGAGGTCATCTTTGGTCAGTCCCAACTTTTTGATGACTCCGATGCCTGCCAGGCAACTTTGGCAACCTGTATCAGCCATGGCACTGATGAAGGTAACCTTCTCAGCAGTATGTAGTGTGAATCCAAAGTGTTTGTAGTCTTCCAACGACACCGTTGCTGATACCCTCACGAATGGTTGAGGCTTGGATGAGCATCTTATCCATCTTCTGGATGGACCACTGTACAGATTGTGGTCCAAGGTGATGTGTTTTTTTCCTGAAAGAGTAGTAATCCCACATAGGGCATCGGATACTGCATCTCCATGTCCTTCTGATTTCTGCGATCTGTTTTGTCTAGTGCTGTTTCTGCTTCTGCACATACTCTCAAAGTGGTGGTCACGACCACAGTGATTGCAAATCATGTCATAAGCTGGACATTCTTTCTTAAGTATTCGAGTCGGAGCACTTTTCCCATGCCCTTTTCTCCCACAGTATGAGCATATTTCCTGGTCTCTTAAATGTGTTGATTGACTCTGACGACGTCCTTTCAATGTGTCCTTCCCTTGTTGCTTGTACGCACTTCTTGCCAGCGCATCTGCACTATGGGGGATCAGGAGTTGAGCAGCTGAGCGCTTGCCAGCTTCTTTGACCTCCACAAATCGAAGCATTTGTTAGGGATTTGGGGATGTTGAGGGATGAATGGATGAGGTAGAGGAAAAGATCATAGAAGATCCTTCATTCAGAATACAACTCAGCTGGTTCTGTCTGGGCCTCTATGGTGGCTCCCTTAAATAGGCTACCACCTGAGTCCCAGCCAGGACCTTATTTGGTAATATATGATACATGTACAGTTCACGTGATCTAGCTAATTATACATTCTAGTGGTTACTTCTCATGCTACTAGGTTATGCCCTAATTAGGAAATGGTTCAGTTAGTCTGTTGTGGTCTGGGGTTCTCCATGGGTTGGGGACCCCCAACAGCATTTTTTCCAATGTCATGTTCTAGTTTACCTCACCTAATAGGTCCATTTGTATCTCAGAGTCATCCAATCCACGACATAGTACATCCCGTAAAATGGCTTCAGCCCCTGCCTCACAGTTCTTGCACTGAACTGTAAATTTGCACACTCCCGCCTGGCCACGGAGTCGAGCCCCATATGCACAGACTGGTTCATCTCGGTCCTGTCGCATGCTGTGAAGAGTTACTCGAGCAACCATAGTATTTTCTTCTCTCATTGCCCAAGTTCTTAATTGCAGCGAGGACTTCGTCCTCGGTTTTCCCCATAAGTGTGCCACCAGCATTGCGTGTGAGGTCTTTGCGTAACTGCTCATCGCAACATTCCAGCAGCTGGATCACTTTGTCAGCACCAGTCAGTTTTGTTGCTTTGACATAGTCACCCCATCGAGATCTAAAATATTGCCAGTCCTCGGACATCCCAGCCGGCGAGATGTTTGGATGCTTGACTTTCTCAACACTGGCGGTAGTTGCGCTTGAGCTGGCTGGATTGTGAGCGGTAGCATGGGTTGTGATGAGGGCTGCTGCGACTATAGGGTCCACATCTGGTGTTTCATATAGGCAGTCGGCTTTCGGGCACCCTACGATAGACATCTCTTAGCACATGGTGGTGTTCCTTAAACCAAATGCTTCTTACCGCTGCTTGATGGTCTACTGTCTTTGCTAACTACGATTCTTGCAGGCTAGTTTCTCTTGTTCAAGTTAGCCTCAACATAGAGGATAAGGGCAACCGCTATTTACTCATATGCGAAACTCCGTTAACAATCGATGCACATATAACATTAATGTTGAGGCTAACTGGTGCATGTGGTAAGGGTCATCAAGTATATGCAATGTAAATGTCTTCTACTTAGGTGCAAGAAATTTACCCATCTCCTCTCTCACAAATCTCCCAGCACACTAGGCAACTAGCTAACAAAATCTTATGGATACAACTTGGGTGCTCCACAGATTCTGCACATTTCATGTTCCAGATACGAAGAGTCAATATAATGGTTCTGCCCTTCATGGAGAATTGAAACAAGAACGTCAAAGTTTTCCAGGATATTTTTACAAAGTTGCTGATGGTGTTTCCGGTCCCAGACCAGGGGTTGTGTGTGATGGGTTAACCTCCAGTGTGCCCTGTGACTATGGAACATTGACCGAGAAACTCTTAAGTACAAGTATTACCTTGTTTAATTAGCACTTGTATTGTATGAACCATAATACTGTATACGTTTATGAAGTCGAAAGCCACTGGAAGGCCAAACAGCTGCTCAGCTTATAAGGAGCAGTAGTAAAGCCAGAAAGACAGAGGTTGCTGTAAAGTTATTTCAATCAATGAACAGTAGACATATACTTAGTACTAGCCATGACCATATTGGGATGGGACGAACGGTATTGTCTAAGTGGAAGTATAGTCACAGATATAACCTACGTGACAGTTGGCACCAGCTAAGCCATCACAATTGGTGGCAGCGGTGAATTGAGGAAATCCCAGATGCCAGATTACAGCAATCTGTCACAATTTTTTCTCGACCTACCTGAGCCACCTTGCTTCAACCGGAAAACCCTCACTTCTCAGATTATAAGTGTATGGTCACAGTTAACTGTTGTTTACTTAACCGAGTTAGAATGAGCAAGAAACAGAACGTCGACTCAGGAGTGGAAAGGCTGCTTTCAGAAACATAGAAGATCAGAATGCAGATGAACAGGCATTGGTAAATGTCATAGAATACCTCCCTGACTTATCCTGGCAACCTACATGGAGAGCATGAGAAGACACCTGAGAAGACAACTGGCAACTTATGTGGAGAGCGTAAGAATACATTAAGAACAGCTGATGGAGAAAAGCATGAAGTCATACACATAGAACATGACAAGCTACAACCACCTGATGACGTACTTACAAGATTAGCTGAGAATATAAAATAGAACTGAACTGTTAGGAGAGCAGAGAAGATTTGGACTGAACTGAGTAGAGATTGAACTTGATAGTATATGAATTATTATAATTTGATATGGTGAGTGTATACCTTATTGTTATTGTTTGAGCATAGTTTGTATTAAATATTACCATCACTTATTCAGTAGAAGACAGCTAACAGGGTTAGCTGATTTTGGGTTGAATAGGAATTCTCAGTGAGCAAGACTGTGAATTATATTTAGCCATCGAGTGGGTTTCTAGACCCACCGGAAACAAGGTGTATTCAGTATGAAGGGAAGAATTCCATTACAGTCAACACCAGCGAAGCAGAGGAGACACACTCTACGATAAACAGGAACAAGGACGAAATGGACAGTCAGAGCTCAGAAGAGGAAGAGCTAACTGGAGAAACCAGCAATGACCCCAGCCATATGATAGCGGAGATGATGAAGCTAATGTGGAAGGAGAGAAAGCAAGAGAAGAAGAGGAGGAACTAGTGAGAAGGAAAGTAGAAGATGCCAGAGAACGGAGATTCCTGGAGCTGTTATCTAAGCAAGCATGCAAAAACTAAGATCACTTATCTGCCTAGATTACTTGCCTAAACTGGACTCAGATTAAGAAAGGAAGAGAGCAGGTTAGTGAATATTGAGGTAAGCAAGCTGAGAATGGATGTGGAATAGGGTGGTGGGAAGAAACAGGTAAGTATGAGATGTCAGGTCAGTGCTGCGAAAGAAAATGATTGAGGAGAGAAATGAGAGACTGGGAGGAATAAATAGAAGAAAAGTGTTCCATTCGGCTGGTTTATTGGTTGATGAGAAGAGATGAAGAATGGTCAGTAATATGACGTGGATAAAGTGTGACAGTGGAGAAGGAGAGGATGTGGGTAAGTTCTTGGTAGTTCTGACTAATTTGAGAGAGATTGGCAGAGGTTGTTGGATGAGTTGACTAGATGAATTTGGAAGAGTGGGCAAGGAATAAGGTTGCATTGCTGTTTGGAAAAGATGTGGATGGAATAAGTGATAGAGTGATGGAAGGAGTGAATGTGCAGTATATTGGTCGGGGAAGTGGTGGCAGAGGAGAAGAAATTGTTGTATGGTGAAGAAATGGATGGATCTTGGCCCTCCCCTTAACAAAGTACACGTATTTATATTGAACCAATCACAGTGGAAGACTACCGTGAAGAGCTCATGCTTACCTTATCAAAAGCAAGATGAGCTGCATTGGATTGCATCAACTGATCACAGGCCAAATACAAGGTTCAGTACAACAAGAAGACCGCACCACTGAAATGTCGTATTGGTAGCTGGATGCTGCTTCACTTTTGAGGTGAAGAGAGAGGAAAGCAGAGGAATCTATCGAGACCTCAGCATGGCCCCTATTAGGTTACAGACACAAACATCACTGCAGTACAAGTGCACTTTCCTTGTGAAGATACTGTAAAAGTGCATCAGAGCAGAGTGAAGCTTACCCCAAAAGTCTCATGGACAGATACTATTACAAAAGGGCCTATGCCTTCTTAGTGGGTTGAAACCACTTTGGCTACTGATGGAACCACTTAGCAAGACACCTTAGTAGATGACAGGACCAACTCTCTGTCACAGGCTTCATCATCTGCATTGTCTGCTCCATCAGATCCACTTCCACCATCTGGAGCCGAACACATCATCTCATGACCTGATCCCCACCTAAGCCAACCAACCAGCCCCCCCCACCCCACCCCCAGAGAGGCTGCTGTAGAACAGTCACTAGGTATGAGTTGCTTTCGAAGGAAAGGTTGATGTTACAGAACTGAACAGTGCACATTTTGTTTTATAATCATATTCATGTTTCTCTTTAATTGGTGATGTCCTATGGATTGGACAAGGGGAGTGACTGGATGAAATGGTGTACTATCTTAATAATAGAAGTAGCCATACAAATTTACCTCTAATAATTAGAGTGATATGACTAAAAAAATTATCACGCACGACAAAAGTTTCAAGATATATATTCCTTGTCTTCATGGCCAAGTCATGATTGAAAAAAGAAGAAGAAAAAGTTTAACTCATAATCTCTTGGTCCAACTAACAAATAACTTTGTGTTCATCATATGACTTTTGTCTTAAAATCATGCCATTTTCCGTCTGATAATGAATGGCAATGTTAGAGCTTTCGCACTTTGAACTATCTCCGGCAACATTAAACCGTAAGTCATGATGTCTGTCTACGACATAAGAACTAATCCAAACACCCACTGACACATCTTCGTGGCGGTACGATCTAAGCATATCAGCGTTGGATGCTATATGCACGACAAGAGATTCTGAGACAAAATGTAGCAGCCACCTGAAGCATAAGGAAGGTAGGTTTTACACAAAAACCATTTCTTTTCTCCAATTTTCCATGCCTTATGACTGGAGTCTTTTCTAACATAAATCCCCAGTAATATCCTTTTTTTGATTTTCTATTTGCCAGCCAATTCACTCAAAATAGTATCCAGGACTACGAAAGTGTCATCATCACATTTGAGAAAGTAAGTGAAGTCATAAATATTATTTATTGCCACAAAGCTCCTCAGAACCTTCCAGGTGAAGTTATTGTTTAAATCTTGCACATCAGGGAGAAGCAGCAGGTCACCATAAATTGATTTTTCTGAAGTCAATCTCTCAACATCTGCAGTGGAAAGTCCTTTAGTTCCAATAGAAAACTTGACCAAAACACCTAGTGCCTTTTCACTGTGTACTTTAATCCACGTCTGCCTAATAGTATCTCGAAGTTCTCTGCCACCAGGCCTTGACAAAACTAAAACCACCAGAAAGAAATGATCTCTTTGCAATCCTGTTTCCGCTACATCAAAATGGTCTACTGAGGTACCTTTCTTTCCATTACTCAAGAAGTAGTAAATCACAGTGCTAGATATAATCAATCCAAATATAATAAGCATAGAATATCGTAGGGAAAAAATTGCCATAGTGCAGAACAGGCTTTCGACGCAAATTCCTTTCTACTCGTTGGCAAGTCGAGACAATACCCCCTACTGCAAAGTCATCACTAGGATTTGAAACGAGCACAGGCGAATAAAAACAAAGATTACTTATCTGCCTAACAACCACACCTTGTTCTTGCGATCTTGAGTACGCCCGCTGTGGTGTAGCTGAAACCCTGCCGTCTTGATACTTCACCCAACTGCGCACGCGCGAACCCTTAATTCCTTCCACACGGCATAGCCATTTGCCTAAGCCTTTGCTGGGACAATATCTAAATAGGTGCAGCAGATAGTATATACCAATAATTCCATTTACTTATGGTGTTGATCTAGCAAACTATCATGCTATAACCTCAGATATAAAATGTTAATATTAGGTTGGTCTCATGGCGGAACAGAGAAACACCCATGTGTGTTATTTACAGAATGGCTGTGACAGTGGTGTTAGAGAACACTGTTGGAAAGTTAGGGATGTTGTGGGTTGGGTATACAGACAGGTAGGAATAGTATAATAGTGGCTTCAACTGTAAACTCAGCTGGGTTCTGCCTGGGTCTCCTAGGCCAGCTCCTTTAAATGTGCTACTGACCAGAGACCCCAGTAGTCCCTTATAAGGTAATATGCATACTACAGTGGTTGTTTCTTCTACTGTTGACTGTGTAATGTTCACACTTGTAATGGTTGTTAGGGTTCTCCACCATGGATCGGAGATCCCTAAAACTCCACTCCCATCCTGCAGTGTGCCTGGGTAAGTGGTCTTCTAGGTTGTCAGCTGTCCAGGCCAGTTGGGAGAGGACATCAGTGTTGCCGTTGTCTGCGCCTGTGAGGTGACACTCTGAAAGAAAATGGCTGTAGACGGAGAGACTGAGCCAGCCGCCTACGTCCTTCATGTGGTTGAGAAATCGCCAACAGCTGTCTGTCACAACCGTGAATGGAATGCCTGCGAGGTAAACCTCAAAATGAAGGACCTGATGTCGTTCTTGGTCCTAGGGCGTTCAAACTGGAGAACACCAGTGACCTTTGGCTGTGTCTGCACCTTGTGGCCATGTTGTAATTAGCTAGTTTATAATATAACCACAAATTTTCCCAACAATCATTATGAAATCTATGAAAATATTCCTCATTGGAAATTACCTGCTACGTAATTTTGTACTATAGGGAGCATTGGAGGGGGCCCAGGGGGGGGGGCCCCCTAAAAGATGTAGTAAATTATTTATCCCCCCCCCCCCATTATTATGATCAAAGCTAGTGTCTGTCACTCTAGCTTACTACAAGTTAGTGGTTGATCATACTGATAGTGATTGTAATAATCAATTAACAAACTCGGTCTATGTATTGATGAGTTGACAGCTGCAGCAGCGTGTGTGATATTGACAGCTGGCCTGCCATTCAGTTTCTGACCCTTGACTTTCTGAGTGCAAGATGAAAAGAACACTTATTACTGATTTCTTTGTTCGTGCCACTGGAGAGGTTGCTGAGAAAAGATGGAGACCTGATGATGACCCTTCAGCAGATCACAACCCTGGCTCAGTTGGAGGTACATGTAATGCAGTTCTCACTGTTAGGCCAGAGCCTGAGGGTCCTATTGATATCAGTGACTACCTGGAATGTGCTAGCCTACCAGAAAAAACTAAACTCTTGCTACTCAAAGAGAGATGTCCTGACAAAACTTTCAAATTTCCAGATAAAGTTTATAAGGACAAAAACAGTTCTATCGGTATGGGTATTAAGAAGCGGTATTGCCAGCATGAATGGTTTAAAATCTACCCATTTATTTCTTACTGCACTAGGGAGGATGGAATTTACTGCCTATCATGTGTGCTTTTTCCTGTCAAACCTGTACATGGGCAAAGAGGATCATTGTTGATAACCAAAGCTTACCAAAATTGGAAAGATGCCCGAAGCGATTTGCGAGCACACTCTTGCCTTGAGTACCACAAAATGTCAGAAGCTCGCCTTAATGCATTTATTCAAACATCTGAAAACCCATCGACCCGGATTGATTACTCAATATCTGAGCTCACTGCAAAAAGAATTGAGAAAAATTGGAAAATTTTGGTAAGTGTGTTTCATTTTGTGGGAGACAAGGAATTGCATTACGTGGTCACATGGAAGAGGAGGCTTTTTTGAATCGAGGGAATCTACTATCTCTAATCGACTTTTGTGTAGATGCTGGAGATACTGATTTAAAGGAACACTTAGAAACATGTGTAAATGCCAAGTATGTTTCAAAGACAGCGCTTCTGTTTTGCATCAAGGATTTTATGCAAAATGAGATCATAAAAGAAATAAAAATCAGGAAAATGGATCTTTATATGCAATTGAAGCTGATGAGGTAACCGACAAATCAAATTGGGAGCAACTTGGGATTGTCCTACGTTACACTGTAGGTACCACCACTGTTGAAAGATTAATCGAGTACGTAGCTTGTGAACGAATTACTGGAGAAGCATTGTGCTCTGAAATAATTATAAAGTTCTCAAACGTCTGAAATTGAAGCCTGAAAACTGCCGAGCACAAACTTATGTTGGTGCTGGGAATATGGCAGGGTACCTAAATGGTTGTGCAGCAAATTTCATGAAGTTTGCTCCTAAAGCTCCTTACTTCCATTGTTGTAGCCATGATCTTAATCTTGTTCTCTCAAAAACATCATCAGTGCCAGAAATACACTGCATGCTATCTACAATCACTCAGCTTGGAATCTTTTTAAAATACTCACCGAAAAGGCAAAGATATTTAGAGAAGCATATAGATAACTACAACTCAATCAGAACTGAGAATTTGATTCCAATCAAGAAAGTTAAGTTGCTTTGTACAACTCGCTGGGTCGAAAGACACACATCTTTGTTTGATTTCCAGATAATGTATGAGCCTTTGCTTGAATGTCTAGAGGACATTCGTTCAAGACAGGATTCTGACATCAGGTGGGATAGCAAAACAGTAACTGAAGCAAATGGTCTCCTATGTCAGCTAACTTCATCATCATTCATTGCTTCCTTTCAATGTGCCAGATATTTTTTTGGTTTTACATCATCACTAGCAACTATGCTTCAGGGAACCAGTATGGATATTATTGCAGCATACCAGCAGATTCAAGGTGTTTTGGATGTATTCAAAGATATGAGAAAAGAGCCTGAGGAGTCATTAAAAAAAATGTATGAGAGTGTGCTTACAATGGATTTGTGTGCCTCGTAGATGTGCCAAACAAACAATGCGAAGTAATGTTAGTGGTGAAACTTCATATGTGTAGGCGAGCTATTTTTGTTCCTTATCTTGATAACATGATATCTGAATTATCATCTCGATTTTGTCACTGCAACAAAGTTGCAGTACAGGGTTTAGGATTTATTCCTAGTAACTTATCACAACTAACGGATGATAGGGTTGACAAAATTGCGACCTATTTTGAAGAAGACTTACCTAGCATCCAGTGTTTAGCACAAGAAATCCAGCTATGGAGGAGGCTTTGGCAGGACAACGAGGAAAAACCTGATACAATTCAAGATACTTTGGAAGAAATGAATCAGCGACTATATCCTAACGTTGCAGCTATTTTGCGTATACTACATTTGATTCCTGTCCAGTGCTTCAGTTGAGCGAAGTAATTCATCATTAAAATTCATCAAATCTCCTCTACACTCAACAATGGGTGAAGAAAAACTGAACGCTTTGATACTGTTGTATGTTCACAAAGATATAGCTCAATAAAGTTATTGATTTATTTGCTAACAGGAGTCCTAGACGAATCTTACTAGGTAGTCCATTAAATGATTAACTTTTTGGTCAAAGTGATGAATCTGCTTTTTATCTATATTACTGTAAACTCTGGTTGTTTAGCGCCTGTGGATGTTTTAGCACCCATCTGGTTGTTAAGCACTACTCTCACTGTCATTAGAATGCATCTTTATTAAGCACTAGTTTATTTTGATTAAGAATAACGGTGTGCATTATATAAAAAGTGCCGTTTAATAAGCACCTGTTCGATGTTTAGCGCTAGTTTTCTTGTCGTTTCAGCTATGGCACTAAGCAACCAGAGTTTACAGTATATCAATCTGAATGTCTGTCTCTGTGTGTGTGTGTGTGTGTCTGTCTCTGTGTGTGTGTGTCTGTGTGTGTGTGTGTGTGTGTGTGTGTTTGTCCTTTATAGACTCCTCTCCTGGAGGTGGTAAAATGGAACAACCAACATTTTTGAAAATCTTTTGACCTTGGGCATATTTTGGGTGTGGCTATACCTGGGCAGCGTCTGATGTTAAAGTGACCCACCTTGAACCAAGTTAATGTTTAAGGTGTTAATTTCCTGCAATCAACACATATATTACTTGGAAATTAACACCTGAAAAGCATTAGCTGGTGTCTCTAATAGGACCTAATGATGCCCAGGAGTAGCCATCTCCACAAAACCAGGCCCAAGACATGCCCAAGGTCAAGAGGTTTTTAGAAATGTGGGTCATGCCATGGAAGCACCCCCAGGAGCAGATTCTATTGGCGATAGTAATATCAACTCTTGCACAGAAATGTACGGGTTAGTAGCTATCAGTGCCCACATAGCAGGCCTGATATTGCTAGTTATATTAATATGCTCACTTTTACATTTACGTGGGTATGCCTCCCACACCCTCCCTGATGCAAGATCCTCTAAATCTCCAATATTAATGGGCCCCCCCAATTCAACATTCCTGGATCCGCCCCTGGAAGGGGGGAAAGAGAGAAACTTTCAATGGGATGAACAAGTAATACAATCCTTTTTAAACTCTTAAATAACTAGATATAGAGCACTCTAAAACATCACTGATGGAGATTGGTTGACAGGTCGAGGTCATGCTCTCCCTTAAGGGGGGAAACATTCTTTTGTGTTGCTTGTTAGGTGTTTTTTTGCACACCCAAACTAACTAACACTAGGTAGCAACCACCATGTGATGTGTCGATACTGTCGATACTGTTGCAATCCATTTCGTTGTTTGGTACTTCTAGTTTTTGCAGGAGAAGTTCCTGGGGAAAAATGCACAGACCTGTCGTCTGTTTTTGGTCAAACAAGGCTCCATAACTGCTTTCAGCAAGGATGACAGCTGACAACTCTGTCTCTCTGTCCATCTGTCTGTCTTTGAGACAGTCTCTCTGTCTGTCAGTCTGTCTATCTGTCTGTCTGCCTGTCTCTTTGTTTCTTTGCCTTCAGTGAAATGATCTCTCACACAGAGGACCAAGGGAATATGCAACCATGAGAAATAGGGGGTAACTTGACCAGGGAAAGCGCATAAGCAGAGTTTTAGGGCAATTCCATGCCATACCCTCAAAACTTTAAAGCCAAACTTTTGGCTGGAATTAATCATTTGCATGTGGACATAATAGCCAAACTAGACATAATAGCAACTAGGAGAGTTACAGGGGTTTGACATTGGAATATTCCTTTGCCTGTCTGCCTCTGTTTCTTTTCTTCAATTGGCGCTCATGGATAGGGCTAATACCAGTGCCAGGCTGGTATGCACAAAAAGCATATAAAGCCACTGCATACATATAATTATGCTGATTGATCCTACACCACAACTTGGGCCTTTGAATGTGTTTAGGTGGGGAGGCCCAGGTTGTGAGGCTCCACTCCTGCTCTTTTAAACAACCTTCATAAATTAGTGGCTATTGAGGGTCTAGAAATACCAAATTGGTAGGCAGTTGTGTACAAACATTTGAAAATAATGGTCAAAGGTCAGACTTATTCCCCCAACATTGTAGGAGGGAGTGAGAGAGAAGAGGAGAAAGGAGCAGAGAGTAGGGTGGGAGGAGGTGGGAGGAAGTTGAGGGGTTAAGAAAGGCTTAAGGAAGGAGGGAGGTGGAGAGAAAGAGAGGAAGGAGAGAAAAGGAAGGAAGGAGAGAGGGGAGGGGAGAGAAAGGATGGAGGAGAAGAAGGTGGGAGTGTGAAGAAGTGAAATTTGTAAAGAAGTAAAAGAATGTAGGGAAGAATGAGGAAAGGGTCTGAAAACATCATCGCTTTCGCCTACAATAACTTACATTGGTAGGCACTTAGACTGAAAAATATCACACACTTGAATCCGAAATGTAATTCATTACCCCATGTTGGGTTGAAAAATCTTGATCAGTTAAACTGTCAGTGCACTGCACTCTGTCACACACATATATCCACACATACACCTTCACCCCCCCCCACACATACACAAATATATTTTGCATGTATAATTGCTTCCTCACTTATTAGTTACTAAATCACCAGCTAGACCAAAATTGGTGCTAGGCTGTAGATTTTTACTAAGCAACATCGACCTCCAAGAGGGTAACCATCTACCATGTCTTATCACAGTATGTGACAATTTCCAGAGAAAGACAACACCTAGATTAGAATGGGTAGCAAATCCCTGAACACATCAGCAATATTGACACGGGCTAATCCCTGTGTCAACAATATTGATACAGGCTAATATCTGACAGTGTCGATGTTATCGATACAGGTTAATCCCTGAACAATGTCAACCATCAATATTGACACAGGCTTAGACAAAATGAACAAGCCTGGAGTGGAGAGAGCAGAAAATCCAAGCAACCATGTCTTCACAGATAAGCTTGAGATGCAATGTAACGATCTTTTCCTGCCCTCCCTTTGGTGGAGGCAAGGAAATTTAAACGAGTTGTCATTTATTTGTTTGCTACCTTGCTGAACAACACGTTACATGGTGGCAGCTTGGAGTATCCCTACGCCAATATCTCGACTCGGTGATCGTCTAAATGACTAGTTACTCTCAACTGGTGTGGTTTTGGATGATCAGAATATCGTCAAAGCATTTCAAAATGGCTGCCAAGTTTCTGCCGGATCCAGATCCTCTGTCCATCCATGACTCTGCTGTCTCTGAGGCATGGAAGGAATGGAGGTTAGCATGGGACAACTACAGCCTAGCTATGGAGCTGAATGGGAAGGACGAGAATATACAGGTGGCTACTCTACTAACTGTGATTGGCACTGATGCACGTCGTGTCTTTGCCACATTTGAGTGGCAGAACAATGCTGACAAACAGACCTGTACTGCAGGGTTTCCAATGGTATTGTTGCCCAAGGAGGAACATTGCATTTGAGCGTTATAAATTCAATATGAGGGAACATAATGTGACCGTTCTATGTCAGCAAGTGTGATTTTTAAAACATTACACCGGATGAGCTGCTCAGGCAGGGACAGGATAGTGTTTGGTATTGCTGATCCCAAGGTTAGGAAATGACTTCTTCGTGAAGGTGCACTGACATTGAACAGAACACTCGAACTCTGCTGTGCTGTTGGCATGACCCAAGCACAGCTCAAGGTGCTGGGTGGTAGTACTGATATATATTATGTCTGTAAGTATGGTGAGGAAGCAAGTATGTGGCAAATGCAAGGCTGCAAAGGAGCCTGGCATAGCTGTAGTGAAAGATTGCAAGTTCTGTGGTGGACATCAAGTGATGAAGAAAGAGTCTTGTCCAGCCTGGGGTAAGGAGTGTTCCAAGTGCTCCAAGATGAATCACTTTGCACGTAAATGTCAGTCTTGTGGAACAAACATGAAGAAGTTTGTCCGTGCTGCTGAGGAGTGCCACACTGATGAAGACCTCGTATTTAAAGTATCTGAAGTTTCAGCCATTGATGACTCCCAGCTGGTCACATTGAAGGTAAGGAGTATTAGTAACTGTATGAGGTTCCAGCTAGATACAGGCGCACAGTGTAGTCACTGGAGCATATGACCCAAGTGGCTTATCCATCATCTCTTATGGTAGTGCGAAGACCCGTATAGTTGGACGTGTGTTGATTCTTGTGTCTCGAGGTGATATCAGATGCACACTGAACTACAGCATCATAGATGCTCCTACATCTCATCCACTTTTGGTCGTAAAGGATGCCTTGGAATGGGACTTGTATGTATCCTGAAATGTGATGCACAGCAGAAGCCTGATACTAGTAATACTACTGTGTGTGCTGTGAGGAGTATGAGTGCACTCAGTAAAGCACAGATCATCAACAAGTATCCCCTGGTGTACTCTGGTACTGCTGGCAAGCTGAATGGTGAATATCATACCAGAGTGGATCCTGCCATGACACCTTTACAGCAGTCTCTGCAACAGGTAAAAGTCGCACTAAGGGATAAGGTCAAGGATGCTCTGGAAGATCTAGTGCAGGAGGACATGCTGGCACCTGTCACAGAGTCCACACCATGGATATCATCTATGGTTTTGGTGGCCAAGAAGAACGACTAGCTCCGTGTCTGCTTGGACCCTAATGACTTGAACAAGGCTATGAAGCATGAGCACTACCCTCTACCCTCAATCGAGGACATCACAACTAGGGTGCATGGTGCAAAAGAGTTCATGGTCCTGGATGTGTGTAGTGCTTCTGGCATGTAGTACTCGACCAGGTATAATCTTTTCTGACAACCTTCCACACACCTTTTGGATGCTACAGGTGGAAGCACATGCCATTCGGTATCAACAGTGCCCCTGAGGTGTTCCAGCAGAAGATGAGTTGATCGAAGGCCTGTAGGGAATTGAGGTGATTGCTGATGACTTTTGAGTTAGGTTATGGTAACAGTTTGCCTGAAGCGATTGCAGACCATGATTATCAGATAGACATCTCATGGCATTCATTGAGCGCTGTGAAGAGTGTCACGTCTCTCTCAACACTAAGAAGTTTGAACTCAGAAAGTCAGAGGCTCCTTTCATCGGTCATGTTGCTACGGACAAGGGCCTGAAGATACACTCTGACAAGGTGTATGCCATCATGAATATGCCAGAACCGTAGGATGTGCCTTCTATATAGAGGTTGCTGGACATGGTTCAGTACCTGTTGTACCATGTTTGTCTGATATGATGCTCCCACTCAGACAATTAGTTCTTGAGGATTGTCAGGGGCCGCCTGACATGGCCAAGCCTGGCCATAACCTGTAGCTAGAGGTAGCTTATATCTGTTAGTTCTAATTAGCTAACCAAGGTTAATTACTGTTAATTGATGTGGTTCACACCTGGATTTATACAGGCTTATGTGTCTCTACCTGTCATCTGTATGTTTGACTTTGGACTGTGCTTGTATGGTGTTAGCCATATTTCACTTACTGTGTGAGGCTGGGAGTGGTTATAAAAAACCCTGCCAGCCAAACTGTTTTAGTCTACTGTTGTTGCTTTGAGTAATAAAACTTAGTCTAACTTTATACCCTAAATTTCTCTGGGTAGACTAGGCGACTTACTCCTAGCTGTTAGGCTCTGGTGGCAGCAATACCTACCATATTGGGACTAGGCAGAAGTTGAACCCCAACACATGGTGGCAGCGGTGCTCAAGAATTTCAATCAGCCATCATCATATCAACCGCTATTTCACAGCCATGAACCAGCCAAGACACTACAACACTAGATCTGGACAGCAAGAGGAGCCAAGTGCAGGAGAGATGGCTGCTGCTTCCCAACCTTCAGCCCGACAAGGAGGGGAAGACTTGCCGATTGACATGCTCCCATGCCTAGATGACGACCTCTACTCTGAATCTGTGGAGGGAAACCCACCTTCTCCAATGCAAACTACTTCCCAGGATCCTATGGCAATGTTGGCGCAAGCTATGACTGCCTTGATAGCCTCTTCAAATGATGACAAAAGATTTTGGAGAGAGAGACAAATCAGGATGGAGAGGTTTGAGGAACTCAGCACTCGAAGAGGCAACACTGCAATTGAGGAACAAGCTAGAGCTGGGGAACGTAAGGAAGCATTGTTCAAGGCAGAACAGCTTGCCAGGAAGAGGTCCGACATACTTCACAATTTGCATAAGTTGGATGACTCAACAGACCCCGAAGCATACCTAGAGACATTCGAGGCAGCCATGACAGATGGATCTTTCGACCAAAAGGACTGGCTGTCTGCCCTGAGGAAGTTGCTGACGGGTAAGGCATTGTCCTTCTTCCGGGAGCTGGCAGTGACTGAGGAGACCCCCTACCTGTCCTTCAAAACCTCGTTTCTGGAACGGATGGGTTGCACCATCAAGCAGGCAAGGAAGACGCTATGGAGTAACCATCCGGGCAACAATACTAGTCCACGGGAACACCTTCAGCCTATCCTCAGAGCCATCACCAGGTTAGAAGAGAACCTGAAAACCAAAGCAGATTTCACAGCTGAACTGTTTCAGGGATGTCTACCTGCTTATTACTCTCCCGACGCAATCTACAACCTGCGGCATAGTGACCCAAAGGACTCCTTCAGATGGTTGAGGAACTACAAGCTATGTGGGAATCAAAGCCGACATGGGAGCATGGCCGGATGCACAAGCTGAGACCAGACGCCCATACCCTCTACAGCCAACCTAGACGTCACAGAGAAGGATGGACTGCCCCCAAAGATGCCAACCGGACACCCTTCAGGGAAGGTGAGCCTCCTAAAAGTAAGGGCGGGGCCGGGTCAGCTGGGGGTAAGCTGGGAGAGGGCCGAAGGGAAACCCTGCAGGGTACCAGTTCTCAGGCTGGGCAGGCTAGAGGAGGTGCATGCTATAATTGTGGGAAGTTTGGACACTTTAAGAGAGATTGTCCTGAGGCTAACACAACTCAGCATATGATTCAATCTGAATCTGATGAGGATCCTGCTGGAAGACTTATCAAGCGAGTGGGTACCATAGGTGGTAGGACAGGTCGCATGCTGGTGGATACAGGTGCTAGTCGAACCACTGTTCCTGCTAGATTCATAGACCCAGATCAATATACGGGTAATGAGAGAGCAAGGCTAGCCCACTTTGGCACTGTTGATATGCCCACAGCCACAGTAAACATCAAAGTGGATGGGTTTGCGAAGTCCATGGAGGTTTTTGTGGCTAGGGAAGATGCCCCACTTATATTACTGGGTATGGATCACCAAGCAGTAAAGGCTTGGGTTAACCAACGTCCCGTACTTGATCAGGGTGATGTACTTGATCAGGGTAATATCCCTGTTCCCATCCATGCCACTACTAGGGCTGGAAGCCAGGCATTAGATAGGGAGTCTGAGGAGAACAGACTAGCCGATGCAAGGGATGGGACCGAGCCCAAGGAGATGGAGTTAGCCACTCCTAAGCTCAAGACTAAGAGGCGAGGTAGGCCCAGGGAAGCTAGGAAGGCTCTAAGTACACCTGTCCCCCCAACTGATGTCCAAGTCCCCATCCCTAGTGTTGGGCTGCTAAGCAGTAGCATAGCTGAGCCTCGGGATGAAGGGAAGGGATGCTCCATTACCATTTCTCAAGAGGAGGGAAGGGCTATTGATGCTGATGTCAATTCTGAAGTTGATGTGGAGGCTAATAGATTGTTGGATGAGGTTGAGGTGGATGAGGTTGAGGTGGAAGAAGTCTCTTTGGTGGTAGAGGCAGATAGTCTTCATGGATTAGAGAGAGGTGATATAACTGAGATTGCCTTGCCCCTCCCCACACTCGGGAAAGGGACAAAGGATGTTAAGGAGTTTATCAAGCAGCAGTCAGAAGATGGGAGTCTGACCGAGTTGAGGAGGAAGGGAAAGAGGAGTATAGATGGCTATATGTTGGATGAGGGAGTGTTGATACACACAAAGCTAGCAGACCCAGGGAGGGAGTGGACAAGAGTTGTCGTTCCTATCTGTAGGCGTAGGGAAGTTCTTGATGTAGGCCACTGGAGCCTAGCTGGGTGACATTTTCCCCACAATAAGATGGTCAGTTCCTTATCCCAGCATTTCACTTGGCCAGGGTTACGGAAGGACGCCAGGGCATACTGCAGCACATGCCCTGAGTGTCATAGGTCGAGCAGGCAGCTGCAGCCCAGGGCACCATTAGTGACCACCCCAATCATAGGCATCCCATACCAACGGTTAGCCTGTGATCTGGTGGGTCCCTTACCTAGGACTAAGAGTGGGTACCATTATATCCTGACAGTTATGTGCCTTGGTACTAGGTACCCTTATGCCATTCCCCTCAAGAAGGTTGATGCCATCACAGTAGCTGAGGGTCTAATGGAAGTAATAGCCCACACTGGAATTCCTCAGGAGCTATTATCGGACCAGGGGTCTGTATTCATAGGACGGGTGAACAAAGAACTGTGTAGACTTCTCAACATAGACAAGTTACGTACCACTGCCTACCACCCACAAACTGGAAGCCAGGAGAAGACTGCTTTCTGTTCACCATGGGGTAAATTTGCATTCACACGCATGCCCTTTGGGTTAACAAATGCACCAGCCACTTTCCAACGGTGCATGGATCAGGCCTTAGATCAGCAAGCTGAGTTTAGCTCGACTTACATTGATGACGTTTTAGTCTATTCCAGCTCATGGGAGGAGCACATAGAGCACCTCAGAGGTGTCTTGGAGGCACTTAGGGAGGCAGGTAAACCCGACAAATGTGTCTGGGGGGCTCAGTCTCTTGAATACCTAGGACATGAGGTAGGGAATGGATTGGTGAGCATACCTGAGGCAAGGGTGAAGGCCCTTAGAGATTTTGCTAGGCCTGTAGACAAGAAGGCGTTAAGGGCATTCTTGGGCACTGCAGGGTATTACTGGAAGTTTATTCCCGGGTTCTCCCAGATGGCAGGGCCTTTGTATGATGCCCTGAAGAAGGGGGCTCCCAACCTTGTAGGGTGGACTGGGAAGCATATTGGGGCATTTAATCATCTTATATGTGTTCTTTGTGATGCACACACCCTCACATTGCCGAGGGATGCTGATACCCTGGCCCTCCACACGAACGACTTGCTGGGTAAGGATGCTCGACAGGAAGAAGCGCAGTGCCTGCAGCTGGGAGCAAGCCCTGCTGACTTACATGCCCAGATGCGGGTGGAACAACGACCTCCAGCCGGTTCCACCTTTAGTGAGGGGAGATGTCAGAGGCCGCCTGACATGGCCAAGCCTGGCCACAACCTGTAGCTAGAGGTAGCTTATATCTGTTAGTTCTAATTAGCTAACCATGGTTAATTACTGTTAATTGATGTGGTTCACACCTGGATTTATACAGGCTTATGTGTCTCTACCTGTCATCTGTATGTTTGACTTTGGACTGTGCATTGTATGGTGTTAGCCATATTTCACTTACTGTGTGAGGCTGGGAGTGGTTATAAAAAACCCTGCCAGCCAAACTGTTTTAGTCTACTGTTGTTGCTTGAGTAATAAAACTTAGTCTAACTTTATACCCTAAATTTCTCTGGGTAGACTAGGCGACTTACTCCTAGCTGTTAGGCTCTGGTGGCAGCAATACCTACCATATTGGGACTAGGCAGAAGTTGAACCCCAACAAGGATGCTGAGTGGACATGGGACCATGCTCAGAAGAAGACGTTTGCAGAAGGTGTTTGCAGAACTTAAGAAGGATGTGAGCAGTGCACCAGTTCTCAAGTACTATGACTTGAACAAGGAGGTAACTGTCAGTGTGATGCATCCAAGTTGGGGCTTGGCACAGCTATACCACAGGATGGTCAGCCAGTGGCCTATGCATTGCATGCTCTGACATCAGCAGAGACTCGATATGCTCAAATCGAGGAGCCTTTGGCCATAGTGTTCGCCTTTGAGCACTTAGACATTTACGTATACAGCAGGGGTGTAGTCACTGTGCAGAGTGAGATCATAAACCTCTAGACTAAAGAGCATCTTCAGGAAGGCGCTATGTTCAGCTCCCAACAGACTGCAACAGTCTGCAGAGCTACTCCCTGGATGTCAGGTATCGCAAAGACATGGAAATGCAGCTGGCTGATACCCTAAGTTGTGCCTACCTTTCTGTGAACAGTTGTGACATCATCCACTTAGTGGAAGCTGTGGATCACACTGCTCACCTTCCTGTAACGCCAGAGAATTTACATTAAATTCGATATGCGAATACAGTGGATCCAACCTTGTCATTACTATACAACATGGTTCTAGATGGCTGGCCTGTGGACAAGAAGCACCTTCCAGTTTCACTGATACCATACTGGGACTATCGTGAAGAACTGATCATGCAGGATCAGCTGCTGTTCAAGAGCCACCAGCTGGTGATACCTGCATGCCTAAGAACAGAGCTGATGGCCATCGCTCATGGTAGTCACGTGGGCATAGAAGGTTGTCTGCGACGAGCTCAGGAATGTCTGTTCTGACCCCAAATGACTGCTGATATGAATGTTTTCATGTCAAAGTGTGACATATGTCAATCACATGGTAGGGCACAGCAGAAGGAACTTCTATAGCAACATGAAATCATTGTTCATCCATGGGCCATGGTTGGGACTGACCTGTGTCAGCTGAATGGACACCAACTGTTGGTGGTCACCGATTACTACAGTAACTTCATGGAAGTCGAAAGAATGAATGTTTTGACATCACGTGGTGTTATTCAGGCATTCTCCTCCATATTCTCCAGGCATGGCATTCCAGATGTGCTGGTGTCGGACAATGGCCCACAGTTCTCATCGGCTGAGTTCAAGTTATTCAGTGTAGCCTGGTCATTCGTACATGTAACCTCGTCTCCTCTATATCCACAGTCAAATGGAAAAGCAGAGAATGCGGTGAAGATGATGTATCTGTTCAAGAAGACTAAGGAATAAGGACGCTCCGAGTTCCTTGCTCTGCTTGAGTGGAGGAATACTCCTACTGAGGGTGTAGGCACAAGCCCTGCACAGCGATTGATGGTCGAAGGTGCAAAACTCTGATCCCTACAGCATCGGGTCTTCTAAGTCCTAGATATGACTCTACTAGGGATCTGACCGCTATGTAGCTAGTGGAGTTTGTTGGTGATGCTGCCATGTTGCGTAATTTATGAATTATCATCAGGAACACAAAAATGTACATACATGCGCTACAAGCCTGTAGCAAGCAAAATTCAAGTGGTCTGGTCATAGGCTTTTGTGCAAGGACAAGCAGAAAGATCATAATGATGGTTCAGTTAAATCACAGGGGATCCCGTCTACATGAGGCTTCCTGGGAGCTCTACCTGACACGTGGAATGTGTGAGAGCAGCAGGTTGCACCACAATCCTATGATGTCACAGCTGGTGGCACTTACAGTCGCAACCGGCGTTACATTCGTTATGATAACAGTGTTCAACTCTATGAGTATATAGAGCATCCTGAGCCTGAGTGTACAGCTGCACAACCTCTTTCACACACGACGCCTGTCAAGCATAATACTCCTGTGTACAACCAGCTGATGCCAGCTCTGCAGCCCTCTCCACCACCTGTTGTAGCACAAACAGAACCTCGTCACTCTACGGTATACCGACAGCTCCTGTCAAGATGCAAGACTATGTTACGGACTGATCTATTTGTACTTGGATTGGTAATTATAGGTGACATAGTGTGATTAGCCTCTTTGACACATGTTAGTATCCAATTGTGATCATGTAACTTTCATTTCCCCCCCCCCCCCCCCCCCCCCATTTTTGTGACGTCGTTTAGTGTGATTTGCCTTTGACATGTGTTAGTTTCCAATTGTGATCATATAACTCGCCCTAATTTTTTGGTTTTGTCAAGAGGGAAGATGTAACGATCTTTACCTGCCCGTCCTCTGGCGGAGGCGAGGAAATTTAAATGAGTTGTCATTTATTTGTTTGCTATCTTGCTGAACAACACGTTACACACAATGGGCATTCCCGGAGAGCACATAACGATAAAGTGATAGGCCAATACAGTGTCCCAGCATCAATAGCAGGGAGATAGCAAGAGACAAAATGGAAATTCAGAAGAGCAGGAAAGCTGAGCAGTAATACTAAATAGGGTACAGTGTCGGGTACCAGAAGCGAGTATACATATAACTCTGCCAAAAAAGGCAGTTTTTCTTTCAATAGTTGGCCCACAGTTCTCATCGGCTGAGTTAAAGTCATTCATGAGTGATCATAAACCTCTAGACTAAAGAGCATCTTTTTGGAAGGCGCTATGTTCAGCTCCCAACAGACTGCAACAGTCTGCAGAGCTACTCCCTGGATGTCAGGTATCGCAAAGGCATGGAAATGGAGATAACTGTCGAAATCTTGCAGTACATACACACACAGACAGACACACAAAGACATACATGCACAAATAATATCATGGGGTGACTTTAAACGCTGCACTTTGTGAATGCGTAGATAGCAGAGTTGGAGTAGCATTGGAGTTTGTGCAGTAGCACAAGGCTTTGCCACAAGGTACTTTCAGCCACTAAACAAAGTTTTAAATATCCTTTGATCGGCTCAGAGACTTCGAACAACCCAAAAATGCCAGAAGTGTAAGTTACTTGATATCAGTTTCAGCATGTATGGTTCACTGGAGGTGTGCGTCCTTAGCTTTTGGTACAAAAGCAAGTGTAGCTACGTTCTATAATATTAGAACATCTTGCTGTTTGTATTTTAGCCTTCGACGGTGACTAGCAGGGTTAGCTATGAAATATAACCACAATCTGAAAATTCAGCAAAGTTTATCTGGATTAAGCAAAGCTATCGTTTGAAGTGTGATCAAAGCTATCATTTGGTGCCATACCTTATCAGTCATGCCGCTTCTTGTATCTAAGGGTATGTGTAGTTATTTATTAATATTTTATTATAGGACTCACTGCCTAGAGAGGTTCCTCCATAAACAACCCAAACTGGAGATTGACAGACAAGCATTCACCTTTCAGGTGTGTATATGGAATTTTTACTTTAAAAAAAAATTGAGTACATAAATAAATCCATTTACAACGAATATTTATATTGGGAGTGCTTGTGCTTGTTAGTAAATTGGCAATAATGTGCTCTAAATGGGGTGCCCTAAATGGGGTGCTCTAAATGGGTACATTCTCTCGTTAATCCAATGTAGTTTGTTTGATTTTAAATCATGTGTACACAGGATACTCTACCTGCATGTTGGAGAAATCCTCATGATGGTCCTGCTCATGACAGGATAACTTGGTGGAACTAAAGCATCCACGTGTGACGTGCAGCATATGTGTACATAATGTACTGATGACATAATGTATGGATATTGTAGCATGAGCAACAATAACTGCTGTAGCTAATTAAGAGAAAGAAATTTTTCATTCAATGAATGACAATGACAACAGGGATATATATAAGCAATAAAATTAAGAACTTTTTTTTTTACGAGGGAGGGGTTAAAATTAATCCAAAACTTGATGCATATTTTTTTTACATTTTTATTTTTTATTGATGTAATGGAGCAAGAGAGGCTGATGGGAGTTGATGAGTTCCATACTGGAAGGACAGCACCATTAAAAACAATACTAACTAGGCTGTGGAGGACCGATGAAATTTGGAGCAGGGTGTCGGTTCGACTTCCATGATACCCCTAGATTACTTCTATTAGTTACCCACCTTCCAATATTTAGTCATTCAAAAAATCTTCCTCCATATGGCATCTTTCATGTGAGTTATAAGGAAGTACATCGATCCTAGAATGTGCTTGAGCAGGGTATAGTTGATTGTTGGAGAGAAGGAAGTACAGAATCTTAGAATCTTGATCAGGGTATAGTGAATATACTGGTATTTGTTAGAGATCATAAGTAGCAAACAGATCATATATAAAGTGGTTCATACAGAATTTTGAGTTATGGGGAACTCCAAAGTTGGCACAGACCCCACCCACCCCAGAGCATTTGGAAATATACTTTAAAGTCCTTGTAAAGTCCCCCCTGCCCCAGAGTATTTGGAGCTCGGAGCTATATAAGTAATTATCACATGTACAGATTCTAGAATTGTTATGGCCACATGGTTGAACCTTGCCACAGAAGATTCTAGAGTAGGACAGCCACATGGTTGAACCTTGCCACAGATCATTCTAGAGTAGGACAGCCACATAGTAGAACCTTGCCACAGAAGATTCTAGAGTAGAACAGCCACATGGTTGAACCTTGCCACAGATCATTCTAGAGTAGGACAGCCACATGGTTGAACCTTGCCACAGATCATTCTAGAGTAGGACAGCCACATAGTAGAACCTTGCCACAGAAGATTCTAGAGTAGGACAGCCACATGGTTGAACCTTACCACAGAACATTCTAGAGTAGGACAGCCACATGGTTGAGAACCTTGCCACTAGAAATGGTTGATCCTTACCAATGTTTGAGCAACAAACCAAAAAAAACCACGTAAAAAAACCAAGTGGTGCTGAGTGTATTTGATGGTGAGAATTTCACCAGTTAGTACTGCTATTGCTAGCTTTGGTACAAGTATGTTAGTTACTCTTATCATGCAGCAGATAAATCGCAAATTTGGACATCACAAAAATTATAAAAAATGTGTTAAACTTTTTTTTAACCTCCACATCCCCAGTAGACTGTTACAACATTATAGTGAAAACATACTTCCAGATTGACTGGGGATGCGAGGAAAAGCAAAAAATGAACGTGTGCTGGACATGTGTTCCAAGTAAACACGGGTCTTATTCCAGATGAAGGGAACATCGAGAGTAAAATTTCAAGTAGATTATTGAGAAAGTCTTGTAAGTGGTTTCCTCTTAACATGTACTGATTTTTCTGGAAGCTTTTCTTCGGGTTAAAGCTGCACAGGCACCTATGCTTACCTGGAATTGCTCTGAATCCTTCACTCTTGAGAAAAAAAGAGTCGTTCCATCCAGGATGTATAAGTCAACATAGAGTGACGTAGCAATGCGTACTTTTATTTGCTTACCGCAATGGAGTTTATATTCCAAATTGCACTTATTGTATTTGCATTCTTATGATGTAAACATTTTGAATTGTTTGCTGTTGTAGTTATTAAAAAAAAACACCGCAGAAACAAAGTTGGTGGTCAATTGCAGCCAACTAAGCTACATGCATAACTCCCAACCACTATCTGCTGTTGGTCTCTCCTGTGTAGTACCTCCCAACACAGCTACAAGGGGCTTGCACAGAGTTGAGTTCTTTCTGATCTGAAAACGACTCTGGTATTTAACTTCCTGCAGAGCCTCCTGATGTCTTTGCTCATCCTGCTAAATAAGGAGTTACTACCATAGAATCCTTATCTCAGACTCGGCACATTCATTTACCCACAAGCCATGCAACTAATCAACACAGTAAGTGCATAACAAGCTATCACTTCCAAGTCCACAGAGAAAATCGCAATATGAACATTACTGATCTCAATATTTGCATCAACTGCATCTTCAAGTTTGGCTTCAGTGGGTAATTTCATTCATGCAGTGGAGGGCATATTCCATACTAGAACAGATGGATGGAACATTTGTTTTACCTAGGTTGCCAGTACAATGACCTCACTAACTCTGTGTGGAGCAATGGACAGCTAAATATGTAGCCCATTTCAGTGCTATTGTCAGTCCATGTTTTCAACCCTCCAGTGCCTCCACACTGCAGGATGGATGAGCAACTCCTTGACGTCACACTAGCAACTTATGGGTGTTCAAGTGTGTACTACCTCAACTGTTAGCACAATAAGACACTTTATTGATGACCAAATCAGTTATGCTGATGGCAACTTCAAATTCTATACAGCAGCATAAGGTTAACATGAACTCATAAAATAACCCAACACAGGGCTTACTCTAGATTTATATCATCCTAATCCTGGGGCCTTAGATATACTGAAGAATTCCGAACCTATGTAATATAACGGTAGCTAGAGAGCACATGATAGAACCATGCATACCACACTAGCCACGTGCTAATCACATTCCATTTAGGAGCCAGCCTGGCAATGGCAGTGAACTTATAGCAGGTTTCAAGGATCAACTCAACTTTTTCCTTCGACTATATAGAAAAAAATAAAAGAATAAACAGAATTTGAACACTACATATATATAGTGGGAATATTATTTATGTGATGTTGAGATCTGACAGACTTTTCCAGCACTTTTTTGCTATAAATATATCCATCAAGAAATCCATCTGTGCAAAACACGAGAAACATAAATCATTGCCTCTATGTGCATATTTGGTCTTCTTCAATTCCTCTGCATGCTTAGCTACCAATCCTGCTCCACTGGTAGCCCTGGCAATGTATGATGGTGCAAAATGTATCAGGACAAGTAGCATCCAACACCAATACCTTACCCATTTCCAAGGCACCATACTCACGCCACCCGGTCTTTTTCCATCCGAGCGGAAGAGATCATTCAGTTCCAGTCTAGAAGGGATCTCGGCAGATGATAGTGACCTATGAATTATTTCATTGATTGATGGATGTCTAGGATGACCACCATCACTGAAGCGGGAGCTTAGACCATGTCTGGCCCAGCAATCCACACTTGCACCACCACAGTGATGGCATGCATGTGGCTGAGAAAGAGGGTGTTCCCAAATGAAGGACCACTGAAATATGCACCAAAACATCGTCCATGCAAAGACCCAGAGATGGAATTGTGAGAGCACTCAACCACATACCTTCTACAGGATATGACAAAGCCAGAAATATGAGACACCTCATCCCTGGTACCACCCCAAAAAGTATCCACCATAGCATGTATTTTGCATGTGTCCCATGTCTTCTGCTGACATGCTGCCTGGGGATGGGTTTGGAGGAGGGAAGTCATTGCCCTGCTTCCTAATGGCTAGAGCATCATTGAGAAACAAGGGGGGGCGGGCGGGTTGGTGGTGTAGAATATGGTGCACTAGAGCAGATGATCATTGGCAGAGGGCAAATAAGCAGAAGGGGCCACCTGTATTGCACTCCTAATTTCAAAACACCCCAAACTTGATTGGGAGGCTTGCTTGGTTCCATGCTGAGTCTAAAATGGTTGTTGGTAATGCAACTACTATCTCCCTTAGAGTGTCATCAAAATCCTGTAGCTTGCTTGACAGAAAAACGGTGCAGTACGAAGTAGGTAAAGCAACTTGGGAAAAGGAATGATGCAGCAAAAGCAGAGCATCCTGAGCACGTAGGTATTCCAACTTTTCTCCAAGATCGCACTGTCAACTGCCCCATCCTTTCCCAAAGAGAGGTGACATCACGTACATCAGTGTACTGTAATCCAGCAGCAGAAGATAGCATTTTGTCTCTAGTGGAAGGGCTACGACATACCAGCTCTGATTTTGCAATATTCAACTGCAAGCCTAGCTCACTTGCCAACCCTCCTCAACAGATTTATTATCATCCATCACATCCTCAGAGGAGCCCCCAATAGTCTAGGTAGAAAACACAAAGTTCTGATTTCAGGCTCTGACATAAGTGGTGGATAGATAGACAGAACAATAGCAGACTCAGTGGATCACCCTGCTGTATTCCTTCTTCTAATCTGATATTCCCCCAGATCAAATTGGATGGCTCTGAATATGCTGAGTGAACAAATGGGGAGAGAACAGGAACTAGCTCACCAACAATCTCAAGAAACTCTCTCTGGACAGAATTAAAAGCATTCTTAAAATCTAACTTGACCATGGCCATATCATCCATCAAACTCTGAACATAAATTCTAGCAGCATGCACAACTGCCTCTACCTGCTATCCCCTAACCCAGCTGCTTAGGTGCAAGAAATTTACCCATCTCCTCTCTCACAAATTTCCCAGCACACTTGGCAACTAGACAATTATACAATAGAAAAGCTAACAAAATCTTATGGATACAACTTGGGTGCTCCACAGATTCTGCACATTTCATGTTCTAGATATGAGGAGTCAATATAATGGTTCTGCCCTTCATGGAGAATTGAAACGAGAACGTCATTGTTTTCCAGGATATTTTTACAAAGTTGCTGATGGTGTTTCAGGTCCCCAGAGATTGTGTGTGATGGGGCAACCTCCAGTGTGCCCTGTGACTATGGAACATTGACTGAGAAACTCTTAAGTACAAGTATCACCTTGTTTAATCAGCATTTGTATTGTATCAATCGAATACTGAATACGTTTATGAAGTCTAAACCCACTGGAAGGCCAAACAGCTGCTCAGCTTGTAGTAAAGCCTGAAAGATAGAGGTTGCTGTACAGTTCATTAAAATTATTTCAACCAGTGAACAGTCATATACTTAGTACTAGCCATGACCATATTGGTATGGGATGAAAGGTGTTGTCTTGGTGGAAGCATAGACACAGATATAACCTACGTGACAGCTGGCACCGGCTAAGCCATCACAATTGGTGGCAGTGCTGAATTTAGGAAATCCCAGATGCCAGATTATAGCAATTTTTTCTCAACCTACGTGAGCCACCTTGCTTCAACCGGAAAAGCCTAACTTCTCAGATTGTAAGTGTATGGTCACAGTTAACTGTTGTTTACTTAACCCAGTTAGAATGAGCAAGGAAACAGAACGCCGCTCAGGAGTGGAAAGGCTGCTTTCAGAAACATAGCAGATCAGAAGGCAGATGAACAGGCATTGGTCAACACCAGCGAAGCAGACAAGACATACTCTACGATAAACAGGAACAAGGACGAAATGGACAGTCAGAGCACAGAAGAGGAAGGGCTAACTGGAGAAACAAGCAATGACCGCACCCATGTGATAGCGGAGATGATGAAGCTAATGTGGAAGGAGAGAAAGCAAGAGAAGAAGAGGAGGAGATGGGATGAACTAGTGAGAAGGAAAGCAGAAGATGCCAGAGAACGGAGATTCCTGGAGCTGTTATCTAAGCAAGCATGCAAAAACTAAGATCACTTATCTGCCTAGATTACTTGCCTAAACTGGACTCAGATTAAGAAAGGAAGAGAGCAGGTTAGTGAATATTGAGGTAAGCAAGCTGAGAATGGATGTGGAATAGGGTGTTGGGAAGAAACAGGTTTTGGGAAGAAAGTATGAGATGTCAGGTCAGTGCTGCAAAAGAAAATGATTGAGGAGAGAAATGAGAGAGTGGGAGGAAGAAGTAAATAGAAGAAAAGTGTTCCATTTGGCTGGTTTATATGAGAAGAGATGAAGAATGGTCAGTAATTTGAGGTGGATAAAGTGTAACAGTGGAGAAGGAGATGATGTGGGTAATTTCTTGGTAGTTCATGATTGAGAGAGATTGGCAGAGGTTGTTGGATGAGTTGACTAGATGAATTTGGAAGAGTGGGCAAGGAGTAAGCTGTTTGGAAAAGGTGTGGATGGAATAAGGGAGAGAGTGATGGAAGGAGTGAATGTGCAGTATATTGGTCGGGGAAGTGGTGGCAGAGGAGAAGAAATTGTTGTATGGTGAAGAAATGGATGGATCTTGGCCCTCCCCTTAACACAGTACACGTATTTATATTGAACCAATCACAGTGGAAGACTACCGTGAAGAGCTCATGCTTACCTTATCAACAGCAAGATGAGCTGCATTGGATTGCATCAACTGATCACAGGCCAAATACAAGGTTCAGTACAACAAGAAGACCGCACCACTGAAATGTCGTATTGGTAGCTGGGTGCTGCTTCACTTGTGGAGAGGAAAGCAGAGGAATCTATCGAGACCTCAGCATGGCCCCTATTGGGTTACAGACACAAACATCACTGCACTACAAGTGCACTTTCCTTGTGAAGATACTGTAAAAGTGCATCCGAGCAGAGTGAAGCCTTACCCCAAAAGTCTCATGGACAGGTACTATTGATAAGGGAACAAAAGGGCCTGTATGCCTTCCTTAGTGGGTGGAAACCGCTTTGGCTACTGATGGAACCACTTAGCAAGACACCTTAGTAGATGACAGGACCAACTCTCCATCACACGCTTCATCACCTGCATTGTCTGCTCCATCAGATCCACTTCCACTATCTGGAGCTGAACACATCATCTCATGACCTGATCCACCTACGCCAACCAACCAGATGCCCACCCGAACCCCAGAGATGCTGCAGTAGAACAGTCACTAGGTATGAGTTGCTTTTGAAGGAAGGGTTGATGTTACAGAACTGAACAGTGCACATTTTAATTAGTTTTATAATCATATTCAATAATTGGTGATGTCCTATGGATTGGACAAGGGGAGTGACTGGACAAAATGGTGTAACTATCTTATAATAATAATAGAAGCAGTATATTAAAGCCATACAAATTTACCTACAAATTTACCTATAATATTAGACTAAAAAATGATCATGCACGACAAAAGTTTCAAGATATATATTCCTTGTCTTCATGGCCAAGTTATGATTGAAAAAAAGAAAGAAAAATTATACAACTCATAATCTCTTGGTCCAACTAACAAATAACTTTGTGTTCATCATATGACTTTTGTCTTAAAATCATGCCATTTTTCGTCTGAGTGTGAATGGCAATGTTAGAGCTTTCGCACTTTGAACTATCTCCGGCAACATTAAACCGTAAGTCATGATGTCTGTCTACGACATAAGGACTAATCCAAACACCCACTGACACATCTTCATGGCGGTACAATCCAAGTATATCAGCGTTGGATGCTATATGACTGACAAGATTCTGAGACAAAATGAAGGAAATGGTTTTACACAAAAACCATTTCCTTTCTCACAAAAACCATTTCCTTTCTCCCAATTTTCCATGCCTTCTAACTGGAGTCTTTTCTAACATAAATCCCCAGTAATATCCTTTTTTTGATTTTCTCTTTGCCAATTCACTCAAAATAGTATCCAGGACTACGAAAGTGTCATCATCACATTTGAGAAAGTAAGTGAAGTCATAAATATTACTTATTGCCACAAAGCTCCTCAGAACCTTCCAGGTGAAGTCATTGTTTAAATCTTGCACATCAGGGAGAAGCAACAGGTCACCATAAATTGATTTTTCTGAAGACAATCTCTCAACATCTGCAGTGGAAAGTCCTTGAGTTCCAATAGAAAACTTGACCAAAACACCTTTTGCCTTTTCACTGTGAGCTTTAATCCACGTCTGCCTAATAGCATCTCGAAGTTCTCTGCCACCAGGCCTTGACAAAACTAAAACCACCAGAAAGAAATGATATCTTTGCAATCCTGTTTCCTCTACATCAAAATGGCGTACTGAGGTACCTTTCTTTCCATTACTCAAGAAGTAGTAAATCACAGTGCTAGATATAATCAATCCAAATATCATAAGAATAGGATATCGTATGGCCATAGTGCAGAACAAGCTTTCGTAACGCAAATTCCTTTCTACTCGTTGGCAAGTAGAGACAATACGCCTACTACAAAGTCATTACTAGGATTTGAAACGAGCACAAGTGAACAAAAACACCTATCTGCCTAACAACCACACCTGATCTTGAGTACACCCGCGGTGGTGTAGCTGAAACCCTGTCAGTGTGCCTAGTCATACTTCACCCAACTGCGCAAGCGCAAACCCTTAATTCCGCTTGGTCTGCTGGGACGATATCTAAATAGGTGTAGCAGATAGTATATACCAATAATTCCATTTACCTATGGTGTTGATCTAGCAAACTATCATAACCTCAGACATAATATTAGGTCGGTCATGGCAGAACAGAGAAACACCTATATACATACCTTCCAACTGGTCCCGGATTTGCACTTGATAAAATGTGCCCCGCACGGATTTGGTGTTTGTCCCGGTGTCGTGCCATAATTATTAGTCCCGCTGCCATATTTGTCCCTTTTGCTACACCGCGCAAGCGCAGCCGCGCAAAATTAATAAACCACGCATCAATAAAGTCAGCTGCCAAATTTGTCCCTCGTGTGGAGCTGAATTGTGATGGTGAGGACAGAGAAGGACCCTGCAGTATATCTGCGGAAGATCGAATATTTCCTTAAGAATGGAAAATACAGTTGTGACACGAGTGCGAAGGAGCAGAGTGGAATAAGAAAAAGAATTGACAGATTTGACATCATTGGTAGGTGAAAACCACCTCTTGGTATGTCCAAATCATTGGCATTCAGATAACATAAGTATTGCCAACATTCTGTACAAATACCAACATTCTATGCTGTGTGCACTTTAAGACGTGACAACAAAGAGGTTCTGTAAATCACATCGACTTCAATTTATAGCTCACCAATTAGCAAGTTCCTCTGCCCAATAGTTCATTGCGATAATAATTATGGCACTTGTTTGTTATTCACCTGTGACTAAATTACAAATCAATGTCAATTACAAATCAATGTCTAGTTCATGATCGGAAAATTTGATAGTAGTAAGCTCCCGCGACCAGCAATAAATAAATAGGATAATCTTTCTGCTTTCTGTAAGTCAGCTTGAATTTCTCAAGCCACATGCCTACTCGCAACCCCTTCTCCTCTCGACAACCTCAACGGTGACACCTCCATCTGTCTCCCTTGTCACGAAGTTCCAAAGTCATTGCGTGGTTGTTGCTGCAATAACGGGGTTTTTTGAGTCCCCCCGCTATTGAAGGAAATTGACGCTAGCAGCCTTATCTGGGATAAGGTTTGACAAGTTCCGAAAATTCATTTTCGATCTGGACATTCAAAACACAAACCATTGGGGGAGGGAGAATAAGAGTAACATTCGATTCATTCAAAACATTGGTGGCGGTGGAATAACAAACGAGTGCCATAATTATTTATACAATGTCTTGATAATTATAAGTACTAATCCCCCCCAAAACCCATGAGTTTTCCCGACCTTCCAGACCGTTTCCAGCCATTTCTCCCATTTTTGACCCAGAAACACACCTCTCTCTAGTGAGCCAACATCAGACTGTGTTGTAACCAGTGTTACACAAGTTGTGCCTAGAATGCTTGGAAAACCCTTGCCTTGCAAACCACCTGTCCGTTTTTAAAATTCTGCTGTCTGAAGCATGGCTAGAGGACACACACATAGATGAGGCGCAGGCTCTATTTCACAATCAGTTTCCAAAGATGGGTGGCTTCCAGTCCATTGGGTATATGTGGCACCAGGAAGTGGAGGCTCAATAACTGGAATTCCGGTTCGGGATTATATCCAAATCATGAATACTGGCGGCCACTGGGACTGTGTGTCCAGCATAGGAATGCCCAAGGGGACTGTGCGGGTGTATGACAGCCTCTATACAAGAACCAGTAAGAAATAACTTGAATGAGAATATTTTATATGCTAAACTTAAATTTTTTTTACACATTCTGATTAGGTGGATCAAGAATTAACTGTTCTCAATTTCCAAACAACTTTTATGACATGCATTGGAAATTGAATAATGTCATTGGATCCAACAGTGTTGTTTTATTTTAATCCTCTCAATTAAAAAATTGGGCTCCTTGATAACTACTGTGTGAGCTTAGAAATCTATACTCTATTTTTTACTTGCGTAGTATCTCAACTCAAGCATCACATTAAGAACCAGGGCCTTGCAAGAGTGACAATTTCACCTAAATAATTATGATTCACAGCTCCATATTAATGGCAAGATGCCCACGTATAGAACAACAACGAACCCACTAAAATAGTGTTACCATTCAATCAATTCTTGTGAAATAAATAGTAGTTATATTAGTTATATACTACAAACAATTAATAGTTGTTTCGTTCGTTTGTTCTTTATTGTTGTTGGATCATTGCAGAACTGGATACACTAAAATGCCTGGCATGGATGGAATTCTATCAAGGAAGCCACCTGACCATACAGAAACCATACATGCATCAACAGGCTGGAGGCAATGACTGTGGTTTATTTGCCATTGCTGTTGCAACCGCATTATGCAATGGTGTGGACCCATCAACAATAACATTTGATCAAACAAAGATGCGGTCCCACCTGACAAGATCTTTCCAGACATCTCACATCAAACTATTTCCTGTTCAAGGATGCCGACGGAAAGCCACAAGCAAGAAGCTCAGGACTGTTCTTAAGGAACCATTGATCTGTGTTTGCAGACAACCCCATGACTGTGCCCTCACATTGGCACAGTGCAGCAAGTGTAGTGAATGGTTCCACCAATCATGTGCACAGATTCCACCATCAGCCATCATCAACCGGGAGGAGGAGTGGAACTGTGGCAGTTGTTTCGACAGGGAATTGGGTGCCACTTAAATAATTGAGACTGAATCTGTTTGTTCTTGTTGGGATTTATTAATGTCTCATTTTCATACAATAAACTGTCTTAGTTCTCCATATCTGTGAAATACTGGGAGATCCTAAACTTTCTGGCGGTCTTCCTAGGATCATGGTTGACCTGGAAATATGTTTATTGAGTTTTGCACAAGTTAAATTGTAGGATGGTGCTGAGGAACCAAATATATATACTTGACCCTGTCCTTCTATCACTCCATCATCCAGAGAAGGGGTATATTGCAAAACAAAACAAAAATTGTTCATCTAATTGTGATTAGTAAATGGCAAGTATTCTCCTCCCATGATTTCTGATAGAAATGATGGTCAAGTTACTTGCCATATTAGATACTCCTCCCATGTTTTTACTGCAATTTATATATAGCTAGCTTGTGTATATATATATATATACACGCAACACATTCATATTCAGTTATGCAGGTGAGACTAATATGACAGGTAAGATTTATATGGCAAATGCGACTAATATGTCAGGTGAGACAATATGGCAGACGAGACTAATATGACAGGTGAGATTTATATGGCAGGTGACTAAGGCAGGTGAGACTAATATGTCGGGTGTGACTAATATGGCAGGTGAGACTAATATGTCGGGTGTGACTAATATGGCAGGTGAGACTAATATGGCAGGTGAGACTAATATGGCAGGTGAGACTAATATGGCAGGTGAGACTAATATGTCGGGTGAGACTAATATGGCAGGTGACTAATATGGCAGGTGAGACTAATATGGCAGGTGAGACTAATATAATATGGCAGGTGAGACTAATATGGCAGGTGAGACTAATATGGCAGGTGACTAATATGGCAGGTGAGACAAATATGGCATGTGAGACTAATATGACAGGTGACTAATATGGCAGGTGAGACTAATATGTAGGGTGAGACTAATATGGCAGGTGAGACTAATATGGCAGGTGACTAATATAATATGGCAGGTGACTAATATAATATGGCAGGTGACTAATATGGCAGGTGAGACTAATATGTCCGGTGAGACTAATATGGCAGGTGACTAATATAATATGGCAGGTGAGACTAATATGTCGGGTGAGACTAATATGGCAGATGACTAATATGGCAGGTGAGACTAATAGCAGGTGAGACTAATATGGCAGGTGACTAATATGGCAGGTGAGACTAATATGTCGGGTGAGACTAATATGTCGGGTGAGACAAATATGGCAGGCGAGACTAATATGGCAGGTGAGACTCGAAATAGGAATATGGAATAGTTTACCTGACTTTGTTGTGTTTGCTCCTAATATTAATTCCTTTAAGCATAACCCATGGTCACCTTATCAATCCTAATCTCCCTATTATATATTCATTATCTTTGTGTTTATTATATTTTATCAGACTATTTTACTTATTCATCTCTTATGTGTGCATCCCATTACTCATGTAACTATATAGGGTGGCTTTAATAACACTAGCATTTGGTTGCTATTAGTTATTCCTATGCATTTGCGCTTGTATTTGCATCAATTTATAAAAAATATAAAAATAAATTTAAAAAAATTAAAATAACAGGTGAGACTAATATGACCAGTGAGCATGAGACTAATATGGCGGGACAAATGTGACAGGGGCAGATCTAGGGTATCAGTAAGGGGGGTTTGGTATCAGTACTAAGGCGAGTGCAGTTTTATAAATTTATATGGGGGGGTTTAAATCATATGGGGGGGGTTTAAACCCCCAAAATACCCACCTGGATCTGCCCCTGGGTGAGACTAATATGGCAGCTCAGGTGAGAAATATGGCACAGGCGGGACTAATATGGCAGGCGGGACTAATATGGCACTATATGGCACTATATTTGTCCCGTTATCGCGAACATTTTCTGAGCGGGACAAATATGGCAGCGGGACTAATATGGCACGACACCGGATTAGTAATTGTCTGTACAATTTACAACTGGCTACAGCACTGTGGGAGACTAAAGGCTCCTCCTTAGCAGCTGCCAATTTACTGGCTACAGCACAGTGAGACTAACTCCTTAGCAGCTGCTACACCTGGCCCCTACACAAGTCAGCGCTTTACTTCACAACTCTGACTGTCAGGTAGCAGCTGGATTTTCCTCCGCTCTGTGAGACTAAAGGCTCCTCCTCCTTAGCAGCTGCTACACCTGGCCCCTACACAAGTCAGCCTTCACTTCACAACTGACGCTTGAACTGACCAGCGGAGGAAAATGCAGCTGCTACCCGACAGTCAGAGCTGCTGCTAGTTTACCTTGGCCTCACTCTCTCTCTCTCTCTGTCATGGCTGAGCCTGAGGAATCAGTAACACCTCCACGCAAGGAGCCAAAGAGGCACTGTCACTTTACCTCTACATGGGTAAAAGAATTCCAAGGAATAGGAAAGAGTTATAGAGGCAATAGCCTGTTAGAACTTATATTGACTGTACTAATGTAGATCAATTATATTTGTTATGACTTTATAGGTGACACATTTGCACACTGCTCCTTGTGCTCTTCTGATTTTAGTGTTTCCCATGGGGAGAGAAATGATGTGACTACCCATGATATTACAGGGAAACATCACAAGGAAATGGCTACTACATCCCAATCAGTTTCATCATTTTTTTAGATCACAAGCACGAAAGAATGTTACTGAGGCTGAGACGAGATGGGCATTGTTTGTGGCTAAATACAACATTTCTCTCCAAACTAGTGATCATGCCACTAAGCTGTTCAAAGTTATGTTTCCGGATTCGGATATTGCCAAAAAATTTGCATGTGGGCATACCAAAACAGCAGCCATTGTAACATAACTATAAAAACCAATAAACCGTTTTCCATCATGCTGGACGAATCAAATGATCACACTGATAAGTCTTGTATCATTCTCATAAGAATCATTGACACTGAAGAGAAGAACATGTGTATATACGAGGTTCCTGGATATGTGCCAATGGTCAATATTGGTACTGCAAGAAACATTTTCCAGGCTCTTACAGAATCTTTGAAAAAGGATGGTTTGGATATCAACAAGGCCCTAGCTTTCATGTCTGACACTGCCAATGTCATGAAAGGTGCGAGATCTGGAGTACAAAAGCTCAAAAAATGAGATGCCTCATCTCTATGATATTGGTTGCGTTTGCCACTTGGCTGATCTCACTATCAAAGCTGGCTTACAGACATTACCAGTGAATCTAGACCAGCTATTTGTTGATGTTTTTTTAATTATTTTTATCATAGCAGCAAGAGAGGTCAGCTTTTTATTGACCATTGGTGCTCCCTTTTTGATTCTGAACCTGAACCTAAGGCTATCTTAAAAAGCAAGTCTGCTTCGATGTGTGCATATATATCTCAATCAGCTTGACGGTTTGATATCTTACTTCCTATCCTGTGGTGAACAGACAGAGAAAGTAATTAGCATCACTCGTAGAATCCTCTCACCAAGCTTATTCTTCAATTGTTAGCTTTCATCTTGTCTTCAATGGATTGTTTTAATAAACAATTCCAGAAGTCAACAGAAAATTATACCTGCAAACTTTATGAAGAGCTAAGTCAACTTGTAAAGCTGTATGCAAAACATTTGTTGATGGCTGAAACTATTCTTGCTGCTGGTGACAACCTTAGACTTCTTAAGTTTGATGAAGAGTGTCAAGTTTCAGATGAAAGTCTAGGAATAGGTACTGAAACTTGGGGATGTCTTGCAGCATTTGAAGAAGAGAGAGATCCAAAGCCATTCTTTACAGCAGTACGCAACTTCTACCTGGCAACCATTGCAAAAATGGTAAAGAAGTTCCTTTTGGGATCCTCTCCTAAAGTATTTAGGTGTTCTTCAGCCAGACAAAACATCCACTTATTCAACAGCTACTGTCTTGAATTTGGCGAGACGATTTCCGCAGATTGGTTTATCTGGTTCTGAATCACTTGACCACATTGAAGAGGAATTTAATGACTTTCTTCTTTCCCCAGCTGACATTCCCAAACCACATCACCAAAACTGTAGAAAAGCCTTGTGCTGGCTCTTTTAAAGTGGGCCAAATCAAAACTTTGGCTGGGGAGTTAAGGTTTAGTTACTTGTTCCGTCTCATGGCTGGTTTATTGACCAACCCTGCAATGCTGATGTAGAGAGGGGCTTTTCTATACTCAGAAAAGTCCACACGGACCAAAATCCTGTCTAAACCAGGATACCATTGTTTCCTTAATGTCAGTCAAGTTTAACAGCAATTCTCATTCTTGTTGTTTTGATGCTAAACTTTCAGATGAACTCCTTACAAAATGTAAACATGCCACAACCATTTCTATGCAAAAATGATCAAAAATGATACTCTTCATAACAATTTAATTATAATTATTCATGGTAGGTGTGGTCAATGTCCCGGATTTCAATTTTGAAAAGTTGGAGGGTCTGATATACCTGTGGAAGGTTATTTACAGAATGGTGCATAATGATATAGCTGTGACACGGTGGTGTTAGAGAACACTGTTGGAGAGTTAGGGATGTTATAGGTTGGGTATACAGACAAGAGGTAGGAATAGTAGAATAGTGGCAATCTGTAAACTCAGCTGGGCTCTGCCTGGGTCTCCTCCTTTAAATGTGATACTGACCAGAGACCCCAGTATTCCCTTATAAGGTAATATGCATACTATGCATACTACAGTGGTTGTTTCTGCTTTGTGCTCTACGGTTGAATGTGTAATGTTCACACTTGTAATGGTTGTTAGAGTTCTCCATGGATCGGAGATCCCTAAAACTCCTCTCCTGTCCTGGTGCCTGCGTAAGGGATCTTCTGGGTTGTCAGCTGTCCAGGCCAGTTGGGAGAGGACATCAGTGTTGCCATTGTCTGCACCTGGAAGGTCACAGACTCTGAAAGAATGTAGACGGAGGACCACCTGGTGAGCCGGCCGCCTACATCCTTCATGTGGTTGAGAAATTGCAAACAGCTGTCTGTCACAACCGTGAATGGAACGCCTGCAAGGTAAACCTCAAAATGAAGGCCTGATGTCGTTCTTGGTCCTAGGGCGTTCAAACTGGAGAACACCAGTGACCTTGGCTGTGTCTGGCTGTGTCTGGCTGTGCCCCACCCTGTGGCCAAGTTACAAACATTCTGACATTATGAATTGACATTTACTAGACTTGATGGTTAGGCCTCACCAGCCAGTCTGTCTAGGGTCTGTCTGATGTGGTGGAGGTAGTCCTCCCAGGTGTTGCTAAATATCAACGTCATCCATATATGCCACATCATGTGAGGAGAGGTCACCTACTAGCATGTTCATCAGGCACTGGAAGGTTGCAGGTGCCCCGACCAGACTGAAAGGCATCACCAAGAACTGGTATTTCCCAAAGGGAACTGTGAATGCAGTCTTCTGTCGGGAGCCATCGGCCACAGGCACCTGTCAGTACCCCTTGGTTAAGTCCAGCGCCATGATGAACTTGGCACCAGCGAGGCAGGTCCTCCACATGGGGCATAGGAAAGGGATCCGGGTATGTCACTGCATTCAGCTCATGATAGTCAACACACAAGTGCAGTGACCCATCCGGTTAGGGTAAGGACTATTGAGGAGGCCCAGGGGCTGTGCTAACTTCTATCAGTCCTGCCCTGAGCATGAATGCTATCTCCTCTTTGGCTGTCTGGATTCTTGCTTGTGTCAACATTAATGGTGTCCATGGATGTTAGGCTTGTTTGATCGGAAAAGACAATTGCCTGGTCATTTAGGAGGAGGAGGAGCGCCTCCTTCTGGCTCTGACAATTCTGTGTTCATCTTGGAGGACTTAGATGTGTGAATTGCATACCAGATGGGAATGTCCTCCTCCCAGAACTAGTAGGCGTTAAAAAAAACACTTGTGGTTACCAGTATAACTCCATTGATTCTGCACACTTCAATAGACATAATATATAGCTCAAAAGATCGGTTTGTGTGCTCTCCTTTGAACTAAAGCATTTTCCATAGGTATAACTAGACCCAAGTTACTGGAGTTAAAGTGGGGGATAACCCATGACTTGAGTGCCTGATCTTGTAGCACACTTTTCTGTAGATTGCCGGAACTGTCGCTCTCGGTTTCACAATGATGTGATAAAATGTTCCTCCTGGCTTGCTAACATTGATGTTGACTGGCTCATTGACATTGATAGCATTGTTGACCTGCTTGCTTTTGGTATCCCCCTTTATTTGCTGTGCAGTTTTAGGAGCTCGACAGCCAGGAAATATGTCCCTGTTTGCTGCAGTTGTGGCACTTCACTGTTTTCAAGAGACATTAGCTTTGTGATTCTTCCTCCCACAGACTTGCGGAAGACGGTTTGTAACATGCTTGATGTCAGGGTTGTCATCAGATTCATAGAAACTTTGGGGACTCTTAGCAGCTGCATCCATGTCATTGATTATATCCACAGTTCAAGCAAAAGTGAGGCCTTCTTTCTCGGTAATCCATTGCTTATGCAGCTTCACTATGCAATCCACTGACAAATTGGTGGGGAAGGGAGTCATCCAGCTTGTCATAAAATTCTCAGTCTATGGCCAATCAGCACATGAAATTGACAATGGACTCATCCAGCTGATACCTTCTTCGGTGGAAGTGAAAATGCTCTGTAATGCGAGAGGGTTTGGGTGCATAATGTCACTTGACAGTTCTCTTCAAGCCTTCAAAAGACTTAGTGCTTGACAGATCAGGAGAAAGTAAATTCTTTACGATCCCATAAGCCTTGACACGATGCAGGTAAGTGAATGTAATTTTTTTTGCATCAGCAATATCATTGGGATGATTAAAATAGAGCTCCATTCTTTCAAAGTAGGTCATAATGTGGACAATACCTACTGCAACAGTTGCCATTTTGATAATGAGATTTAACCAGTAGCCTTGTCCCCAATTGTAGTCTTTGTGCTACATTTAGAACTCGCACACACTGAACGGAACTTGCACTCTTATTCAAAGGACTAGTAGGTGCTAAAACTCGTGGTTACCACTTTATTCCATAGACATAAATTCTGCACACTTCATGGTATGGACTTGATATATAGCTCAAAAGATAGTCTTGTAAACTGCTGCCCTTCAGTTTGCTTGCTCGGTACACATAGTATAGTGTGATGACAGTTTTACATCACTATGTTCACGCATTATGATTGGGGGTTAACTTACCTTAAAAGAGCTTTCTTGAAGTCGTAGTCTGTGTTCTCTAAGGATACAGACTGTCTACAGCTAAACACCAGGACAGTTTCAGCACACCAGTTCATTCGTTTGCTGCTCATAGGAACACTCTCCGTGGACCCAGCATGACAAATTTGGAATTGGACAGTATCGTTCCATACTACATGCTGTAAGGGACCCAACTCTCCCTTTGTGCTTGGCATGGCCTTTGGAATATCAGTTATTCTCCTCTCAAAGTGGCATGTCATTTCAGAGACAAGGTCTGAGTTGAACTGACTACTGTGATCTTTCAGCCTCTTTTATAAGTGTAGCTCGCACCAAATATATTTTTGTGATCAAGTAAATCATGAGAATGTTTTCCAAATTTAGATTGAGTAGATCACACAAACTAAATTCTTGTGATTAAGTAATTGCTTCTAATCAACCATTCTCACCTATCTGCCTACAGCAGGTCATCAAAAATAAACTGGTCAGATTCTGATCGATATGTGTTTGTTGTCTTCAATTGACTACGACTAGGCTTTCTAAAGTAGCACTCCACCAAAGATCGATAGCAGCATCTGGTGGAAATATTGCAGCGGAAGTTTATCCACATTTCAGAACCAGCAGGTCATTAAGGTATTGTTACCCAGTCACCGTCGTAGGCTAAAATACAAACAGCAAGATGTTCTAATATTATAGAACGTAGCTACATGCTTTTGCCAACAAGCTAAGGACACACACACTTCCAGTGGACTATACATGCTGAAACTGATATCAAGTAACTTACACTTCTAGCATTTTTGGGTTGTTCGAAATCTCTGTGCCAATCAAAGGATATTTAAAACTTTGTTTAGTTGCTGAAAGTACCTTGTGACAAAGCCTTATGCTACTGCACAAACTCCAATGCTACTCCAACTCTGCTATCTACGCATTCAGTTTAAAGTTCACCCCATGATATTATTTGTGCATGTATGTCTTTGTGTGTCTGTCTGTGTGTGTATGTACTGCAAGATTTCGACATTCATGCTGGCCAACTATAGAAAGAAAAACTGCCTAGTTATATGTATACTCGTATACTCGCTTCTGGTACCCGACACTGTACCCTATTTAGTATTACTGCTAAGCTTTCCTGCTCTTCTGAATTTCCGTTTTGTCTCTTGCTATCTCCCTGCTATTGATGCTGAGACACTGTATTGGCCTATCACTTTCTCTTTATGTGCTCTCCAGGCATGCCCATTGTGTGTAACGTGTTGTTCAGCAAGATAGCAAACAAATAAATGACAACTCATTTAAATTTCCTCGCCTCCGCCAGAGGACGGGCAGGTAAAGATCGTTACCTCTTCCCTCTTGACAAAACCAAAAAATTAGGGCGAGTTATATGATCACAATTGGAAACTAACACGTGTCAAAGGCAAATCACACTAAACGACGTCACAAAAATGGGGGGGGGGGGGGGGGGGAAATGAAAGTTACATGATCACAATTGGATACTAACATGTGTCAAAGGCTAATCACAGTATGTCACCTATAATTACCAATCCAAGTCATATAGATCGGTCTGTGACATAGTCTTGCATCTTGACAGGAGCTGTCGGTATGCGCATAGAGTGGCGAGATTCTGGTTGTGCTACAACAGGTGGTGGAGAGGGCTGCAGAGCTGGCATCAGCTGGTTCCACACAGGAGTATTATGCTTGACAGGCGTCGTGTGTGAAAGAGGTTGTGCAGCTGTATGCTCAGGCTCCGGATGCTCTATATACTCATTCCACGTGTCCAGGTAGAGCTCCCAGGAAGCCTCATGTAGATGGGATGCCCTGGCTGCAGCTCACAAAGGGATTTAACTGATCATAATGATCTTTCTGCTTGACCTTGAGCTTTCTCATAGCGGTCACATCCCTAGTAGTGTCATATCTAGGACTTAGAAGACCCGAAGCTGTAGGGATCAGAGATTTGCACCGCCGAGCATTCGCTGTGCAAGATTGTGACTACACCCTCAGTAGGAGTATTTCTCCACTCGAGCAGAGCAAGGAACTCAGAGCGTCCTGATTCCTTAGTCTTCTTGAACAGATGCTTCATGTTCTTGACCGCATTCTCTGCTTTTCTGTTCGATGTATATAGAGGAGACGAGGTTACATGTATGAATGACCAGGCCACACAGAATGACTTGAACTCAGCCAATGAGAACTGTGGGCCATTGTCCGTGACACCAGCACATCTGGAATGCCTTGCCTGGAGAACATGGAGGACAATGCCTGAATAACACCACGTGATGTCAAAACATTCAGTCTTTCGACTTCCATGAAGTTACTGTAGTAATCGGTGACCACCAACAGTTAGTGTCCGTTCAGCTCACACAGGTCAGTCCCAACCATGGCCCATGGATGAACAATGATTTCATGTTGCTGTAGAAGTTCCTTCAGCTGTGCCCTACCATGTGATTGACATATGTCACACTTTGACATGAAAACATTTATATCAGCAGTCATTTAGGGTCAGAACAGACATTCCCAAGCTCGTCGCAGACAACCTTCTATGCCTACATGATTACCATGAGCGATGGCTATCAGCTCTGTTCTTAGGCATGCAGGTATCACCAGCTGGTGGCTCTTGAACAGCAGCTGATCCTGCATGATCAGTTCTTCACGATAGTCCCAGTATGGTATCAGTGAAACTGGAAGGTGCTTCTTGTCTACAGGTCAGCCATCTAGAACCATGTCGTATAGTAATGACATGGTTGGATCCACTGTATTCGCATGCCGAATTTGATGTTAATGCTCCGGCATTACAGGAAGGTGAGCAGTGTGACCTACAGCTTCCACTAAGTGGATGATGTCACAACTGTTCACAGAAAGGTAGGCACAACTTAGGGTATCAGCCAGCTGCATTTCCATGCCTTTGCGATACCTGGCATCCAGGGAGTAGCTCTGCAGACTGTTGCAGTCTGTTGGGAGCTGAACATAGCGCCTTCCTGAAGATGCTCTTTAGTCTAGAGGCTTATGATCTCACTCTGCACATTGACTACACCCCTGCTGTATACATAGATGTCTAAGTGCTCAAAGGCGAACACTATGGCCAAACGGCTCCTTCTCGATTTGAGCATATCGAGTCTCTGCTGATATCAGAGCATGCAATACATAGGCCACTGGCTGACCATCCTGTGGTATAGGTGTGCCAAGCCCCAACTTGGATGCATCACACTGACAGTTACCTCCTTGTTCAAGTCATAGTACTTGAGAACTGGTGCACTGCTCACATCCTTCTTAAGTTCTGCAAACACCTTCTGCAAACGCCTTCTTCTGAGCATGGTACCATGTCCACTCAGCATCCCCAAGAACTAATTGTCTGAGTGGGAGCATCATATCAGACAAACATGGTACAACAGGTACTGAACCATGTCCAGCAACCTCTGTACAGAAGGCACATCCTGCGGTCCTGGCATATCCACGATGGCATACACCTTGTCAGAGTGTATCTTCAGGCCCTTGTCTGTAGCAACATGACCGATGAAAGGAGCCTCTGACTTTCTGAGTTCAAACTTCTCAGTGTTGAGAGTGACGTGACACTCTTCACAGTGCTCAATGAATGCCATGAGATGTCTGTCATGGTCTGCAATCGCTTTAGGCAAACTGTTACCATAACCTACAACACAAAAGTCATCAGCAATCACCTCAATTCTCTGCAGGCCTTCGATCAACTCATCTTCTGCTGGAAGACCTTAGGGGCACTGTTGATGAATGGCATGTGCTTCCACCTGTAGCATCCAAAAGGTGTGTGGAAGGTCGTCAGAAAAGACGATACCTGGTCGAGTACTACATGCCAGAAGCACTACACACATCCAGGACCATGAACTCTTTTGCACCATGCACCCTAGTTGTGATGTCCTCGATTGAGGGTAGAGGGTAGTGCTCATGCTTCATAGCCTTGTTCAAGTCCTTAGGGTCCAAGCGGACACGGAGCTAGTCATTCTTCTTGGCCACCAAAACCATAGATGAGATCCATGGTGTGGACTCTGTGACAGGCGCCAGCATGTCCTGCTGTACCACATCCTCCAGAGCATCCTTGATCTTATCCCTTAGTGTGACTTTTACCCGTTGCAGAGCATGCTGTAAAGGTGTCATGGCAGGATCCACTCTGATATGATATTCACCATCCAGCTTGCCAGCAGTATACCAGAGTACACCAGGGGATACTTGTTGATGATCTGTGCTTTACTGAGTGCACTCATACTCCTCACAGCGCACACAGTAGTATTAGTAGTGTCAGGCTTCTGCTAGGGGCATCACATTTCAAGATATATACAAGTCCCATTCCAAGGCATCCTTTACAACCAACAGTAGGAGCATCTATGATGCTGTAGTTCAGTGTGCATCTGATATCACCTCGAGACACAAGAATCAACACACGTTCAACTATACGGGTCTTCGCACCACCATAAGAGATGATGGATAAGCCACATGGGTCACATGCTCCAGTGACTTCACTACGCGCCTGTATCTAGCTGGAACCTCATACAGTTACTAATACTCCTTACCTTCAATGTGACCAGCTGGGAGTCTCATCAATGGCTGAAACTTCAGATACTTTAAATACGAGATCTTCATCAGTGTGGCACTCCTCAGCAGCACAGACAAACTTCTTCATGTTTATTCCACCAGACTGACATTTACATGCAAAGTGATTCATCTTGGAGCACTTGGAACACTCCTTACCCCAGGCTGGACAAGACTCTTTCTTCATCACTTGATGTCCACCACAGAACTTGCAATCTTTCACTACAGCTATGCTAGGCTCCTTTGCAGCCTTGCACTTGCCACATACTTGCTTCCTCACCATACTTACAGACATATACATCAGTGCTACCACCCAGCACCTTGAGCTGTGCTTGGGTCATGCCAGCAGCACGGCAGAGTTCCAGTGTTCTGTTCAATGTCAGTGCACCTTCACGAAGAAGTTATTTCCTAACCTTGGGATCAGCAATACCAAACACTATCCTGTCCCTGCCTGAGCAGCTCATCCGGTGTAATGTTTTCAAAATCACACTTGTTGGATAGCTGACATAGAACGGTCACATAATGTTCAAAGGTCTTACCTGCTTCCTGAACCCTCTATAATCTCAAATGGAATGTTGCTCCTTGGGCAACAATACCATTGGAAACCCTGCAGTACAGGTTGTATCTTCTGTTTGTCAGCATTGTCCTGCCACTCAAATGTGGCAAAGACATGACATGCATCAGTGCCAACCACAGTTAGTAGAGTATCTACCTGTATATTCTCGTCCTTCCCGTTCAGCTCCATAGGTAGGCTGTAGTTGTCCCACGCTAACCTCCATTCCTTCCATGCCTCAGAGACAGCAGAGTCATGGATGGACAGAGGATCTGGATCCGGCAGAAACTTGGCAGCCATTTTGAAATGCTTTGACGATATTGTGATCATCCAAAACCACACAGGTTGAGAGTAACTAGTCATTCAGACAATCACCGAGTCGAGATATTGGCGTAGGACACTCCAAGCTGCCACCATGTAACGTGTTGTTCAGCAAAATAGCAAACAAATAAATGAAAACTCATTTAAATTTCCTTGCCTCCACCAAAGGGAGGGCAGGTAAAAGATCATTACATTGCATCTGAAAGCTTTTCTGTGAAGACATGGTTGCTTGAGTTTTCTGCTCTCTCCACTCCAGGCTTGTTCATTTTGTCTAAGCCTGTGTCAATATTGATGGTTGACATTGTTCAGGGATTAACCTGTGTTGATAACATCTACACTGTCAGAGATTAGCCTGTATCAATATTGTTGACACAGGGATTAGCCTGTGTCGATATTGCAGATGTGTTCAGGGATTTGCTACCCATTGTAATCTAGGACAAAGTGCTGTTGGAAGTTGTCACATACTGTGATAAGACATGATAGGATGGTTACCCTCTTGGAGGTCGATGCCATTAATAGTTGCTTAGTAAAAATCTACAGCCTAGCACCAATTTTGGTCTATCTGGTGATTTAGTGACTAATAAGTGAGGAAACAATTATACATGCAAAAGATATTTGTGTGTGTGTGTGTGGGGGGGGGGGGGGGGGGGGGGGGTGAAGGTGTATGTGTGGATATATGTGTGTGGCAGAGTGCAGTGAGTTTAACTGATAATGATTTGTCAACCCAACATGGGGTAATGAATTACATTTCGGATTCACATGTGTGATATTTTTCAGTCTAAGTGCTAGTTATTGTAGGCGAAGGCGATGATGTTTTCAGACCCTTTCCTCATTCTACCCTACATTCTTTTACTTCTTTACAAATTTCACTTCTTCACACTCCCACCTTCTTCTCCTCCATCCTTTCTCTCCCCTCCCCTCTCTCCTTCCTTCCTTTTCTCTCCTTCCTCTCTTTCTCTCCACCTCCCTCCTTCCTTAAGCCTTTCTTAACCCCTCACCTTCCTCCCACCCCCTCCCACCGCTCCTTTCTCCTCTTCTCTCTCACTCCCTCCTACAATGTTGGGGGAATAAGTCTGACCTTTGACCATTATTTTCAAATTTTTGTACATAACTGCCTACCAAGTTGATATTTCTAGACCCTCAACAGCCACTAATTGATGAAGGTTGTTTAAAAGAGCAAATCAGGGTAGAACCAGGGAGTGGAGCCTCACAACCTGGGCCTCCCCACCTAAACCCAATCAAAGTCCCAAGTTGTGGTGTAGGATCAATCAGAAAAGGTCGCATAATTATATGTATGCAGTGGCTTTATATGCTTTTTGTGCATACCAGCCTGCCACTGGTATTAGCCCTATCCATGAGCGCCAATTAAAGAAAAGAAACAGAGGCAGACAGGAAAAGGAATATTCCAATGTTAACCCTGTAACTCTCCTAGTTTGGCCATTATGTCCACATGCAAAATGATCAATTCCAGCCAAAAGTTTGGCTTTAAAGTTTTGAGGGTATGGCATGGAATGGCTCTAAAACCCTGCTTATGCGCTTTCCCTGGTCAAGTTACCCCCTATTCCTCATGGTTGCATCTTCCCTTGGTCCTCTGTGTGAGAGGTCATTCCACTGAAGGCAAAGAAACAAACACACAGAGACAGGCAGACAGACAGATAGACATACAGAGAGACTGTCTCAAAGACAGACAGATGGACAGAGAGACAAACCCAAAACAGACCACAGGTTTGTGCATTTTTCCCAGGGACTTCTCCTGGAAGTACCAAACAACAAAATGGATTGCAACAGCATCGACACATCACATGATGGTTGCTACCTAGCGTTAGTTAGCTTGGATGTGCAAAAAACACCTAACAAGCAACACAAAAGAATGTTTCTCCCCTTAAGGGACAGCACGACCTGACTTGTCAACCAATCTCCATCAGTGATGTTTTAGAGTGCTCTATATCTAATTATTTAAGAGTTTAAAAAGGATTGTTTCATCCACATTGAAAGTTTCTCTCTTCCCCCCCTTCCTATAAGTACAAAACTACCGTAGCAGGTAATTTCCAATGAGGAATATTTTCATGGGTTTCAATAATGATTGTTGGGAAAATTCATGGTTATTATAAACTAGCTAATTACACATGCACATTTGATTACACTTCTTTTCAATTTGGGCTGGGAAAAAATCGGGCAATGGCAAATTTTCTGAAGTAGAGGCTGTCATTCGAGGCTACATCACCAAATTTAGGGTGGTGCCTTTAGGAAAGGAACTGTAATGCTAGCGTGCGACTGTCAATCAGCACGATATTTTTGCTGTGGTTATGCTGAAGTCTGTATATAGTTAGTCATGTTCTCAGAAAGATATTTCTGCAGTCTATTTTTTTATGATGAGGTGAAGTGATTCATTGCACAGTTACGGGTGCTACATAGACAGCAGGTTGCCTTTCTTAGCCTTACAAAAGTAATGGAGAAATAAATCGCTGTCTAGTTAAAGATTTAGCACAATGCCACACTGAGGGTGTGTGTCCATATGTGGGCATGTTTCTCAATAAATGCAGTTATTCTATTCTCATGAGGCAGACCCCTTGCCGACTTGCTAAGAGTTTGGCTTCAAACACTACAGTAATCTGTGGGTAAACCAAACAAAACCAAAAAAATCTTGGTTTTCTTTTAACCATGAAATCCCCCAAAATATTGCCCCATGGAAATTACCTGCTATACGGCAGGCTAGACATGTTCTGTGTGTAACCCACTACAGCACTGTTCAGTAAATTAAAAACTGTTGAGTAATCCATGGCTACACTGATGCTTCTTCAGATTCTTGAGGATACGTCAGAAGCCACCATTGACAATAGCCTTCAAATGCTCATTATTTCGACATGCACCATTCACATGCTTTCCCATGAATGTGCCGTCCTTTAGCTACAGAAATGATGCCACATTGGTCCACAGCATGTGTTTTACTTTCCTTGGAAACATCGTATGCAATTTGTCTGGTCTTCCTAGTTTGACTCGAGTCGAAGGAAGGAAAAAGAAACGGGAAAAAAAAAATATATATACATGATAGATAAATGCTCCCAGTATGTTGTTGTCAAGCCTGTGCAGGCCATAGTCCCAAGCAGTGCTATAATCATACAGCTTCTTACAGGAATGAAGAAGCCTCCAGGTACAGGGAAGAGGGGAAGGAGGGGGAGAAGAAGCTTTGATAGCAAACTCGCTACATCCAGGCACACAAATCCTTGGCTCGGAATCTATTTAATTTTGCTGCACTGGTGCACACAGCTGTACAGCTGCGAGACAGGTGTAGTGTGACTTTAGATCTCCATAACTTATATCTGTGTTCTTCACTCGTGCTAAAATATACCTATGTACTCTCTGCTAAAACTATCTCTGTGCTCTAAACTGGTGCTAAAATTACCTCTGTGCTCTCCATTGGTGTTAAAATTATCTCTGTGCTCTCCACTGCTGCCAAAATTATCTCTGTGTTTTCTGTTGGTGCTCAAATTATCTCCATACTCTCCACTGGTGCTAAAATTATCTCCATCTCTCCACTTGGAGCTTGGAGTTATATATAGTAATTAGCACATGTACAGATTCTAGAATTGTTATGGCCACATGGTGAACCTTGCCACAGTTCAACTCAGACCTTGGCTCTGAAGTGACATGCCACTTCGAGAGGAGAATAACTGATATTCCGAAGGCCATGCCAAGCACAAAGGGAGAGTTGGGTCCCTTACAGCATGTAGTAGTATGGAACGATACTGTCCAATTCCAAATTTGTCATGCTGAGTCCACGGAGAGTGTTCCTATGAACAGCAAACGAATGAACTGGTGTGCTGAAACTGTCCTGGTGTTTGGCTGTAGACAGTCTGTATCCTTAGAGAACACAGACTACGACTTCAAGAAAGCTCTTTTAAGGTGAGTTAACCCCCAATCATAATGCGTGAACATAGTGATGTAAAACTGTCATCACACTATACTATGTGTACCGAGCAAGCAAACTGAAGGGCAACAGTTTAGAAGACTATCTTTTGAGCTATATATCAAGTCCATACCATGAAGTGTGCAGAATTTATGGCTATGGAATCAAGTGGTAACCACGAGTTTTTAGCACATAATTATTAGTCCTTTGAATAAGAGTGCAAGTTCCATGTAGTGTGTGCAAGTTCTAAATGCAGCACAAACACTACAATTGGCGACAAGGATACTGGTTAAATCTCATTATCAAAATGGCAACTGTAAGTAGGTATTTTGTCAAATTGACCACATTATGACCTACCTCGAAAGAATGGAGCTCTATTTTAATCCCAATGGTATTGCTGATGCAAAATAAGTTGCAGTTCACTTACCTGAATCATGGCAAGGCTTATGGGATTGTAAAGAATTTACTTTCTCCTGATCTGTCAAGCACTAAGTCTTTTGAAGGCTTGAAGAGAACTGTAAAATGACATTATGCACCCAAACCCTCTCGCATTACAGAGCATTTTCACTTCCACCGAAGAAGGTATCAGCTGAACGAGTCCATTGTCAATTTCACTGATGAGTTGTGCTGATTGGCCATAGACTGAGAATTTGGCTGACAAGTTGGATGACTCCCTTCCCTACCAATTTAGTGTGCCCGAAGTTTCCATGAATCTAATGACAACCCTGACATCAAGCATGTTGCAAACTGTCTTCCTTGCAAGTACTGTGGGAGGAAGAATCACAAAGCTTACCAATGTTGCTTCAAAACAGTGAAGTGCCACAACTGCAGCAAACAGGGACATATCGCCGAGTTCCTAAAACTGCATGGCAAATAAAGGGGGATACCAAAAGCAAGCAGGCAATTCTGGTCAACAATGCTATCAATGTCAATGATCCAGCCAATGTCAATGTTTGCAAGCCAGGAGGTCATGCATCATTGTGAAACCGAGAGCGACAGTTCCTAGCACTTGGCAATCTGAAGAAAAGTGTGCTGCAAGATCAGGCACTCAGATCATGAGGTATCACCCACTTTAGCTCCAGTAACTTGGGTCCAGTTATACCATGCTTTAGTTCAAAAGAGAGCACACAGAGAAACCGATCTTTTGAGCTATATGTCATGTCTATTGAAGTGTGCAGAATCTATGGAGCTATAGTGGTAACCACAAGGGGTTTTTTAACGCCTACTAGTTCATGGGAGGAGGACATTCCCATCTAGTATGCAATTCACACATCTAAGTCCTCCAAGATGAACACAGAATTGTCAGAGCCAGAAGGAGGCGCTCCTCCTCCTCATAAATGACCAGGCAATTGTCTTTTCCAATCAATCAAGCCTAACAGCCATGGACACCATTAACGTTGACACGTATAGATTCTTGCTCACCCCCTTAGCCTCCCACAAGCAAGAATCCAAACAGTCAAAGAGGAGATAGCATCCATGCTCAGGGCAGGACTGATTGAAGTTAGCCACAGCCCCTGGGCCTCCTCAATAGTCCTTACCCTAACTGGATGGGTCACTGCACTTGTGTGTTGACTATCGCAAGCTGAATGCAGTGACCTACCCGGATCCCTTTCCCATGCCCTGTGTGGAGTATGCCCTGTGTGGAGTACCTGCTAGATAGCCTCGCTGGTGCCAAGTTCATTATGGCACTGGACTTAACCAAGGGGTACTGACAGGTACCTGTGGCCAATGGTTCCCGACAGAAGACTGCATTCACAACTCCCTTTGGGAAATACCAGTACTTGGTGATGCCTTTCGGTCTGGTCGGGGCACCTGCAACCTTCCAGTGCCTGATGAACATGCTGGTAGGTGACCATTCCTCACATGATGTGGCATATATGGATGACGTTGATATTTAGCACCACCAGGGAGTACTACCTCCTCCACATCAGACAGACCCTAGGCAGACTGGCTGGTGCAGGCCAAACCATCAAGTCAAGTAAATGTCAATTCATAATGTCAGAATGTTTGTAACTTGGCCACAGGGTGGGGCACAGCCAGACACAGCCAGACACTGCCAAGGTCACTGGTATTCTCCAGTTTGAACGCCCTAGGACCAAGAACGCCACCAGGTCCTTCATTTTGATGTTTACCTCGCAGGCATTCCATTCACGGTTGTGACAGACAGCTGTTTGCGATTTCTCAAGCACATGAAGGACGTAGGTGGCCGGCTCAGTCGCTCCGTCTACAGCCATTTTCTTTCAGAGTGTCACCTCCCAGGCGCAGAAAACGGCAACACTGATGTCCTCTCCCGACTGGCCTGAACAGCTGACAACCCAGAAGAGCACTTACCCAGGCACACTGCAGGTTGGGAGAGGAGTTTTAGGGATCTCCGATCCATGGTGGAGAACCCTAACAACCATTACAAGTGTGAACATTACACAGTCAACAGTAGAGCACAAAGCAGAAACAACCACTGTAGTATGTATATTACCTTATAAGGGACTACTGGGGTCTCTGGTTAGTAGCACATTTAAAGGAGCTGGCCTAGGAGACCCAGGCAGAAACCAGCTGAGTTTACAGATTGAAGCCACTATTCTACTATTCCTTCCTCTTGTCTGTATACCCAACCTACAACATCCATAACTTTCCAACAGTGTTCTCTAACACCACCGTGTCACAGCTATATGCACCATTCTGTAAATAACCTTCCACAGATATATACACACACATGGGGTGTTTCTCTGTTCTGCCATGACCGACCTAATATATATCTGAGGTTATAGTATGATAGTTTGCTAGATCAACACCATAGGTAACTGGAATTATTGGTATATACTATCTGCTGCACCTATTTAGATATCGTCCCAGCAAAGGCTTAGGCAATGATGGCTACGCGAGTATGGCAGCAGATTTCTGAGCGTACGATTATTGTGACGTTGATAAGTGCAGATAGACTTTCCAGCTTGAAAGTGAGCTCAGCAATTCACTAAATAACAGGAGCGTAGCTTTAGCTAGCTAGCTAGCTAGCTAGCGCACCCTTGTAGCTTCGTACTGTATTTTTATTTATATCGAGTCATCCAACCGATTAAGTTGTTGGCAGTTTCTGTGGGGGTAGAAAGCGCTATTCACTCGACATCACCAGATAACGAGTTCCAATAGGAATGGTTTGTTGTAGGTGTAATCGGAGTGGTCGTTGTACAAGTTGTTCCTGTTGTCAGCTGAAGAACCCCTGTACAAACTGCCTGCCCTCCCGACTTGGCATGAACATTCCTGCTGCCAAGGGTCTCCCTCCATAACAGCCTCCACATCCACCATCCCAGGTTCCTCTGTCTTTGCCTCGGCAGTTTTCAACCACCATGTGGCAGTTGACGACCCCATACCATCTTCCGCTGTATTGCCCAATTTCCAGGCCATCTTTTCCTTGACAACCCCAACCCTACGTCATGTCCCAAAGGGAGCCAGGAATGTTTGGGCCGGTCTGGTGGAAGCGGTCTCTCGTGACATTTGCGAAGCCCCTTCAGATCTCATGCCTTGGAGCAAGTTCTTTTTGCTCCCCAAGTGCATCCTCGCAGCCCCTCCCAGTAAGGGCAGAAGTCATCTGTGTGACACCGGGAAGTTAGTCAAGGCTCGTATCTGAAGATGGAAAGATGGTGACGTCCTGGGCCTTTGGTCCGATGCCGTAAATGCAGGTCACCTCCTGAAAGGAAAGCACAAGAAAAGGTCCTCGGACCCTTCACGACTAGCGCAATGCCAGACGTGCCAGGCAGGCCATGGAGGATGGTCAGTTCAGGAAGGCCATCCAAGCCCTGTCTTCTAATGGTCTTGCTCCTGCTTCGGATGACATCCTTGCCCAGATGTTGATTAAACACCCCCAGGCCACTCTTCCTCACATTCCATCTGAGCCGTCCCCTCCACATGTTAGGATTTCAGCCAAAGGGCTCGTCAAAGCTCTTAGGTCCTTCCCAAACGGGTCTGCCCGCGGTCCTTCCAGCCTTAGAGCCAACCACCTAAAGGAGGCCACCCTCTGCCCCTCCCCAGCTAGAGCTAACGGTGCTCTTCAGGCTCTTCTAAGTTTGGTTAACTGTTTGTGTGTGGGGCTGGTACCCCCTGATGTCGTCCCCCACCTCTGCGGCGCCACCCTCATCGCCTGTAAAATAAAATGGGGGGGTCCGGCCAATTGCAGTTGGTGAGGTTTTGCGACGGCTCACTTCCAAGTGTATCTCCCAGGCTGTAAGATCTGAGGCCATCAGGGTCTTTTCACCTCTTCAGCTCGGTGTTGGAGTCCCTGTTGGCTGCGAGGCCATAGTATACTCTCTACGTTGTGTGTTGGAAGATAACATCCCTCCGGACGACTGTTGGACCCTTCTCCTCGACTTTTCTAACGCCTTCAATAGCATTGACTGCGGGAAAATGTTCCAAGAGATCAGGACTCACATTCCCTCCATGGCAGCCTGGATGGAGGTATGTTACGGGGCCCAACCCCTTTTGCATCTGGGTGATCACACCATCCTCAGTTGTTGTGGTGTACAGCAGGGTGACCATTTAGGCCCCTTGGGTTTTGCCCTCGCCCTTCATCCAATAATAGAAAGAATCAGGGACCAAGTACCTGATCTGCTTATCAATGCCTGGTACCTTGATGATGGAACCCTGTGTGGTAGGGCTGATGATCTTCAGACTGCTCTATCCATCATTGAGGAGAATGGTCCAGCTCGTGGACTTCACCTGAACAGGTCTAAGTCCATCCTTCACATTCCTGGGGCAGCTCCCCCTGCCCACAACCCTCTCCCTACCGAGATACCTATTGCCAGTGAGGGTATTGAGCTCCTAGGTTCCCCCATAGGTCCTCCTTCCTTCTGTGACTCCATCATCCTTAAACGTGTGGAAAAAATCGATGAGATCCTGGACAGGCTCCCGGACCTCGAGGACGCTCAGATGGAGTCTGCCCTCCTACGTTCATGTCTCTCTCTACCAAAGGTCGCCTTTGCTCTCAGAACCTGCCCCCCAAGTTACGCTAATGGTGCTATCGAAGCCTTTGATTCCTCTATGCGTGAAGCAGTATCATCTATCGCAGGGGGTCCCCTCTCTGACTGGGCGTGGTCAAAAGCCTCCTTACCTTGCTCTCTAGGTGGTCTCTCCATCAAATCTGCTTCACTCCATGCTCCAGCAGCGTTTTTGGGCTCTCTACACCACCTCATTGCCAGCATCCTGGGTCGGATTCCTGATGTTTCTCCTCATTCGTCCCCCGCCCTGGCCTCCTTGGCTCTGGCCGCCGATAAACCAGCATGGTGTACCCTGGAAGACGTGGATGTCCCCATCAGACAGCATTCCCTCTCACACTCTATCGATCTTGCATCCTTCGACCATCTTATTGCCACGGCTCCCAGCCCCCGTTCTAAGGCCCTTGACCTGTCCACTGCTATTCCCCATGCTGGTGACTGGCTTAATGTCATTCCCTGCCAGGCTCTGGGCATCCATCTCCTGGACCTGGACTTCAGACACTGTCTCCAGTACTGGCTGGGTATGCAGATGGTAGCGAAGGGTTCTTTCTGCCCCATATGCCAGACTGCTTCCGATCCTCATGGTGACCATCAAGTTGGTTGTGGTGGGAATGGAGATAGGATTCATCGGCATGACGCTATCAGGGACACTCTTTTCTCTGCTGCCCAATCTGCTGCCCTCGCGCCCCGGAAAGAAGCGCCTGCCCTCATTCCTAGCCCCCACAGTTGCCCTGCCGACGTTTTCCTCCCTAACTGGAAAGGAGGGAAACCAGCAGCAATAGATGTCCACATCATCTCCTCCCTCCAGCAGCTCACACTAGCCGGCGCTGCCTCCACCCAGGGTCATGCCCTTAATGTTGGCTGTGAGAGAAAGATGGCAGCCCACTCTGCCGCCTGCCAGTCGGTTGGGGTAACCTTTGTTCCCCTGGTTGTTGAGTCTCTGGGTGGTTGGTGCCCTGAAGCTGTTGACCTCATTAGGTCTATTGGCCGTCAACAAGGACAGAGACTTGGAATCCCACCTGCAGAAACAACACGCCACCTCTTCCAGAAACTCTCCATCACCCTTTGGAGAGGCAACGCCACACTTTGGGCGAACAGAGTCCCCATCAACCCCCCTGACGTCGATGCCGTCATTTAAAAACTTGACTTATTAATTTAGTTATTTAGTTTATTTATGTTAATTTGCATTGTCTCATGTGTGTACGCGGGGAAAAAAGAAAAACCCCCAGCGAATTAAGGGTTTGCGCGTGCGCAGTTGGGTGAAGTATGACGATGGCACACTGACAGGGTTTCAGCTACACCACCGCGGGCGTACTCAAGATCGCAAGAACAAGGTGTGGTTGTTAGGCAGATAAGTAATCTTTGTTTTTATTCACCTGTGCTCGCTTCAAATCCTAGTAATAACTTTGCAGTAGGCGGTATTGTCTCGACTTGGAAAGGAATTTGTGTTACGAAAGCCTATTCGACTATGGCAATTTTCCCCCTACGATATCCTAAGCTTACTATATTTGGATTGATTATATCTAGCATTGCAATTTACTACTTCTCGAGTAATGGAAAGAAAGGTACCTCAGTAGACCATTTTGATGTAGCGAAAACAGGACTGCAAAGAGATCATTTCTTTCTGGTGGTTTTAGTTTTGTCAAGGCCTGGTGGCAGAGAACTTCGAGATGCTATTAGGCAGACGTGGATTAAAGCACACAGTGAAAAGGCACTAGGTGTTTTGGTCAAGTTTTCTATTGGAACTCAAGGACTTTCCACTGCAGATGTTGAGAGATTGTCTTCAGAAAAATCAATTTATGGTGACCTGCTGCTTCTCCCTGATGTGCAAGATTTAAACAATAACTTCACCTGGAAGGTTCTGAGGAGCTTTGTGGCAATAAATAATATTTATGACTTCACTTACTTTCTCAAATGTGATGATGACACTTTCGTAGTCCTGGATACTATTTTGAGTGAATTGGCAAAGAGAAAATCAAAAAAAGGATATTACTGGGGATTTATGTTAGAAAAGACTCCAGTCATAAGGGATGGAAAATTGGGAGAAAGGAAATGGTTTTTGTGTAAAACCTACCTTCCTTATGCTTCAGGTGGCTGCTACATTTTGTCTCAGAATCTTGTCGTGCATATAGCATCCAACGCTGATATGCTTAGATCGTACCGCCATGAAGATGTGTCAGTGGGTGTTTGGATTAGTTCTTATGTCGTAGACAGACATCATGACTTACGGTTTAATGTTGCCGGAGATAGTTCAAAGTGCGAAAGCTCTAACATTGCCATTCACACTCAGACGGAAAATGGCATGATTTTAAGACAAAAGTCATATGATGAACACAAAGTTATTTGTTAGTTGGACCAAGAGATTATGAGTTGTATAATTTTTCTTTCTTTTTTTCAATCATAACTTGGCCATGAAGACAAGGAATATATATCTTGAAACTTTTGTCGTGCATGATAATTTTTTTAGTCTAATATTATAGGTAAATTTGTAGGTAAATTTGTATGGCTTTAATATACTGCTTCTATTATTATTATAAGATAGTTACACCATTTTGTCCAGTCACTCCCCTTGTCCAATCCATAGGACATCACCAATTAATGAATATGATTATAAAACTAATTAAAATGTGCACTGTTCAGTTCTGTAACATCAACCCTTCCTTCAAAAGCAACTCATACCTAGTGACTGTTCTACTGCAGCATCTCTTGGGGTCGGGTGGGCATCTGGTTGGTTGGCGTAGGTGGATCAGGTCATGAGATGATGTGTTCAGCTCCAGATAGTGGAAGTGGATCTGATGGAGCAGGTGATGAAGCATGTGATGGAGAGTTGGTCCTGTCATCTACTGAGGTGTCTTGCCAAGTGGTTCCATCAGTAGCCAAAGCGGTTTCAACCCACTAAGGAAGGCATCCAGGCGCTTTTGTTCCCACCTATCCATGAGACTTTTGAGGTAAGGCTTCACTCTGCTCGAATGCACTTTTACAGTATCTTCACAAGGAAAGTGCACTTGTACTGCAGTGATGTTTGTGTCTGTAACCCAATAGGTGCCATGCTGAGGTCTCGATAGCTTTCCTCTCTCTTCACTTCAAAAGTGAAGCAGCACCCAGCTACCAATATGACATTTCAGTGGTGCGGTCTTCTTTTTGTACTGAACCTTGTATTTGGCCTGTGATCAGTTGATGCTTTTCACGGTAGTCTTCCACTGTGATTGGTTCAATATACGTGTACTGTGGAAGAAACTTACCCACATCCTCTCCTTCCCCACCGTCGCACTTTATCCACCTCATATTACTGACCATTCTTCATCTCTTCTCATCAACCAATAAAAACCAGCCGAATGGAACACTTTTCTTCTATTTACTTCTCCCTCCCAGTCTCTCATTTCTCTCCTCAATCATTTTCTTTCGCAGCACTGACCTGACATCTCATACTTTCTTCCCAAACCTGTTTCTTCCCACCACCCTATTCCACATCCATTCTCAGCTTGCTTACCTCAATATTCACTAACCTGCTCTCTTCCTTTCTTAATCTGAGACCAGTTTAGGCAAGTAATCTAGGCAGATAAGTGATCTTAGTTTTTGCATGCTTGCTTAGATAACAGCTCTAGGTATCTCTGTTCTCTGGCATCTTCTGCTTTCCTTCTCACTAGTTCATCCCGTCTCCTCTTTTTCTCTTGCTTTCTCTCCTTCCACATTAGCTTCATCATCTCCGCTATCATATGGGTGGGGTCATTGCTGGTTTTTCCAGTTAGCTCATCCTCTTCTGAGCTTTGACTGCCCATTTCGTCCTTGGAATCGAAATCGATGATCATTAAGGAAATATCCCATGGTGTGCAAATTTATGACAAAACTAAACCCACATGCTTGGCCACTGATTGGTCCAAGAATGGCATTGGTTTTTGGTTATTCCAAAACATTGCTCATGCCCAGACAACCTCTTCTTCTGCAAATCAGGCTGGAAGATTACCCTTGTAGGCAGTCGCTTCACGCACATGGCATAGTCAAGATATGCTCCAGTTGAAGGTGAAGCCCTATAGCAGATGTCCTATATAGACAAGGCCAGACATTTCGTCCTCGGCTGTACAAATCTCATCATAGCTGTGGACCACAAACCACTCCTCAAACTATTTGGGAATTGCTCATTGGAACACATCAGTAACTCATGCTTCCGCAATCTGAAAGAAAAGACACTATGATACGAATTCAAAATGGTACACATCCCAGGTGTGAAGAATAGGGAATCCGACACCATTTCTCGCCATACCACTGGCAACCAGCTTCCCACAAAAATGCATCTACAGGATGATATTTACAACATCAGCAACTCAACCACCCAACCTCCTCTCAACATACCTAACCATCTCATATATAGCAGGAGTAAAAATCACAGAGGAAACCCAGACTAGTCTCGAAAATAATCTACGAGACCACGCAATTGGCTCCCTCCACCCTCTGCAATCCATAACCTGGGATCGAGTCCGCACAGCCACAAGCAGTGACGAAAACATTATGCTACTAATGTCCACCATAGAAGATGGCATGCCTGATCACCGCCACGAATTTCCAACACCGACAAAAGAGAGTACCACCAATTCCGTGATAACCTTACTGTCGATGGGGTAGTCATGTACAAAGACAAAATTGTCATCCCATCATCACTAAGACAAGATTGCCTCAGGGCCCTTCATGCATCCCATCAGGGCACATCATCTATGATCGCGAGAGCTGAGACATCCATTTTCTAGCCAGGCATCACCTCAGATATCTACTCCACCAGGAACAACTGCAAACACTGCAACAGAATGGCACCTTCACAACCCAACATGCCACCTACACCACCGATTCCTTCGGTATACCCTTTCCAGTGCATATGTGCTGACTATTTTTATCACCAAGGAATCAGCTATGTTGTCATCATTGACAGGTACTCTGGATGGCCAATAGTAGAGAGATCAATGGAGGGCGCGAAAGGATTGATCAACACCCTAAGATGGACATTTGCTACCTATGGAATTCCAGACGAGCTGTCGTCTGATGGAGGACCAGAATTCACGGCCAACTCGACCAGATCCTTCCTGCTGAACTGGGGTGTACAACATTGCCTCAATTCTGTTGCATTCCCACACAGTAACTGCCGTGCTGAAATAGGGGTCAAGACAATCAAATGCCTCATCTAGAACAACACTGGTCCAAAAGGCGAACTTGACCTAGACAATTTCCAACTAGCAATCCTAGGCGAAGGTCCCATCGGTAGAGAGGAGAGATTGTTGAAGTACACACAACGATGCCAGATCCTAGCGACTTACCTTAAAACAAAAGAATTCCCAACTGATCTTCCAAAGAATGAGGCCAGAAACTTGAAGAACCAGTGTAAGACACACAAATGGGATGCTCAAAGTAAGTTCACACCAGTGATTGTGAAGCACCAATGAATATTAGTTATTCCCTTATCTCTAACGATTCTTGAATAGAGGGAAGACTTCATAAACTATAAAAATTCTTTTCTATCATAGAAATGGAACTAATATACGTTGGAATCAAGCGAGACATACGAAAGAAAGTTGTCAGTGAGATGGATGACATTGCTGAGATACTGCACCAGTATCACTCAAACCCAATGGGTGGACATAGCGGTGTAAACAGCACCCTGGCTAAAATATCCCAATACTACATGTGGCATGGCATGAAGGAGGATGTTGCTGAATATGTAAGCAAACAGCAATTTTTATAATTTACCTCTGAACATATTTATTCCCACCATATTAAGACTTTAATCAGGCCCTCACACCAATACAATATAAAATTATACACAAGGGTGTTACTGTATTTAGGTGGGTTGGTGGGTGGCATTCATGCTTCAACCCCCCCCCCCCCCCCCCCCCCTTCCCCCCACACACACACAAACACACACAAGTAATTCATTTCTTGGTTATATACAGTGCAGTGCATGTGACCGCTGCCAGAGGTACAGCAAGCTCAAAACACAGGCCCCAGAGCTGAAGTCCATCAAGGTGAAGGAACCCCTGGAACTCGTTGGCATGGATCTTATTGGTACATTATACCTACTGTATTATACCTACCGTATTTCCTTGAAATCCTGCCACCCTCGATTTACTGACACCCTCAAATTGCATCCGCATAAATACAAGGGCGACCGATATCGGATCTGCCCCCAAATTGCGCCCTCAAGTTGCTTTCCACGCATTGAAGGGGGGGAAATCTACGTGCAGTTCATTATACGTACGTGCATGCATTGTGGTATATCTGTGGCCACTGATGGTAGCGATGATGGTGAGATTCACTGTCTGAAGAGTGGAGTTGTAGCATCTGAGGCAGCTTCCGAGATAGCCAAACAAACAGCAACAATCGAGCTGGAACCAGAGTCAGATATAGCTGGAGATCTTTTCGCCAGCGATAATTAAGAACTTGATGCTAATGAAGCAGCTATCGAGGATGACTCTGACTAGCGAGAAAAACTGATACCCCGGTTCTGTTGATCACACCAAAGATACACTCTAGCACCTCTATTTAATACTCACTTGGTCATGATTGATGCCCGCATGCGCGGATAACCAACTTGCTTGTGAAAATTGCAGACACCCTTGTATTGCTTCCTCCCACATTTTCTGTCCACATTGCGGCTAGGCTGAAATACCTTCTGCGGATCCCATTCAAGTATTTTCTTTAGGGCCAATACTGTAAACCCAGAAAAGTTAGCGGGCCATTAATGTTAGCGAATTTAGCGATGGGGGAAAAATCGCTAAGCTAATAGGCAGCCAACATTTGTGGCAATATAAGTACAAAGTTCAAAACACTCACACGCGCATGCAAGCTGTCAGCAGAGCACGAGGTCGTCACTGATTATGAGCTTTCGAGTTTTGATCAAGCAACTGCGAACTTACAGCTATGATTGTTCGTTGGTGAAAGGCAATCATGCTGGTGGATCTAGCTCAGTTTGTTTCCCAGAAGGCGCTGGAGCAACAGCTGCAGCCAACAAAATATCATTCCATATGTCACTACTACTAGAGCGAGACTGGATTTGGCTGACGATCAGCCTGCATTGGCAATATTCGATGTGTTTGCAGCTCATCACTGTAGTTCTGTTCTTAAAAAGCTTCATGACAATAATATCCACCAAGTGTTTGTTCCTGCAAGCTGCACAGGAGAGTTGCAGCCACTTGATGTGTGCGTAAATGAAGAATTTAAGGCTTTAATGAAGGACTCCTTGACGAGGTGGTATGCTCCATGAAGCCCTGGATGGTGGGAAAGAGATATCAGCTGTTAAAGTGAATCTTCGTGCATCATTGATCAAGCCCCTGCATGCAAACTGGTTAATTAACATTCTTAGCAATCTTTCATGCAATACTGAAAGACTAAAACAAGCATTCAAAAAACCTGGAATCATGGACTTTATTAATGATTAATATACTGTTCTGATTAATGTACTGTTCTTATTTTCACAAGGATTTCACCTTGTTTTTCATGCTATAAAACGTTAACATTAATGGTCGCTAAAATGTGCATGATGTCAAAAACGCAAAATAAAAAGGTCGCCAACTTTTCTGGGTTTACAGTAGCCATTATATTGTTCATGCATTTGCATGCTGCCGACGATAGCAGATATAACTTGATACTCAAATAGCGTATGTTCTCAAATAGCGTATGTCCTCATCAATCTGCCTAAATTTGCGCCTCGGAGCATATTGGTCTAAATATATGGTTCCTAGACATAGTGCACACTAACAAAGATAACCTAACAATTCTTCTAAAGTTGTATCGACTTACTTTTCTTTTCTCGTTTCACTGGTGGGAGAACTCAGAGGTGCCACTGAGTGAATCAGAGATCTTTTATTGTTGACGCCAACCTACTAGCACCTGCGGTAGAATCTTGTGAAACGCCGATCGGCCATTCCAAAGAAAATGACTTATAAGATTTGTTTACTGCAAAACGACTATAAAGTACGCACCACTGAATTCTATATACTTCTCTGATAATCCCTTACCCGCAGAAATCGCAGAAATCATAAAATTATTACGTCTGAAATTTCAATGAAGACAAAAAGAAAATAAAGTCGCATCATATTTTTGCTATTTCAGCCAGTAAATAGCCAGTAAACAAAATTATGAAAGGCTATTATAATTGACTGCTAAACTTACATAGGAATACAACTTCCAGGCATGAAACTAGATATACAAAGTTTTGTTGTAATCGACTAACATACACCAATATCAGCTTGAAACAGATACCAAAGATTAGTATGGGTGTAGCTTCGCACACATGATGGTCTTGAGAGTTGAGATGAAGCAACCAGGTAATACATGTATGTATGACAACTTTGGGTAATTTGTTTAATTTCAGGGCCTCTACCCACAACTGATGGTTGGTTCAAGTACGTGCTGACCTTCACAGACTACTTTACAAAGTTTGTAGATTTCTACCCACTGAAGGAGAAGAGAGCTGCCGGTGTTGCACGAAGTATCAAAACCTTTGTAAACGGGTAAAAATGTAAAGTTGTGACGTGTTTGCGAAAACCATGCTTATGATAATGTTATGTTATAATAGGCAAGCATGATGTCTTGCCTATAATTGTATCCTATAAGTTTTAGACTAGGTATATAGCAGTATAGTGACATTTTTTAGATTTACCTGCATGATTACTTTCCTTAGCAACAGTAAGTAGTTGAATATAGGCGGACTAGTCCGCTGCAGAGAAAAAAATACACATTTTTGTATAACTTGATTAACTAAAATCGAATTGTCTCGCAACAATGCATGTGTTCGCAAGTTGATAACTGTTTAGATCGTACCTAAGTTCACACCTGTCCAGTATAACCACGTAACATTTTTTTTAACAGGTGGGGTTCTCCCAAAAGGCTTTTGTCTGACCAAGGACGTGAGTTCATTGCACAGGTAAGATTGACTATTAAAACAGGGCTACATTTAGTAAGAGGGGGGAGGAAGGAATGCTATAAAGTTACATGTTATAAAATTAACATTACTCTTGTAAGTATTTTTTTGTTTCAGATAAACACAGAGGTTTGCAGACAATTCGGCATCAAGCGTTCAGTGGCCAGTGCGTACCACCATCCACAGACTAATGGACTTGACGAGCGTACGAACCAGACATTGAAGGTGTGACTTGCCAAGCTTGTAAATGAATATCAAAATGATTGGGACCAGTTCCTAGATGATGTTGCATTCTCCATACGGACACAAAAGCAGGCTTCCACTAAATATAGTCCCTTCTTCCTGATGTTTGGTCGACACCCATGGACTCCACTTGAAGTAACTGTTTGTATTATCACTATTTTGGTACATCCCACAATTCCCTATCATTACAGATGGAGGAGACTTCAGACGGGATGTCCAACATTGAAGAGATGATAACAGATGTGAAGACAACGGATGTGGACTTGGATGACATGGTGTCAAAAAGAGCTGATTTGATGACAAGGGTTAATGAACAGGTAATTAACAGGTAATTTAAGTTTTTACCAGCTCACTGGGGTAAGCGTATATACATGCCAAGTTTTTCAAATGTGTAGCGATGGGCTCCGAGAATTTCTTCTTGTTTTGTTAGTTAGCACGATGTCTCATTTAGCCTCCAAATTTGGATACCATGTACCGTAAAGTATGCAGCAAGCGCCCACTATGCTGTTTTCATCGATCTAGAATTTTTAAGTGTATGGTAGCAAGCGCCCACTATATAGAAATTGATCATAATATATGCGCATGCGCAATAATAGGCAGAGAGTTCCTTTCTCTCTTGTGGCATCTTCAACAGAACTGATGGCTCTGAGGATGGTCTAGTCAGAGACTGTATTTCGAGGCCAGGCGAAGACAGAGAGGAGAGCAATAGCGACGAAGATCCATTCGCTGATTTGGATGAAGAAGTGAACGACTTGGTGTCTTTCAGTGAACCAGAAGAATTGCACTAAATGTTAAGAACAACATAACACTTTACCCCTGATAGAGAGATAGCTAGCTATTTTTGCTCGAACTTGTTGACTTTGTATGCCCTTTTCAAAAAAAAAGCGTTATGTGCGTCATTTAGAATTAAAACACAAATATCATGAGGCAAGTGCCCACTAAATGTAGCAAGCACCCCTCCCTATGATTTTGGGATTAAATGTTTAAGCGCCCCTGGGCGCTTGCGTACTTTACGGTACATGTATACCCAGGAACTAAGGAAAGTAATATCAAATTCACTAACCCGGCCATTTTTTATGACAAAATATGTTTCTACCACAACATTTATCAAAAAGAATTAGCTAAAGCTTATACATTGCGTCCATGTGTGGTGTGTGCATGCGTCCATGTGTGGTGTGGTGGTTACATGCGTCCACTACACGTAATAAGTGCCCACCCATCTGATTCTCTAGGGGGAAGTTTAACTGGCCATGGGCTCTTGCTATATACTTTATGGTAGTGATTTACTGATTGTATGACTACTTATTCCTGTTAATAATTTTTTCCCTGTATTGTTATAATTATAGGTTCAACAAAATGTGGACAGAGCACAAATCAAACAGCGAGAAGATTATAGCAAGAAAAAGGCCAAAGGCGTTAAAGTTTTTCACCATTGCATTGGAGACCTTGTTCTCCGGAAAGCAATGAAAAATGTCGGACGGAAAGGAGGAAAAATGGAACCCCTCTGAACTGGCCCATATAGGTAACACTCTAAGTGCGTACAGGAGCAAAAAAAATACTGCTACTAAACTTTTTCCATGAGTATATATCCTGCTAAGTTAGCTAGCCAATCCCTTCTCTTGCTAACAGGCTACTTGCCTATAACTCTCCTATAGCTACATTGTGGCTTATATTCCGCCTGGTATAAATGATGGTGTAAAATTATATATTTAGGTAATAGTAATAACATTGTTTTAATGTGCATGTTATTTATATCTTCTGTTTACTTTGCTCTTTACAGAATTCTTGAGATCGACAGCAATCAACGAATATCAATTGCACATCCCGAGACTGGGAAACCCCTTAAGGTGAAGGTTCCTTATGACCAGGTCAAACCACACAGCACCAGCAACCTTTATTCAACAGCCCTCAAAATCACCAAAGATTCCATCAACATATAGGTTACTTCGGATAGTAGCAGAAAACCTGTGAAGATTCCAACACACAGTTCACCCGAGAAGTCATTTCCGAAATGCAAGGCAGATGTCTATATCACAAAGGATATACTGGACCAAAAATTCGCAAGGTTGGTCCTGTGGATGTATTGAAACCAGCCTATCAAAGCAAGGATATCCCCTCCCTCACCAGAAGTATTCTTCGGAAAGGTACCTGGTTGGCCGATGAGCATATTGATCATGCGCAATCCTTACTCTCTCGTCAGTTCAAAGACATCGGAGGCTGCCAGTCAGTATGTGTGTTTCAGCCAGAGGAGTGTCAAATGGTTGGTACACCAGACAAGGACTTCATTCAAATCCTAAATATTTCAGGCAATCATTGGTTGACGTTAGCTGTTAGCAACATTGGTTGTGCTAAAGACACCATTGTGATATATGACTCCTAAAACTATTCAATGAGCACGTCATACAAAAATAAGTTCCTTAGACAACTTGCTTTCATGCTGTACCCATCAAACGGAAAGATGACACTGAAGTGGGCTGATATGCAGAGACAAGTGGGTAGCTCAGACTGTGGACTGTTTGCAATATCTACAGCAACTGCTCGGTGCCATTCTGTTTCACCGCAGGATTGTTTGTGGGACCAGGAACTCATCCGTTGTCACTTGTCCGAATGCTTCAAACAGGGAGAGCTGTCACCCTTTCCAGGAAGTGCACAACCAAGGTCACAGAAGAGTTGGAAACCCATTCAAGAGGAGAGCCAGGACTTGTTTGTTCTTGATACCAAAGAACTTGCAGACCCTGCTGTAGTGAAGACAGTCCGTCGTGCCAAGTGTATTGGTCAGGATCAGTTTGACAGTTTCACAAAGGAATGTCTAATAGACAGGACCAAGTCAATAGATGATACAATCCATCGCAACAAGCTACCATTGTTTGGCACCGAGGCATCCAAAGCATCCAAACGAAAGCAACAGCTGAACTCCCTGAAGTGTGATGTTGAAGTGTGATGTGGAACTCTTCTCACGATTATATATCGGCTGTCAGACACGTGCTGGAAATCTGGAGGAATTTTTCAGACATGAGAATCAAGCGTGTCCCCCATCACTCTCTGCCGCAGGGAGACTTCACCTAGGTACCAAGAGTGATATGCTAGTGTGTATGGAGGGTCTTTCTGAGGCACAGTCTGAAGCACCCAAAGTCACCAATGTAGTCATTGATTGAGCTACTATCGTTCAGATGCTGAAGCCAGGTGCTGCAGAGACATTTGACGAATATGCTCATCTGGTTTTCCTCCCTTACATCTCAGGACAGCTTCAACATGTGTCACATCTAGATCTAGTGCGGGACAGCTATATAGTCGACACTCTCAAAGCAACAGCCAGGGTAAAATGTGGAAAAGGGGTACGCCGACGTGTTGTTGATTTGCACCCATATCGGGAAACTGGCAAAACTTTTTTTCGTGTGGACCTCAACAAGAAAGACTCTTCAGTTTCCTCTCAAAGGCAATTGTTGAGTCAATCAAACTGGATAAAAAGGAACTAGTTGTCACAGATGGGTATCAGGTTCTTTGTGTGCCAGCACAACAGGATATACACTTACTTGCTCCACGCAGTCATGAAGAGGCCGACAGTCGTATGATGCTGCATGTAGCACATGCTGCACAACATGGCCATCACCAAATACTAATATGTACTGTTGACACTGACATTGTGGTGTTGGCTGTGATGGTAGCTGAAACACTACCTAGCGTTTGCAACAGGAAAAAATTTCCGATACTTGGCAGCCCACCAAATAGCAGCTTGTCTTGGATCAGAGAAGTCACTTGCCCTTTCTATGTTTCATGCACTAACTGGTTGTGATACTGTGTCAGCATTTGTTGGACATGGCAAGAAAACTGCATGGGCTACATGGAATTCATTCCCAGAGCTTACTAATGCACTGCTGGAACTGGCACATGTGCCTACTGAGATTCCAGAACAAAATATGCATGTCATTGAGAGGTTTATCATACTTATCTATGACCGAACAAGCACCTGCACTGATGTGAATAAGGCCAGGAAGAAGCTCTTTGCAAAGACCTCCTCTGTACAGAGAATTCCTCCAACACACGCTGCTCTGGAGCAGCATGTCAAGCGAGCTGCCTTCCAAGGTGGTCATGTCTGGGGGCAAGCACTTTCTCCAGACCCTGTGCTTCCTTCTCCAAGTAGTTGGGGTTGGATCAGGACAGATGGTGGATTATACGAACCACATTGGACCACACTTCAAAAGGCATCCAAGATCTGTTATGAGTTGATCTCTTGCGGCTGCAAGAAGGGGTGTCGTACCCGCTGCAAGTGCAAAATGGCTGGACTCCAATGCACTGCTCTCTGCAAATGTGAAGGAGAATGTCCAACAAACTGAGTATTGTATATACCACACAAATGATTTATCGCAACTTTGCACTATAATTATATTCTGATATCAAAATAATCAATTTTACAGTAGTTATATATGTTCATTTTGAGTATTGCTTTAAAGTAATTGTTTGCAGAATTCGTTTTTGATATGTGTCCATTTTGTAAAATGCCAGCCATTTGTTTTGGCCATTTTGTACAAAATTGCTGCCATGGCAACATTGGAAGCACTGAAATGTGTAATAGTGATTTGAGACCACATTGTTAGAGCTTGCATGGCGGCTAATTTGGAAAACAGCTGTCATGGCCAGTGTGGGTACTATTGCGATCGCCTCTATATCGAAAAATATTCATAGGGTATTAATTTACATGTGTACCAATTTTGGTGCTTTTATAAAAATATGCACAATAGCGGCATGGTGGCCATTTTGTAAACTGTTGCTATGGCCAGCATGGGTACAATTGTGAGCGCCTCCATATCCAAAAATGTTCATTAGGTATTAATCTACATGTGTATATACCAATTTTGGTGCTTTTATCAAAAAATGCACAATCGGTTTGGTATGCCGCTGCAGTCTGCACTATACATGAATGGCATCAGCAAGCTTGCACTTTCACCCTCTTCTACACTAATCCTCTATGCAGACGATATCCTTCTATCGCACCCCTTTGATTCAACTTCCTCTTTTGACTTAGTACAATCTGACATTTTTCTAATTTCATCATGGCTATCTTCCCGCCTTCTAAAGTTTACCTCTAATAAAAGCAAATATATGATTATTTCATGCAAATCTTCTGCATCACTGCCTGCACTCGTCCTCAACAACACTCCACTTCAACTCGTCCCCTCGTTTAAATACCTAGGTGTTATATACACTCGCATCCAATCTCTCCTGGTCACTTCACATAAACAATGTACGTTCTAAGTCAAGAAAAGTATTAGGACCGCAGCCTCTACCAACACCTTTCTACCCGCACGCTTCTCACACTTTACACTGCTCTGGTCCTCCCTCATCTTACCTACTGCCACTGTTTGGGCGCCCTCTCCTTCTTCATGTAACTCCATTTGGAACGTGTTCAACATTTCGCTCTCCGACTCTGCACACAAAACTGGTCTTCTGACTATCTGCCTCCTCTCCACCCTTAATCTTCCTAATCTTTCAAACATGCGTGACCAAGCCAAGCTCATCCTACTCTACAAGATTACACACAACCTCATCTATCTTCCTCCAAAATTCATCCAACCAGCCTTCTCTCACCGTTACCACCCATCAGATGTCTTAATTCCATTTTCTCGCACCTCTGCCATACAATCTTCGTTTGTTCCCACTGCCACAGCACTATGGAACTCTCTTCCACCATACATCAGATCCTCTTCCTCTCTTTTGTCATTTAAACGTTTAATTAAGAAATTGTACCTAACCAAATCCTCACAGGGTCATTAACTACTTACACACTTGAACTATCTTGCAATTCATATATCTGCTACTTGCACATTCACTTACTCATTTGTAAAACTGCTTTTGCTATTGAGATTGTGTTTTTCTCTCTCTTGTGTTAAAAATAAATAAAAAAAAATTATTATGTCAACTGAAACTTCGTTCGGAATGATCTTGTTGGTGCTGAATATTACCAAGAGATTGACATTGTCCGTGAATAGGAAGTCTAGAATTTCTTTTGAAAGAACGAGAGGGAGAAGGCCATTGAGACAGGGGTGTAAGAAGAAGTTTTTGGATGGGGTGACTTACCTAAGGATGGGCAGGCAACCATGTTGACCAATATTCACAAGTCTTGAATAGCTTTACTCCAATGGCTTAGTGTGATGGTAAAAATGAGTGAGAGTATAGGTAGACATGCAAAACTTGGACAAATTGTCCAATGCTGGCACCGGAATGCAAAGAACTATATATTCCGGTAAGAAACCAGCCCAGACATTTAAAACAAAACCTGCAAAGAATAACTCCACATGGTACCATTCCCAATAGCTTTTTTTTTACTGATGACTGCGAAATCTCAAAAATATTTTGTCTTCAAATGACTGTGTCCAGCTGCAATTAGTGTTTGACTGCCAAAAAGCAGAGTATGTCCTTGATTGCTGCTAAATGTGGTGTAATGACGTTTGGAAAATGTGAAAGGGACTTCTCTAATTACATATGGGATGGGAGGGTGGGGAAGCCATTCGAATAGTTCAATCTCAGAGAGATCTGGGCATAAAATCATCACTTCAGGGACATGTCATATTTGTAAATCAGCCTACTAGCCTTGCACCTCATAAAGAAAAGTCTTCACCTTCTACAACAATTGGAATGGTCTTCTGCCTTCTATAACAATTGGGTCTTCTGTCTTCTACAACAATGGAATGAAGTCTTCTGCCTTCTACAACAATTGGAATGAATTCTCAATGAACTCTCAGTTGACATAATAATCACCTCAATAATCGACTTCAAATTGTATTCCCTCGACGTTTTAACTAAATGCTCTAGCCTTCATCCAATTTGAAGTCGATTATTGAGAAGGTGATTATAATTGGAATGAAGTCTTCTGCCTTCTACAACAATTGGAATGAAGTCTTCTGCCTTCTACAACAATTGGAATGAAGTCTTCTGCCTTCTACAACAATTGGAATGAAGTCTTCTGCCTTCTACAATAATTGGAATGAAGTCTTCTGCCTTCTACAACAATTGGAATGAAGTCTTCTGCCTTCTACAACAATTGGAATGAAGTCTTCTGCCTTCTACAATAATTGGAATGAAGTCTTCTGCCTTCTAGAACAATTGGAATGAAGTCTTCTGCCTTCTACAACAATTGGAATGAAGTCTCTGCCTTCTACAACAATTGGAATGAAGTCTTCTGCCTTCTACAACAATTGGAATGAAGTCTTCTGCCTTCTACAACAATTGGTTAATAGTTGGATTGAGAATTACCTAAATAGTGCTCCCAGATTTGACGTCGACATCTGATTACAATATGGAGAAGATACAGAGTAGAGATATCATGTATAATATCCTAAATGACTTATGCCAAGATTACAAACTTTGCCTCCTTTTCCTTTCTTTAAACTTACTCCCGCTGATGTATTGCCTTGAGGTACAGGATATCAATCGTTTATCTCATCCTGCACAAGATCAGCCACTTGAACCAGGCACTGCTACTTCAGTCGAATGGTGTGACTATGGACTGCCATCCCTCAGACATTTGTCAATCCTTTCTCTCAGTTTAGAGGAAAGTAATTATGTCTATGTGGAACCAGTTCGTTCACCGTTCAAATCCGTGCTGAAAGTGTCGGTGCTATTCATCCCCTACCCAAAGATTTTCAACGTACTAACCTTACTTGCATGTATATGCATTTTAGCATCTTGTATGGCTGCACCAGAACGTCATTTCCTTCCACTTCATGGTTTCGTTCCCTTACCCTCTCGCCCCAAATAGTGAAGTGCTGGTAAAGATCGCCAGACGTAGGCGCGGGAAAAAACATTTGGACTAATGAACACCCCAAGAAGAGAAGAGAGGATCCTCAATGGCCTCGCTTCACCATGCTTCCCGATAGGGGTCAAGCGAGTTGCAGTTGGTTCTCCTTTCGGAAGTCATTCTCCCCGCCCTGTCGGCGCTAACGCTGTAAGTGTGAATGATGATGAAGCTGAAAGAAAGCAGAGGAGGTTGAATAGTAACATGTGCACCATGATGAGTCCTGGATGTCACACCCCTCGCTCCGCTAAGACCACCAACAGGTATGTAGTATATATATAGTACATAAACTACCACATAATGAGCTTTCTCCACCAGGGGTGGATTGTTCCATCAGCATGCACATACAATAGTTCAAACTGGTCGTTGAGATTACTTGGTACAGATTACTTGGTACCATGGGGACCCAGATTAGCTGAGCCCACTGACAAGTGTATGTCTAAGTAATGGGTGTGGCCTAGGGATCCACCATTTATGGTGAGGGTAGAGGCATGCTTACAAAAAGAATAGATTTCTTTTAGACAGACTCTCTCTACAAAAGCTCAGGTGGAAGTAGAGAGTCTGATGAAGTGCTACGCAAATGTTTAGTCAGAATCTTTGAGCTGCATACAATTCAATTTCACATAATTTTTGTAATGTTAGTGCCATAAAAACCATGGCGAGCCAGGAATGCAATGAATTCACTTGACGAGGCCCCTCACTGTCCCTGCATGTGTGACTCAGGTTCAAGTGATTGAGCCGTCTGTTGGTATGTATGTATTAGTGATGGGCGATGTTGGGTGGGATACGCGGGTCGAGAAGTGCATACATGTGTGCGTACATGGTGAGGTACGCAGGTGCCAAGCTGTGCCTGAGCTTCGAGACTATAGTCCGTAGCTCACCCTTAACTCTTTAGGGCCGATAATTGAAATTAACGCCGCGCAAGCGTCTGCCGGAATTAATTGAGTAATTCGTTTTATTAGCCCGAGAGAAAAACACCTTGGGCTCTTGAAGTCATGGGACAGCTTCTTCGCTTCAGGACTCAACCAGGTTAGCGTGTTGATAGCTTACATGGCCCTTGAAGTCATGGGACAGCTTCTTTGCTTCAGGGCTCAACTAGATTAGCGTGTTGCTAGCTTACCTGGCTACTTCTAAACAAAGCACACTAAGTTTGTTTTGCTTTTAGCGATCTCTGCGGTCTGTTGGCTTCGAAATCTTTTTACTATAGAGCTAGAGCTGCCATTATATCCACGTAAATAGTTTCAAAAAGGTAATCTAGATAATTGATGAGTATATAATTAGTAGTAATTAGTTTTAGTCGCGTGAGAGAAAAACACCGTGGGTACTTGAAGTCATGGGACAGCTTCTTCGCTTCAGGACTCAACCAGGTTAGCGTGTTGATAGCTTACATGGCCCTTGAAGTCATGGGACAGCTTCTTCGCTTCAGGGCTCAACTAGGTTAGCGTGTTTCTAGCTTACCTGGCTACTTCTAAACAAAGCACACTAAGTTTGTTTTGCTTTTAGCGATCTCTGCGGTCTGTTGGCTTCGAAATCTTTTTACTATAGAGCTGCCATGATGCCATGCTACGTAGTTTCCAAAAAAGTAAGCGTGAAGCTTACCTCCGATCAGTATTTTTGTTGTCAGTATTGTTGTCCGTACTCTGTTCACATTCAAAGGAAAGGACATGATGTTACCAATATTTTCAGGACAAGACACATGGCTATAAGACACATGGATATACTGATAAGTTGCTGAGATATTGAATGTCAATAATATATTGTTTTGCTAGGTAGAAGTAAGTTGAGCATGAAACATCATCATATATATAGCTAGCTATTATTATTGAATGTGAGAAATAGTGTGCCAGCTTGTAGCAGTCCTCTCTTAGTCATAGATGTGGCTTCCCAGGACAGGCATTGCATACCGATATGCTCTGTCGGGAGGGCACAGGGTTTTTTTGGCACTAGATGCATCTCCTAGATATATCGCCTCTTGCAGGAAAGTGGTCTAGGCGAGGAAGTGTTGGTGGTAATAGTTCTGTGGCAGAGCTACTTGGCCTCTGAGAAGAGAGCAGTGGCTGTTTGGTCGACTGAGAGAGTGGATGTGGTGGATTTGGTGGCAAGGGTAGGGTTTGTTGAGATATGTGTTGCGGTTGAGGTGTGTTGGTTGACGACTGAGATGGTTGTATAGTTGGTGCTGTAAGTATAGTACTGCTGAAGAACATCTATAGTGTATTGACATTGTTATGTATAGACATGGTTATGTTACATGTTTGTTGTTGTTGTTTCACCCACCTGTAGCAAATGTAAATCCTGGACTGAGCTGTGTACCAGTATCATTCTGACCTATAGCTGGTGGAGGTGAAGCTCACTCCTCTGAAAATATTAATTTTTGTAAATATAATCATTGAACAATTCATCATAAAGAACAATTCATCATAAAGAAACCATTGCTGTTGGGGTGAAGTTCTGAATCACTTGCTGGAGGAGGTTATACAAGATTTAAAAAACATTACCATTGTCTTCCATAACTTCAAGGTCATCATCACTTCCTTCTGCTATGTATTCAAGGATGCTGTTGTCATAACCAGGAAAAAAGTCTACAACACACTCTAGAGAAAATCTTTTTGCCATTATCAGTTGTGGGCAGAGCAGCTACAAGTAAACACAGCTGCAAGATATTAGATTACGCAATGGCCATGTAAATATAGCGCGCTAAAGTGATTAGTGTTTCTCCGCGACAAAAGTCGCTATCGTCGTTACGGACAATTAAAATGTGCGCGTGAAAGTCGCTATCGGCCCTAAAGAGTTAACTGAGCCTAATAATGGATTTATCTGTAAAACAAAAAACGAACGACACATCGAACACGGTATATTGACAATTATGCCAGGTCGTGGCAAAGTGGCCTGACAGAGCAGGATGCCATAATGTTTACATGACAACCAGACGACTTGCACACGTGCAGTACCTTACTAAGAAGATACGGATGAATTTTTACGCGTGGAGGGTGAGATACGGAATATATCTACCTAGTAATTACCCAATCAAAATCATGAGAAACTATTTGATGGTACGATAGATATACAAAATAATGGTGGATAGAGTGGCTAGTCAGAATGAAACTTCACCTGAGCCTAAGGAGGTTTCTCCATCGTGGGCTGCTGTGCTTCTCCCGCGTGGTTTTTTTAATATTACTCGCGCAAAAAAGGAGAGAAAGAGAAAAGCTCAAAGCCTGCTTCTGAAACAGCAGAACAAAGAGAACTGAGATTTGGAAGGGAAGAAAGAGCAGCGACTGTTATTTAAAAAAATCGTGGGAGAAGCACAGCAGCCCACGGTGGAGAAGCTTCCCACGGTGGAGAAGCTTCCTTAGGCTCAGGTGAAGTTTCATTCTGACTTAGCCACTCGATCCACCAACACACTCTAGCTATGGGCATGTTTTAAAAAAACTGGAAATGATCGTCACCGACAAAGGGAAATGACTATGGTCACTATTGAGCTGATACTCCTTGAAAACTGTGAGTAATACACTACTCTTGGCTACTTCTCCATATTACAATCCAATCCGATGGCCTCAATTATTTACAGGTCAGTGTAGAGTGTTAGTCCTGCTGCAATACTTAGAGCAACGTGATGTAAATTTCAAATTGATATTTTTATTTCACCACATAGTGCCTTGCATTCATTTCTAGTACATACATGCGCCATGCACGGCAATATCAAGTTTTCCGTCCGACTCCCGTGTGGGGACTCACTTCACCCGCCAACACATGAGCGACTCATGCTGACTCAGCAATAATCTGAGCACCAACCCCACCCCCTGGACTCAGATAGTAACGAGAGTTCATAATGTCACATAGTGCAGGGTACGAGTTCTCTGAAGGCGTTCTTGTTTCCTGTGTGTGCACACGTAAGAGGGCGTGGCTAGCTCCCTCCCTCCCTCCCAACTTCTGGCAGATTTTAGTTGACTATAAAACATGCATGTATTTAGCTCAGATGAGTAGACCCTTGACCCTGCATAATACTACTGTGCTCTCCTGCTAATTATCCGATGTATCCATGACTAGAATCGGCGGGTAATCGGAAAGCTTTGTGACTTGTAGATGTGTGTTTGTGTGCAAGCATGCGTGTGTTGTGTGTGTGTGTGTGTGTGTCAACTCAATTGGCAGGAAAATCATTTAGCTCGGTCATGTTAATCGCCTGCCTCTGGGATTTCGGCAGAGCACATGTAATGGAGCTTACAAACAGTTGTCTCTTCTGTGCAGAATATCTGCTCTGACTGGCTGCATGCAAACACTTCAAGCCCTCACGTACGTTCAAGCCATGTGAATATTACATCTGTGCTTGTGTGCTGCAGCTGATTGGTCCGCAACTTAATTTGTGCGTCTTTAAAATAAAAAATGTAACAATTATGGCTTTCTTTTCAAGAGCGAACTTTTCAAAAACTAGAATATAATAAGCTGCAGTTTGGCATAGGAATCAGCTCCACCGAGGCAAGCTAACAAAGCTATGCATGACTATGTCGAAGTCGAAGGAAATACGATCAGGAGCTCCTCATGTCTCAAGAGCAAAGGCAGTCAGAGTGGTTCTCCAATAAGAAAAGGAGCCTCTGCAGCTTTTGTCAGACGATGAAGTTCAAATACCAGCAGTTAAAGGGATATTCCGATCATTAACCCTTTCCTCTTCTTTAATCTTAGAGTGGTCTACTGGGCATGTGCAAGTAAAGATCCCATTGTTCAGGGCATGACAGTTCAATTTCTTCATATCTTCTTTGCGAATGATCTGGAGTTTTCACCTGCATGCACTTATGGGGGTCAGTCTAATGGGGGGTCAGTCAGTTCATTATGGACATATGGACACGAGGGCTAACAATAAGGAGTTAGTAATATAATTTAAAACTGGATGGAGTGGATTCATTGACCTCCAAAAAGGTAAGGAAACAAGACTGTATCCGTGTAGACCACAACCAGTAGATGACCCTTTACCATTTATAATCAATATTTGGTAAAGTGTCATCAAACTGGTTGTGGTCTACATGGGAAGAGTCTTGTTACCTTCCTTTCTTCAACAAGTCAATCTTTGTTTGTTTGTTTGTTTGTTTGTTGTTTCTGGCTGCGTGGTGGAGGACTACACCAAGTCAGAGCTTCAGGACGTCCAGGGCTTTTAACTATATAGTTATACACTACTGTTGAATTTCATACAGAGCCATGCTGTCCACTACAAAAAAATCAGTTCATAGCATACCTTGTTGCTATTGGTGACTGTACGCATGTAAGGTCGGCTACAGCCTCCTTCTAGGACATGGTAACGTGCATAGGAGAGCTCCATCCACCAAACAGCAGATCATTTCACAGAGGATCAGCTGTAGCCTCTTTTGGACTTGGTAATGGTCGTCTAGGAGCAAGCACTCCACAGACCAAACAGCTGAGTTGAGTACGGGTCAATGTCTCTGCCTAAATACAGCACTTGTGGTAAAACAGCATGTGAGCTAGATTGATTACATCATGCTTTATTATTATTATTATTATTATTATTATTATTATTATTATTATTAAGAAACAAGAGTGGTTGTGGACATGCATTGTAGCTGCTCAAGTCTCTACAGCATGCATGTCTGAGGCAGCTGCTCGAGTCTCTACAGCATGCATGTCTGAGGCAGCTGCTCGAGTCTCTACAGCATGCATGTCTGAGGCAGCTGCTCGAGTCTCTACAGCATGCATGTCTGAGGCAGCTGCTCGAGTCTCTACAGCATGCATGCCTGAGGCAGCTGCTCGAGTCGCTACAGCATGCATGTCTGAGGCAGCTGCTCGAGTCTCTACAGCATGCATGCCTGAGGCAGCTGCTCGAGTCTCTACAGCATGCATGTCTGAGGCAGCTGCTCGAGTCTCTACAGCATGCATGCCTGAGGATGATGCTCGAGTCATAACTCAAATGTGGGTGCCTCAATATATATACCAGGACTCATAGTATGTATGTATATACACCAGGACTCATAGTATGTATGTATATACACCAGGACACATAGTATGTATGTATATATACCAGGACTCATAGTATGTATGTATATATACCAGGACTCATAGTATGTATGTATATACACCAGGACTCATAGTAATAAGTATGTATGTATATACACCAGGACTCATAGTATGTATGTATATATACCAGGACTCATAGTATGTATGTATATACACCAGGACTCATAGTATGTATGTATATATACCAGGACTCATAGTATGTATGTATATACACCAGGACTCATAGTATGTATGTATATACACCAGGACTCATAGTATGTATGTATATACACCAGGACTCATAGTATGTATGTATATACACCAGGACTCATAGTATGTATGTATATATACCAGGACTCATAGTATGTATGTATATACACCAGGACTCATAGTATGTATGTATATACACCAGGACTCATAGTATGTATGTATATATACCAGGACTCATAGTATGTATGTATATACACCAGGACTCGTAGTATGTATGTATATACACCAGGACTCATAGTATGTATGTATATATACCAGGACTCATAGTATGTATGTATATACACCAGGACTCATAGTATGTATGTATATACACCAGGACTCATAGTATGTATGTATATACACCAGGACTCATAGTATGTATGTATATATACCAGGACTCATAGTATGTATGTATATATACCAGGACTCATAGTATGTATGTATATACACCAGGACTCATAGTATGTATGTATATATACCAGGACTCATAGTATGTATGTATTTATACCAGGACTCATAGTATGTATGTATATATACCAGGACTCATAGTATGTATGTATATATACCAGGACTCATAGTATGTATGTATATACACCAGGACTCATAGTATGTATGTATATATACCAGGACTCATAGTATGTATGTATTTATACCAGGACTCATAGTATGTATGTATATACACCAGGACTCATAGTATGTATGTATATATACCAGGACTCATAGTATGTATGTATATACACCAGGACTCATAGTATGTATGTATATATACCAGGACTCATAGTATGTACATATGTATATACACCAGGACTCATAGTATGTATGTATATACACCAGGACTCATAGTATGTATGTATATACACCAGGACTCATAGTATGTATGTATATACACCAGGACTCATAGTATGTATGTATATATACCAGGACTCATAGTATGTATGTATATATACCAGGACTCATAGTATGTATGTATATATACCAGGACTCATAGTATGTATGTATATATACCAGGACTCATAGTATGTATGTATATACACCAGGACTCATAGTATGTATGTATATATACCAGGACTCATAGTATGTATGTATTTATACCAGGACTCATAGTATGTATGTATATATACCAGGACTCAATAGTATGTATGTATATATACCAGGACTCATAGTATGTATGTATATACACCAGGACTCATAGTATGTATGTATATACACCAGGACTCATAGTATGTATGTATTTATACCAGGACTCATAGTATGTATGTATATATACCAGGACTCATAGTATGTATGTATATACACCAGGACTCATAGTATGTATGTATATACACCAGGACTCATAGTATGTATGTATATATACCAGGACTCATAGTATGTATGTATATATACCAGGACTCATAGTATGTATGTATATACACCAGGACTCATAGTATGTATGTATATACACCAGGACTCATAGTATGTATGTATATATACCAGGACTCATAGTATGTATGTATATATACCAGGACTCATAGTATGTATGTATATACACCAGGACTCATAGTATGTATGTATATACACCAGGACTCATAGTATGTATGTATATACACCAGGACTCATAGTATGTATGTATATACACCAGGACTCATAGTATGTATGTATATATACCAGGACTCATAGTATGTATGTATATATACCAGGACTCATAGTATGTATGTATATATACCAGGACTCATAGTATGTATGTATATATACCAGGACTCATAGTATGTATGTATATACACCAGGACTCATAGTATGTATGTATATATACCTAGACTCATAGTATGTATGTATATATACCAAGACTCATAGTATGTATGTATATATATACCAGACTCATAGTATGTATGTATATATACCAGGACTCATAGTATGTATGTATATACACCAGGACTCATAGTATGTATGTATATATACCAAGACTCATAGTATGTATGTATATATATACCAGACTCATAGTATGTATGTATATATACCAGGACTCATAGTATGTACATATGTATATACACCAGGACTCATAGTATGTATGTATATACACCAGGACTCATAGTATGTATATATATCAGGACTCATAGTATGTATGTATATATACCAAGACTCATAGTATGTATGTATATATACCAGGACTCATAGTATGTATGTATATATACCAGGACTCATAGTATGTATGTATATACACCAGGACTCATAGTATGTATATATACCAGGAGTCATAGTATGTATGTATATATACCAGGACGTATGTATATACACCAGGACTCATAGTATGTATGTATATACACCAGGACTCATAGTATGTATGTATATACACCAGGACTCATAGTATGTATGTATATATACCAGGACTCATAGTATGTATGTATATATACCAGGACTCATAGTATGTATGTATATATATACCAGGACTCATAGTATGTATGTATATATACCAGGACTCATAGTATGTATGTATATATACCAAGACTCATAGTATGTATGTATATATACCAGGACTCATAGTATGTATGTATATATACCAGGACTCATAGTATGTATGTATATATAACAAGACTCGTAGTATGTATGTATATATACCAGGACTCATAGTATGTATGTATATATACCAGGACTCATAGTATGTATGTATATATACCAGGACTCATAGTATGTATGTATATATATACCAGGACTCATAGTATGTATGTATATATACCAGGACTCATAGTATGTATGTATATATACCAAGACTCATAGTATGTATGTATATATACCAGGACTCATAGTATGTATGTATATATACCAGGACTCATAGTATGTATGTATATATAACAAGACTCGTAGTATGTATGTATATATACCAGGACTCATAGTATGTATGTATATATACCAGGACTCATAGTATGTATGTATATATACCAGGACTCATAGTATGTATGTATATATACCAGGACTCATAGTATGTATGTATATATACCAGGACTCATAGTATGTATGTATGTATATATACTAGTATGTATATATATATATATATATATATACCAGGACTCATAGTATGTATGTATATACTGTATACCAGGACTCATAGTATGTATGTATATATACCAGGACTCATAGTATGTATGTATATACACCAGGACTCATAGTATGTATATATACCAGGAGTCATAGTATGTATGTATATATACCAGGACTCATAGTATGTATGTATATATACCAGGACGTATGTATATACACCAGGACTCATAGTATGTATGTATATATACCATGACTCATAGTATGTATGTATATATATACCAGGACTCATAGTATGTATGTATATATACCAGGACTCATAGTATGTATGTATATATACCAGGACTCATAGTATGTATGTATATACACCAGGACTCATAGTATGTATGTATATATACCAGGACTCATAGTATGTATGTATATACACCAGGACTCATAGTATGTATGTATGTATATACACCAGGACTCATAGTATGTATGTATATATACCAGGACTCATAGTATGTATGTATATACACCAGGACTCATAGTATGTATGTATATATACCAGGACTCATAGTATGTATGTATATATACCAGGACTCATAGTATGTATATACACCAGGACTCATGGTATGTATGTATATACACCAGGACTCATAGTATGTATGTATATATACCAGGACTCATAGTATGTATATACACCAGGACTCATGGTATGTATGTATATACACCAGGACTCATAGTATGTATGTATATATACTAGGACTCTAGTATGTATGTATATATACCAGGACTCATAGTATGTATGTATATATACCAGGACTCATAGTATGTATGTATATATACCAGGACTCATAGTATGTATGTATATACACCAGGACTCATAGTATGTATGTATATATACCAGGACTCATAGTATGTATGTATATATACCAGGACTCATAGTATGTATATACACCAGGACTCATGGTATGTATGTATATACACCAGGACTCATAGTATGTATGTATATATACCAGGACTCATAGTATGTATGTATATATACCAGGACTTATAGTATGTATGTATATACACCAGGACTCATAGTATGTATGTATATATTTATAGCAGGCCTCATGTAGTGGAGTCTAGTGCAAGTGCTCTGAGCAACTCGCAGCTGGCTGAGCACTATACCAACTGCATCAAACTGTCATCTCAGAATGTAAGTGTAATTTTTAATTTGTATGTGATGTGTGTGCATGTGTGTGTGTGTATTGTGTGCGTGTGTGTGCACACATGTGTTCGCACGTGGGAACCCATTGGCCTGAAGTTCTAACCTCTAGTGCACAACGTACGGATGTCGCAATGTTTAACATGCACGATTCCATTCCTGTCACAGAAAATCAGTTCCAAGAATGCGTTTGGTCTGCACCTGATCGACCACATGCTGAAGATGCTGCAGCAGAGAGGAGAGACCACCAACTTCCAGGTGAGTGGGCAGGGCAAGCGAGAGGATGGTCCTCACGAGCGCAGGGCAGGATTGTGGCTTGAGCAAAGAGACTACCGTAGTTGCCGGGATATACAAGTTGCACCTTAGTATCAGTCCCCACCCCCCTCCCCTCACCAAATCCCTGTGTGTAGATCACTTTCCTTATTAACTGATGCCGTAATGTCTATTTATATGAAAATAAATTTTGTTCCACTGCGCACAGGCAGACTAAGCTGCAGATATCTGGACTCACGGTTACAACTGAGCAGCCGGCAGATTCTCTGCACTTGGATTTTCCATTCTTTTCAGGGAAAGAAAGTGACCGACCGCCATCTTGAAGCTAGCACTGTAACTCGTATGCTTCTTGCTGGTTGCAGCTGTAGACACACACAACTCAATAGTGCATCTTTAGAAGAGTTCCATGTGCTTGTTGAGGCCACACCCACTCTTGGAATTGACCAACCTATTGTCATTTGAGTCACACCTCCACATTTGAAGAGGAGATCGGTAGCTGCTGCTGTGGCATGTGTATCCTGGCAAAGACCTCTCTCTCTGGAATATATTTGATGGTATCAGGGTAGTAAAAACTCTGCCTTGTGCTGTGCGTGTAGAAGGATATTTTCAAGGTTTTTTATATTCACAGTTTTCATGGCTAGAATTAGATCTGTCAGTGAGTATGATGACGGTAGAGCATGGGTGTAGTGGCAACATTTGTGACTGATGATCTTTACCCATCCATGTTTCATGCAGGATTTTTGGTTTAGAGGGAATTCAACCTTTGGTTCCCCCAAGTAGTTCCCAATGCCAGGTACACACATTGCCTATAAGAGACTGATGGTGTTGTCTGCAGAGGACCAGGTTCACACATTGCCTATAAGAGACTGATGGTGTTGTCTGCAGAGGACCAGGTTCACACATTGCCTATAAGAGACTGATGGTGTTGTCTGCAGAGGACCAGGTTCACACATTGCGTAGAAGAGACTGATGGCGTTGTCTGCAGAGGACCAGGTTCACACATTGCGTAGAAGAGACTGATGGTGTTGTCTGCAGAGAACCAGGTTCACATATTGTCTATAAGAGACTGATGGCATTGTCTGCAGAGGACCAGGTTCACATATTGCCTATAAGAGACTGATGGCATTGTCTGCAGAGAACCAGGTTCACATATTGCCTATAAGAGACTGATGGTGTTGTCTGCAGAGAACCAGGCTTTGCTTGTTAAAGTGACTGCTTGGTATCGAGCAAACACTTGCTGGCAGTTGCTATGAGCATCCTGGTTAACTGATTAGCTGCTGTTAGTGGATATGTCCGCAAACTCAGACATCAGTAAAGAGAAATGTGTCCTTTTTTCAATGAAACCTTTCATGCAGAACACCAGATTTTTTAAACCTGCACACGCCCAGTAGACTGCCGTGTCATTATAGAACAGTCATAAAATTAGACCAGTTTGAAGGGAGGAGCGAGCAAAAGTGAAGAAAACAATGGCTGGTGATCGCAACTGCCATTATGAATGGTCTCTTACTGGTCTGTTTCTGAAGCCCTACTGTGAAGGCAATGGATGAAAGCTGCACAGGGACCTGTCCTACAGAGTCATGACAAATCTCTTGCTCTCGAGAAAGGAGGTGCTCCTGGAAAGCTGCACAGGGACCTGTCCTACTGGAGTCATGACAAATCTCTTGCTCTCGAGAAAGGAAAAGCTGCACAGGGACCTGTGATGGATTTCCTTGCTATACTTTTGTGCTTGACATATGACGCTGGCCAAACGTTGCATCGCATTGCGTGTTGTCAATTGACCTTTGACCCAAGCCGCTGCCGCCGCCACATGATGTTCTGATTGGTCCGACGCTGCGTTTCAGACGCTGGATTAGAAAAAAGTTCTAATCCTGCGTCTGAAATGCAGCTATTGACCAATCAGTGTCCGTCTTTGTTGAGCGCGATTCGAGGGTCAAAGATCAATTGACTACATGCAACATAATGCTCAACCAGCGTTGTGTTGTGAACCAGCCTTAACACGACCAGCCTTAACACGACCAGCCTTAACACGACCAGCCTTAACACGAAACTTGCAGCTTATTGCATTCACGTTTTAGTAAGTGGCAGAAGAGTTGATTCTTTGGGGGGGAAAGTTATGGCTACAGGACTGTATACAGAAATTTTGCGGGGGGGGGGAGGAGAACTTGGGGTATGGAAAAATGAGGGGGGTTGGTGGAGGGCCTGACCCAGTATCACATGACTGTTAAATCAAAAAAATTAAAGGGGTGGGGGTGCGAGAATGACACCCCTGGGCTATAATAAAAAACCACAGGTGAATTGGTTCACAATAATTGCCGATGAAGACTAGAACCATCTAGCCGAGATGCCGAGGAGCAAATAATTTGTTGTTGAGTACAGAGAAAGTCATTAGTACTCATGGTACGTGAGAGCTCGTTGTTAGCATCCTGTACAGCAATGGTCTTGGCTGTTGTTATTTTTGTGTTCTTTTACATTTTTTTTTGATTTCCAGGTTGCCAGCTCTACACTGGACGCCAGTGCCAAGATCTATGCCGGGCGTGTGGACTCTATTTACAACGATGCTTTCAAGATCCTCGGTGGACTGGGGAAGGAGTCCCATGGTAATGCATTCATAATTGTACCAGTGTATGTGTCGTCCGTGTGGTGATCGCTGGACCAAGCACACACTGGGTTGAGGCAGGTTGGCCACAGCTGTAGGTGTGTCTCAAATGATCATGTGATCAACACAGCTGACAAGGAAGAGGCGCAGGAGGAGGACAAGGATGGAGACGATGGACAGGTGGCAAAGAAGAAAATCCGGAGGGGGAAGAAGCCGGGCGCATCTGTCGTTATAGAAGGGTGTCCAAGTGCGTTGGATATCACGGACTTTGAGATGGAGTTCAAGTCGGACCCTCTGTTTCAGAAGACAGCTGCTGCTTTTGATAAGGGTGGAGTGGCAGGCCTCCTCTTGAACAACATCAGTGTCCGGTGAGTGAGCTGGCATGCACCACCGGGTGAGTGAGCTAGCACGCACCACTGGGTGAGTGAGCCACCACCGGGTGAGTGAGCACCACCGGGTGAGTGAGCTAGCACCCACCACTGGGTGAGTGAGCCACCACCTGGTGAGTGAGCCACCACCAAGTGAGCGAGCCACCACCGGGTGAATGAGCTACCACCGGGTGAGTGAGCTAGCACCCACCACCAGGTGAGTGAGCCACCACCGGGTGAGCGAGCCACCACCGGGTGAGTGAGACACCACCTGGTGAGTGAGCTGGCACCCACCACCGGGTGAGTGAGCTACCACCGGGTGAGTGAGCCACCACCGGGTGAGTGAGCCACCACCTGGTGAGTGAGCTACCACCGGGTGAGTGAGCTAGCACCCACCACCGGGTGAGTGAGCTGGCACGCACCACCGGGTGAGTGAGCCACCACCGGGTGAGTGAGCCACCACCGGGTGAGTGAGCTAGCACACACCACCGGATGAGTGAATTGAAATTGAGAGTACATTTCAAATTGATTATTGAGGTCATTGTATTTTCGTTGTGCGAACTGAGAGTTCTTTGAGATTAATATTATTTTATTATTATTATTATTATTATTATTATTATTATTATTATTATTATTATTATTATTATTATTATTATTATTATTATTATTATTATTATTATTATTATTATTTTTATTTTTATTTTATTTATATTTTTTATTTTTTATTTATTATTATTATTATTTATTATTATTATTATTATTATTATTATTATTATTATTATTATTATTACTACTACTACTACTACTACTACTACTACTACTATTACTACTACTACTACTACTACTACTACTACTACTACTACTACTACTATTATTATTATTATTATTATTATATACTACTGTTGGGGGTATTAACCCTTACCGGAGGATGGGGGAAAACTCATTGGTAGGGCAGATGACTCCCATTAAAAAATGGACGCAGAGACGGCACTATTTGACTTGCATGCATTTTTGGATTCGAGTTCAAAACAATCACAGGTACAACACAACATAACCTCTCTGGATAAGTAGTTTCTCGATCTTTTGGCTATAGCACTTCTAGTTGTTCTAGTGTTTCGGTCGAGCTTGTCACCTACTATTTTGTTTAGATCTTGGTTAGGCTGACTTCAGGTGTCTGCCTAGTATGTAGCCTAACTCTACTTGCCGAGTTTTAGCTCATAGCTAAAGATGCCTCAATAGTAGCGCCTATGTTGAACTTTCATATTGTTTTCTCACCTTTTTCAGATCGCAATGTGTCTGCCGTGGAAGTTGTTGCATATGAGCTTAGATATGAGAGGCTATAAGCTTTTCCTGATAAGATTTAGCTAAGCTATATATAGCTATTATCATAGTAGCTCTTAGTAGCTAGCTATTATCTTAGTAGCTAGCAATTATCAAAGTAGAGCTAGCAATTATCTTAGTAGCTAGCTACAAGTATTATCTAATAAGACTTAGTAGCTAGCAATTATCATAGTAGCTCTTAGTAGCTAGCAATTATCATAATAGCTCTTAATAGCTAGCTATTATCTTGCTATTGTCTTAGTAGCTAGCAATTATCATAGTAGCTGTAGTAGCTATTATCTTAGTAGCTAGCTATTAGCTATTATCTTGGTAGCCAGCTATTATCTTAGTAGCTAGCAATTATAGTAGCTAGCTATTATCTTGCTATTGTCTTAGTAGCTAGCAATTATCATAGTAGCTGTAGTAGCTATTATCTTAGTAGCTAGCTATTAGCTATTATCTTGGTAGCCAGCTATTATCTTAGTAGCTAGCAATTATAGTAGCTAGCTATTATCTTGCTATTGTCTTAGTAGCTAGCAATTATCATAGTAGCTGTAGTAGCTATTATATCTTGCTATTGTCTTAGTAGCTAGCAATTATCATAGTAGCTGTAGTAGCTATTATCTTAGTAGCTAGCAATTATTATAGTAGCTCTCAATAGCTAGCTATTATCTTAGTAGCTAGCTATTAGCTATTATCTTAGTATCCAGCTATTATCTTAGTAGCTAGCAATTATTATAGTAGCTCTCAATAGCTAGCTATTATCTTAGTAGCTAGCTATTAGCTATTATCTTAGTATCCAGCTATTATCTTAGTAGCTAGCTATTTTCTGATATTTAGCTAGTAGCTATGCTTGTTTCTCGAGTAGCTAGCTATATTGTTTGTCTCCCAAGAGACTAGAGCTAATTATAAAGCACTTGCAAGTCTAAGATGTACCTGGATATAGAAGATGGATCCTAAACTTCAAGGGCAGTAGAGAAACCTGGCAGCTCCGATCAAGTAAGAATGTTTTGTGTTGCGATAGTTTCTATAATACATCATTCAAATCCGTGAGTCTTTTTCACTTTTCATTGCTGTTTGGTAAACTTTTCCTGTAGGTCAGTTGGACCCATAGCACCTGTGCATTGTACAGATAGTATCTATCAAATTCACTTTCTTTTTCACACTAGACATACAAGTGTTGCACTTGAAGCTAAGGCAGAATTACACCTCCATTCTCTACCTGGTCCTCTCTCTCTCTCCCAGTCAGTTCAACTTCCAATAGCTCCAAGTTCTCTGCAACATCATCTCAACTCTACTTCTACTGCATGCTACTATCCACGTATATATTTTCCAGTCAAAATTATACTCACTCTCTTGGCCTCCACATCAGTATCTATCCAAGACATGGTCCACAATATTTAATGTATACTGCATATTTTCCTGTAATAGTTTAGAACAAGCTGCTTGCTAGAGCTGGTAGCTGAACCTTTTTCGGAACCAGGTCTCGCTCGACGAAGGGCAGGGGCCATATTGATCAGTAGTAATGATGCATGGTAAAGGGATATCATAAAGAAGAAACCCATCACGTGTCCATGACACTCATCCCCCACACTTAATTAATTGTGTCACAGATTCATGACGCTCGTCCGGTAAAGGTTTACTTCTACCGGCCGAGCCACAGCCGAACTTTAACTAATTCTGACTCATTATTGCTCCCACTATTTATTATTATTATTATTATTATTATTACATGTATTATTATTATTATTATTATTATTATTATTATTATTATTATTATTATTATTATTATTATTATTATTATTATTATTATTATTATTATTATTATTATTATCATGACCACTATCATTATTATTACTAATACTATCTGAGTCTATCCGAGTGTCATTTTGGTAACCCTGTGTTTGCTTGCTGTGTAGGGATGATAGCTGTGGTCTGCAGCTGGATAGCTCGCAGAAATTGGTTCTGTCTGACCATCCGTCGGAGGGAGGAGTCATGCTGCATTTTGATGAAGGTAGGCACTAATAGGGGAAGAGTTTAGTCTGACATAGCCACACCCACTCCATGGAATGGGTTGACAGATTAGGAGCGGTGGTCAGAGGAGTTGTCTTCAGATAGCAACTGATCCACAAGATGATAGATGATAATAAAATAATAATGATAAATGATAATGATAATGATAATAATAATAACAGTGATGATAATGATGATGATGGTAATAATAATAATAATAATAATATAATAGTGACGATAATGTAATGATGATGATGACGATGATGATGATGACGATGATGATGATGACGACAATGATGATGATGATGATAGAGTTCACATGTGCTTGAAAATTCAAAATAAAATTATGGGGAAAAGTATTAACTCCATAGGTACTAGTACGCTAGTGCTCCCTACATTGGTTTGGCCCAGTTTAAACAACAACAACAACAACAACAACAACTAAGCTCATGTTTCAGCTCACACCCACATCGGCATTTTCTTAGCCCCCTGAATGGAGGATTCGGACGCTTAGCTCCCAAAAATACTCCCAGCGTGCATGCCTTGAATCCTTCGCTAAGGTAAAGCATCTGATAAAAACACAAACACTTGTAAGAGGTGTGAAAATATTGTGCAATTCATCTTCAAGGGTGTAACTCAATACTTGTGCAATTCATCTTCAAGGGTGTAGCTCAATACTCATCTTCAAGGGTGTAACTCAATACTTGTGCAATTCATCTTCAAGGATGTAGCTCAATACTCATCTTCAAGGGTGTAACTTATACCTGTGCAATTCATCTTCAAGGGTGTAACTCAATACTTGTTCAAGGGTATAACTCAATACTCATCTTCAAGGGTGTAACTCAATACTCATCTTCAAGGGTGTAACTCATCATCTTCAAGGGTGTAACTCAATACTGTGCAATTCATATTCAAGGGTGTAACTTATACCTGTGCAATTCATCTTCAAGGGTGTAACTAAATACTTGTTCAAGGGTATAACTCAATACTCATCTTCAAGGGTGTAACTCATCATCTTCAAGGGTGTAACTCAATACTTGTACACTTCATCTTCAAGGGTGTAACTTATACTTGTGCAATTCATCTTCAAGGGTGTAACTAAATACTTGTTCAAGGGTATAACTCAATACTCATCTTCAAGGGTGTAACTCATCATCTTCAAGGGTGTAACTCAATACTTGTACACTTCATCTTCAAGGGTGTAACTTATACTCGTGCAATTCATCTTCAAGGGTGTAACTAAATACTTGTTCAAGGGTATAACTCAATACTCATCTTCAAGGGTGTAACTCATCATCTTCAAGGGTGTAACTCAATACTTGTACACTTCATCTTCAAGGGTGTAACTTATACTTGTGCAATTCATCTTCAAGGGTGTAACTAAATACTTGTTCAAGGGTATAACTCAATACTCATCTTCAAGGGTGTAACTCATCATCTTCAATGGTGTAACTCAATACTTGTACACTTCATCTTCAAGGGTGTAACTTATACTTGTGCAATTCATCTTCAAGGGTGTAACTCAATACTTGTTCAAGGGTATAACTCAATACTCATCTTCAAGGGTGTAACTCAATACTCATCTTCAAGGGTGTAACTCATCATCTTCAAGGGTGTAACTCAATACTGTGCAATTCATATTCAAGGGTGTAACTTATACCTGTGCAATTCATCTTCAAGGGTGTAACTAAATACTTGTTCAAGGGTATAACTCAATACTCATCTTCAAGGGTGTAACTCATCATCTTCAAGGGTGTAACTCAATACTTGTACACTTCATCTTCAAGGGTGTAACTTATACTTGTGCAATTCATCTTCAAGGGTGTAACTAAATACTTGTTCAAGGGTATAACTCAATACTCATCTTCAAGGGTGTAACTCATCATCTTCAAGGGTGTAACTCAATACTTGTACACTTCATCTTCAAGGGTGTAACTTATACTTGTGCAATTCATCTTCAAGGGTGTAACTAAATACTTGTTCAAGGGTATAACTCAATACTCATCTTCAAGGGTGTAACTCATCATCTTCAAGGGTGTAACTCAATACTTGTGCACTTCATCTTCAAGGGTGTAACTTATACTTGTGCAATTCATCTTCAAGGGTGTAACTAAATACTTGTTCAAGGGTATAACTCAATACTCATCTTCAAGGGTGTAACTCATCATCTTCAAGGGTGTAACTCAATACTTGTGCAATTCATCTTCAAAGGTGTAACTTATACTTGTGCAGCCTTAACAGTTTTAGTTCCAAAAGACTCATGTTCCGATGTACATCCACAACTAATCTTGTGTCTTGATTGCAGGCTAAAGCTTTTTGGTAGAGGATTAGCCAGTGAGAAGTTCTGTCAAGCTAATGCATGTGAGAAGAATGAATGGCCATGCTGAGTTCTGCTGTCTGGTTGGTGGAGTTCTCTTGTGCAGCTGTTACCATCCGTGATGGAGGCTGTAGGTCACTCTATATGGGTGTGGTTAACAAGATGTGGTGTGCACTTATTTGGGTAGTGAACAACACAGAGATTGAGTGCTTAAGAAGCCATGGAGCCCCAGAAGCTGGGACGTTGACTTTGTAGAACTCCGGCCCAGCGTAGCTCAACTATAATATATTGGAACAACAACAACAACAACAAACCGACACAAACAACTTGAAAGAAGTATAAGCAACAGTAGTGGATTGGCCGGAAAGGAATCAAGACTGCCCCCCATGCAGACCACAACCAGTTAGATGACCCTTTACCATTTAAAATTGTGTGTTGCAAAGGTTCTGTCTAACTGGTTGTCTGTGTGTGTGTGTTTTACAAAAAGAGAAAAACATACAAAGTTTTAGTATCATCATCATCATCATTGTTGTTGTTGTTGTTGTTGTTGTTAAATTATAATAACTTACAAGAACAGCAAATAAATAAATAATACATAAAGAAACATGAAATAGTCATCACTAGCAGATCGAGCACAGACGCAGTGTTGCCATGCTGGATGACTAGGACCCAGCACAGCTGCAGTGTTCCCATGCTGGATGACTAGGACCCAGCACAGCTGCAGTGTTCCCACGCTGGATGAGTAGGACCCAGCACAGCTGCAGTGTTCCCATGCTGGACAGCAATGGAAATTCTCTGAAGGAGAAAATGATGGAAAGTGGTTCAGCACACTCACATTTTCGACAGCGACCCAACTCCCGAAAAAACAAAGATGCCCACACCACCAACCACTCCAGTGGTTTCTATCCCAATCACATGGTGGTAGCAATGACTTTTCCTTCTTCAAGGACCCAGCTCTCCACTTCACCTGCACCAGGCTGGCATAGGAAGCAAGCATCGTTGTTGTTGTTCTTGTTGTTGTTGTTGTGGTTGTGGTTAGCCTCACTGCCAGAGGGCCAGTGAGTGGTGGTGAGTCCTATGTGGTTGTGTTGTGAGTACATGTCCTCTCCCTGCCATTCCATGTTCCCCCAGGACTGTTTGACCTAGAGGCTCTGCAATCACGCCAAATATGCCCCACGTTTGCCAACTTCAAGTTCAATGCCTCCACCTCCTCTGTAAGTCTATCCCTCTCTAGCTCCAGCATGCACACAGCAGTGGTGTCTGAGGCATCATATCCCCATGACAATGCCTCTGCTGTGTGCTGTGTGTACCTCAGTACTAACCATTGCTGTTGTTGTTGTTGTTGATGCGTGTTCTGGATTAGCTTGGTTAGGTGTTATAACCCTCCCTCCCCTCCCCCCATACATGGCATAGTTAATAGCTAAAGGAAGGTTTCAGGTGGGGGGTATTCCCCCCCCCCCCCCCCCCCCTAACGGAAATTCCTCCTCCCCTCTCCAAAATACTGTTGCTAACTGTGGTGACAGTTATATAATAAGAGTTGAGGGCTTGTTTCTGTTGCACGCCTCACAGGACGAAGAAGATGCATGCAGCTTTAACCCCCAGGGTGATGGTGTGAGTGTGTCAGGAGGAGGAGAAGGTGAGGATGGTATGTTATTGCTCAGTGGAGATTATGTATTGCCTCTTGGCTTGTTCGTGGAGGCATGTCAGGGGCATGTCAGGGACTGCCACACCTCCTGATATCCCTGGGCTTCCTGAGGTGTCCCCATGGGTCTCGGAATACTTGGCAACAAACCATTCCCGGGACGTCCCTAACCATATTATACCCATAAACCTAGTCCTAGCCCCAGCCCTAGAATATCCAGCCCTGGACACACCCTTTGCCCTAGAATAGCCCTGGTCCCTGCCCTAGAATATCCCTAGCTCTAGCCATAGGACATTCCCAGCCCTAGAATAGTCCTAGCCCTAGCTTCTAGCCCTAGAATAGCCCCAAACCTTATGGTAACTCCATATAGTCAGTCGCCCTCACGGTGGACATCCTCGGGTAGTCCTGAGATATCCTGGGAGAGGTGGTTGCTGCGCTGGACACGTGCAAGCTACTCTCAATAGTGTATCGTAAATATGAAAGTGTGTGTGGGGGGGAGGGGGGGGGGGGGAGGAGAGGGAAGGGGGGAGGGGTTGGGGACATGTTCATTGAGGGAGGAAGTTGATGTATATGGAATGAGATGTGAAGGAGAGGCAGTGATAATGAACAGGCTATGGCTGAAGGAGAGGTAGTGATAATGAACAGGCTATGGCTGAAGGAGAGGCAGTGATAATGAACAGGCTATGGCTGAAGGAGAGGCAGTGGTAATGAACAGGCTATGGCTGAAGGAGAGGCAGTGATAATGAACAGGTTATGGCTGAAGGAGAGGCAGTGATAATAAACAGGCTATGGCTGAGGGAGAGGCAGTGATAATGAACAGGCTATGGTTGAAGGAGAGGCAGTAGTAATGAACAGGCTATGGCTGAAGGAGAGACAGTGATGATGAACAGGCTATGGCTGAAGGAGAGGCAGTGATAATGAACAGGCTATGGTTGAAGGAGAGGCAGTGGTAATGAACAGGCTATGGCTGAAGGAGAGACAGTGATGATGAACAGGCTATGGCTGAAGGAGAGGCAGTGGTAATGAACAGGCTATGGCTGCGGGAGAGGCAGTGGTAATGAACAGGCTATGGCTGAGGGAGAGGCAGTGATAGTGAACTGGCTGTACTGAAGGAGAGGCAGTGGTAATGAACAGGCTATGGCTGAAGGAGAGACAGTGATAAAGAACTGGCTGTACTGAAGGAGAGGCAGTGGTAATGAACAGGCTATCGCTGAGGGAGAGGCAGTGATAATGAACAGGCTATGGCTGAGGGAGAGGCAGTGATAATGAACAGGCTATGGCTGAGGGAGTAAGGAGCTTTGCGATTGATTGTTGACTTTATTTGAGGTATTTTGTTCAAATGCGAATACAAGTGCAGTTTAGTAAGAATTTAATTCACAGCCCTCAAGCGTGCAGTGTGGTTATTAATGGGTGGAGTGAGTGAGATGTCGTAACATTCCATTTCCCTTCACTAGTGGCAGATGTTACCATGCTTGATGCTCCTCCCACATCTTCTGAGTATGCCTGTGACCATGACGATGACATTACTGGTTGTGGAGATGAGGAGGTAGGTCAAGTAGCACGCCTGTAAGTAATATAAACTCTGTGTGTGTGTGTGTGTGTGTGTTACTCTGTGGTGGAGATCAGTGGCCCACCCTGAAGAAGCCCTCGGAGGAGGTCCCATAGAGATGTGGTCAAGATTTGCATAAGGGTGGGACATGCACTTTGGATCTTCGTCTCATACAGCTGACCCTTTACCTGAGAGTAAGAGAGGTCTAGCGTAGTGACGTAGCTGGCCCTCTGCCTGAGAGGGAGAGAGGTCTGGTGCACTGACATAGTTGACCCTCTCTACCTGAGAAGGAGCGAGGCAGGCGTACTGACGTACGTAGCTGGCCCTTTACCTGAGGGAGAGAGAGGCTGGTGCACTGACATAGCTGGCCCTCTACCTGAGGGAGAGAGAGGCTGGTGCACTGACATAGCTGGCCCTCTACCTGAGGGAGAGAGAGGCTGGTACACTGACATAGCTGGCTCTCTACCTGAGGGAGAGAGAGGCTGGTGCACTGACATAGCTGGCCCTCTACCTGAGGGAGAGAGAGGCTGGTGCACTGACATAGCTGGCCCTCTACCTGAGGGAGAGAGAGGCTGGTGCACTGACATAGCTGGCCCTCTACCTGAGGGAGAGAGAGGCTGGTGCACTGACGTATAGCTGGCCCTCTACCTGAGGGAGAGAGAGGCTGGTGCACTGACATAGCTGGCCCTCTACCTGAGGGAGAGAGAGGCTGGTGCACTGACATAGCTGGACCTTTACCTGAGGGAGAGAGAGGCTGGTGCACTGACATAGCTGGACCTTTACCTGAGGGAGAGAGGGGCTGATGTACTGACGTAGCTGGCCCTCTACCTGAGGGAGAGAGAGGCTGGTGCACTGACATAGCTGGCCCTCTACCTGAGGGAGAGAGAGGCTGGTGCACTGATATAGCTGGCCCTCTACCTGAGGGAGAGAGAGGCTGGTGCACTGATATAGCTGGCCCTCTACCTGAGGGAGAGAGAGGCTGGTGCACTGACATAGCTGGCCCTCTACCTGCTCTGGGCCAGGATTTGCTGCTCTGGGCGGGAGAGAGAGGCTGGTGCACTGACGTAGCTGGCCCTCTACCTGAGGGAGAGAGAGGCTGGTGCACTGACATAGCTGGCCCTCTACCTGAGGGAGAGAGAGGCTGGTACACTGACATAGCTGACCCTCTACCTGAGGGAGAGAGAGGCTGTTGCACTGACATAGCTGGCCCTCTACCTGAGGGAGAGAGAGGCTGGTGTACTGACGTAGCTGGCCCTCTACCATAGGGAGAGAGAGGCTGGTGCACTGATATAGCTGGCCCTCTACCTGAGGGAGAGAGAGGCTGGTGCACTGACATAGCTGGCCCTCTACCTGAGGGAGAGAGAGGCTGGATGTAGCTGGCCCTCTGCCTGACGGAGAGAGAGGTCTAGTGCACTGACATAGCTGGCCCTCTGCCTGAGGAGGGAGAGGCTGATGTACTGACGTAACTGGCCCTCTGCCTGAGAGGGAGAGAGGTCTAGTGCACTGACATAGCTGGCCCTCTGCCTGAGGGAGAGAGAGGCTGGTACACTGACATAGCTGGCCCTCTGCCTGAGGAGAGAGAGGCTGGTGCACTGACATAGCTGGCCCTCTACCTGAGGGAGAGAGAGGCTGGTGCACTGACATAGCTGGCCCTCTACCTGAGGGAGAGAGAGGCTGGTGCACTGACATAGCTGACCCTCTACCTGAGGGAGAGAGAGGCTGGTGCACTGACATAGCTGGCCCTCTACCTGAGGGAGAGAGAGGCTGGTGCACTGACATAGCTGGCCCTCTACCTGAGGGAGAGAGAGGCTGGTGTACTGACATAGCTGGCCCTGCCTGACAGGGAGAGGGGCTGGTGTACTGACGTAGAGTGTTTTGTACCAAATGCACTGCAGACTTGGTGCATTTGTAATCATGGACATTGGTAGAATCTACGATGGTGATATCACTAATACTCTGGGATTGGGGTCCGCTTGGAACAAAACACTCTGCGTCAGTGCGTCAGACCTCCCCCTCTCTCCAGCCCAATGCAAAATAGGTAAAGGGTTGCTCACGCAATCCTCCTTCCTTGGAAATGATGTTAATAAATTTCCGCTTGGCTGCCTCCCTGTAATTTTTACAACCATGACCCCCTTAGATCTCCTCAAAGAGAAGATAACATGGCTGTTATTTTCTCAGCAAATGGTTCACTCTTTCTCTCTCCAATCCCACCAGTTAGATGACCCTTTACCATTTAAAAGTTGTAGTATCCCTACAGCTATAAAAAGACGGGTGTTCGTGATATTTGGATGGTAAAGGGTCATCTGGCTGGTTGACTTAGTATGCATAGTTACACTTGGTAAAGGGTCATCTCACTCCCTGGTGTGTGTATGTGCAGGGTGATAACACAACACAGCTGCTGCAAGAGGAATTGTCTGTTCTGAGCACGTGCAGTGACAACCAAGTGGCCCAGCTCACCACAGCTCTGGATGGAGCCAAGAGGTCAGAGTGCAGTAACTATTAGTAACTGTTAGCCAATTGAAGGGCTGAGTGCAAGAAGTGTATAAGTCCATTTTTGGCGAAAAATCAAATTTTGTCCTAGACCTGATCATAATTAATACCTTAAGACATTCCCCATGGCAATTTTTAGATATGGTGTTTTGACACTTTAGTACAGAAGATACTATCATAACAGTATTACAGTGCATGATTAAAACGCATATAACTCAAAACATTGAATATGGACTTATACACTTCTTGCACTCAGCCCTTCAATTGACCTCCTCAAGAGACCACAAACTGTGAATACAGATACAGAGTTTGCAACAACAAAAACACACACATAAAAGGAGTTATGTGTTGAAGAAGTCCAGCACACTGACTGGGTTGTTATGAAGTATAACCAGAAAACTTACTCAGTTTGAGTCAGTAAGTGAGCCCAAAGAATGCTGAAAATGGATTGCAACTGCCACCATGAAGCAGCTCCTCCAGCCCTCTGCTTGCTGATCTGGAAGTGGGGCAAGCTCCACGGGCACGTATGCTTACCAGCAACCACTCGGAATTCCCTTTGCTCTTGAGAAAGGAGGCACTCCTGGCCGGATATCTTTTCTCTCAAGTTCTGTTGCAGACATTGCGTGACGTAACGCTGCGTGTGCTAGTCTCAGTGGAGCTGATTTTTATACTAAGCTACAGCTTACTGTGTTTGCATTCCAATTGGTGCCGCTAGTTTGAAACCAGCAACCCAGAAAATATAGTGAATGTGACGCTGTTACAGTCGTGGAGTTGCGGTCTCTGTGGAGTTAGATATATGGTCCGTGTGGTGGGAGCCTAGCTAATGTGACACAGGGGTTCCTTTGCGATGCGCAGTGAGGAGTCGGCTGGCTCCCTGCACCCCGGATCAGGGGGGCTATGTCTCACGGATTTCATCGAGCCCTCGGACTACTCCTATTTCACGCCTGCCGTCATTGCCTCATGGGCAGGGCCTCAACACTGGAAATTTCGCCCTAGGAACGTGGCTGCTAAGATGGCCGATGGTCAGTGCTGTGTGCCTTCTCCTCCGTCTCATATCTTCGTCTCCCCTTCTTTCCACACCCATGTCCCTTCTAAGTTCTTTTTTTATCTTCTCTCCACAACTGTCACTCTCTCTCCATCCACTTCACCACATTCTCATCTGCTCTTGTTCCTCTAGATCCCCTTCTTCCTTCCACTCAGTGTGTTCTCTCTTCATCTCTCTCTCTCTTGCATCCTCGTCCTCCTCTCCTCATCCTCCCTTCTTCCTCTCGTCTCTCTCATCCTCATCCTCCTCATCCTCTCCTCTCCCCATCCTACATTCTTCCTCTCATCTCTCTCATCCCCGTCCTCCTCATCCTCTCCTCTCTCTCATCCTCCCTTCTTCCTCCTCTTTCTCTCTACCTCATCCTCCTCTCCTCATTCTCCCTTGTTTCCATTCCACCTCTTTCTTCTACACTAATCTAATCTTCTCCTCCCTCCCCCATCCTTTCTCCTCCCTCATCCCTTCCTCCTCAACCTCTCCTCCTCCCCCTCCTCTTCCCTTTAATGAATCCTCTCCATCTGCTTCTTTGATCAGTGATGTTATAATTGTTTGCCACGCAGAGAAGCCAGAGAGGAAGAGAAAGCGGGTAACCCCCTACAAAGTGGACTTCACCAAGATACCCAATAAATCTCAGTTATCCTCCTCAAAGGTGAAGTGCGTGTGTGCACGTGCAACCTCCCGAGTGTCGAGCTGGGGCAAAGATCACTCTGTGTGTTCATGTATGTGTGTTTTTGATAATTGAAAAATAATTAGGTAGCAAGTAAAAAGAAGAAGCAAAACAAAACACAATTTTTAATTTTCCTGGTGGTTGCTATAAATCTTGAGTTCTTTGTGGTAGCTATAAATCTGGAGTTCTTTGTGGTAGCTATAAATCTGGAGTTCTTTGTGGTAGCTATAAATCTTGAGCTCTTTGTGGTTGCTATAAATCTTGAGCTCTTTGTTGAGGGTGAATTTATGTAGTCGAATCTTCTGAAAAATATTCAATTTTTTGTTGTTATTTTATTATTATTTTTAAATTTCACTATGTACCTTGATTTAGAACAGAAGAGTAATCAAGGGAATAATGTACTTTTCATGAAGACGGTGGGATGGTGGAGCTAGTTAGGGTTTGGTTGTGCACGCACATCGGGTGGCAGAGGAGAGAAACTAGCTAGCTTTGAGAAGTGAGCTGGATGCAATCTCCTTGACTTGTTTTTCCTCGGAATGGATGAGCTGTGTTGACTGAGAAATCTGGCCCTGCAGTCAGAGGACAGCAACTGGGATGGACAATCCATAAACCTTCTGTTCTACCAAATATGTGAGAACGAGAACAGGAAGTAGATTTGATGTATGCGAATTATTTTAAAGTGAAGGGTTCCAGATTTGGAGTGTATAAAGATCTGCTGCGTCAAGAGGACATAATCATTGACTTAAAAGTGATTTTAATATCCTTGATTTAATCATTTGACTTCAAGTGATTTTAATATCCTTGATTTAATCATTTGACTTCAAGTGATTTTAATATCCTTGATTTAATCATTTGACTTAAAGTGATTTATTATCCTCGATTTATCTTAATTAATCATTTAACTTAATATCCTTGATTTAATCATTTGACTTAAAGTGATTTATTATCCTTGATTTATCTCGATTAACCCCTTCCCCTGCAGGCATCCACCTACATGAGCAAGGCTGTACGGAGCAAGCTAGACTCCTCCCTCACCACCCTCCCCCAAGACACACACACCAACACGGACGTGCTTTGTCGTCTTTTCTGCAAGCCTAAATGGAAGGTGAGGTCCATTGAATTAAAGGAAATGCAAAATTATTTCTTGTGATTTCATCTGAAGGTAAAGGGACATGGAAAGCAGTCTGGTGTGGTTGACGAAATCTTGGAAGGTCAGTCACATGACTTAATTTTAAAATAATTGTGGGCATCACATGACCTAAGTTATTGATGTCACATGTTGTGTTTGTGTCAGGTGACTGGTATAACTATGGCAACAATAATGACCAGCTCAACTACTGCCCTCTTGTGGATGATGTGAGTGAAGCAAAATATGTTTGTGTGTGTGTGTGTGCACAAACTCTTAATGAAAGCTCTGTAGACACAAGTTCACCCTACCCATTATAGACCACTTATGTTACCGTGGAAATATTATAATGTCGCCATAGCGATAGCTGCAATATTGGCATGGATATTATTTATCAATGCATTGTGGTGTCATATCAGTGGAGAAGAAATGCCTCACCTGGTGTGATATTGACCCAGACAGTGTGTGAGTTGCATCACCTGGTGTGATGCTGACCCAGGCAGTGTGTGAGTTGCATCACCTGGTGTGATGTTGACCCAGGCAGTGTGTGATATTGACCCAGGCAGTGTGTGAGTTGCATCACCTGGTGTGATGCTGACCCAGGCAGTGTGTGAGTTGCATCACCTGGTGTGATGTTGACCCAGGCAGTGTGTGAGTTGCATCACCTGGTGTGATGCTGACCCAGGCAGTGTGCGAGTTGCATCACCTGGTGTCATGTTGACCCAGACAGTGTGCGAGTTGCATCACCTGGTGTGATGTTGACCCAGGCAGTGTGCGAGTTGCATCACCTGGTGTGATGCTGACCCAGGCAGTGTGTGAGTTGCATCACCTGGTGTGATGTTGACCCAGACAGTGTGTGTGAGTTGCATCACCTGGTGTGATGTTGACCCAGACAGTGTGTGAGTTGCATCACCTGGTGTGATGTGACCCAGGCAGTGTGAGTTGCATCACCTGGTGTGATGCTGACCCAGGCAGTGTGTGAGTTGCATCACCTGGTGTGATGCTGACCCAGGCAGTGTGTGAGTTGCATCACCTGGTGTGATGCTGACCCAGACAGTGTGTGAGTTGCATCACCTGGTGTGATGCTGACCCAGGCAGTGTGCGAGTTGCATCACCTGGTGTGATGCTGTTGTTAGAGCTTAGTCCGTAGGCAAGGGGTGGATTGCTCCCGATAACCCTTTGACTCCGGAAGCGTTAGCTGCCTTAACTGTAAATTGGCTGCCACCAGAGTCCTGAATTGGCTGCCCAACCTTAGCTAACCTAGCCAGAGAAGTTTAGGCATTTAAGGCTAACTAAATAGATTGGAATAGCAACTGTAGTTGTACAAACTCAGAACTGACTAGTCCCAGGGGTGGCCTGAGCTTAAATACTCTCAGCCACCCCCAATGGGCATACATCCATATATGGTTATTCATCAACATTACATCACAGATGACCAATGAAATCTACACAGCACAGTACATTACATAATCTGTTTTAACATTCCCCTGACTCACACCTAGATCGCTAACATCTGATTAATCCTAATTAACATGTTATTGTTGCTTGGCCTGTAGGCTGCTGCCTGCAGGTTCTGTTGGGGCGTGGCTCCAACACCTCCCCCTCCCTTGCCAAAGGCGGGGGCTCCTCCAGGGTCTCTGTCATCCTCCACTCTTGCCTGGATAGTCCATCGGCATTTTGATGGGTCACTCCTGCCCGGTGTACAATATCGAAGTCGTACGTCTGTAGTGCGAGCGCCCATCTCATTAGGCGACCGTTGAGCTTTGTGGAGGACAGAAGTGACGTCAATGCCCGGTGGTCTGTGACAACCCTGAAGTGACCCCCCACTACGTGCACTGCGAAGTGGTCGATTGCCTTGTAGACTGCCAAGCATTCCAGCTCAGTGGCCGCATAGTTGGTTTCTGCCGGTAGAAGGCGTTTGGAAAAATAGCCAATCGGTCTCTCCACTCCATCTCGAATAGCTGATAGCACTGCTCCAATCCCTAGTTGGGAAGCATCGGTGTGCAACACCAAGTCATCTCCCTCGTGCGGTAACCACAAGACATTACAAGAACACAGAGAGGAGATCAAATAAGTGAAGGCACTACACATATTGTCGTCCCATTTCAGGTTATTGGGGGCCACCTTTCGTAGGGCGTGATATAATGGCCCAGCCCTCCCGGCATAGTCTGGGACAAATCTCCGGTAATACCCGGTGGTGCCCAAGAATGATTTAAGACCCGTTTTGGTAATAGGTCGTCTATAGTCCTGGATAGCTTTGGTGCGGGCTTCTGGTATGCTTAGCTTCCCCAGCCCAACTTCATAGCCAAGGTAAGTGAGGGTGTGAGCACCCCACTGGCATTTAACAGGGTTCGCAGTTAAACCGGCCTTTCTCAAGGCACCCAACACAGCCTTTACATGAGCTACATGCTCCTCCCAAGATGATGAATAAATCAGGACATCATCTATGTAAGCACTGCTGAATTCAGTTTGGCCAGCCAGCGCAGCATCCATGCACCGCTGGAACGTAGCTGGCGCGTTCTTAAGCCCGAAGGGCATTCTCTGGAATGCGAACTTGCCCCAGGGTGTGCAGAATGCAGTCTTCTTTTTGCTCTCTTCTAGCATGGGAATTTGGTAGAACCCCTTTTTGAGGTCCAACTTGGAGAGCCACCGGGCCCCTGCTACTGAGTCTAACAAGTCATCCACCCGGGGCATTTGGTAAGGGTCGCTAACTGTGGCTTTGTTCAATTTCCTGTAATCGATGCACAGGCGCAGTGATCCATCTGTCTTACGGATCGGCACCATGGGTGCTGACCATGGGCAGGTAATCGGGGTGATAATTTCATCGTCCAGCAATTTCTTAATTTCACCATGTAACTCGCTCTTCCAGTTGGGGGGTGTCCTATAGGGGTAGGCCTGCACTGGGGGTGACTGCCCTGTGTCAATTTCGTGTTCTGTCCCTATTGTCTGGCCTAATCTTTCACAAACGACATCCCCAAATTCCTGTAACACCTTTCCCAATTCTAACTTCTGAGCCTCTGACATGCCTGACTGCCCCAAAGCCACCCTACCCGGGAGTTCCTCACTACCCACACTGTCTTGACCCACTGCCACTCTAAACATATTTGCTGAGGGAGTGCACCACGGTTTGAGTCTGTTGATGTGGATATTCTGGGACCGTGACTTGGTGTGTGGCACAGCTATCTTATAAACTGTCCTAGAAATAGCGCCCTTGACCTCGTATGGGCCATCCCAAATGCTATCTAGTTTTCCTGCCAATGAAGGTGTGTGTAACAAAACCATGTCACCTGGTTTGAAGGACCTATCTTTTGACTTCTTGTCATAGTAGAGTTTGGACTTCCCCTTGTACTCTCCCTCGTTTCGGTTAGCTTTCTCGTACAACCTGGTTAGAGTCTCCCTCAACTCAGCAACCCACTGGACTGTGTTTGTAAAGTTCAGTTCGCCCTTGATCCACCCTTCCTTAATGGCCTCTCAAGGCCCCCTCATCGGATAACCGTGGACCAGCTCAAATGGGGAGAATCCGGTCGCAGTGTGTGGCGTGCCCCTGTAGCACATGAGACAGAATTTGAGTAAGATATCCCATTCTCTACCCACACCGGTCAATTTCCTTAGCATTCCCTTCAGGGATCCGTGCCAACGTTCCAGTATACCGTTTGTCTGCGGGTGGTATGCAGTAGTTTTCAACTTTTTAATTCCCAGGGTCTCACACACCTGCTTTGCTAAAAGGCCTGTAAATACGCTGCCTTGGTCAGACAGCAGCTCATTAGGGATGCCCGTGTGCGACATAACCTCCACCAGGCCCTCTGCCACTGTTTCAGCGTCTACCCGCTTGAGCGGTATCGCATAGGGAAATCTAGTACCCACACACATGACCGTTAGGATATATTTATGTCCTGCCTTGGTGCGGTTTAGGGGGCCGACTAAATCACATGCGAGCCTACTATATGGGGTAGAGATAATTGGCGTCTCTACCATAGGGACCCGAGGTTGTAACACTCTCCCAGCTCTTTGACAGTCTGGGCAGGCCGCGCAGTAATGCTTGACATCCCTGCGCAGGCCCGGCCATGTGAAATGCTGCAACAAGCACTCAATCATTTTCTTGTGGGAGTAATGCCCGCCTACCAGACCCTTGTGGGCCACTTCCAAGATTTCTCTTCTTCTGGAAGTTGGGACCACAACCCTGCGTACTTCCCTCTCTGGGATAGTGAACTTAGTCTGTATCAGCACCCCATTGCCATCCAACATAAACCCTTCTACCTGTTCCAAGCCCTTTCTCCTCCACTCAGACAGGCTCTCGTCTTCCTCCTGCAGTCTGGCTAGCTCACGAACCTCCTCCATTCCCTCGGTGAGAGTTGGGAGGGGCTGGTCGCCCGCCACCATACCATCCTCACTCAGCCCTGAAAGACTATCTGCCTCGACCGTTCCTGCCAAAGCTATTTCTTCTTCCACCATATCCTCTTCCTTTTCTGCCTCATCACCTTCTTCATCATTGACCTTGTTACACAACTTTTTCTTCTCCTCTACTATACTTCCCGTCCCTGCTCCTACCCCTTTCTTGGGTCTAGTACTGGAGCTACCACCCACGACATCACTGTCAGCCTCAGCACTGGCATTTATCATCGGGGTCACTGGCGTGCTAGGGGGGTTGGCTAATACTGGAGTGACCACAGAGGGGGGCTTAGGCTGTGCACCATCCCTGGCATCAGCTGCTCTATCCTCATCCCGTTCCCGGGTCTGGTCTTCTGCTTGGGCCCTGGTAACTGCCCTCACCTCTACGGCTACGGGGTCAACAACCGTTGGCTTCTCGCACTGCAACAGGGCCCTGGTCTTAGGGTGATCCTTCCCCAATAACCCTTCCGCTGCTTCATCCCTCAAAACAATGATAGTTAGGGGCTCAGTCTGCCCGTCCACTGATACCCCAACCCTGGCTTCTTTAAGCCGTGTCCTAGACCCGTCTGCTAGGGTAACCACTACCTCCCTGCCCGTGTACTGGGAAGGTGTAATATGTCTCCCGGGCACCGCTGTCATAGTGGCACCCGTGTCCAATACCATTGAGCATTCTTGCCCATTGATTACTGCCCTAATTGTCCCTTCTGCCCCTTCTGAATCTAGGGATTTGATCCTTCCCATCTTTACCTTAGGTTCAGGGCATTCGCTTTTGTAATGGCCTACTTTCTGGCAATTAAAGCATACAATTGAGCTTTTGTCAGGCTTTCCATTGTACTCTTGCTTACCACCCCACCGGGTACCCCTTTGACTGCCCCACCCCTGCCCAGAAGGCCTACCACCACTCCCGCCCCCACTACTCGGTGGCTCACCCTCTCTCCTGGGTTGCGTGGTATGGTCCTTTCCTCCTGGGTTCCAACCGTCCTTGGGGGGTCCGCTGTCACGTCTCCTCCAGCCGTTCTGCTGACTTGGTGTGGGGTCTGGCCGGAGCATCCTCTTCTTCGCGAAGAAGTCCTTAGACCTCCACAGGCGCTGGAGAGTCTGGATCTGCTGTGAAGTGGTGTCATCTCTGTAATTCTCCATCATAATCAGAGTCTCCTCGGAGAAGTGATGGACTAGGAATCCCTTGAAGAGTTCTCCAGCAGCAGCTTCAGGTGATGTCAGGCCTGACTTAATCCTGTTCACCGCTCTCAATACTCTCTTTAGTACTGGTTCTGGTCCGTCGTCCATGTAAATCTTGGCCAACCAGATGGTCCGTCTGGCCTGGTCCAGAGTTGCACCCATAGCCTCAAGCAGAGCAGGTTTGACCTCATGATAAGGTGCTCCTAGTTCCATCGCTAGCTCCTGGTAGGCGGTCAATGCCCTACCCGCGAGCTGTCTCCTGAGGACGCCCATCCATTCATCCTCTGGGACGAGGGCTTCCGCTACTATTGCCTCGAAGTTCTCCAGATATGCTTCAGGGTCGGTGCTGTTGTCCCAGGTCTTAAGCTGTTGGCATGCTGTCACTTTCCTTCTCTCACGTAACTCTGCTTGATGTTGGGCGTCTCTCCGCTCCGTCCTTTCATTGTCTAGCTCCTGGCGAATCTGGTCCAACCGCGCACGTTCCAATTCTTTCGTTTCCTCATCTTGGCGCCTTTCTTTTTTCTTTTTCTCCTCAGCATCATATCTATCTTGTTCCTTCTGCCTTTCCATGGCCAGTCGCTCTTGTTCTCGTTTATCTCTGTCGAGCCGATCCCGCTCGTCCTTCTCCATGAGAAATTTGAGGAGGAGTGTCAACTCCGATGTTTGGCTCTCAAGAACTGGACGTAGTGTGGTTGTGTAGTCTTCCGACTGCACTGTTGAGGACTCCCTGGTTGTGTCCAAAATGTTGTCCGAGCTGGTGCCTTCCTGCTGGCATAACCAGGCTCTCCTTTCTCCTTCTGGAGGGTCTGCCGTCTTGGCCGCGGTCTTTGTATTCCTCTTGGACATGGCAACACCGCTGCCACCAGATGTTAGAGCTTAGTCCGTAGGCAAGGGGTGGATTGCTCCCGATAACCCTCTGACTCCGGAAGCGTTAGCTGCCCTAACTGTAAATTGGCTGCCACCAGAGTCCTGAATTGGCTGCCCAACCTTAGCTAACCTAGCCAGAGAAGTTTAGGCATTTAAGGCTAACTAAATAGATTGGAATAGCAACTGTAGTTGTACAAACTCAGAACTGACTAGTCCCAGGGGTGGCCTGAGCTTAAATACTCTCAGCCACCCCCAATGGGCATACATCCATATATGGTTATTCATCAACATTACATCACAGATGACCAATGAAATCTACACAGCACAGTACATTACATAATCTGTTTTAACATTCCCCTGACTCACACCTAGATCGCTAACATCTGATTAATCCTAATTAACATGTTATTGTTGCTTGGCCTGTAGGCTGCTGCCTGCAGGTTCTGTTGGGGCGTGGCTCCAACACCAGGCAGTGTGTGAGTTGCATCACCTGGTGTGATGCTGACCCAGGCAGTGTGCGAGTTGCATCACCTGGTGTGATGCTGACCCAGGCAGTGCATCACCTGGTGTGATGTTGACCCAGACAGTGTGTGTGAGTTGCATCACCCGGTGTGATGCTGACCCAGGCAGTGTGTGAGTTGCATCACCTGGTGTGATGCTGACCCAGGCAGTGTGTGAGTTGCATCACCTGGTGTGATGCTGACCCAGGCAGTGTGTGAGTTGCATCACCTGGTGTGATGCTGACCCAGACAGTGTGCGAGTTGCATCACCTGGTGTGATGCTGACCCAGGCAGTGTGCGAGTTGCATCACCTGGTGTGATGCTGACCCAGACAGTGTGCGAGTTGCATCACCTGGTGTGATGCTGACCCAGGCAGTGTGCGAGTTGCATCACCCGGTGTGATGCTGACCCAGGCAGTGTGCGAGTTGCATCACCTGGTCTGATGCTGACCCAGACAGTGTGCGAGTTGCATCACCTGGTCTGATGCTGACCCAGACAGTGTGCGAGTTGCATCACCTGGTGTGATGTTGACCCAGGCAGTGTGTGAGTTGCCTCACCTGGTGTGATGTTGACCCAGACAGTGTGTGTGAGTTGCATCACCTGGTGTGATGCTGACCCAGGCAGTGTGGGAGTTGCATCACCTGGTGTGATGTTGACCCAGGCAGTGTGTGAGTTGCATCACCTGGTGTGATGCTGACCCAGGCAGTGTGTGAGTTGCCTCACCTGGTCTGATGCTGACCCAGGCAGTGTGTGAGTTGCATCACCTGGTGTGATGCTGACCAAGGCAGTGTGCGAGTTGCATCACCTGGTGTGATGTTGACCCAGGCAGTGTGTGAGTTGCATCACCTGGTGTGATGCTGACCCAGGCAGTGTGTGAGTTGCATCACCTGGTGTGATGTTGACCCAGGCAGTGTGTGAGTTGTGGAATCTGTTGCATTCACTTCCTGTGTAAATGCCGATTGCATCGAGGGTGTGTTGTTACTTCCTGTGATACAGCCAGAAGCTGCCCCCAACTCTGGAGGCAGGCCATCTCTAGCTGCATGCACTTAGACAAGGCAAGTTCTATGAGCGTGTGAAGACACGCCCATCAGAGTTTTATAAGCCCAGCATAGTTGTCTAGCTATGCTGCATGGCTGATCACAGTGGCTTCTCTCCTTCATACATGGAGGCAACCAATTTCCCCCCCTCAAGAATGAAGACAATCAGCTGCCGCCATGATACTAAAGCAATTAACTTTCTTTTGCATCAGCTTTAAAATCGGCCAACATTCTTTGGTTCCCTGTCAGTGCCCCCTCCCCACAGGAGGCAGCTGGCACATGTGGCTTCTTTCCATGGTCCTTGCGGTAGTGAAGCTCTTCCATCTTTGGAGCTAGGCACCTGTTCTGTTTGAAGGCTGCATCAAAATGACTTGCTATGGACTGTCTCCGTGATTTTCGTGATGAAGACTAGAGCATCTAGTTGAAACGTCAAGAGAATACAATTACAAGTTGATTATCGAGAAGGTTATTGTTATATCAACTGAGAGTTCATTGAGAATGATGTACAAAGATGGCGAATATGGCGACCATTTTCTCTTGGCTGGTGCATGCTTATATGACTAGGCCAGGACATAGGCCAGGACAGTCGGTCTTCGCATGGAGCGTTCTCTATTCAGTGAGATGGTGTGCATTCTGAGTTGTGTTCTCTGTGGTGCACATGATAGTCACCTGACAATGTTAACCACTCCCACTCGCCAGGGTGACAACAATGACACCAGTGTGGAAGAGAGTCTGGGAAACTTCTGTGACTCTCAGGGAGACACTCTTAGCGAGACGATCTTTCCCCTCAGCATGAGCATGCAACCAATGATGAGCCAGCAGGAAGAGCTGGCAGGAGAGAACTTGATCAGCAAGCCACCCCAGGTATTAATATTCATAAATGCACAAGTATTAAAAGATAATTATTACTGTATTGTTATTGTTGTTTGTTATTATCTATATAATAATACGCGTGATGTTCGTGTGTCCTGCTACTGAGCATGTGCAGTGCAACACATAGCAACTGTCATTAGCCTGCGAAATGCCGCAAGTGTGAGATAGAGTTGTAGAGGCAGAGAAGGGCTGGTGTATGTAAGAGCAAGTACCAGCTATCTAACAGGGAGGGGGCGGAGGAGAACAACATCACTGCAAGCACCCAGAGAGAGCTGAATAGAGAAAGGTGGAGATAAGTGAGAAGAAGTGTCAGTGAGAGTCCTAGCAATGGCCTCTACCTTGGGCCAAACATAATTCAGCTAATGAGGTGATACGTTGTATGGGGCATATTATTATTAGTGGCACGTGCTTATAGTCATTAGTGGCTTCTAGCATTAGTTGGGAGAGGAAAGAATAGCTGCAGAGTCTCTGTGGGTGTCGGCTGGTTGCACTCATATCTCTAGGACAGAGAACAACTGGCAATGATGTGGTCACCGATTCATTACAGACATGTTAATATCAGCTCCTTGCAATTCAAGTCCACTGTACATTTATGTGTGTGTGTGTGTACATGGTGTGTGTGTACCTGGTGTGTGTATGCTTGTGTGTGTGTGTGTATGCATGTGTCTGTGTGTGTATGCGTGTGCATGGTGTGTTTGTGTATACATGGTGTGTGTGTGTACATGGTGTGTGTGTACATGGTGTGTGTGTATATGCATGTATGTGTGTGTACATGGTGTGTGCATGGTGTGTGTATATGCATGTATGTGTGTGTGTATATGGTGTGTGTGTGTGTGTACATGGTATGTGTGTATGCATGTGTGTGTACATGGTATGTGTGTATGCATGTGTGTGTACATGGTGTGTGTGTGTACATGGGGGGGTGTACATGGTGTGTGTATGCATGTGTGTGTACATGGTGTGTGTGTACATGGTGTGTGTGTATATGCATGTATGTGTGTGTATATGCATGTGTCTGTGTGTGTATGTGTGTGTGTGTAGGTTGAAAAGGTCAAAATCAACTACGCTACAAATGCCAAGAAGATAGATGTGAAGAAGCTGAAGACAAAGATGTGGGAGGTTATATCCAAGCCACATCAAGAAGAAACCGATGATGAGTGCAGCAGCAAAGGCCAGGTATTGAGTTGGGATGGAGTGTGTGTGTGGAAGTGTGCTGTAACATTGCACGAGTCCATGTGGAAGTCCTGAGGAGGAGACATTATATGGTTTTGTATAAGGTGACAAGGTGCTAATTTGTTAATGAAGAATTCATTTTATGTGGACTGGCAGCTTTAATCTGCTTCACCTTAATTAAGCAGGTAGCACGTTATGTTCTCACTTAGAAACAATCAATTATTGCTCTTGACAAGTTATTGCTCTTGACAAGGAAGAAATTCGGTTCAATTCCATGTCTGTTATCAGTCTGCATGGAGAAGTTTGGCTCGATTCCATGTCTTTTGTCAGTCTGATGGAGAAGTTTGGCTCAATTCCATGTCTTTTGTCAGTCTGCATGGAGAAGTTTAGTTCAATTCCACGTTCTTTCTCAGTCTGTATGGAGAAGTTTAGTTCAATTCCATGTCTTTTGTCAGTCTGTATGGAGAAGTTTGGCTCAATTCCACGTTCTTTCTCAGTCTGATGGAGAAGTTTAGTTCAATTCCATGTCTTTTGTCAGTCTGATGGAGAAGTTTGGCTCAATTCCACGTTCTTTCTCAGTCTGCATTGGTCGACTCTTGAGCTGCTGTTGGTGTGTAGCTTGAAATTGAAATTGTGCTTATGAAAACTTGATAATAGAATTCATTGTCCATGTCTCGCTGGCTGTAGACGGATGCACCAGATGAAGGGGGTCAAGGTGTCCAGTTCAGTTCCCTCTACTCCAAGCTGCCCTCTCTTCTCTCCACGAGCATCGCCAATAACATGAGCGTTCCCATCTGCTTTGTGTGCTTGCTCCACCTTGCCAACGAGAAGGTGAGTCAGTGGTTTTCCAGCTGGCTACCAAGTATGGGAAGTAGCCATCTATACATGTATATGTGTTTATATATAGCTTGTGTGTCCGTCAGGAAGTAGCCATCTATACATGTATATGTTTATATATAGCTTGTGTGTCCATCAGGAAGTAGATCTATACATGTACATGTATATGTTTATATATAGCTTGTGTGTCTGTCAGGAAGTAGCCATCTATACATGTATATGTTTATATATAGCTTGTGTGTCCATCAGGAAGTAGATCTATACATGTACATGTATGTGTATATATATAGCTTGTGTGTCTGTCAGGAAGTAGCCATCTATACATGTATATGTTTATATATAGCTTGTGTGTCCATCAGGAAGTAGATCTATACATGTACATGTATATGTTTATATATAGCTTGTGTGTCTGTCAGGAAGTAGCCATCTATACATGTATATGTTTATATATAGCTTGTGTGTCCATCAGGAAGTAGATCTATACATGTACATGTATATGTTTATATATAGCTTGTGTGTCCGTCAGGAAGTAGCCATCTATACATGTATATGTGTTTATATATAGCTTGTGGGCCAAAAAGGACCATTAACTAGGAAGCAACCTTTCCATTTCCAACATTCTGTTTAGCATGAAGCAGTTCTTGACGTCTTGACGGACGAGCCAGTTCTAGATGGCATCTGCTTCACCTGCACGTGTGCTTTTCACATACACTCGGGAGGCAGTTCTCGCCGGCTGGCCAGTTCCATGGATTCTGTACTCCACAGTACCACCTCACAGAAGCTGGGTTGCGAGTTGTCCGCGAGCATGTGGTATATCACAATAATTATGGCTGTTAGACTTCACCCAATGCAAACAGTGTGCTAGTGGTTGCTTCTAGACCTAATCAATTAGAAAAACATTGCAGTTGCTGAATGGCAAGATTTAAAGAGGTTTGGGAGAGTAATGTTGGGCGGGGGGGTCAACACCTGGGAGAGGACCACACCCCTTTCTCATTAAGTGCTTCCCCCCCCCCCCCCCCCCGAGTGCTCTGTGGACTATGTGAAGCTTTGCCTTTCATATCCATTCCAAAAAGCTCCGCAGTCCATTGCATACCTGTTCACAAAATCATTGCAACAGATCACAATGCACGCAATGGGATTGCCTTGGGTCCACATTCAGAGGTTGAAGGGTTGCTTCATTCAGACTATATGGCAGTACCTGTGCACTTTATATACTTTTATCTCCCTCTATTCACATGCAGGAACTGAAACTCTCCGGCAAGATCGACCTGTCAGACTTCACCATTCTCACCTCTCAATAACCAACAGTAATCATACTCTCAGTCCCTCAGTTAACCTTGACAATATTTTTTAAGTAGTTAAAAATGAACAGGGATGGTGACGAGGGGACAGTGGCGTGTGTGTGTGTACGTGTACATAGTTACACCAGTCCCGGCAAATGCTTTGTCGTAACTAACATCTGGTTGGCATAGCAAATTAAGGACACAAAAGATGCAGTATTATGTAAACAATAATTAAAAAAATGTCAACAACAGAAAAAAACAGCGGCAGCAGCAACAGCAGCAATGCGTATACAAATATTGACTCCTAAAATGGACAAAATAAGAAGCACACACAAAAAAAGTTCAACATCATTTGCACTATGAACAGGAACAGAAAGCGGTCTTGGCTCAATAATTGTCAATTTTAGCCTTGAACTTCTGTCTAAGCATGAGTCGGTGGACGCCAGTCGTCACTCCCAGCTCCTCCATCACCTCATTGTTGGCATTGAACAGCAACTCGCCGTCAATTCCTTCCGCCTTGAACGTCGCGGCAAATGGCTGGAACGGTCTCGTCTCCTCCATGAATTGGAACACGGCGTCGACCGGGTAGAGTTCGGCGATGCCGCTGGTTTTTACGACCATTCGTTTGAAGTAGGTGATGATCCTGAGCCTGTCCAGGGCGCTCGCAATGCCAATGTCTCGAAGCTCGTCATCCTGGAACTGTATGAGGAGAGCTCCATTAATGTCAAGGTCTTCGAAGATCTTCTTGTAGTGGCCGAGTCCCCATCTGTCCAGGAAGGAGAGTATCTCGGCTAGCGAGAGGTCCTTGGCACGACGCTGCATCTCGTCCGCTAGGAAAGGGAGACGGGGAGGAAACGCAATGAAATATCCAACAACAACATCAACAGCCATTTCACTGACCAACACGATATATTACCTTTGACTTGAATGGTGAGCTGCTTGAGCAGAGCTAAATTCTTCTCCTCAGTTGCTCCTGCAATTAGCACTAATTAATTATGCCCTATATAGACTTGTGCACATAACATGTGTGTGTGTGTATATATATATATATATGATATGTCCTTACTGGATGTGGGTGGAGGAGAGAGAGGCTTGTAACGAACAGGAGGCTCCTTCTTGAGGTTTTCCAGGATATTCTGGTCAGATTCTGAGCGTGTCAGCTCGCTCAGGATAGTCGAGGAAGGGTCAGCATCTCCTGAGAAGGAGTCGGAAGAGGAAGGCCTGCCGGAGACCACGTACCCTTTCTTTCTGAAGTACGGGAGATGGTGTTCCCAAAGGTCGCCAATCAGGTCCGACCACTTGTCTTCCTTGGGCTCAGGAGTGGCGATACCTGACCTGGACTCGGATTGCATTTCCACCACCAGCCTGCAGAGGAGGGAGGAGTGTTAAGTGGTGTGCAGAGGGAAGGTGCATAGTGGGATGTGTGGTGTGCCAAGAGTGAGGGAGAACATGTATGCGGTGTACAGAGAAGGGGGAGGAACTGTGGCATGCACATGAGAAGGCGGGGTTCCTGAGAGGTCCGACACATAACAGCTTCTGTCCGAGTGCACCTAATCTTGCTGAGTTTGTGGTCACATGTGCGGTAGAATCTTCTTGGGGGGTGACATCACAAACGCACTAAGATTGGAGCATGCTCAGAACAAAATGCTCTATGTCACTGCTGGATTTCCCCCTCTCCAACCCATGCAAATTAGGTAAAGGGTCATCTCTGCCGAGACTAGGAGGATGCATGCGAGTGTGTAGAGTGAAGCTTGCATTGTCCAACAGTGCTATTGGTCTTACTTCCTGATGGCTATTCTGAGTGCCACATAGTTCTCCAGGAAAATGGTACTTGGGATCATGTTCATCAACTTGTCCTGCGGTAAGACCTGGAATCTCTTCAAGTACCGCATCAGTGGCATCTGGTATAAGGAAAGGGAGAAACAAGAGCGGAGGTCACACCCATTAATTAATAAATTAAAGCATAACTGTCCATTTTTTAATGTCGACCCACTTTTTTTTTTTTTGCTCTTTAAGTTCTGATCTATCGGGGAGTTACTGCACTCCCCATATTGGTTTGACCCCTATTCTAAAATACTTTGCCCACTTCTTGGTGTCATAAACGGTCTTTGGCTGATTTTGACCCCAAAAAACACTTCAAGCATGCCTTGAATCCTTCTCAAAGGTAGTACACAGGAGCCTAAAAAAATCCCGTTAAAACCAAATATTTGTCTTCAAGATTTTCTATCTATCTTCAGTTCTTCCCACATGTAACTTGCATATAGTAGTACATGTGATCGTCATAATTTTACTACTAGAAGACTCCAAACACTCCCATGTTACACCGAGTAACTTCTTGTAGGCGGCTACTCAAACCAACAAAATGGAAACAAGACAATTATATTATTATTGTTGTTGTTCACTGAATTACTCTACTCTCACACACACAAACGAGAACTTATTAGCATAGACAAACATTTATAGGACTTTATAGGACCCTTTACCCAAGAAGATTTTCATTGGGTAAAGGGTCATGTAAATGTTTGCTGTAAATCCTCGTTTTATTTCTTTATTGACGAGTTGATCCAATAAATATATATTAGTTCTGATTGACGGCTGTGTGCAACACTTCCAAACAAATTTAAAGGATGCACTATATATGTGCTGAGCATAGCTAATGGATTTGACCTCAGGGTTTAAAAAAAAATCGATTTCCTTATCATGGATTGCTCCTGGCCTCGACTGCTGTTCCCGGAAGCCCTGCTCAGAAAAGCCACACAGATAGATGATAAGATACTTGTGCTTCACCCTGGATCCCTTCACCTTAGAGAAAGGAGGCAGCCATTCATATTTCTTTGTAAGTCCTATGGCTTGCAATTAGTGCTGCAGAACTTTGGTCAATGGAGCCGATTGTTCAGCTGAAGCTACATTTGCAGTTTAATAAAGTTTGAAATGGTTCTTCTTCTTAAGGGAAAGGTCATTGTTGATAATCAGTTAATTAATGGAGCATGGAGATTACCTGTGATTTTTCAGTGGCTGCTTTGACAATGTTGGTTTCCATGTGGATCAGAACATCGGAGAACATCTTCAGGCTGTTCACCAAGTGGTTCAGAGACCCTACAAAGGAAGGAAAGGAAGAGGGGACTTGGTAGCTCTGAGGGAAGCTATGGACACACACACCACATCACACACACACACACACACCACACTCACACACAAAGTCCTAGTGTCCAGTACCACATACCATAACAACCTTTCCTGATGTTTCTAGTGAGAGTGACTGACAGTGCTAGGGCTAGAGAGAGTGACTGACAGTGCTAGGGCTAGGTGTCCCTAGTGAGAGTGACTGACAGTGCTAGGGCTAGGTGTCCCTAGTGAGAGTGACTGACAGTGCTAGGGCTAGGTGTCCCTAGTGAGAGTGACTGACAGTGCTAGGGCTAGGTGTCCCTAGTGAGAGTGACTGACAGTGCTAGGGCTAGGTGTCCCTAGTGAGAGTGACTGACTGTGCTAGGGCTAGGTGTCCCTAGTGAGAGTGACTGATAGTGCTAGGGCTAGGTGTCCCTAGTGAGAGTGACTGACAGTGCTAGGGCTAGGTGTCCCTAGTGAGAGTGACTGACAGTGCTAGGGCTAGGTGTCCCTAGTGAGAGTGACTGACAGTGCTAGGGCTAGGTGTCCCTAGTGAGAGTGACTGACAGTGCTAGGGCTAGGTGTCCCTAGTGAGAGTGACTGACAGTGCTAGGGCTAGGTGTCCCTAGTGAGAGTGACTGACAGTGCTAGGGCTAGGTGTCCCTAGTGAGAGTGACTGACTGACAGTGCTAGGGCTAGGTGTCCCTAGTGAGAGTGACTGACAGTGCTAGGGCTAGGTGTCCCTAGTGAGAGTGACTGACAGTGCTAGGGCTAGGTGTCCCTAGTGAGAGTGACTGACAGTGCTAGGGCTAGGTGTCCCTAGTGAGAGTGACTGACAGTGCTAGGGCTAGGTGTCCCTAGTGAGAGTGACTGACAGTGCTAGGGCTAGGTGTCCCTAGTGAGAGTGACTGACAGTGCTAGGGCTAGGTGTCCCTAGTGAGAGTGACTGACAGTGCTAGGGCTAGGTGTCCCTAGTGAGAGTGACTGACAGTGCTAGGGCTAGGTGTCCCTAGTGAGAGTGACTGACAGTGCTAGGGCTAGGTGTCTCTAGTGAGAGTGGCTGACAGTGCTAGGGCTAGGTGTCCCTAGTGAGAGTGACTGACAGTGCTAGGGCTAGGTGTCTCTAGTGAGAGTGACTGACAGTGCTAGGGCTAGGTGTCCCTAGTGAGAGTGACTGACAGTGCTAGGGCTAGGTGTCCCTAGTGAGAGTGACTGACAGTGCTAGGGCTAGGTGTCTCTAGTGAGAGTGGCTGACAGTGCTAGGGCTAGGTGTCCCTAGTGAGAGTGACTGACAGTGCTAGGGCTAGGTGTCCCTAGTGAGAGTGACTGACAGTGCTAGGGCTAGGTGTCCCTAGTGAGAGTGACTGACAGTGCTAGGGCTAGGTGTCCCTAGTGAGAGTGACTGACAGTGCTAGGGCTAGGTGTCCCTAGTGAGAGTGACTGACAGTGCTAGGGCTAGGTGTCCCTAGTGAGAGTGACTGACAGTGCTAGGGCTAGGTGTCTCTAGTGAGAGTGACTGACAGTGCTAGGGCTAGGTGTCCCTAGTGAGAGTGACTGACAGTGCTAGGGCTAGGTGTCTCTAGTGAGAGTGACTGACAGTGCTAGGGCTAGGTGTCCCTAGTGAGAGTGACTGACAGTGCTAGGGCTAGGTGTCCCTAGTGAGAGTGAGTGACAGTGCTAGGGCTAGGTGTCCCTAGTGAGAGTGACTGACAGTGCTAGGGCTAGGTGTCCCTAGTGAGAGTGACTGACAGTGCTAGGGCTAGGTGTCCCTAGTGAGAGTGACTGACAGTGCTAGGGCTAGGTGTCCCTAGTGAGAGTGACTGACAGTGCTAGGGCTAGGTGTCCCTAGTGAGAGTGACTGACAGTGCTAGGGCTAGGTGTCCCTAGTGAGAGTGACTGACAGTGCTAGGGCTAGGTGTCCCTAGTGAGAGTGACTGACAGTGCTAGGGCTAGGTGTCCCTAGTGAGAGTGACTGACAGTGCTAGGGCTAGGTGTCCCTAGTGAGAGTGACTGACAGTGCTAGGGCTAGGTGTCCCTAGTGAGAGTGACTGATAGTGCTAGGGCTAGGTGTCCCTAGTGAGAGTGACTGACTGACAGTGCTAGGGCTAGGTGTCCCTAGTGAGAGTGACTGACAGTGCTAGGGCTAGGTGTCCCTAGTGAGAGTGACTGACAGTGCTAGGGCTAGGTGTCCCTAGTGAGAGTGACTGACAGTGCTAGGGCTAGGTGTCCCTAGTGAGAGTGACTGACAGTGCTAGGGCTAGGTGTCCCTAGTGAGAGTGACTGATAGTGCTAGGGCTAGGTGTCCCTAGTGAGAGTGACTGACAGTGCTAGGGCTAGGTGTCCCTAGTGAGAGTGACTGACAGTGCTAGGGCTAGGTGTCCCTAGTGAGAGTGACTGACAGTGCTAGGGCTAGGTGTCCCTAGTGAGAGTGACTGACAGTGCTAGGTGTCCCTAGTGAGAGTGACTGACAGTGCTAGGTGTCCCTAGTGAGAGTGACTGACAGTGCTAGGGCTAGGTGTCCCTAGTGAGAGTGACTGACAGTGCTAGGGCTAGGTGTCCCTAGTGAGAGTGACTGACAGTGCTAGGGCTAGGTGTCCCTAGTGAGAGTGACTGACAGTGCTAGGGCTAGGTGTCCCTAGTGAGAGTGACTGACAGTGCTAGGGCTAGGTGTCCCTAGTGAGAGTGACTGACAGTGCTAGGGCTAGGTGTCCCTAGTGAGAGTGACTGACTGACAGTGCTAGGGCTAGGTGTCCCTAGTGAGAGTGACTGACAGTGCTAGGGCTAGGTGTCCCTAGTGAGAGTGACTGACAGTGCTAGGGCTAGGTGTCCCTAGTGAGAGTGACTGACAGTGCTAGGGCTAGGTGTCCCTAGTGAGAGTGACTGATAGTGCTAGGGCTAGGTGTCCCTAGTGAGAGTGACTGACAGTGCTAGGTGTCCCTAGTGAGAGTGACTGACAGTGCTAGGGCTAGGTGTCCCTAGTGAGAGTGACTGACAGTGCTAGGGCTAGGTGTCCCTAGTGAGAGTGACTGACAGTGCTAGGGCTAGGTGTCCCTAGTGAGAGTGACTGACAGTGCTAGGGCTAGGTGTCCCTAGTGAGAGTGACTGACAGTGCTAGGGCTAGGTGTCCCTAGTGAGAGTGACTGATAGTGCTAGGGCTAGGTGTCCCTAGTGAGAGTGACTGACAGTGCTAGGTGTCCCTAGTGAGAGTGACTGACAGTGCTAGGGCTAGGTGTCCCTAGTGAGAGTGACTGACAGTGCTAGGGCTAGGTGTCCCTAGTGAGAGTGACTGACAGTGCTAGGGCTAGGTGTCCCTAGTGAGAGTGACTGATAGTGCTAGGGCTAGGTGTCCCTAGTGAGAGTGACTGACAGTGCTAGGGCTAGGTGTCCCTAGTGAGAGTGACTGACAGTGCTAGGTGTCCCTAGTGAGAGTGACTGACAGTGCTAGGGCTAGGTGTCCCTAGTGAGAGTGACTGACAGTGCTAGGGCTAGGTGTCCCTAGTGAGAGTGACTGACAGTGCTAGGGCTAGGTGTCCCTAGTGAGAGTGACTGACAGTGCTAGGGCTAGGTGTCCCTAGTGAGAGTGACTGACAGTGCTAGGGCTAGGTGTCCCTAGTGAGAGTGACTGACAGTGCTAGGGCTAGGTGTCCCTAGTGAGAGTGACTGATAGTGCTAGGGCTAGGTGTCCCTAGTGAGAGTGACTGACAGTGCTAGGGCTAGGTGTCCCTAGTGAGAGTGACTGACAGTGCTAGGGCTAGGTGTCCCTAGTGAGAGTGACTGACAGTGCTAGGGCTAGGTGTCCCTAGTGAGAGTGACTGACAGTGCTAGGGCTAGGTGTCCCTAGTGAGAGTGACTGACAGTGCTAGGGCTAGGTGTCCCTAGTGAGAGTGACTGATAGTGCTAGGGCTAGGTGTCCCTAGTGAGAGTGATTGACAGTGCTAGGGCTAGGTGTCCCTAGTGAGAGTGACTGACAGTGCTAGGGCTAGGTGTCCCTAGTGAGAGTGACTGACAGTGCTAGGGCTAGGTGTCCCTAGTGAGAGTGACTGACAGTGCTAGGGCTAGGTGTCCCTAGTGAGAGTGACTGACAGTGCTAGGGCTAGGTGTCCCTAGTGAGAGTGACTGACAGTGCTAGGGCTAGGTGTCCCTAGTGAGAGTGACTGACAGTGCTAGGGCTAGGTGTCCCTAGTGAGAGTGACTGACAGTGCTAGGGCTAGGTGTCCCTAGTGAGAGTGACTGACAGTGCTAGGGCTAGGTGTCCCTAGTGAGAGTGACTGACAGTGCTAGGGCTAGGTGTCCCTAGTGAGAGTGACTGAGGACCTTGGGATCAGAGGGCTAGGGATGCTCAAGGATAGGGCTACGAACATCCTGGGATTTACCAAGTAAGATGACGTCAGCACTGGACATCTCTAGTGGTTCGCCGTTTCAAAAAGTGGGTCAATCCAGTTCAGGGGTACCAGTGTACCCTTGGATTGTGGATGTATAGAAGAACGCGCTTGACACATTGCACACTTGCTACCTACCAGAGTAGTTGTTGGGGATGTTCCTGATGGTTTCCTTGTCCTGATCACTCAAGGACAGCTTGACACCAAACTGCAGGGAGGAGAAGTCATACCAGCCATCCTCGGCCCAACACACAAACAGTTTGAGTGCAGAGAAGAGCTGAGCCAGTGAGAGGGAGGCTAGACAAGCGTGCTGTGCCTGCGTGATCCTGTGAGAGGAGAGGGGGTCGAGTCAAAAGCCAAGGTACACTTGGTAATAATATGTATAGCATATACTGTCATGCTCATAGACATATATTATATTTTTGAGGGGCTTAATTCTTTCATGGTTGGAATCCAATCTTGAAATAATGGGCACAAGAGCAGCAGAGCAGGGGTGTGGCAGAGCAGGGGTGTGGCTTCCACTATGTGCACTACAATCCACAAACATCTTCACCGTGAAGCCACCCCCCCCGTTAGTCATCGTCTTGAGAGTATTTAACTCCTCAAAAAGATCCCATTACAGGGTAATAGCAAGCAAGCCATGCCCAGATTTATCAAGCAACCCACCCGTGGATTCCTATCTCATGGAAGACGTCTTTGCTGTCGTCTTGCACGTCGTAGTCATAGAGGCCGACTAAGTATGTGGGCAGAGTCTTCTTCCTGAGACCAGACGCCAGCACGTCAAAGTCCAGAGCACCCACCTACATACATCCACGGTTCATTACACACCCACCATAGCAAGGGAACAGTTGAAGACAGGTTAGAGGAGGAGGAGGAACATGGTGACGCTGAAGAGCACAGCTCCCGAGACACACATGCCTTATGGCTCCATGTCTAGGAGTGCCATCAAATGTTCCAAATATGGATGAAATGATTATAAACCAAATATGGATGCGAATGATTATAGACCAAATAAGGACCCAAATGATTATTGATTATGGACCTACCACAAACCTACTATAACCTCTTCCTTCCTTTCTTTGATTCGCACATACATAACTAGTCATTGTGGGCCACTGCCTGATGGCTGCACTCCTAACTATAAATACAGGCTTTCTCCCCTCACTCAACAGATACTCGGTACAGAATATGTCGAGTCTTCACCACTCCAGAGAGAGGGGGGGGGGGGAGAAGGGGGGAGAGAGAAATAACGTGCGCAAACCTCCTTGATGAGGTGGCTGACGGCAGTCCTGAGACCGGCTACCACCTCCATGACTGTGTGGTAGCAGGCAGAGTGGAACTCATACTCCAGTCTCCTCTCGTTTACCTCCTCGAGAGCACACTGCAAGAGAAACGGATAATACAAATTAAAGATATATATACACACACACACATACAGGACTAAATGACTTTGCAGCTCTTGTGCCGGCACTGAAATGCCACAAGGACTTCCACAGTGCTCCTCACGAGGACATCAGTTGCCATATAGAGGTCGTGTGTAGAAGTATTGTCCTGAAATAAGCTACCTACCAACCGCAACTTTGATAGTCTTTATTGCATTAAGAAGCTACTTTAAGAAGCTACTTTAATAGCCTTTATTAAATTAAAAAGCAACACTTTGATAGAATTACTTTGATAGCCTTTATTGAATTAAGAAGCAACTTTGATAGAAGCAACTTTGATAGCCTTTACTGAATTAAAAAGCAACTTTGATAGCTTTTACTGAATTAAAAAGCAACTTTGATAGCCTTTATTGAATTAAGAAGCAACTTTGATAGCCTTTATTGAATTAAGGCAACTTTAATAGCCTTTATTGAATTAAAAAGCAAATTTGATAGCTTTTATTGAATTAAGAAGCAACTTTGATAGCCTTTATTGAATTAAGAAGCAACTTAGCCTTTATTGAATTAAAAAGCAACTTTGATAGCCTTTATTGAATTAAAAAGCAACTTTGATAGCCTTTATTGAATTAAAAAGCAACTTTGATAGCCTTTATTGAATTAAGAAGCAACTTTGATAGCCTTTATTGAATTACTTTGATAGCCTTTACTTTGATAGCCTTTATTGAATTAAGATAGCCTTTATTGAATTAAGAAGCAACTTTAATAGCAACTTTAATAGCCTTTATTGAATCAAAAAAAGCAACTGATAGCCTTCTTTGATAGCCTTTATTAATTAAGAAGCAACTTTGATAGCTTTTATTGAATTAAGAAGCAACTTTGATAGCCTTTATTAACTTTGATAGCCTTTATTGAATTAAGAAGCTATTTTAATAGCCTTTATTGAATTAAAAAGGCAACTTTGATAGCCTTTATTGAATAAGCAACTTTAATAGTCTTTATTGAATTAAAAAGCAACTTTGATAGCCTTTATTGAATTAAGAAGCTATTTTAATAGCCTTTATTGAATTAGCACTATTTCATAATCTAAGGATAATGCATAACATGGCAGAAAGGAAATGTAATGAGAGAGGGCACTCTAGACTGAGGTACGGGCACTTCAGACATGTGGCATCCGGTCAGACATGATAACAAGCCAAATTGTATGTCTTCACTGAGCACTGTTGTCTTGATAGATGCGCCCAAACTATAATATTACTGTTGTAATCACACCTACTTTGACCTGTTTAGAAGCTACATGTAGCTGTACTATCTATAGTTTATCCAGAGAATGACTCACAGCAACGCCACACAGTATTATCATAGTTCTCTGCAGTTTTCTAGCAAAGGATTCATACACACTATTATTATAGTTCTCTGCAGTTTTTCTAGCAAAAGATTCACAGCAACGCCACACAGTATTATCATAGTTCTCTGCAGTTTTCTAGCAAAGGATTCATACACACTATTATTATAGTTCTCTGCAGTTTTTCTAGCAAAAGATTCACAGCAACGCCACACAGTATTATCATAGTTCTCTGCAGTTTTTCTAGCAAAGGATTCATAGCAGTGCTGCACAGTAATCACAGCAGCTGTTCTATGACCATGCACACATTGTACCTTGAAGGTCTCCGGGAGTTTCTCAGCGATTGCCTCCACATCGTACGTATTGTCCCTCAAACTGCACACAAAGCAAATAAAGCATGGGAATGGAACCCGTCATCAACCACGTGTCAACATCCTACGTGCACACGCAGCTCCGACAGCCGCTCACCTGAACAGCGAAGAACCATCGTCCTTGAACTTGAACGGCACCCTGAGGGAGGAGACAGAGGAGTTCTCGATGATGGGCATGCCCGCCAGACATGTCACCAGGATGTCCTCCTGCAGCATGTGGAGGTTGACAAGTGGACCGAGCTGTCCGGGCAGGCAGCTGTGCTGGGGGAGACACATCTGGTCGGCGGGGTCAGTGGGGAAGGCCATGGGGAGGTGGCTCCGCCCCAGGATGAGCTGAAGGAGGTTGTTCCGACGGTGGACGGAACGGGTGAAGATGTAGTGCTGTGTAAATTCCATGACGTGCACGTGAGGGATTGTGTTGGAGAAGTAGCCGCGCCCAAGATCGGAGCTTTCTAGCGTCTCCATCAGGCTAGCCACAAATTTGTTGAGGAACGTGATCTGAAGGGGGAGGGGGAGGGTGTGGGTGCAGGAGGGCAAAGAATGAGAACAGAAGGGGAAATTAAAAAAGTAATGAGAGGACGAGGGAGGAGGAAGATGAAGGGAGGGGGGAGGAAGATGAAGGGAGGAGGGAAGAAGATGAAGGGAGGGGGGAAGAAGATGAAAGGAGGGTGGAAGAAGATGAAGGGAGGAGGGAGGAAGATGAAGGGAGGGGGGAAGAAGATGAAGGGAGGGTGGAAGAAGATGAAGGGAGGGGTGAAGAAGATGAAGGGAGGGGGGAAGAAGATGAAGGGAGGAGGGAAGAAGATGAAGGGAGGGGGGAAGAAGATGAAAGGAGGGTGGAAGAAGATGAAGGGAGGAGGGAGGAAGATGAAGGGAGGGGGAAGGGAGGGGTGAAGATGAAGGGAGGGGGGAAGAAGATGAAGGGAGGACGATGAAGGGAGGGGGAAGAAGATGAAGGGAGGAGGGAAGAAGATGAAGGGAGGGGGGAAGAAGATGAAGGGAGGGTGGAAGAAGATGAAGGGAGGGGGGAAGAAGATGAAGGGAGGGGGGAAGAAGATGAAGGGAGGAGGGAGGAGGGAAGAAGATGAAGTGAGGGGGGAAGAAGATGAAGGGAGGAGGGAGGAAGATGAAGGGAGGGGGGAAGGGAGGAGGGAAGAAGATGAAGTGAGGGGGGGAAGAAGATGAAGGGAGGGGGGGAGAAGATGAAGGGAGGGGGGAGGAAGATGAAGGGAGGGGGGAAGGAGGAGGGAGAAGATGAAGGGAGGGGGGAAGAAGATGAAGGGAGGAGGGAGAAGATGAAGGGAGGGGGGAAGAAGATGAAGGGAGGGGGAAGATGAAGGGAGGGGGGAAGAAGGGAGAAGAGGATGAAGGGAGGGAGATAAAATGTGACCAGGACCTATCACCGCATCGTGTGACTCACAATGTCAAATATGACGGTGTAGAGGAGGTCACACCCCTGCTCCCCGTCCACAGAATAAGAGAGGAGGTGGATGAGAGGTGTGTCATCACCCATGGTAATGGGTCGCTTGAACTTGGTGCAGCCAGTGAGTTGGACATACTTGTTGAACGATGCTAAGAGGAGAAGGGTAAGGTTGAGCAGTGACAACAACAACAATAGCAGCTGCTGCTACTCACCCTTGAGCTTCTCGTAGTGGGCCTTGCGGTCCCCACTGGTGACAAAGTGCCTAGCAATGACCTTGGCCAGCCTCTTCAGGGTGATGGTGGTGACATCATTGTACGTGATGGCATAGGTAAGTTCCGTGTGGATGTACTGGTACAACTCCACGAGCCCTGGTAGGAGTTCCATGCCCCCCTCGAGTCTGGGATACTCCAACACGAACCTTGATAGGAGGTACAGGTCACCAGAGGGGTCTGCTACACCTGCGTTGGAGAGGATGGCCATGGAGAGCGTTTTCTCGGAGGGGAACCACGGATATCGCATGTTCATGTTCCTGTGTATGTGCGCGTGGAAATATTGAATAATTGCAGCGATAACAACTGTGATCACATGACCATCACATGATTGAACATTCCTTGAGCGACTCACATGATATCTTTGATGGCGTTCAGTTTCAAGAAAGGACTCGACTCTGAAAACTGTACGATGAAATAATACAAATATTTCAAAACCACATACAGATACACCACAGAGCCGGAGGAAATATTTGACGATATTGCTAAAGAATTATTGTACAGACAGTACTAAAATTTGGCAGTGACAGGCTAAACGCCAGCTTGTTTAAGTTTCTCTGTGAGAGAGCTGTTTGTACCCCACCTTACCAATGGTCGGAGCACTTGAGAAAGGATGACCACTCTGCAAACAACTGCTCCACACAACTGTCAGCAAGCGTAATTGCCATGTGAAAATGGACGTGTTGGATTTATATGGCAATTCCAGTCTGTCACTGACAAAGTGTCAACAGATAGTTGGGAGTCGAGTCAAAACTCAATTGCCTGTTAGATTTTCACTCACATTGCTACTGAAGTGGGTCTCTGCTTGCTTGCAGTGCTACTGACAGGTCATCCTCTAGCCTGCAGTGCTACTGACAAAACATCTTCTAGCTTGCTTGCAGTGCTACTGACAGGACAACTTCTAGCCTGCAGTGCTAATGATAGGGCAACTTCTAGCCTGCAGCGCTACTGACAGGGCAACTTCTAGCCTGCAGTGCTAATGACAGGGCAACTTCTAGCTTGCAGTGCTAATGACAGGGCAACTTCTAGCTTGCAGTGCTAATGACAGGGCAACTTCTAGCTTGCAGTGCTACTGACAGGGCAACTTCTAGCCTGCAGCGCTACTGACAGGGCAACTTCTAGCTTGCAGTACTAATGACAGGGAAACTTCTAGCTAGTTTGCAGTGCTAATGACAGGGCAACTTCTAGCTTGCAGTGCTAATGACAGGACAACTTCTAGCCTGCAGCGCTAATGACAGGGCAACTTCTAGTTTGCAGTGCTAATGACGGCAACTTCTAGCCTGCAGTGCTAATGACAGGGCAACTTCTAGCTTGCAGTGCTAATGACAGGGCAACTTCTAGCTTGCAATGCTAATGACAGGGCAACTTCTAGCTAGCAGTGCTACTGACAGGGCAACTTCTAGCTTGCAGTGCTAATGACAGGGCAACTTCTAGCCTGCAGTGGTAATGAGGCCTGCAGTGGTAATGACAGGACAACTTCTAGCTTGCAGTGCTACTGACAGGGCAACTTCTAGCTTGCAGTGCTAATGACAGGGCAACTTCTAGCTTGCAGTGCTAATGACAGGGCAACTTCTAGCCTGCAGTGCTAATGACAGGGCAACTTCTAGCCTGCAGTGCTAATGACAGGGCAACTTCTAGCTTGCAGTGCTACTGACAGGGCAACTTCTAGCCTGCAGTGCTAATGACAGGGTAACTTCTAGCTTGCAGTGCTAATGACAGGGCAACTTCTAGCTTGCAGTGCTAATGACAGGGCAACTTCTAGCATGCAGTGCTAATGACAGGGCAACTTCTAGCATGCAGTGCTAATGACAGGACAACTTCTAGTTTGCAGTGCTACTACTTTGATCGATGTACATGTATTGTCAAAGACCAAGCCAATTCTTTGTAGGTATATGGCAGATTAGGGGTGTGGCTAGAAGCTAGGTGCGTGGAGTGTGTGAGAAACTTTCGCGTGTAAAAAACAACAACAAAAAACAGCGTACAATAACTGGAAGACGAACACCTTGCAACTATTAGCATCACACAATACCTTACCAACATTTCCTACTCTGCATTGTGAGATGACGGGCATGTGCCTGTGCACACAGGGAGACATGGCAGGATTAAATAATCACCTTTTCTCTGAGGTTGTTCCAAGTGGGAGTGAAAACGCGTTCATGCCAGAATCTCTCGTATGTATCCAGATTGTCCCTGGTGAGCAGTTTGCCTGTGAGGCCATTGCTGGTGGAGGAAGGGAGGTTGCACTGGGGAGGGTTTGTTCGAGGGGGAGGGAGAAAGAGGGGAGAACAACAATAATACTTTTGAGTATCCATTGCAAAGACCTCTGGAGGCATCCCCTTTTGATGGATCACATTTGATGCATTGTACAAGGTACTTTTCCGAACTACTAATCTCATTCTATTCCCATCAGTACCTGGAACCTATTGTGATGTCATGGCTAGTTCAACACACTCACACATGTACAGATAGATATTTTTCTCCACCTAGAATGACACACACATCCACCACACACACACACACACACCACAGACACACTGCAGCAAGTGTTCACTAGTAGCAGCCTCCCACACAACACACACACGTATACCTCAAGCAAGTTGCTGAGGCAAGTGTTACTAGTAGCAGCCTCCCACACCACACAACACAAACACGTGTACCTCAAGCAAGTTGCTGAGGCAAGTGTTCACTAGTAGCAGCCTCCCACACAACACACACACGTATACCTCAAGCAAGTTGCTGAGGCAAGTGTTCACTAGTAGCAGCTTCCCACACCACACAACACAAGACACGTGTACCTCAAGCAAGTTGCTGAGGCAAGTGTTCACTAGTAGCAGGCTCCCACACCGCACAACACAGACACGTGTACCTCAAGCAAGTTGCTGAGGCAAGTGTTCACTAGTAGCAGCTTCCCACACCACACAACACAGACACATGTACCTCAAGCAAGTTGTTGAGGCAAGTGTTCACTAGTAGCAGCTTCCCACACTGCACAACACAGACACGTGTACCTCAAGCAAGTTTCTGAGGAAAGTGTTCACTAGTAGCAGCCTCCCACACCACACAACACAGACACGTGTACCTCAAGCAAGTTGCTGAGGCAAGTGTTCACTAGTAGCAGCCTCCCACACCGCACAACACAGACACGTGTAACTCAAGCAAGTTTCTGAGGCAAGTGTTCACTAGTAGCAGCTTCCCACACCACACAACACACTCACAGACACGTGTACGTACCTCAAGCAAGTTGCTGAGGCAAGTGTTCACTAGTAGCAGCTTTTCCTCCTCAGATATGCCTAGTCCAGTGCCAAGCAATGTCCACAGCTTCTTCATCTGGGCCACGCTGAACTCCCTAGCAGACTCACTGTTGGAGAGAATCTTGCCAGCTATGTTCTGCTCTGCATCAGGCTGGGTGAGGAACGAAAGAGAGAAACAGGCAAAGTTGGACCAGAGGAGGAGGAACAGAGAATGGAGGCTGAGGGTGCCGCGAGTGGCATGCTTGAGGTAATCGTGACGCCCGTACAGCCCGTCTGGGGTCAATTCCACACCACTGCCATAGAACTGCGTACTTGGGCCCACTGTGCAGTCGTACTGCAGCAAAGGAGAGGAAGAAGAGACAGCGCAGGGGAGTAGGGAGAGGGATGGAGAAGTGGGGAGGGATGTAAAAGTGGGGGAGTGGTGGAGGGGGGGGAGAGTGGAAGGAGGGAGAGTGGGGAGGGGAGGGGGTGGATTGAGAGAAAGAGTAAAGAAGAAACAGAAGAAAAGAAAGTAAGAGGGGAATAAAGACAGGACAGTAAAAGAGGTCACCACTTATTTGCAGGTTGCTATGCCCAGCCCAGGTTATGTATAATTATGTAATGATGCTCAGACTAAGAGGCACCAGAAAATAAGAGCTAATGTACAGGCTAGGTCATAACAGAGAGGTCTGCTGGGAGCACACTATCATCTGCACTAGTCAAGTTCCCTCTCTCTTCTCTGTGTGTTATGGGGAGAGGGAAGGCAGAGGAGAGAGAAGAAGAAGAGAAGGAGAGAATTCCCTTTGTCTTTCTTGTGTCATGGGGAGAGGGGAGGGGAGAGAGACGAGGAGGAAGAAGAGGAAGAGAGAGAAAGTTGCAGTGTTTCATTTAGGGGGGGTCAGCTGCCCTCCCTTGGAACCTTCTTGCCTTCCCACCCCCCTTGGAAATTGTATTATTAAGAAACTTTGTCACATCTTTAACCATCATGCCCCCCCTTAATATCCAGATTCCTCCAGTTGCCCCCCCCCCCCCCCCCCCACCCCCTTGGACAATTTTCTAAATGAAACCCTGAGTTGTCTTCCTCGTGTCATGTGACGGGCACACGCACCATGAAACCAGTGATGTAAGTGCCCATGAGGTCTCCCGGCTGGAAGATGGAGTACCACAGATGAGTGTTCTTGCCGCACCCTATAGCCACTGCTATGAGGTGCACCAATGCAGTATGGAGGTCGCAGTCCGACTGATCTGTAGCAACAGGGAGAGGGAAGCAACGTCTAAAATTATTGTTTTTAACTAATAGCCCATAATAAGAGGGCATGCCCCTGCTATCATTGTCAACACTGCGAGTGGGAAAGAGAGATTTAGAAGGCTTAGGAAGAATTTTTGTGGCACGTGCTATATTCAATAAGGCTACAACATCCTATCGGAAGGACACATCCTTGCCACAACATTAAACTTGTTGTTGTTGTTGTTATGGTAACAGTCACGAGTGATGGGGAGACACACCCACCTTGGTTCTGCTGAGCCAGAGGACAGAAAAGATAGTAGAGGAGGTCGGGTGGTTGGACCTGTCGGGGAGACTCAGGACCTTTCGTGCTCAGTTCTTCTTCCTCCGCCACCTGTAACATCCGCGACGTGTCCAGGAAACAGCAAATGAGACAGAGAAGAGCAGGCTCCACCTTCTTGGTCAGCGTGCTCACCACTCTGGCCAGCTCCGGGGCAGATCTCTGCAAGGGATAGGCGAGACGAGATCACTCAACGACTCAACGCTGAGGTCGGTCACACTCTAAATTGTATTCATAGCATATTTTGCTCTTACATTCTTTGCAAAGAATTCATTGTAGGCAGCTAGCCACAAGACCATCTTGAAGCAGGCAGACTTCTTCATGGTGGTTTGTCTTCCCGATGGAGTGACCACGTTGAACACAGCATTGCTGCCCGAACTATAATGAATGAATGTACAGCAGCAATGGAAGAAGAGGGATAATTATCACCATCCCCTACCCTAACCACGGAGCTCTTCCCATCATTGCCACACCCACCCAAAAGCAACTCTTAACATCTAAGAGGGTCTTCTTAAAAAATTAATCTTCACAATTTTTTCCACCCTGCCACCAACAAGCTTAAGATGTTGTGTGTGTGTGTGTGTGTGTGTGTGCATGACCTCATGTGCTGACCTGCCACCCGTAGCTTAACTCTCATTCACTGGTGTAAGCGTATATATATATATATGTGCCAAAAGATATATGCCAAAAGCTTCTTTTTTTATTTATTTTAATCGTAAAAAATCGATTGTAGGGTTAAAAAATATTCCATGAAGGTAAAAAAAAATTGCTACATTCTTGCCTACCAAATATAAAGGCTATAGACATTCGGTAACTAAGGGGAAAATATTGAAAAAAGCGGGCCTTTAGAATTATTTCTTGTGAACAAGATGTCCGGTCGTCTAACCTTGGAGGATTGTGCTTTCTCGGGTTCTGGACGATGATTTTGGACTCTCTGAGGGGAAAATCGGTGATGAAGAAGGTGATGGCATCTCATCCTAACTTGGTCAGACCAGTGTTAACCCTGAAGCTCTGCTATTGCTCGGCAAAGTAGTTGGACCTGACTTACCTTCAAGTAAGCCTAGCACTCTCATTCAAGCTGATGATTTGGAAGAGGATGAGAGTGCTTAGCGACGAAGAAGGCATTGACTGTAAGTTTAGCTATAGTTAGCTGTGCAATGAATATGCAGCATGAACTGCAAAGACCGTTTTAGCTTCCTTGTTCATAGGTAGTCCACGAAAAAATGTTAATTTGAGCAAAACAAATTTCCAGTACCTCTGTGTGTCACAAAGAAGGACCCCCCCCCCCCCCCCCCCCCAAACATCACAGCATGGTAGCCTGCAGTAGTTTCCTTCTGTTTTACTTCCATCTGTTGTTGTTTGTTGCATTTATTGGTTCCTGCAGGTATTTTCTCTCTCTGTTATAATTATTGTGTTCATATTCATGTGATTCATTGTGACGGTCATGTATTGTGCTAGCATGCATATATGTATTCACACTTCTGGAATGTATAATTCAGATCAAAATATCAAATTGTGGTACACTGTAGACGTAAAGTAATATGTTTTCATAACAATGAAAACGCATTCAAAACACTCATTCCTGTGATAGGGCACTTCGTTTTAGAGTCTCTTGAACCCAATTTCAAAATTGTTCCCTACAGTATTAGAGTATTCATGGTACATCTTGTAGTTTTATTTTCCTTGTAACCTATAATGATAAAAAGTTTTTATGGCAACAAACACTAACCACAATTTGGTCACTACAAATGCTATCACATGTGGTATGGTTGCTAGGGAGTTTTACAAAGTATTGCAAGGCATATCTTCATATAGGTTTTAATTTTTTTAATAAAGTTACCAGTGAAAGGGTTAAGTATGTTGTGGGTGTGCACACCCCTCATGTGCTGACCTGCCACCCATAAGCTTAATTAAGTGTGTTGTGTGCATGCCCCTCATGTGCTGACCATTCATCTATGATCCTGGTCAGTTCCCTGGTCCTGGCTGGGGTGGCGTGGGAGTACTGGATGTTGCTCATGGCACTGCTCACATGTTGGTAAAGTGTCTGGAAGTCCTGCCCCATCTCCAGCAAGAAGGGACTCACCTCAGCCCTGAACACTGGCAAGGAAGAAGCCTGCACACAAAGGTGGACAAGTTAGGTGAATACTTAGCAACATAATCAAATGCAACTGTCCAACAACAATGACACAGGAACAACACTTCCACTAGCAGCTAGCACAGGAGCAACACTTCCACTAGTAGCTAGCACAGGAGCAACACTTCCACTAGTAGCTAGCACAGGAGCAACACTTCCACTAGTAGCTAGCACAGGAACAACACTTCCACTAGTAGCTAGCACAGGAACAACACTTCCACTAGTAGCTAGCACAGGAGCAACACTTCCACTAGTAGCTAGCACAGGAGCAACACTTCCACTAGTAGCTAGCACAGGAGCAACACTTCCACTAGTAGCTAGCACAGGAGCAACACTTCCACTGGTAGCTAGTACAGGAGCAACACTTCCACTGGTAGCTAGCACAGGAGCAACACTTCCACTAGTAGCTAGCACAGGAGAAACACTTCCACTAGTAGCTAGCACAGGAGCAAAACTTCTACTAGTAGCTAGCACAGGAACACTTCCACTAGCAGCTAGCACAGGAGCAACACTTCCACTAGTAGCTAGCACAGGAGCAACACTTCCACTAGCTAACTAGCACAGGAACACTTCCACTAGTAGCTAGCACAGGAGCAACACTTCCACTAGTAGCTAGCACAGGAACAACACTTCCACTAGCAGCTAGTACAGGAACAACACTTCCACTAGTAGCTAGCACAGGAACAACACTTCCACTAGTAGCTAGCACAGGAGCAACACTTCCACTAGTAGCTAGCACAGGAACAACACTTCCACTAGTAGCTAGCACAGGAGCAACACTTCCACTAGTAGCTAGCACAGGAACAACACTTCCACTAGTAGCTAGGACAGGAGCAACACTTCCACTAGTAGCTAGCACAGGAGCAACACTTCCACTAGTAGCTAGCACAGGAACACTTCCACTAGTAGCTAGCACAGGAGCAACACTTCCACTAGCAGCTAGCACAGGAACAACACTTCCACTAGTAGCTAGCACAGGAGCAACACTTCCACTAGCAGCTAGCACAGGAACACTTCCACTAGTAGCTAGCACAGGAGCAACACTTCCACTAGTAGCTAGGACAGGAGCAACACTTCCACTAGTAGCTAGCACAGGAGCAACACTTCCACTAGTAGCTAGCACAGGAGCAACACTTCCACTAGTAGCTAGCACAGGAACAACACTTCCACTAGTAGCTAGCACAGGAGCAACACTTCCACTAGTAGCTAGCACAGGAGCAACACTTCCACTAGTAGCTAGCACAGGAGCAACACTTCCACTAGTAGCTAGCACAGGAGCAACACTTCCACTAGTAGCTAGCACATGAACACTTCCACTAGCAGCTAGCACAGGAGCAACACTTCCACTAGCAGCTAGCACATGAACACTTCCACTAGCAGCTAGCACAGGAACACTTCCACTAGCAGCTAGCACAGGAACACTTCCACTAGTAGCTAGCACAGGAACACTTCCACTAGTAGCTAGCACAGGAACACTTCCACTAGTAGCTAGCACAGGAGCAACACTTCCACTAGTAGCTAGGACAGGAGCAACACTTCCACTAGTAGCTAGCACAGGAGCAACACTTCCACTAGTAGCTAGCACAGGAGCAACACTTCCACTAGTAGCTAGCACAGGAACAACACTTCCACTAGTAGCTAGCACAGGAGCAACACTTCCACTAGTAGCTAGCACAGGAGCAACACTTCCACTAGTAGCTAGCACAGGAGCAACACTTCCACTAGTAGCTAGCACAGGAGCAACACTTCCACTAGTAGCTAGCACATGAACACTTCCACTAGCAGCTAGCACAGGAGCAACACTTCCACTAGCAGCTAGCACATGAACACTTCCACTAGCAGCTAGCACAGGAACACTTCCACTAGCAGCTAGCACAGGAACACTTCCACTAGTAGCTAGCACAGGAACACTTCCACTAGTAGCTAGCACAGGAACACTTCCACTAGTAGCTAGCACAGGAGCAACACTTCCACTAGTAGCTAGCACAGGAACACTTCCACTAGTAGCTAGCACAGGAACACTTCCACTAGTAGCTAGCACAGGAACACTTCCACTAGTAGCTAGCACAGGAGCAACACTTCCACTAGTAGCTAGGACAGGAGCAACACTTCCACTAGTAGCTAGCACAGGAGCAACACTTCCACTAGTAGCTAGCACAGGAGCAACACTTCCACTAGTAGCTAGCACAGGAACAACACTTCCACTAGTAGCTAGCACAGGAGCAACACTTCCACTAGTAGCTAGCACAGGAGCAACACTTCCACTAGTCGCTAGCACAGGAGCAACACTTCCACTAGTAGCTAGCACAGGAGCAACACTTCCACTAGTAGCTAGCACATGAACACTTCCACTAGCAGCTAGCACAGGAGCAACACTTCCACTAGCAGCTAGCACATGAACACTTCCACTAGCAGCTAGCACAGGAACACTTCCACTAGCAGCTAGCACAGGAACACTTCCACTAGTAGCTAGCACAGGAACACTTCCACTAGTAGCTAGCACAGGAACACTTCCACTAGTAGCTAGCACAGGAGCAACACTTCCACTAGTAGCTAGCACAGGAACACTTCCACTA